>CM049843.1:11034972-11768461 GCA_027422415.1 Schizothorax lantsangensis | reverse complement strand
TGCACAAAATGTACTGTCACAAATAAAGCTTGAAAATTTCTAATTAAAATTTACATGGAACAGAGAATGAATTACTTTGTTTGGATATCACAGTAGACAGCCAGAAAGAGACTTGAAATGTAATTGTTTAAAATGCTTTTATAAACTTTACCATCAGACTCACCAGGACAACAGAACAAAAGTGTGTGAAGCATGTTCTTTAATGGTTCAGAGAAAAGTCTGTCTAATGTCCGCTGCTGTCTTCTGCAAACTCTAACTGTTGATCTGGTGATGAATCCTCCCAACAGAGTTGATGCTCAGTTCCCCTAACATTTTCTGAATGTTGTTATCTATCTATTATCTATCTATTATCTATCTATATGAATGCTATCCTTGTGAATTTTGTGGACAACATGATATTTTTAACGACAGTCTGACTGGTAAATATGTAAAAGTAGAAGAATATTACTTAATAATAATAAGAATATTAATCTAGCACTAGTGTTTGGTTGTATTTGTTCAGTTTAGTCAATTGTTTGCATAGAAATACAAAGTTCAAAAGTTACCAGTGTCTGCATCTAACATTACATGGTCTTACTTAAGAACCGATTCTGAGTCAAATGAAAGCTGCTGCGGTCGGTTTTCTTCAGAAACGTGGTTTGTTATGTGGGAGGACAAACATCTTGTGCATTTTAGAGCATGAGGTGAAAGGCTCTTTCTGCTTTTATGTACACCTCAGACACTGTAACCTACAGAAACATTGAACCATGATGCAAAAGTGTAATAGAAACACAGTGATCATAATTAATGCATTTTAATACTTTTTTCACATTTTATAATAAATAGTTTAATACTGTATCTGGAAAGCAGTTGGTAAACTCAGTTATGGGCCGTGAGAAATTTCCACACGCTTTGCAAAAAAAGAACCACCTCACACCTCAGTGGTGTCCAACCTTAAATTCTGCTTACTTATTACATAAAAGACCAGGTTGGTCTTTTATGCCACAACTATGAAACAATAAAGACATATAAAGGTTTAGTAGATTCTCACAGACGATTGACTTACTACAGTGAGATTCGGCAAAACCTCAAAAACAAACAAACAAAAAAAACTATTATTATATTTACATCAGTGGGTCTATATTCACACTGTCAGTCCAAATCTGATTATATGAATATCTGACTGGAATCTGAGCTAAATGATTGACTGTCCATTTGCTTCACAAGAATTTAATACCTTCACTTGTTCATTCTGACAATGTAAATACTCTCATTTATTACAGTGTTTACAGTGATTGCATTGAGACACAGCAATGTGTAGCTAGTCTCTGCTAGTCTGCATCATTGCATCACCCAACAGTGAAAGAAGGAGGACACTTCATAACTGGACCACAGACACTCAAAACTGTAAGGGTCAAACTGTAAATCATTAAATAAAAGAAATATTTTGAATTTAAAAACATGCAATGGCAATAAATTAATTTTCCAGCTTTTTGAATGGGCCATTTTTAGCAGGGGTCCATGAAAATATTTCAGAGATGCAGTCAGTTGCTGCATCCTAATTTTCAGGCTATCAATCTTGTATTCTGAATTAAAATGAGTGTGTCCGAATCATGATTCTGTCACGACACAGGCTAGGAGACACAGAGGTAAAAGGTCAAACAGAGGTATTTATTTGCAGAATGAGCAGGAGAGTCAGGAGTGGACGAAAGGTGAGTATAACAGAGAGATAATGTCCAGATGGCTTAGCTTGCGGTAATGGATCTTTGTTTTCCCTTGCAGGAATAGCGTGGAGCAGCAGGATCGTTGGAGAACTGGAGCGGTGGAGACAGGAAACTCTAAGGCAGGGATAGGCAACTTCGGTCCTGGAGGGCGGTGTCTTACAGAGTTTAGCTCCAACCCTAATCAAACCCACCTGCCTGTAACTTTCTAGTGATCTTAAAGACATTGATTAGATTCTTCAGGTGTGTTTGATTAGGGTTGGAGCTAAAACTCTGCAGGACACCGGCCCTCCAGGACTGAAGTTGCCTATCCCTGCTCTAAGGTAAGTCAAACACAGGTAAGTAGCAAAAGGGAGCCTGCTTGAGTTCAGTAATGTGAACGGTAGACCGGACGAGGAGCGTGTGTGGGGTGAGCACTGATAAAGGGGAGCTTGATGAGCTGCAGCAGGTGCGGGGAATCAATAATCTTGTGATTGGGATCTGGTGAATGTGGGTGCTGATGACTGTGGTGACTGAGGTGACTGTGACGGACCCTGCATTCCATTCGGAAGGGCTCATCCCTATCTATGCCCTAATCCAGGCATCCTCAAATCTGGCCCATTCCTGCAGAGTTTAGCTCTAACCCTAATCAAACACACCTGAGCATGCTAATCAGAGTCTTCAAGATCATTAGAAAATCACAGGTAGGTGAGTTTGATCAGGGTTGGAGCTAAACTCTGTGGCAGATTGGCCCTCCAGGGAAAGATTTGAGGAACCCTGCCCTAATCCCTTCAAAGGGTTTACCCTCCGGAGTGAGAGCTTCGAAGGGTTGAAGGGTGTAGGGGACCAAACAACTGTTTCTTGAAGTGCCCTTCTGCATCATTATCCCGTGCCCACACAGAGGCGCCGTCATCATGCAAAGAATCTGTGCAAAGGGATCATGGGGGGGGGGCCTGAATGTCTTACATTTACTGAACTTACATTTACCCGTGCCTTTTTTAACTTTATTGTACACTTCTTTATTGGATTAAATTTAAATGTCTTATATTTTTTTATTGGTTTAGACTAGATCCATACACATGTAGCCTACATTATTAAACTGCCATACAGTCATCTAGTGGTTAAACCATGGCATTACATATGAATATCATTTTTATTATTCCCCCTAAAGCATCTATAGCGCACTGTATCAGGTAGATGTTGTGCCGTTTTTAGAGAGATGTGATTTTCTGCTTTGGGCACTAGAGAGCGATGTTGTGCTTGTGTTACGTTTACCAAGGTTTTTTTTTGTTTGTTTTTTCAAAAAGAATAATGTGATACAAAGATATGTGATATATATGTGATACAAAGAAGACAGAACAGACATACTGGCAGATAATTAATGTGAATAAAACCAAAAGTGATGTTTTGTCCCATATGTACTCTGGCATCAGTTACAGCATTGATCATCGTTTTTTGGGGACATTTTGATACACAGCGTCAGCCTTTGATTTCTGCAAGGAAACACAAATAAGAACACAAAGAATGGTTTAAAAACCATTTCAAAATAATCAGAGTGATTATTTCACAATGTATAACTGTGTAGCATCAAGCACAAGAACAGATGCTAACACACAGCAACTGGAGGAAATGACATCATAAATCCAAGCACATGACTTTTTGAACAGAATGATGCAATAAATGATCAAACATGCACAGTTGTGAGGGTTTGAAATAAGATGGAAGCAGTCAGATTTCAGGCAGAGAAAAACGTAAAATATTTAATTACTTTCATTTCCAATCCCAGCTGCTGCAGTAATTCAGTAAGGCTTCAGTACATTTAGGTAAAAGCATCAGCTACTACGTCAGAATGTTAACAATACATAGACAATAAAAATGTGATAAAAACATGCTTAAAATGTATCCTTTTTCAAGCTGTTCCCTATACTGTAGGCAATGATGACCACCCACATCTGTTCTTTGACTGTCTGATGCTATTGCACACACAACTTCAATCAGACTAACTGACTGCAACAACTTCTTGCTACTCAAATCATTAAGGATCTTACCGGTTGTCGAGTTTTTGATGAAACAGTTCTGTCTTCCTCCTGTGTCTGAACTGCAGTAATTATAATACAGACATGAAACAATTGAGCTTGCAGAAAAACAGAGCAGAATCCTGTATAGAAATCTGAATTTCTGATCCAAATGCATTAATTAATATTTGTAGGTAATAACTGAATTCCTTACCAGTTTTTCTACATTTCCTGCAGATGCAGCACATCACAACTGCAGTGAAATCAACAGAGATCCAGCAGCAGAAATCAACACCATCAGAGAACTGAGACTGGAGGATGTGAAGGAGACAGTAGTGTGAGTGAATTTCGAGGGGTGAGAACCAGAAATGCGAAAGCGACATTTCACCAACTTTACAGGAGAGCCAAAACAAAAAAAAATTATTATCATAGTTTGATCTGACTTTGACTTCATGGATAACAGTACTTTTGCTAGTACTCATTAAGAGCTTTCATTTGATATATATATATATATATATATATATATATATATATATATATCTCCATTTCACCAAAAATGTCACTTACGCCCTGGTTCTCGCCCCTCAAATTGTACATAAATAGTTTTATCAGCACCGCTGTACCTGCACATGTGTGACAGAGTTGACTGATGTCCAGATGTCTCGTCTGGTTGCTGATGGGATTGTTGAGCACACAGCTGTAGGTGTTTTTATCCTGATATTCCACCTCCAGAGGTAGAGAGAGACTGATGCTGAGATCAGACACACTGATGCTGGACAATAAACTGTTTCCTTTGTACCAGGAGAGAGTCACATGACCCACATTCACCACTGAACACACCAATGAACAATATGATGATGATGATGAAAGATTTTGTGAATAATCTCTGGTAATGTTAGGAGTGGGTAGATGACCTGGAAAATATGAGAGAATTAACAGAAATAATTCAGACATGACATTTCAAACTATGATATGATTACACATTTAAGTATTTAAATAATAGAATGTTCAGAGTTCAGTACCGCTCAAACTAAAGCATTTGTGGTATAATGTTAATTACCACAAAAATGTATTACTTCCAGCAGAAATGCACAAATGTGGGTTATACAGTGAGACTCACAATGGAAGTGAATGGAGCCGATCTGTAAACATTCAAATACTGTCTGAATAGTACACACACAAAATGTGAAAAATATGTGCTACTACTAACATGATTTAAGATTTAAAAAATCACTTTCTAACCTTATTTGTGTGAAGTTATAGTTAAGTTTGTCGGTTTGACAAACAAAATCGAAAACCATAAAACAGCTATAAAAAATTATTTAAACGGCTTTACAGCTCAAATGAAGCACAGGAGAATCAATGTAAGTGTTTTTTTGTTTGTTTATACAGTATATATATATATATATATATATTCTTTTAATATATATATAAAAAATAAGTAAGTGTTACATTACTGATTGTAGAATCCTCCAGAAATGGACATCATTGACTTACATTAAAAGCACCTCACAGTAACCTCAATTTATTTTTGTTTTTTTATTTGTTTTAAAGAAAACAAAGGACGAGTCATATTTTTATTTGTGGTATTCAACCTCATTCCACAAGTTTTGATAAATTGCGTTTCTACTCACCATAGACAGACACACTGAATGTTTTTGATGACCATTTTGCACCAATTATCTCTAGTTCATAACATCCAGCGTGTTGAGTTGTGATGTTTGTGATGGTCAGAGATCCAGTCTGATTGTCCAGCTTCAGTCTGTCTCTGAATCTCCCATCAAGAACATCAGATGTGGGAAGGATTTGCTTCTCTCTGTTGATTTTAGCTATGAGAGACTTTTCAGCTCCAAATTTCCACAGTATGTCGTCATGTTGTATTTCAGTAACATCAGTGCGTAAAAGGACAGATTCTCCCTCCATCACTGACACTGACTGAACATCATCTGTCAGAGCAACAAAAACACCGTCATGACAAACAACATAGATTTTACACAGATTAAGGCTCCTGGTGGTTTGCAAAGCGTGAAATCAACTGCAGTTTGAAACTAGATGTGAACTGCTTTTTGACTTTACATATATTATTCTTTTTTTTGTTCATGATCAATTTAAGAAGTAGCTAGGCAGGATTTCTAGTTTTCTGGTAACCATCATTGAAATGAATATATTTGGATTTATTAATATGGAATTCCAAACAAACAAATAATAAATAAATAATGGCCTGAGATATGAATGTGGCTTTAGTAGAAGATTCACTTCCTGTGGTTGAGTTTTTCATTGTAGACATTTATTTTCAATGACTTTTAACATTTGAATACATTTTCATGACTTTGCAGGCTTGAGAATAACAACTAGCAAATGATGAGATCTCACAAAATCTCAGTTGTCTGATTTGATCTGAGATAACAGATCTAGTCTGATTAGTAGCAGTAGTTTGTTACCCTGTTTTGAAACAGATGATATAAACTATAACTTACCTATTAGATGACACCAGCACAAACAGAACAAAACAACCATCTGAAACATTTTCTTCCATTGTTCGCGATTGTTCAGTGTCTGATCTAATAAGACTGAATCCTCCCCAACAGAATTCGACCCTCCAGTTCGCACGCTCTGAATGTATGTTATATTACATATAAATGGTCTTCTGTCCTGTAGGCTTCTCATAGACTTTACCTCTTCCTAATAATAGAAAACAATCTTCATCTTTATTATTTAACATTGATAATGTTTGAAAGTTATAGTTGTCTGACTATATTAATTACTACTAATAAAAATAGAGGCGTGGAAGGTTGTCAATCTCCTTGAATTACATGGTAAAATATATCTTAATGATTTTAAAAGTTTATATATATATATACGTATATATATATCACTCAACTGAATTATCTATACATCAGTAATTGTATATGGAAAAACAAAATAAAAAAGTTTGTCATCTCACTTTGCCAGATTTACTGAGGTGTGATTCTAGCAGCTCAACTCAGTCAAACTGAAAGCTGTTGTGGTTGGTTTTCTTCAGAAAAGTGTTTTGATCTCTTGGTTTGACAAACATCTATGTGTGTTAGTTTGTGCGTGGAGGGCTTCTTCATCCTGCAAGTAAGCCCACTCTCTGACTTCCTGTCAAAAAAACTGCTTTACAGTTAAATAAAGTACTGACAAACAGCCAAACAACATTCACAGTTCACAGGTGTAAGACTGATGCCATTTGTCTGGACCAGAGGAGGGCCACAGTCTGAAAAGACAAAGAACTCTTACGAGAATCAACATTTAAACTCTGTCTCACAAGCCTAAGATCCTCATGCAAGACAACACACCCAACTGAGAGAGACAAAAAACAAACAAAAAAAACAGACAACACCCAGGCAGTGCCGCGTTAAGCCTTTGCGGGCCCTGGGCAAAAATGCGATCAAACACTGTATAAAAGACGCGCAAGATATACTCGTGAAATAAAACAAACACAATGTGCATGTCATAATCCCATAGGAGGCAAAACATTATGTACATAAATTAAACAATATTATAAAGTAATAATCTGACAAAATCAGCAACAGCCCAGCAAATAAAATTAAATATCACTCAAAGTTATAGACTTTTTTAAAAATGTATAATTTTGTTTCTCTGTTTAACAACATTAACTTACAATAGTGAAAGACATCTTCCCTCAGGTATTTGTATTTATTAAGCACCGACAAACACAACAGCAGTTGAGCATAGAGCTGTACAAATAAAATAAAAAAACAGTAAAAAGAATAACATAAGTAAACTCAAATGATAATTTAACATAGCAAAATACACTTAAAAAGTTTAAAAAGCCAAGGTAAGAAAATAAGATTTCAATTTAGTTTTAAACTCATAGACAGAATTTGAATCTTTCACAGTTAAAGGAAGGTTATTCCATATAGCTTCGATCCAACTTTTGCAAATAGTAAAATGTAGATAGTAGCCTATGTTTTCTAGCTGGATGTTGTGCTTACGATCAATAATCATGTCTCTGCATTCGACCAAATTGATTTGCAGAAATCAAAACACGAGTCCCACTCGCTGTGAAGCGGGAGCGACTAGGTGAAAGAGGATTCCGCTTGGTCTTAATGCCTTCGTTTGCAATTCAAACAATGCTTTGGAAAAATAATTATTTATTTAAACTGATGCCTTAAATACGGGATGATTCCATATTATACGGAACGGTTGGCAACCCTATATAAAATGCAAAAGAGAATTGACTCGGGGGCCCCCTAGTGTTCGGGGCCCTGGGCTGCAGCCCATGTTGCCCATTAGGATAATGCGGCCCTGCTCCCAGGTCTTTCACAAAAAATTACCTCCTGTATGTAAATTCAATACATGTTCCCACAGAAATCAAAGTTATTTACTTGCAGCCCTCAAAAGTGATATGCTAAAACCCCTGCAATAAACAAACAATACCATTTGGTAACTTTAGGGTTTCTCTGTGTACTTAAGGAAATGTTGCAAGAGGATCGGGGTGATTCTGTAGCCAGAAGCCCGTAGCGTGGTGTGTATCTACACTCCACACTATGTATTTTTCTAAAGTCAGGTATGCATTTCTTACTTAGATTTATCTTTGAGAATTTGATGTTTTGTATTGATCTGATTTGATATCTCTAAATTGGATGTAATTGGCATACTACATATTTACCTGACTGATAATAAATTGTTACATTTTAATTTATTCTAGTTAATGTTATCGCATTGGACTGAAATTTAGTGACTTTGTTCAAAGGGTATAACGGCTTATCAGTATTTTTTTAATTTTTTTTATCATTTTCATACTTTTTGGGGAGAGATTTTTCACCTTGTTACACTCGTGGTGTTCTTGGGCAAAAATGACCCGGCCTCAAAAAATTACTTATAAATCACTCATTATGCTATGTTATCACCAAAGATTGTATTCAATCTTTTAGTCTACTTCTTTTCTTTCATTTAGGACTGGTTTTGTATTTATATTTGCATCTGATTAATCATAGGCCTCATTTATCTGAGAGTATGCACCTCATTTTTTGAGTGACAAAAGCATTATTTATGAATATTTTCACAATATTACATAAAAACTGATGAAAATTTGCCCTGTTTTCTCACACTAGTGTACTTTAATGTTTAATCAGGAAGTTTGCTTTTAAATGCTTTTATTTTATACAAAATGGCACAAAGTCTCACTTGTGGTGTTCTCGGGAAAAAATGAGCCGGCCTCAAAAATTATCTTATAAATCACTCATTATGCTATATTATCCAAAGACTGGATTCAATCTTTTAGTCAACTTCTTTTCTTTCATTTAGGACTGTAAGGGAAATGTCATTTAGGAATTTCTGTGGTCTAATGTGATGTTGATGTTCATGTTCTTGTTCATGATGGAATTTTCTTTTATTGTTGTAATTAATTTAAAGTATTAACAAGATAACCTGTTGAGTTAATTTTGGGGGTAATGGCTGATTGAATGTAGGCTATTTTTAGTCCAGTGCCTGTATATAGCTAAGATTATCATTGACCAAGTTCAGAGGCTGTCATGGATCAGCTTACTTTGTGTATTTTCAACAGTTTCAATATGAAAAATTACTTTTATATTGATTTGGATTTATTGCATTTTGAAAAGAAGAAAAAAAAAATGTCATGGATTTATTGCATTTTGGGGGGAAAATAATCAGGTTTTCATTTTTAATGTTATTATAACCTAAAGATGCAAGTTTGAAACAGAAAATAGTGGTTTTCATCTTGCCACTTTCTTGGTAAAGAAAACACATTTTTACTCAAATTAATCAAAATGGATTTATAGCGTTTCGGAACCAAACTCTTCATCTGTACTTTCACTCAAGTAACAGATTTGTGTACTTTGTCCACCTCTGCTTATGTTCTCCTATAGTAGTAGAGATTGCAATGTATGTAGTCTATTGCTCCTATATAGGGAATCCTTTCAAAACATCACAGCATTGTTTTTTACAAATAAAATAAATTAAAATCACTTATTCACTCTATCCTATGTTGTATGATACATTGTTTAGGTGCTCTCTATGTGAAATCTGCTTTAAAAAACAAAAACAACATAAAAGGCTAAGTTTCTCACCAATGTCTGTATCAATGTATCTTATCAGCTATTTTATATGATGCTTTTATGGACAAGCTAGATAAATGTCCAGGGAACTCAATGACACTGTCAATGTACCCCTGCATTGCGAAGACCACCTTGCCAGTGGCTTGACATACTGTGTTTTTTCCAAGTTCAATGCATCAAAGACCGCATATAAGTATGTACCACTTGTAAAAATGCAGCTCAATACATAGCATTGTGGTACAGTAAGGGTATGTTTTCGATGCATCACAGTTTTAATGTGCGGCTCGAGAAGCTGACAAATATATGAGATTTCATCTGTGGAAATCTATATCTTTTGTGCAAGTATCAAGGAAAGGGGATGTTGTCTATCCCTAAAAACTCTGCATAATGCTCATCCTACAATTTGCACTGATATGTCTACAGGATTAGGAGAAATGGTGACGCCATCGCAAGTAAGACTTAGTTGTGTCTCTTTAAGTGTCACTTTGCTCTCAGCTGATTGGTCCAATGTTGGTTTGAGGTCTCTAAACCATAACATAACCTGCCCCAGAGCAGTTTAGCCAATGAGTAATAAAATAAAATAAATACATTTTATTTTTATTTTGGGTAAACACTGGAGAGAGTCATTGGAGGCTTTGCTGGCACTTGTGTCAAGACTTATGCCAGGTATTTCCAGGCGGAGCTCTGTATTGAGGCTTGTACCTTTTCGGTTGCCTTGATTTTGCCAAGTCAGACATTACTGTCCAAAAACATAGACCTAACCCTATCTCTACCCCTAAACCTACCCCTGCCTATACCCATAATTTCCCCCAAAAATCAGAGGGAAATGATAGCTGAATAACAAGGGTGCAGAAGCACATAACCCTTGTTGTAAGCCTAAAACAGACATTTCCTGTAAATTATTCCTAAATTCTTATTGGTTGATTGGATGTTGATCCAGGAACATGTTGTACTTGTTAAAATCACGTTCACCATCCCAGCAGGCACAAAACAGGCACACAACGTTATAAGACGTTGATATTTGGTTAAATTTCAGTTGCGACGTCGGGTGACCAAAATTAAATTTAAATTCAACGTCTAATGACAATGTTAAATTGATGTCCAATACCGACGTCAGCTGACGTTGAGATTTTGTTGTATTTAGTTTGTATAACCAAAATCCAACGTTAAGTCAACGTCAAAGTGACGTCAATATTGGACATCAACCCCTGATTTTCATTTTCAGACCAAAATGCTACGTCTGTCTTACGTCATATCCAACGTCAACCTGACGATACCATATAACGTCTGTGCCCTGCTGGGAAAAATCATTGATTTTGTGAAGTTATTCTACACATGAGTCACTGATGACATTCACTTTCGCCAGAATCGACTCAATCTGAAGACAATGGAAGAAATATTCATTTTTTAAACATCCACTTCTACTGCCCTCTGTCTATCCACATTAATCACTTTCAACTCTTTCATCCAGTCTAAATAACACCATAATTTCCCTCTGTTTAATAAAAGCACTGCACAATGTTTAAGCGTGTGTAGGCTAAGCCTTTTTGAGCCATGTAGCACAAATTTTGGAGCCATCACACTCCAGCAGTTTTTTTCTGCACCCTAGTTAGATCAACCAGCAGTGTCCCTAGCGTGCAATCGAAGCCTGAGAAATTAACCACTTTTCAACACATCTGGCTGGAAAGCTCGCCACCACTAATAATAATGTTAACTTCAAAATCTTTTCTTTTTTTTTTTACTTCAAAATCTGGTATATTGTAAACTTCCTAATTATGTAATGGTAAATTATTTACCCACAAATACAAATGGACACTGAAAGAAAAAAAAAAAATATTTAACTCATTTTAAAACAGAAATAGGTTACTACTTGTATACATTAGAAGACATACAAGAAATAACAAAGCTAAAAAAAAGTAAATTATTGTAAAGCCGTAAGTGTCTTTTGAATGATTTATAATGCATAAAATGTATATTACTTGATGTAGGCTATATCAGGGATCCTCAAATCTGGCCCACTCCTGCAGAGTTGAGCTCTAACCCTAATCAAACACACCTGAGCATGCTGAATCAGAGTCTTCAAGATCATTAGAAAATCACAGGTAGGTGAGTTTGATCAGGAGCTAAACTCTGCAGCAGATTGGACCTCCAGGGAAAGATTTGAGGAACCCTGCTTTAAACACTAAAAGAGACATACATGTAGATTAATAACCATTGCTATATAGCTGATAACGCTGTCTAATGCTCTTATGAATATTTTTAGCATGATTTGTGAAAATTTATCTACTAGCCTATACTAAATGACACAGCATAGACTTCTTCATGGCTAGTGTTTGTGTATTTCATTTCATTCTGTAACCTACTTGTTCTACAGATCTGTGTAGTAGTGTTAAATACTACTGTTTTTGACAGCATTGATAACTACTTTGAAAGATAATATCATGATTTTTATATATATATATATATATTTATATTTGCGTTTGCCTTACCGAATGCAAAAACCTGTCCATGGGCTGTTTTGATTACTGCCAGTTTAAGTGCCGGCTCAGTGTTGCCAGATATTGCGATTAAAACAAACAAAAACTGAATAAAAATATAAAAAATATATATAAAATAAACCGAAATTATTTAAAATCGTTTACATTTAAGATGAGATAAAGATCGTTTCCCTTAAACTGCAACGTACTCTATTAACTTTCTGAAGTGTCAAATTAAGTGAAAAAGACAAGTCCAAAAACGCTTATAGGCTAATAGCTGGATCTGGCAACACGGAGTCTGAGCCCGCGTCCTCACACAACTCTCTTCGACTCGTTCACTTCGCCACGTCTCGCAGCGATCATGTTCAGACCACGGACGCTAAACATTCTTGCAAACTGTCTAAACTGAATTATACATGCAGACATTCATATGAGGAGTTTAACAGCAAATTAGTCATTCAGAGAATTTTATTTTTGAACATGAAAAATCTACCGAGGTCGGTGTTGTGCTGAATTTTGCACGCTGCCAGATTATGCACCCCTAGTATTGGTAGGAGAGTGGGTGGGGGTGGGGGGTGGGGTGGGGGTAGGGGTGGGGTTAGGATTAGGCAATTTTAGCGATTTCAACGAGGTGGTGCATAATCAGGCAGGTGAATTCGGCACAACACCTGACCTCGTTGGCCTCATAGCTGGCTACGGGGGCAATTATTTGATTAAATTTTGCATTATTGTAATTTTTATTTTAAGATGAACTGTGTGTTTATTTGCATCTGGATTTTGCTCTACCATGGTAAGACATTTAATTGTTAATGCCTATCTTCCAGTTTTATTTTGCACCATCTAATCATTTAATATTCGACAGAAATACATGTTGTTGTTGTTGTATTTTATTCGTAGTGTGTTTTGATTGACCATTGAATGCATTTACAAATATATTTGCTACATTATCTGTTCTGGTAAATGATCAAATCGAACGGTAGGCTATGTGACGCAGTTACAAAAGCAACGCAAGTCAGGTTTCGGTTTCTCTTTAAATAAAAACATTATGGATTTCATGTGTATTGCTTTATGTGGTGACGCATGCCGAAGTCGGTAGTGACCCAGGCGGTGTTCTGACATATTTGGTGTCTATATAAAAAAACAAACAAAAAAGACGTAGAATGGAAACGCCAAGATGCACATGAATTCTGAAAATGATGTGCTCAGTTTGGATTTTTTTTTTTTTTAATCCGATAAGAAAACATGCACACGATGAAAACGCATTTACCGAATAAATTAATTGATGTGCATCAAAAAGTCATGTGACTGCGCACGACAGGATGGCATAACTGAACTATGCTGCATTACATTTGTACTCGAAAGTTCCCAGATCCGACTTCAAAAGTGAATTGAACGCAGCATAACCAGCGCACTGATCTCGTTGCACAGCATTTCAAATGTTTTGGTCATTCTGAAATGCCTGAGCCACAGTCTGTCTTCTAAGTAATTCTATTATTATTCAGTATAATCCTCCTAGAACGGTCTCAAACGACTGCATCTCCAAACAGCAGCAATTGCCTCAGAAAGAAATGTTTACTGCGATTCTGAGGCGCGAGTAATTCATAAGAACCACTGTTGCTTCTTTATACTGCGGCAATTACACATTTCTTAGTGATATTTATGCTGCGTTCCAGGCAACCCGTGACCCGTGTTTT
Organism: Schizothorax lantsangensis; assembly: GCA_027422415.1. NCBI lineage: Eukaryota > Metazoa > Chordata > Actinopteri > Cypriniformes > Cyprinidae > Schizothorax > Schizothorax lantsangensis. Next base: position 11,754,534 of record CM049843.1, on the reverse strand, counting down.
TCCAACCTTCTACCCGTGAAAGTGCACTGGAACGGCAGTCAAACCCGTGACTTCCCACTCGTGAACTCGTACTAGATCGATGTACTCCCAGTTCCGAGCTCTGACGTCACATAACCCGCGAAACAACAATGGCAGCCCCTACGGATGTGCTGTTTTTTATGCAAGTGGTACACGTGAGGAATAGACTTTAGGACAATATAACGTTGCAATCAAATTAATAAATATAAGAATAATAAATAATACACACTCAATTCCTTGCGATCAGGCAGTTTAGTGTGACTTGCGTGGAATGCTACAAAGTCGTGAGTCGTGACTTAAAAAACTGCCTGGAACGCAGCATCAGTTCCAGTTTATCAGGAAGTGACTGTTTTGTTCTCATCTTGTTGGATGGAAACAGTGCTTTATTCACAGATTTCACAGGCATAAACAATGCAGCCTTGCTAATTCCTCTACTAATGAGCAGATGAGTTGAATCAGGTGTGTTAGATGAGGGAGACATAAATATTTATTTATTTTATTTAGTCATTTAGCAGATGCTTTTATCCAAAGATAACTAATCTGGTCTAAACTAGACTTAAAAAAAAATTGTAGAAAAACATGACATTGTATTGAGTTTCAGTGTTGTATATTTCATGGGTAATAGGTGTAATGTTCATTATGAACACAAAAATGATTGGTTGCAAGAATTCGCAAAATATAGAGAAAGAGGGTAAAATACGATTCGGTATGTGTTGAAAGATGTTCAATGAGATCATGTGTAATGTGTAAATTAGTGATGTTCTTCTCTGCTGTTTGTTTGCATGTTACATTATGAATTTAGACATTCTCTACTCCGTCATCATAATCTGTATGATCTGGAGAAAAACATTTGTACTCCATTTTCCAGTTGTATGCTTTTGTTTGGATTTTGATTCTCTGTTCATTTCTTCTTCAGGTGTGTCTAGTGTTGGTACAGATATAGTGCCAGTGTTTGCGACAGAGGGAGATTCAGTCACTCTACACACTGATGTTAAAACAAACGATCAAGAAAAGATTGTATGGTTTTTTAATGACATTCGCATTGCACAAATCACTGGAGATCTCAGTTATATCTGTACAGATGTTCAGTGTAATGCAGGTACTGAGAGATTCAGAGACAGACTGAAGCTGGATCATCAGACTGGATCTCTGACCATCATGAACATCACAAACACCAGAACCACAGACTCTGGACTTTATAAACTGAAGATCATCAGACGCAGCAGTGACGATGGAAAAATCTTCAATGTTTCTCTTCATGGTGAGTCATTTAATAAATGTTTAATATATTTAATCAGGTAATACATGTTTCAAGTATAACATTTATTTGTTTTTCTCTTGACCTGTGCATTTGCATACATTTTATAGATAATTTCTTTAAAACACATTTATTGTTATCGTGTATTTGTAGATTGAGTTATTAGTTTTAACAGTTAGTTTTGCAGTTGTGCTCTGACGACGATATATTCTCATCATACAATCTTTGAGAAACTTCTCTTAGTTGAGTAATGTAAAATAAGTATGTAAAATATGTTCATAAGTATAAAACTTGGATAAATGTTGCTTGTCAGATTCAAAGTCAAGAAAGGGCTTATGCAATTGCATTAATGTTCAAAGTTATCTCAGGAACTTTCATCAGCAGAAGGATCCTCACAAGGAGTTGTTGTTTTGTGTTTCAGATTTTTTTGCTGCTAAACGAGATGAAATGAAGAGAGCAAAGTCAGTGAAGGAGGGAGAATCTGTTACTTTAGATCCTGGTGTAACAAAAAACTTGAATGATTTGATAACGTGGCATTTTAATGACGTTCTCATCGCTGAAATCACTGGGGATCAGAGTAAGATCTGTACAGATGATCAGTGTGATGAGAGATTCAGAGACAGACTGAAGCTGGATCATCAGACTGGATCTCTGACCATCATGAACACCAGAACCACAGACTCTGGACTCTATAAACTACAGATCACCAGCAGCAGTATTCGTCGTCGTCGCCGCCACAGCCACAGCATCACCAGTGTGAAAAACTTCAGTGTTACTGTTATTTGTGAGTATAATTCTATGTTGCCTAACTTAATTTTCTTTGAGCAAATACAGTTTTTTTTTTTTTTCCCATTGTGGAATAGTTTTAGTTTAATTGTTACATCGTGTTTGAAAACATGAGATTTGACTCTGGATTGGGTGGACATAAAAATTCAGAATGTTTTTTTTTTTTTTTTTTAAGTTTCTAAAAATGCTGGGAATTTCTGAAATGTTTCTGAAATTTACCAGACAAATTTCAGCCTATTTGCAACCCTAGTATTAAAGTATAATTGAGATAATCACCTTCACATCATTGACACAACCAAGACATGCTGTTCACAAGACTGTTAACATTAAAATTAGTATTTTTCTGACAGCTCACAGTGATGTGATGCTGTTTTAGCTGCTAAACTTCAAAACCCACCAGATCCCTTCATTTATCAGTTAAATCAATATCAGCTGATGACTAAAGCAGGAAAAGTGTAAATACTTGAAAAACACATTGGAAAAAATAGTTGCTCTTTAGTAATAATGACCGTTTCCCTTCAGCTGTTCCAGATTCAGGTCTGTCTTCAGCTGCTCTAGCAGGAATATGTGCTGCTGCTGCTGTTGGTGTCCTGATGCTGTTGCTGGTGGCTGTACCTCTTTATTTACTGTTCCATCCAGTAGGAAGGAAAGGTCAGTATTAAATTTAGCAATGGGAAGTCTGATTCTTTTCCGCGAAACTAGTTCTTTCAGACCATCCATTTCCATAACCTGATGTAAAAATAATTATTCACCAGTTTGTTTACATCAATATTAGGGGTGTACCAATCAAATTTTTTGCACCCCAGATTTGGGTCATTTAACATCCATTCCATCCTGATCCGATACATGTCTTTTCCTAGTGTTAGGTGCACACTTAGTTATTATAATGAATCCAATGTATACAACCCAATGTGTGTATATATATATGTATATATATATATATATATATATATGTGTATGTATATGTGACCCGTTCTGGTGAAATGAGTCAGAAGTCGCAACGTTCCATTTTAAGATACGGGCTGATAATGTGGAAAAACAATGGAAAAAATATTTTTTTCTTTTTTTAGCTAATTTCAAAGAACAGACATTCAAAAATAATCTCCCAAAGTTTCGTAGTCCAGATAATGGAGTAAAGGTATTTAAATGACTATTAAATTTGACTTAAAGTTTTACTAAATTTGCTGGAAATGAACATTGCTTTTCTCAACTCCTCTCGTCACTTCTGAGCATTTCCCTATGTTTCGGGGTATCCCCTGAAACATCACTCTGCTCTCCAAATATGGTGTTAAACGTTGTATAAAACCAATCAAAAAGCTTAGAAATGTACACAAACAGTGACATAAAAGCTGATCATTTGTCAATGGGAAGCCCCGTTTCGACTGACCGGCACGCGATTGGTCCAGCCATCCTCCTGTCAGACTAGCAGCGCTCTGTGTAAACAAGCTAGCAGATCTCCTCAGAAAGATAGTTCAATACTGTGTAGTGTAGTATATGTAAATGTCGCTGTCAAAAGAGAGCAAAGTCGCCAATGCATTAAACTCACATGTGCGTGTACACGCGAGGTGACAGTCAAGGATGCAGACACACACACACACACACACACACACACACACACACACACATATATATATATATATATATATATATATATATATATATATATATATATATATATATATATATATATATTATATGCTATTGTATAAAGGCAAATAGTAACAAAAAAGTAACTGTAATCTGATAATAAGCATTATAAAGTGTATTATATTCTAATTACAAGTACTCTAATTACGAGATTACATGTAATCAGTTACTACCCAGCTCTGATTACTCATACATCCGAATTAACAAGATGGAAATTGTGTGTGAAAATTATTTTGAGATTACTGTAATCAACCAAAGTAATGTGTGTTTAATTGAGTTTGTTATTGTTGTTTAAACAGACATCAGGACGCAGCACAATGATCAGGTGAGATACTATGAGCACTGAGTCTGTTTGTCTACAAAAAGTCAGATTTAGATCTGCAAGTTGGCAACATGTTTGTGTGATTTATGTCATTTGATTCAGAAATCATTACATTGGAACACAAATAATAACTGACTCTTGAGGACAGCGCTATTGTTACTGTTTTACTTCATAATAAACAATGGTGTGGATACATTTTATATTAAATAATTACAATAGTTTATATTATTATCAGAATTATATTTAATATGTTGTTATTGAAAAAAAAAATACAAGGGTGTCAATATTTTTGGCTACAACTGTATATTACTGTAGTACAGAAGATGACCGTGTAATGCAGTTTATCAGATTCATTTAGAGAAACATCCCATGTTTATGATAATGTTTAATATTTAGGAAAAGAACACCATATGTCCTGAAAACATAAAAAATAAATACACCATTACAGTTCCTAGTCTATTTTTTTGTGTAGGTGAATCATTTGTCCTGTTAATTTTTTAACCTACTGTGAATCTGTTTTTTTACAGGCGAGTGGTGTTGAACGATTTGTCACCGAGTGGGATTCCACTGATGGATGATGCTGATGAGAGGTCCTCTAATCACACTGATGCTCGAGTGAAGAACACTACCAATGACTCGTCCTCTAATCACATTGAGATTGAGGCTGCCAGTGAGATGTAACATTAATAATTATTTTGATACTTTCATGGGAATTGAAGAGAGGATGGGAACGGAAGACAATCTCTCGTTGATCAGAGAAATAGTGTCATCATACCAAGATTTTATTAGTCAGTACCAGTACCAAGTGAAATTTCACCCCAACACTAGTTTCAACACCACAGCAAGAACTAATTTGACATTACTCATTTAAAATGCCCCTATTATGGATTTTTGAAAATGATCTTTCATGCAGTGTGTAACACAGCTCTAAGTGAATGAAAACATCCTGCAAAGTTTTAAATCTGAAAGTGCACCGTGTATAAAGTTATTGTCTCTCAAAAGAAAGAGTCGACTCTGAATCATTGAAACGAGTCGTTTTGAAAACAAATCCCAAGCAGTTTCATGTTGACTTCAACATGAAACATTAGCATATTGCCCGCCCACTTGTTGATATTTTCAGTTGGTCCGATTGAAAATGCAAATTAATTCTTTGCCATTAAGTGCTGCTTTTAGAGCTCTCACAAATGCTGCTTTATCAGGCATTACAGGCATGATGAAATGAAAATGAGACCAATCGGACCAGTCACCGCTGATTAGAGTCATGCAAAGGAGGGGTTTGAAAAATGAATCATTGAATGAATCGTTTGGGAGTCATTGAGCAAGTACGGTAAAAATAAATGCATATAAGACAATGAAAGTGTTTTTGACCTTGCATGCATGTCAACCTGTTGTTGGGGACTCCCAAAACCAAAATATGAACCTTTCATTACCCATAATCGGGGCATTAAATAATAAATGAAAGCATGAGGCCTACATTTTAAGTTATATAAACTTGGTTTTATATAAAATTCAAAAAATAAAAATAAAATTAAATTACTTTTCTGTATGTAGAACTTTTGTTGAAGCTGCTAAAGTGACTCTAAAGTTTTTGTTTCTTACTGTTTACACTAGTAGTGTTGTCAAAAAGAAATATTATTGATATTTCGATACATATCAATACTGAAAAATTTGAATCAATGCGATATCAAATTTCTGCAGTACCTATATACCGGTACCAACTGCACTGTCTCGTTTGGTCCAGATGAAGTGTTCTGTTACGGTGTTATTGCCTGCCACACTAACCTGTCCGGTCACACTTTGTTCATTATCCACTGTTTACAGCAACTCAGTGTCAGTTTAACCATTTAAGTGCAACAACAACATATGAGACAAGTGTCTCTCAGACACTGCGCAAATACAGAAATGAGTTATATTTATCCGTTCAAGTGCAAGAATGCGTGAAATAGAGAGATGTCAAATTTTCAAAATACCTGTCTTGGTGAGTATCCTCATAAACTTAAAAGGAAGTGATGCGTAATTAATGTTATTCAAACAACAAAAGAGAGAGAAAATCACTGTTAGACCTGCCTGAAGAATTTAAAGCATTGTTTGTTTGTTTTCATTTGTATATTTGTTCTGTTGTATTTATTGTGTCATTGGTTTTAACTGGTTTATTTGTTCTCATTTTACTACTTGACTTCACTTGACTTTACTTCATAGTACTGTTAAAACATTTCACTGAGAGGGTTTATTACATTTCCTGCCAGTATGCATAAATGTTGTAGGTTGTGTTTGAATGAAACATATGGAACACCTAATGCCTTATTCATCAGGAAAAGTGATTTCCACATAAGACAAAAACAAATAGCCAATTTTTATAATCTTCATGCATTTGTATATAAAAAAAAAAAAAAAAAAAAAATATATATATATATATTTGTTGAAATGCGGAAGAAAAAAAGATTCAGAGTGAAATTTTGTGAACAAAACATTTGTGATATTATGAAGTTTTTTTTTTTTATACGTTTTATACAATTTCTGTAATAAATGCCATTAAAACATCTGAATGACTAATAATAAGTGGAATCTGTGAGTTTGAAAAGTTTTCAAAAATAAGTTGCACTGAGTTATTGGAGCAATCATTGTTGTGTGTCTGTACATTCTGGAATGTAATTTCAAATTTGATGGATTGAAACATTCACCTTTAATGGTTTTAGGCTTTTACTCTCAGTTTCTGGTTTTGACACACTTTGACATTCTAGTGGTATATTATGCACTGCTTGTAGTACACACACTTTGTGTATAAATGAAATATTAGGCAATTTATAACAAATGTTTGTCTTAAAAAAACAAACAAACAATACCGAAAATTAATAATAACCCTAATATCTTGAGCAAAAAAAAAAAAAATCCTTCTGTCCGTAAACTAATTAAAAAACAATAATGGATTTATGAATGGGAACAACATTTGGTTGATTAGTAATGAAAATTAATAATAACCTTAATATGGACCACAAAAAGCACAATTTTAAAATTGATATTTGACTGAGCAAAAAAAAAATCCGAGGGTGCAAAAATATCAAAATATTAAGAAAATCACCTTTAAAGTTGTCCAAATGAAGTAATTAGCAATGCATATTACTAATCAAAAATTAAGTTTTGATATATTTACAGTAGGACATTTACAAAATATCTTCATGGAACATGATCTTTACTTAATATCCTAATGATTTTTGGCATAAAATAAAAATCAATAATTTTGACTCATACAATGTATTTTTGGCTATTGCTACAAACATACCCCAGCGACTTAAGACTGGTTTTGTGCTCCAGGGTCACATATATTTAAAAATGCTAGTGTAGTTTTCTAGCAACACTGCTTCTTTATATTAGTCACTCCCCCAAACTAATGAAAACTAAAAGCATTATTAACTGTCAAACATCTGCATGGTACTATAAATGTCACAATAGCAAATCATACATTGCATTAATCTTAAAACGAATCCCAGGCATTGACAGACAAAAACAGGATATGATCGTTAAAATATCTGTGAGATCAAGAATAGTTATTGTTAGAACTCTTGAAACTAGCAGAGCTTGTCTGCAGGGTCACAGCATGAGTTCATAAGATCGTGGATTTATAGTGAGATGCATAATTATGCCCTTGAACATCAAGTTTACATTTCACAAACACAAGCACATGATGTTTTGGTTGGAGAGAATCTTTTCTCTCTCTCTTTTTTTTTTTTTTTTTGTACAGAAGAGAACTGTCAAACTGTTAAAATCATGGGCAGAAATGGAAAAACACCCTACAACCACGTTTATAAACAATATAGATTGAGGCAATGCCATTTATATCAATAGTAGTTTGATATTACAGGAACATCTTAAAAATAGAGGGCACATATTGATCTGCTGTGTGGAAAGTGCATAATCCAATTTGTTCCAAACATGAAAAAAGCTTTATATTAAGGGTTTCAAAATAATACGTATGTCTATAGGTGCTTAACATTTCTATATTAAAATTAAATAGTTTTAAATTTGAATTCACCATGTTTTAGTTTGAATGTAAACCTTTTATCAAATTTCAATTAGCACTTAATTTTGTAGTACATTAAGTCACATTTCAAAATACGTAGGACCCACCTTTCAATTATACACTACTACTACTAATCAAATGTTTTACAACATTGTGCAGTTTTAACATCCTGTTTGTTTTTATACTTTAGATGCCTAACAAGAACAAGGGAAAGTTGAGAAAAAGTAGGCCTCAGAGATCATCTTTGATGTAACTGTGCAAAAAATGGCTCCGTTGTGGTCCTGAATGGCTTGTGAGCATTGCCTTGTGGTGGAAAGCCCTGAGTTCATCAGACTTCCGTTTAATGAGGAGTAAATACATATTTTTTGAATCAGAAAAGTAGCTTCAATCCGTGAAAAGCTTCAAGTCCTAAACAGCAAACTGGTAATGTTTCAGTCTGTAGTACTTTAGTGTTTCTGCCTTTGATGGTGAGTTTTCATTTGCATTTACTTCCATTTTGCAGATGCAGTTTGCACTTGTTAGCCTATACAGTGCCCTCCAAAAGTATTGGAACAGTAAAGACAAAATTGCTCTGTTTGCTGTGGAGTCAAGACATTTACAAATATGATTAAAAGATGAAAATGAACAAAACTATAGAATGTCACATTTTATTATTGGGTGATTCAACACATAGATGTTTTACCAGCTAAGAAGTTCAGCACTTTTAGAGTTTCATCCTCCTGTCTGATGTGAGCATAAGTATTGGAACAGTTGCCTCACAGGTCTTTCTAAGTGATCAGCTGTGTTTTGTTCCATTAATTCTTCAGATATTAAAAGCAGGGAATGTGTCGTATCAGTTATATTCATCACTTCTGTATTCTGAATCTTGCATTCGATGATGACACACACAAACCAGGATGAAGATGAGGGAGCTGACTTTGAGAGAAAAGCAAGCAATTTGGATGCTAAAAGAAAAGAGGAAGTCAATTAGAGCTCTAGCAAAAACAAAGGGCATGGAGAAATCAAGAGTTTGGAAACCACCAGCAACCAACAACTACCTGATCGGCTGAGAAAACAACAGTAGTTGATGACAGACAAATCATAAAAGCTGTGAAAATGAACCTTAAAAACGTGTCTGAAAAATCACCAACAACTTCCAGAAAGCTGGGGTGATGCTCTGACAACCTACTGTCCTCAGGAGACTTTGACACAGAATTACAGAGGCTACACAGCAAGATGCAAACCTCTGACCAGCACCAAAAATAGAAAGGCAAGATTAGAGTTTGCAAAAAAGCACAAAGGTGAGCCAGAAGAGTTTTGGAACTGTGTTTATGGACCGATGAGACAAAGATGAACCTTTATCTAAGACTAAGTGATGGGAAAGCAAAAATGTGGAGAAAATAAGGGAACTGCAATGATCCCAAGCATACAGCCTCATCTGTAAAGCATGATGAAGGTGGTGTCATGGCATGGACATGCATGGCTGCCTCTGGAACAGGCCCTCTCAACTTTACTGATGACTTAATGTATGATGACAGTAGCAGAATGAATTTGGAAGGGTACAAAACCATCTTGCCTACCAGTATTCAAGAAAATGCCACCAGATTCATTGGGAAGTGCTTCATATTGCATCAGGACAATGACCCAAAACACCCTGCCTGTTCAGTCAAGGAATTTATAAGGGCAAAGAAATGGAAAGTCTTAGATTGTCCAAGTCAATCTCCAGATTTAAATCCGATTGAACGTGAATTTCACCAGCTGAAGAGGAGAGTAAAGGCACAAACTCCCCAAAACAAACAACAATTGGAACTGGCTGCATTAAAGGCTGGGAAAAGTATTTCAAAGGATGAGACCAAGAGTCTGGTGATGTCTATGGGTCACAGACTCACTGCTGTGATTGTGCACAAGGGATCTGCAACTAAATAATAGCTTTTAATGTTTTATATCTGCCTTATGTTCAACTGTCCCAATACTTATGCTCACATCAATGAGTGGGATGAACTTTTTATTTGGTAAAACATGTATGTGTTGAAATGGCTAATAATAAAATGTGACATTGTGTAGTTTTGTCTCATACTCATCTTTTAATCATATTTGCTAATATCTTGACTCCACAGCCAACAGAGCAATTGTGTCTTTACTGTTCCAATACATATGGAGGGCACTGTATGGTGTCAGTTTTACAGGCTCTTCTCCTGGCATTTTCTTATAAATTCAGAATTAACTGTTCCATGTAATGAAGTCACTTTGTCATTCATTTGATCATATTCTGTATGTAAATTGTATTTTAAGCTCTGTCTCTCAGTTTCACAAGGCTAGTCCCAGACTAAAATGCATGTTCGAGCTGTCTTAGCTGAAAATAACTTGCTCTGACAGATCTTAATGTCATTGGCATTGCCTGTCTCAAGATGCACACCAGTAATGTGTTTGTGTATTTATCTATTTATTGCATTTTTATAAAAGCTGTTTAAGTATCCTAATTTAAGGCCTAGTTCTGGTTTAAGCTAAGCCCTGTCTGTGAATCCGTGCCTATATGTTTTGAAGTCACCACCAAGGTTTTTTTTTTTTTTTTTTTTTTATGAATCACTTTTTACTTGAATGTAATGTTAAACTTCAACATTGATTCAATGATAATTTGATTGATGCATCAACATTGATTCAATGTTGATTCAGTGTTGGTCTGCTATCTGGGAAGGTAGAGTAGATGGTCTTTACATTATTCGGTCTTCACACGAGGCCTTCATGCGACGGCTGCCGCGGTAAATTAAGCTTTTTTTATACCCTTCTAACAAAACTAAACGTAATTTCTTACACTTGATTAACTGCTAATTAATAAATAAATGTAATAATATCCTATTAAAATGAAAAAAAAATGAAACTCATTAATTAGTTTTATTTATAAAATAAAACATTTGACATTTAACACTTAATTTATAAAATAATTTAAAAAATAATTGTGAACACGTAGGGCAAGTGCAAATTCCTCTAAAAAAATAAGCTATGCAGCTAATCGGTAATCTGTATGCTATGCTAGTACATAAGCTAGCGAAAACAGACATTAATTATCATGATAACATAGTTTAAACAACATTTATCATTACATGATTTTGTAGACATTGTACTCAGGCACTAAAGAGAGTACCTATTAAAAGTAATTTGAGCCAATGGGATCGCTTGGGGTCCTAAGCGGACTCGATTTCGAGGGGGGACTCGCCCTGCGTCCCAATGTGCATACTATCCACCCTATCTGCCCTAAATAGTAATGAAAATTACTACTATTACATAGAATTTAGGATGGATAGTATGCACATTGGGACGCAAGCTTGATTACTCATGACACCGGCTCAAAAGAACGATTCGTTTAAGAACCTAATACTACTTTCACTTGGTTTCAGTTTTAATAACCGTGTCTTATATGTGTAAGTAAGTTGTTGTTTTTTAGTATGTGTGTTTGGTAGTTATTTTTTTTAGGATTACTGATAAACTATGTCGTTTGATTTGTATTTGTTATCTATTTTAATTTTAGTTAAATAATGTCTGAATTTATTATGTCTGTATAGGTTTTTTTTTTAAATTAAGTTTCAATTTATTTAATTTGAGTTATTTTAATACGTCAACAAACTAAATGGAACATAAATAATATATTGAATTTATAAATGTGTGTGTGGTTGTACACATATGCAGGTTTTTTTGTCTTTGGCTTAGCTAGTGTTATGTTAGAATCATTATACCCTTTGTTCTGTGATATTTTGAATTGTTTTTAGCTTTATTTTTTGTTTTTATTTTTTCATTTAAATGTTTTATTTTTTTAATTTTGTTGTATGCATTTGCCTTTTTAAAAAAAAAAAAAAAAAAAGTATATATGTAGTATTTATAAAGTTTTAGATCTGTTTTTAGTTGTTTTAATACTACAATTGATTGCTTCTGTTGTCCTCATTTGTAAGTGGCTTTGGATAAAAGCGGCTCAAAAGAACGATTCGTTCAAGAACCTAATACTATTTTCACTTCTGTTTCAGTTTTTATAACCGTGTCTTAGGCTACTATGCGTAAATATGTCGGGCTGAGGGGGCGTGTTCCGGCGGGAAAGTGAAGTCTATAAAAGAAACAAGAGCATGTGTTTTAGCAAACCAAGCCGCCTTTTTTATCGGACATAAACCGCGCAAGAGATAATGAATCAGGACCTGTTGTCATATTTTCTTTGTAAGAAAACTCCGATCTCAGTGTTCTTGTTTTTACTGGCACATGGTAAGACATTTTATGTTAAAATCTCCTATAATTCTCCACATGTTCTACTTCTACTGTTCTACGAGAGCCACAATGTAATTTGAGTTGCTTTGAATAAAAGTTTTACTGTGAGTATACAGTAATTGCAGTTTAAAATGTTATTACCCTAATAAACACGCACTTTTCGTCACGACTCACGACCAGCTTTACAGGCGTTTTGCTTTGCTTTTTAATGCGCCGTGTTTCAAAAAGCCTGATTCCAGATGGAGCTAGGTCCCTTTCAAGGAAAGTCTGCTCACTCGGCGGATACACGGGCAGCTCATACAAGAAGCCCTATCTAAATGAACGGGGCGGAGGAATCCTGAAATAACAAAAACTGATCGTTGAACTCGCAATTAAATTATATATTTCAAATCCGCAACAAAATCTGAAATGAACTGTCCCATGAATGTTTGGTTCTTATGCTCAAATAGAGTTTAAAAAGCTTTTTTTTTCTTTCAGGCTAGACCAGCCAAAACTGGTAAACTGCGCTTCTGACTGCACATGCGCATTGGCTGCTCTAGTCTCAGGTTTCTATGGGAACCGGAGCTTCTAACGGCCGCTGCAGTGACGAAATGACTTTATCAATCAGCGATCGGCTCTTTCATTTAGAAGGCGGGACTATTGCGCGCTGAAGTTTCTTTGTAGTCTACTACAGTGAAAGCACGGCTTGTGTATGGGCGCGTTCATATGCGCTGAATACTGCCAGATATTATAAAGTGAGATTAAAAACGAGCTCCCCCTTTGGGGCTGTGTTTTTGTTTGTTTGTTTTTGTTTTTTGTAGAGTTGCAATTTTGAATTCTGCAAAAAGTCGGGCCACAAACATTAGATCATCGTTTAAATGATCAGTCATCGCTGTAACTTCAAAAACTCGTGCACATCCCTATTAGTGATATTGTGTATTAAATGTAGCTAGTGTTGTTATAATGCTTAATTAAAATAACGCAATTCACTAAATTATTCTTAGTTTTTGGGATTTAAAACAAGTCAAATCCTAATTCACAGTTTTTATTTCAGTCTCTTTGGTGCATTTGAATGAAATTTTCAAAACTACTTCAACCTCCACATAATCTAGTGCACATCATAAAAGCAGTTTCTCATTATTTTGAACAAGATGCGATTGCTTTAGTACATCATGCGATTATGTATATTTGTCTGTGGTTTCCTACATATTCAGTTGCTAATGTCATGTTGCTCAAAATGTATTATGTAGGCTAGTTCTCTGCAATAGTCTTGCCCCTCAAAACATCTAGTCATTAGTTCATCGTTTAAAGTCATTAAATGCAAAATGGTTGATCTAGTTGTCAAAATAGGTCAAGCATATTTTCTACACATTTCTCTTAGTCTTTTTGTAAATTTCCATGAATCGTGCAGGTGAATCTTGATTTTTCCCAAATGAAGAGAATGATAAACCAGTTCTTTGAAATTCCTCGTACAGTGCTGCAAAAACAAAGTTCTGCCTAAAGGCTGTTTCCTGTGTTTGCGTTTTTACAGTTTTTCTCAGTCGCTTTGGTGCATTTCTCAAATCATCCTTACTCTAATATTTGCAAAGAAGTATGTGCATTTCTCAAAACAATTTGTACAAACAGCACCACACAATAGATTACCTGCAAAAGCCTGTAACTTACTCAAAATCCTTAGTTCACCTCTCATTTGTCAATAAACATATCAGTGCCATCAGAATGAAAAGAGCTTGTCACTGTTCACAAACAAGATAGTCACAATGCTTAGTCATGTTGTCAATATAACACTGCACTCTGTTAGTGTTATCTGATGTAAACAGTTTGGATGGCAGGAAATGCAGAAGGCTGCAGTTCTGTATACCATATATCCATTTCAAAAGTAAAAAATTACACAATACTGTGAGATATTGATTGAAAGAGACTGGATAGTTACAATGTCACTGTGATATAGAAAAGAAAAAGAAAGGGCACAAAGGTGAAAATACACAATTAGAAAGTCCATTGTCAGAATTTGTAAGTCTTGTGTTGTCCTCTGTCTATATATGCTTTCCAATTGAAGGTTGATTAGATGCACCTTTGAGCTATTTCAGAGAACTGGTTTGTCATTGGCTGATCTACATTCTCTTCATTAGTGAAAGTCGAGATTCAACTGCACAATTCATGGCACATTTACAAAGTCTATTAGAAATGTGTAGAAAATATGCTGTACAGTTTATGACAGCTAGATCAACCATTTTGAATTTAATGACTTATACAATGAACTAATGACTAGATGTTTTGAGGGGTGAGACTATAGCACAGGGAACTATATAATACATTTTGAGAAACATGACAATAGCAACTGATAATGTAGGAAACTGCAGAAAAATGTACATAAACAGTTGCATGAATGTACCAAAGCAATCACAACTTGTTCAAAAGAATGAGAAACTTTTTATGATGTGCACAAGTGACTAGATGATGTGGAGGTTGAACAAGTAGTTTTGAGAATTTCATTTCTAATTTAGAAAATGCACCAAAAGGACTGAGGAAAAACTGTAATTTTGTATTTTCCAGTCGGGGACAGGGCACCAAAAACCTGAAGAAAAACACACAGCACTTTCTTGTTGTATAATTTAGTTTGTTTTATAATTAACTATTTATTTGTTCTTCAGGTGTTTTCAGTTTTACTCCAGATGGCTTATCAGCGTTTGTGAAGGAGGGAGATTCAGTCATTCTAAACACTGATGTTAAAACAACCCAACAAGACGATATGAAATGGTATTTTAATGACATTCGTATCGCTCAAATCACTGGAGATCTCAGTTTTAACTGTACAGATGTTCAGTGTAATGGAGGTACAGATAGATTCAAAGACCGACTGATACTGGACGATCAGACTGGATCTCTGACCATCACAAACACCAGAACCACAGACTCTGGACTTTATGAATTAAAGATCATCAGCATCAGAAACAGCAGTGTCAAGACCTTCATTGTTACTGTTCATAGTGAGTCATTCAATACATTTAACGATTGAGCCCATTTAAAAGATGATAATGAGTGTGAATGTGGTGTTTGTTTGAATGAGGATTTGATTTGAAATAAGTTTGTACAAAACAGAGATGCGTGTTGCTTTTTAAAGAGCATGATTAAATCACTTAGTTTTATAGCCATAGTTCATATCCAAAGTTTTGTATGTGTGTTTGTCAAAAATATCCTTCCAGTCATCTTTTGGTTTGTTTCAGATGTTTCTGCTGCTGAACGAGATGAAATGAAGAGAAAGACAGTGAAAGAGGGAGAATCTCTTACTTTAGATCCTGGTGTAATGAAAAACCCAAATTATTTGATGAAGTGGTATTTTAATGATGTTGGCATTGCTGAAATCATTGGAGAATTCAGTAAGATCTGTACAGATGTTCAGTGTGAAGATGGTGATGAGAGATTCAGAGACAGACTGAAGCTGGATCAACAGACTGGATCTCTGACCATCATGAACATCAGAACCACCGACTCTGGAGTTTATCAACTAGAGATGAAGAGCAGCAGATTCAGCATTGTTAAGAGCTTCAGGGTTACCGTCACTAGTGAGTAGCATTTAATTTAGTTCCCTTAAGCAATTTTAAAATGGTTAAATGTTTTTTTTTATTATTTTTGTTTTATTGT
This sequence comes from Schizothorax lantsangensis, assembly GCA_027422415.1. Lineage (NCBI taxonomy): Eukaryota > Metazoa > Chordata > Actinopteri > Cypriniformes > Cyprinidae > Schizothorax > Schizothorax lantsangensis. Next base: position 11,738,634 of record CM049843.1, on the reverse strand, counting down.
GGATTCTTTTTCATTGTTTGAAAAAGTCAGCTTTCACTGGCATCAAATGGAGTGAAACATTTCTGAAAGATTCCAAAATTTCTAAAATGTTTCTGAAATTTACCAGAAAATTTCCACCTTTTTGCAACCCTAGTACTAAACTATAATTGAGATCGTCACCTTCATGTCAAGTGACACAACCAAGACATGCTCTTGAAAAGACTAATTTTAACATTAAAATTAGTCTGTTTTTCTGACAGTGATGTGATGCTGTTTTAGCTGCTCTTCAAAACTCAGCAGATCCCATAATTGATCAGTTAAATCAATATCAGCTGATGAATAAAGCAGGAAAAGTATAAATACTTGAAATACACATTGCTAAAAATCATTGGTAAAAATAGTTGCTCTTTAGTAATAATGACCGTTTCCCTTCAGCTGTTCCAGATTCAGGTCTGTCTTTGGCTGCTGTAGCAGGAATATGTGCTGCTGCTGTTGGTGTCCTGCTGCTGGTGGCTATAGCTCTTTATTTACTGAACCGTCCAGTAGTAAGGAAAGGTGAGTATTAAATTTAGTAATGGGAAGTCTGATTCTTTTCCCGAAACAACTAGTTCTTTCAGACAGTTTGTTTACTTAACCTGGTTCATAAAATGATTTACCAGTTAATTTACATCAATACTAGGGAAGTACCAATCACGTTTTGTTTTGTCTTTTTGCGCCCCAGATTTGGGTCATTTAATATCCGTTCCGTCATGACCTGATACATATATTTTCTTAGTGTTAGGTGCACACTTAGGCCCAGCAGAGGTTGTACTTCCTTCGCCAGCTGAGGAAGTTCAACCTGCCACAGGAGCTGCTGAAACAGTTCTACTCTGCCATCATTGAATCTGTCCTCTGCACATCAATAACTGTCTGGTTCAGCTCAGCTACCAAATCTGACCTCAGAAGACTACGGAGGTTAGTCCGGACTGCTGAGCGAATCATCCCCACTCTCCAAGAACTGTACTGATCCAGAGTGACCAAAAGGGCTGGTAAAATCACTCTGGACCCCTCACATCCAGCACACTCCCTCTTTGAACTCTTACCGTCTGGTCGACGCTACAGAACACAGAAACAGTTTCTTCCCTCAGGCAATCCATCTCATGAACACTTGACAATAAACGCGGAACACACAACTATTATACATTATCCATTCACCACACTCGCTTGTTTTTTTTTTCTCATTTCAAATTTGCACATACTTGACCTGTACATACATAATTGTCTATATCATATATTGTGTTTTTGCTATATTGTACATTGCCTACTTGTATATTTGTATATTCTTTTATTATCTGTGTCCTGTCCTGTTGCTGTCTCTCTGTTGCACTGTGGAGCTTCTGTCACTACAATAAATTCCTCGTATGTGTAAACATACCTGGCAAATAAAGCTCATTCTGATTCTGATTCTGACTTAAAGTACATTTTAGTTATTATAATGAGTCCAATGTATACAGGGCTATGTATGTATGTGTGTGTGTGTGTATATATATATATATATATATATATATATATATATATATATATATTAGTATAAAGGCAAAAAGTACAAAAATAGTAAATGTTATCTGATTTGAGAATTTTAAAATGAAATATACTCGAATTACATGTACTTGATTTTTGGAATCTGATTATGTAATACAGATCACATGTAATCAGTTAGTACTCTGCTCTGATTACACATACAGCTAAATTAACAAGATGTAAATTGTGTGTAAAGATATTTTTTATTTTTTTTGTTAAAGATTTCTCTAATTAACCAAAGTAATGTTTGTTATTGTTGTTTAAACAGACACCAGGGGCCTGTTCTTCGTACGTCGCTAACAGTTAGCTGGATTTGATTGTTGTCGATTTAGCTTGATCTTGGATCATTTGGTTCTTCGAAGCTCATCCTGGACTTGCTGTCATAGCAACAGGTCCGTAAGCTTAAACCTGCTCAGGAGCAGGCTTATTTCATATAAACAGGATTAGATTGCATCTTTTTAAGCAGAATTGATACTTAATATCTGCCCCAGCCACCGCTACTTTATTACAAGAGTACCCTACTGGTCCAGGAACAATAATTTAAAATAATAATAATTTAAAAATTAATTTGAAAATAATATAATAATGTTGTCTATAATAATGTAGTCTATAATACTATAGACAGAGCCAGTTTTACTCATCGAAAGATTTATTAGTGAGGAAATAATTACTTTACAGTTGTATTGGAGTCTTACACACATGCTATACAGTTAATCTGAGTTGTACATTAATTTGAGTGGTGACAAATATTATGGGAGGGGCTTGATGGAGCGCAGGAGATGCAGATAACATGATCTTTAAGAAACTTTAATTAATGCTGTCACGTAACAAATCTGTTTCAAAAATTAAATTAAATTAAATTAATTGCTAATTACAACACTGAAGTAAAAATGTAAAGCCTACACAAATGGTAGAAATCGTGAATATAAATAATTGGGAACCATGTAAAAAAAACATTTCATTTATCTATTATAACATTTATGTAGTTTTATTCGCTTGGCTGTTTCCTTATAAAAGTCCAGAAATTTGTCAACTTTTCCGTCAGGTGTCTTTTTTAATGATATGATGTCATTACGTTGCTGTCTTGCCGCCAGCCAATCACTGCACTGCTGATCGTGGTTTCGAGTATCGATACATCTGCCCTTTTCGAGGAACACGAGAACGCGCCGTAATCTTAGACAACTTAATCCAGATATTTTAATCTAATACGCAAATTCGTTTGAAGAACCAAATTAGCCAAAGATCAGTTATCAGGATTAGAAGATCTGGCATCTTTCACATCATCTCAGATGTATTAAGCGAGCTACGAAGAACGGACCCCAGGGGCCTGTACCATGAAGCCGGATTAGCTGGCTAGCCAGGTAAGTTTCAGTTTAGTTTGCACCAATCCTAGGTTTTAGGTACCATGAAAGTGGCTTGGCTTTTAGCTGCGTTCATTGCAATAGTAACTTACACTGCACAGCTAACCTGCTCCAGGGCAGGGGCCTGTACCATGATGGTAGATTAACAAATTCAGAGTTATAGGATAAGTTTTGAGTTGACAAAACCAAACCACTCCAATCTGGCTTTGTTGGTACCATGAAGCTGATCATCAACTTTCTCTGTCAACTCAGGCTTGATCCTGAGTTAATGGAGCGCGTGCACATGAATGTGTGACATCAGCGGCGAACAGCCAATCACAACACAGAGCAAGTGTGATTCACTTCTCGCGAGAGAGCCAGCGAGATTCAAAACTCTTTTGTTAAAGGTTAAGAGATTAAAGAATATGAGGAATTTAAACACATTTCCACTGAAGTACTTGTCCATGAAAGAGGACAAATAAAGGAAATTATCTTGCTCTATCAGTGCAGTCACAAGTGAAACTTGTGAAGTTTGTTTATATAGTTGATAATATACAGTGATAGAGACTCAAACATGTAAGGTCACATGTAGCCATTTTTAAAGTGTTATCTATTGATTCTACCACTTATTTATATTACATATGATCTGTATATATTAATATTAATTTAAAACAAATGCTTTATATTAATTGTTAAACTAAAAGTGCTTGTGTGTAATGGAGTAATAATAATATAAATCATATTATAATTATATAAATCATATGCAAATTGTAATTATCATTAAAGCCAGACAATTTTGTTGGATTTTTTTTTTTTAAAGGTACTTCATAGTGACCTTTAATTTGTAGGAAGAGAGACTGGGGGAGTGACTTTTTTGTGTCAGACATGTGTCACTTTGCTCACATCTGATTGGTCCAATTTCAGTTTGAGATCTCTAACTCAGAACATAACCTGCCCCGGAGCAGGTTAGCTGTGCAGTGTAAGTTACTATAGCAATGAACGCAGCTAAAAGCCAAGCCACTTTCTTGGTACCTAAAACCCAGGATTGATGCAAACTAAACTGAAACTTACCTGGCTAGCCAGCTAAACCGGCTTCATAGTACAGGCCCCAGGTTATGTTCTGGGTTAGAGATCTCAAACTGAAATTGGACCAATCAGAAGTGACACATGTCTGACACAAAAAAAGTCACTCCCCCAGTTTCTCTTCCTACAAATTAAAGGTCACTATGAAGTACCTTTAAAAAAATTAAATAAAAAAATTCAACAAAATTGTCTGGCTTTAATGATAATTACAATTTACATATGATTTATATAATTATAATATGATTTATATTATTATTACTCCATTACAAGTTGATGATCAGCTTCATGGTACCAACAAAGCCAGATTGGAGTGGTTTGGTTTTGTCAACTCAAAACTTATCCTATAACTCTGAATTTGTTCATCTACCATCATGGTACAGGCCCCAGGTGTCTGGTTGCTGATGGGATTGTTGAATGAGCACACAGCTGTAGGTGTTTTTATCCTGATATCCCACCTCCAGAGGTAGAGCCAATGGGTGTTTCTCAAACGGAAGGCTGGATCCTACCGAGACTGCATCCTTCCTAGTTCAGTCCTTCAGAGTCTAGTAGGCTAGACTCCTCCTCAGCATATAAACGCTAGAATGAGACGGTATTGTAAGTGCACGTGGCTACGTCACATTTGTTCCCGCCCTCACCGTCAAGGCACGAAAACACTAATTAAACGTAGTTTTGAAAAAACTTTGTATTACAAATCTTTATATTATTTGGCTTTCTATTAATGCAATACAAATAATCACAGCTGTCTATAATCTCCCTGTGGCTTAAATTATTGGCAGTTTAGCTTTTAGTAGGCTAAGTAATTTACACCAAAACAAAAGATAACATCTATCCTCTCATGTCCGAAAACATTATTTTTGTCTTACATTTCATAATAAATTCAGACAAGCTCATTAATGACTCGTTTTTCGTCAGTTTATTTTCATGAAATGGAATGGGTACAAATGATTGTGGGTGACTGAAGGTCGCGAAGGATACATCCCATGCATCCTTCAAATTCAGCCGAATGATCCTTCCGATTGAGATGGCCTTCAGCAACGTTTGATGACGTGGCAGCCGAGATATGCAGCCTTCGTAGGATGCAGCCTTCCGTTTGAGAAACACCCCACAGTTTAGCTCCAAAACACAGCTGATCCAGCTAATCAAGGTCTTTAGGATTACTAGAAACCTCCAAGCAGGTGTGATTTGTAGCTGGTTGGAGCTAAACTAGTTTTCAAAGTAGGCTACCAATATTTAAAAATAAAATCAATATTTTGGTAATTAGCACCATTTTCTTAAATGTTTTCATGAAATATAGTTATAATATTCGTAATGTGAAATATTTATTGTGAATTTGTGAAAATACTTGGCTGTATGGACGCACAAATATATGTTCAGAGAAAGCAGCTAATATGTGAAGTATGCCTGATGGGTGAATGTGAAGGCGAATTAAATCAGTGATGAACTTAAGCTGTTCGTTTCACGAGTTACAGCCATGTCTCTCTCTCTCTACACCCTTGGGATCTGTAGAAAATCATTTATCTTGGCGCGGCAGTCGGTTTTACCGGTATTAAGGTCTGTTGACACCAAGAGCGATAACGATAATATAAATACAGTGAACAGTGTCTCTTTATTGTAATCTCGCACGCTGCAGTTTCCACGTACTGAAAGCGACCTGCTACTGCTTACGTTTCACAAAGACACCAAAGGAAAAACAGATGATTTGGAGTACATGAGATCCTTCAAATACTAGAGGAGTTGGGAATCCATCACTCCGTTTAGACAGTTATCGTCTTTTAAAGAGAAATTGTATACTTGTGTACGAGTACGAGTATACTTGTGTACGAGTTGTTGTTTTTGATGCATTAACACGACTTAACCAGTAGATGTCCTCAGCACGTTTCGAGTAGGCTACATGTAAGGCAGGGTTGTCCAAACTCGGTCCTGGAGGGCCGGTGTCCTGCATTGTTTAGCTCCAACCCTAATTAAACACACCTGAAGCAGCTAATCAAGGTCTTACTAGGCATACTAGAAACTTCCATGCAGGTGTGTTTAGGCAAGTTGGAGCTAAACTCTGCAGGACACCGGCCCTCCAGGACCGAGTTTGGACAGCCCTGATCTAAGGCATTGGTCTCAAACTCAATTCCTGGAGGGCCACAGCTCTGCACAGTTTAGCTCCAACCCTAGTCAAACACACCTGATCCAGCTAATCAAGGTCTTTAGGATCGCTAGAAACTTCCAAGTAGGTGTGATTTGGAGCTGGTTGGAGCTAAACTCTGCAGAGATGTGGCCCTCCAGGAATTGAGTTTGAGACCACTGATCTAAGGGGTCTCCAACCTAATTATTTCATTCGGGAGATACTTTTTAAAAATGAAAGCGGCTGAGAGCTACCAGTTTTACGCACAATACTTAAATCTCTTAAATATCAATCCAAACTGTTATACACAGCATTGTTAAAATGTGCTGGAAATATTAAAAAAATAGCCTACTGATACACACACTGAAATCATTTTACCAAGTTTTATGACAAAAGCCAACAAATGAATGAAAATGAAAGTGAAGTGACATGTTGCCAAGTATGGTGATTCATACTTGGTATTTGTGCTCTGCATTTAATCCATCCAAGTGCGGACACACACAGTAGTGAACACACACCCGGAGCAGTGGGCAGCCATATTGCTGCGGCGCCTGGGGAACAGTTGGGGGTTCGGTGCCTTGCTCAAGGGTCTCACCTCAGTCATGATATCGAGGGTGGAAGAGAGTGCTGGTTATTCACTCCCCCCACCTACAATTCCTGCCGGACCTGAGAATAAAAAATAAAATAAAATTAGCAGCAGTGTGCGCTTTTTATTTGCCTTAGCAGTGAAATAAAAACATTATAAATGATGGCTGGATTTTAAACTAACAAAAAATATTCTTAACATGTTATTTACTGCCATTTTTAAAACAAAATTATAACATTTCAGCCTTTAAATATTTTTATTCATTTATTTATTTTTTTTATAAAAAAGGCTGAGTCAGAATTTTATATATATATATAAATATTTTTCACATTGGTCTGAACAAAAATATGGCAGACTGAATGAATTTGTAAATACAGTTTGACAGCAGATGGTGCTTATGAACAGCAGAACAGAGCTGTTCCCACAGTAATGTCGTTCTGATGAGAAGGTTTTGCGTGTTAACCAGGAAAATACTCTGTGTTGAATGAAATTACTCTCAGGCACGTTTTTGGAACCAACTTACCTAAAGTAATGGCTCAAGTTTTGGTTAATCAACAGAGAGTTCAGGGTTTAGCAGATAAGTTAACCTTGCTTTCTGGAATACACACCTGAAGCAGCCAATCAAGCTCCTGAAGATTGCTTGAAAATACACAGGCAGGTGTGCTGAAGCAGGTTGGAAATGAACTTTGCAGGATAGTGTGTCCCAGTGAACAGGGTTGAACACCTCTGGTATATGCCATGACTCCAAAACGTCATATTAGTTTTTGTTAAGAAATATCTGTTTTAGTTCTGTCTTACTGTTGTTGTGCAACAACAGTTTGTCACACATTTATATGTTTATATACCAGTTGAAGATATATTCACTGTGACATCCCTATTTCATTATACTTTCCTGGTGAATAATTTTGTTTGGTTTATAATGAACTAATTTCTTCTCCAGGTGTTTTTAGTGTTAGCACTGATGGACTGTCAGCATTTGTGATGGATGGAGATTCAGTCACTCTACACACTAATGTTGAAACAAATCAACAAATATATATAAAATGGTATTTTAATGACAATAGAATAGCTCAATTCAATTCAATTCAAGTTTATTTGTAGAGTGCTTTTTATGATACAATCGTTGCAAAGCGCTTTACAGGAAATTAAGTTTCTACAATATATTTATACATTGTAGAAACTTAATATATTAACTTATGGCAAAATTTGTTAATTCTGCATGTTGTTGGGGGATCAGAGGTTGGCATCCTCTGAGGTCCTCTGAGGGGTTGGCATCATCTCTTCTCAGGTGTTTGGTCATCTCAGATCATTTAAGGGCTGGATCCAGACTGAAGCTTGTGAAGGATGTTAATCCCGTGGCAGAAACAGAGAAACAAAGAGACGTAATTAGCGTAGCTGTTGTTCCATTCAAGCATAAATTATTTGTTCAACCCAAGCTAAAGAATAATAATGTGCGTTTGATCAGATATAACTGCAGTACAAGTAAGTAAGTAAGTAAGTAAAGTTTATTTATATAGCACATTTATCTCAGCAAAGCTGACCAAAGTGCTGAACAAAGTCAAAGATAAACATAAAATAAGCAAGACAGATAATACAGTAAAACAATACAACATAGATAAAATCCAAATTAAAATGCCTGGGAATAAAGATATGTTTTCAACTTCGTTTTAAAAGTTGTAATAGAAGGTGCAAGGCGATTGTCTAGTGGCAGTTGATTCCAAAGACGGGGGGAAGCGATTGAAAAAGCCCTATCGCCCTTTGTTTTTAAGCGTGAACGTGGGACAGCTAAGAAAGCCCTGTCAGAAGATCTTAAAGATCTGGAGGATGAAAGTGGAGTAAGAAGATCTGTGAGATAAGATGGGGCTTGACCATTAAGTGCTTTAAAAACAAACAACAAAATTTTAAATTGAATTCTAAAATGGACAGGAAGCCAGTGAAGAGAGGCTAAAATTGGTGTAACACGATCAGTTTTCTTAGCCCTAGTCAATAGCCTTGCAGCAGCATTTTGTACCATCTGTAAGCGTGCAATGGATGACTGAGGAAGACCCAAATATAGTGAATTACAGTAATCGAGGCGGGAGGTAATAAAAGCATGAATGACCTTCTCCAGGTCATTAAAAGACAAAAATGATTTCAATCTTGAGATAATCCGTAACTGATAAAAACTGTTCTTGACAACTGTATTAATTTGTTTAGTTAAGCAAAGTTCAGAGTCCAGAATGACACCAAGATTCCTGACCTGGGAAGAGACAGAGGAGAAATGCTTGCCAAGCTCATTTATTAGACCACTTCTCAACTTTGGGGGGCCAAAGACGATTACTTCCGTTTTTTCTTCATTAAGTCAAAGAAAACAGCTTGACAACCATTTCTTAATGTCCCCAAGGCAGGCCAATAAGGGTTCAATGGTATGTACAACTGGGTATCATCAGCATATAAATGAAATGAAACATTATGTCTCCTAATTATATCTCCCAAAGGTCGCATATATAAATTAAAAAGAAGTGGCCCCAAAATGGATCCTTGAGGCACCCCACAGACAATAGGAGCAACAGATGAAGAGAACTTACCTAACTCAACAGAAAAAGTCCTGTCTCTAATATATGAATTAAACCACTGCAAAGCAATACCCCCGATACCAAACAAACGCTCTAACCGGCAGAGGAGAATATTATGATCAACTGTGTCGAAGGCAGCTGTAAGATCAAGAAGCAGAAGTACTGTATTTTTACCACTATCAACTGCAAGTAAAATGTCATTAAACACTTTAAGCAAAGCAGACTCAGTACTATGCTGTGCAGAGAAACCAGATTGAAGAGGTTCTGTTAATTTAGCTTCATTCAAAAAAGAAATCAATTGTGAATATACAACTTTTTCTAAAAGTTTTGATAAAAATGAAAGCTTAGACAGGCCGATAATTGTCAAGGCAACCTTCCTCCAAACCCTGTTTCTTAAGCAAAGGTTGAACTACAGCATGCTTAAAACATTTTGGGACTACCCCAGCAGTTAGGGACGAGTTAATCAATGACTGAATGGAAGTACCAATTTCAGAAAAAGAGGCCTTAATAATCTCAGAAGGAATTACATCAAGTGAAGAGGCAGTTGTCTTCATCTTATTGACCAAATCACAAAGTTCCCTCAAAGAAACATTTTGAAAACAAGAAAAGGAAGCCGGACTAGCCAGCGAAAACAGTGACAGATCTGTTACTTGCAAGGTAAAAGAGGAGTGAATAGCTAACACTTTATCGGAGAAAAACTTTAAAAACATTTCACAAAGCTCAGTTGAGGGTTCCACATGAAACTGACAACCTGGATTAATTAAAGAATTTATTGTGGAAAACAAAATCCTAGGTCTGTGAGAGTGTGTAGTAATCAAATCTGAAAAATATTTTGACCTAGCTGATTTTGCAGCATCCTGAAAGCTAATCAAACATTCTTTAAAAAACTCATAGGACACAATTAAAGAATCCTGTTTCCATTTCCTCTCAGCTCAACGACAAGCCTGCCTAAGAGAGCGAGCATGATCATCCAGCCAGTAATACGATTTCTGCTTGGGTAATTTCAACTTAAAAGGTGCAATAGCATCTAAAATATTAGAGCAAGATGCATAGAAAAAAGAAGTCAGTTCATCAGGCCCAATGGAAGACTCAACAGCATTCAAAATGGATCCATCAACAGCATTAGTAAGATAGATTTCACTAAACTGAGAAGGAGTAGATGAATTTATACAACGAGAGTAATGGCCCGGATGCTTTTCCACTACTACAGAGTTCTCGACATGGACATTAAAAACAATTGGACTGTGATCAGAGAAGGAGACATCTTCTACGCTTACATTTTCTACAGTGACACCATTTGACAATATAAGGTCCAGAGTGTGACCATGGACATGAGTTGCTCCATTTATATGCTGCATAAAACCAAAAGATTCCAAAATGTTACAAAATTCACCGACCAAGGGTCGACCTGGGCAGCACACATGTACATTGAAATCTCCCAATAATAACAGCTGATCATATGATGGCATAATATGAGTTACAAATTCACAAAACTCTCCTATAAAAGCACTGTCAAAATTAGGTGGCCTATAAATAAGCGCACAGAACACTGCAGTGGAATCAGACTCCAACACAATACACTGTAACTCAAACGATGAATAACTCCCAACACAAACGGGCCGTATATTAAGGGATTGTTTAAAAACCATGGCAACCCCACCGCCCTTACCAGTACATCGTGGTGTACTAATAAAACAACAGTCCGGCGGACATAGTTCCTCAAAAACTGACGACTCACCAGCAGAGGCCCAAGTCTCAGTCAGGAATAGGATATCCAAGTTTCGTCTGGTACAAAAGTCATTTAAAATGAACGTCTTGTTGCACACGGACCTAGCATTGACTAGAGCCATGTTGAGATGAGACAGTGATGCCAGGTTCCGATCCAATCGAACAAAGTCCAGTTGGCGAAGATTTAAACATTCCACTCCTCTCCGGCGAAGTCGTAAACGCGGCAACGCGAAGATAGATGGATCACCGAAAACTGGATAGACTGGAAGATGAAAAGCATATCTATAATCCCAAGAGCGTCGCGCCAGGTTATGCCCCTCTAAATTTATTGTATCCAAGGAAAACTGGGTCGAAGATTGTATAGTGGAAGCAATTGCCCGTCTAATTCTCACCCGAACACCGCCACGACAACCTCTCTTTCTGCGGCGTTTCCGTAGAGGAGGAACGCAGCAAGGCAACCGGTGAACGCACTCTGGCGCAGGTTGATTAAAAGAGGATTGAGAGCGGGAGTAGAGAACAGGACAGCTTCCCAGGTAACCAGCTTCCATACAACATTTGATGTTGAATAGGGCTTGACGATCGTAGGTTAGCACTGAGTCTACATGATACCAGTGCAACACCACACAAAGTACAAACAGTACAGGTACAAGAGACTGAAACACACGAGAGAGACGGCAAGATTATGAGATGCATTATATGAATGCATTATGTGAATGCTTGGCTAAAGAGATGTGTTATCTAGATTTAAACAGAGAGAGTGTGTCTGAACCCCGAACGTTATCAGGAAGACTATTCCAGAGTTTGGGAGCCAAATATGAAAAAGCTCTACCTCCTTTAGTGGACTTTGCTATTCTAGGTACTACCAAGAGTCCAGAGTTTTGCGACCTTAGGGAGCGTGATGGATTGTAGCGAGATAGAAGACTAGTTAGGTACACAGGAGCTAAACCATTTAGGGCCTTATAGGCAAGTAATTATATTTTATTACTTGCCTATAAGTTTAGAGGTTTAGATCACATAATTAATGTTATCCTTTCTGTTTGAATGAGGATTTGATGTAAAATAAGTTTATAAAATGTGTGCAAAACAGAGATACGTGTTGCTTTTCAAAGAGCATGATTAATCACTTTCAGTGAGTTTGTTTTATGTTTTGGCATAAAGATCCTTCAGTTGGTTTGTTTCAGGTGTTCCTGCTGCTGAACGAGATGAAATGAAGAGAAAGACAGTGAAGGAAGGAGAATCTGTTACTCTAGATGCTGGTGTAATGAAAAACCCAAATGATTTCATGAAGTGGTATTTTAATGACATTTGCATCGCTGAAATCAGTGAAGAACCCAGAATGATTTGTACAGATGTTCAGTGTATACATGGTACTGAGAGATTCAGAGACAGACTGAAGCTGGATCATCAGACTGGATCTCTGACCATCAGAGACACCAGAACCACAGACTCTGGAGATTATCAACTACAGATCAGCAGCAGCAGATTCAGCATCACAAGGAGCTGCAGTGTTACTGTCACTGGTGTGTAGCATTTAGTTTATTTCCCTTGAGCAATATTAAAATAGTTAAAAAAAAAAAATTCCATTCTAGAATTTCTCTTTATTGTTTCATTGTGTTTGAAAAAGTGAGCTTTGACTTGGTATCAAGTAGGGTTGCAAAGGGATGGAACATTTCTACAAACTTTTTTTTTTTTTTTTTTAATTTCCAAAAGAAAATGCAGAAAATTTCCACAATTTCTGGAATGTTTCTGAAATTTACCAGAATTTTTTCACCTCTTTGCAACCCTAGTATTAAACTATTGTTTAGATCATCACCTTCACGTGACTTATGTTAACGTTGCTACTTTTCTCTGACAGCTCAGTGATGTGATGCTATTTTAACTGCTGTTCTTTAAAAAAAAAGAAAAAAACACACTGGAACTCACCACTTATCAGTTAAAGCAATATCATACAGCTGATGACTAAAGCAGAAAAGTGTAAAAACTTGAAAAAAAAGAGAGGAAAAAAAAAACATTTGTAAAATGGATTATAATTTGCTCTGTAGTAATAATGACTCATTTACCCTTTCAGTTTCAGGTCTGTCTGCAGGTGGAATAACAGGAATATGTGCTGCTGTCCTGCTGTTCATGGCTGTATCTGTTTTTGTGTTTTTTTATATGCATCGAAAAAGGAAATGTGAGTATTACATTAGTGATGTGAACTGGTTCTTTCAGACCGTTCATTTAAAAAAAATCGGTTCAAAAAATGATTCAATTTACATTAATACTAAAGTGAATGGGACATGACATACGGCCATACTTGGAATTTGTGCTCTGCATTTAACCCATCCAAAGTGCACACACACCGTGAACACACACACACCGTGATCATACAGCCGGAGCCGTGGGCAGCCATTTATGCTGCGGTGCCCAGGGAGCAGTTGGGCCTTGCTCAAGGGCACCTCAGTCGTGGTATTGAGGATGGAGAGAGCCAGACCTGAGACTTGAACCTTTTGGTTACGAGTCCAAGTCTCTAACCATTAGGCCAGAACTTCCCCTACATACTAGGGATATACCAATCATTGTTGTGCCCAAATTTGGGTAATTTAATACCCAATCTGTCATGATCTGATGCTTGTATTTTCCTAGTGTTAGGTGCACACTTAAAGACAAGCACTTAGTAGTTATTATAATTAATGTCCTCCTTGGTTGAAGTTATTGGTTCCAGTACATTTTATTTATAATACTTTCTGCTGTTCATCATTTAAAAAACAAAAAAAACTGGTCATTGCTGTATTACACATACAACTGAATTAACAAGATGCATTTTTTTTTAAAGATTACTCTAACCGAAGTAATATGTGTTTAATTAAGTTTGTTTTTGTTTTTCAAACAGACACAAGGACGCAGTACAGTGATCAGGTAAGATACTATGAGCACTGAATCAGTTTGCCTACTAAAAAAACAAAAAAATAAAAACAACCGGATTCATATCTGAAAATCGGCAGCATGTTTCTGTGATTTATGCCCTTTGATTCAGAAATCTTTACATTGAAACACCAATAATAAATGACTCATCAGGACAGCACTGTTCTTACTTTTTTTTAATAATAAGCAGTATAAATATAAAAGATATTGTGGATACATTTTTATTATTATATAATTCCTACATATTCAATTATATTATTATGATAATTATATTTAATATTTTGTTATTGTTATTATTTGCAGAAAATGCAAGGGTGCCAATATTTTTGGCAGCAACAGTATATTACTGTAGTACAAAAGATGACGGTGTAATGCAGTTTATCAGATTCATTAATATTTAGGAAAATAACACCATATGTTCTGTAAACATTAAAAAAAAAAAAAACTTACAGTTCTTAGTCTTTTTTTTGTGTGTAAGTGAATCATTAGTCCTGTTGATGTCTTTTACCATCTGTGAATCTGTTTTCTTACAGGCGAATGGTGTTTATGATTTGTCGCCTAATCAGAGTGGGATTCCACTGATGGATGACACTAATCACACTGATGCTCGAGTGAAGAACACTACCAATGGCTCGTCCTCTAATCACACTGATGCTCAAGTGAAGAACACTACCAATGGCTTGTCCTCTAATCACACTGATGCTCAAGTGAAGAACACTACCAATGGCTTGTCCTCTAATCACATTGAGATCGAGCCTGAGGCTGCCAGTGAGATTTAACATTACTAATTATTTTGATACTTTCATGGTAAGTGAAGAGAGGATAGAGAACGGAGAGGTTTTCTTGTTTCCAATCCTCTCTTCATTGTAAGACAAGCCCTCATTGCTCAGAGAAATAGTGTCATCATACCTAGATTTTAGGTGTCACTACCAATACCAAGTGAAATTTCACCTCGAGTTTAGTTTCAACAACAAACCAAGAACTAATATGATTTTTGATATTACTCACTTAAATAATAAATGAAAGCATGTGGCCTAAATATTAAGTTATATAAACTCAAATTCAAAAAATGAAAATTAAACTGAGTTTTTGATGTTTTTCTGTATGCAGAACTTTGTTGATGCTGCTGAAGTGACTCACACAGGAAAATAGTTTTTTGTTTCTTGTCCTTTACATTGTAATAGTGTTTTCAGAAATATTGATGTCAGTGCATATCGATACAAAAATATTTTAATTGATAAAATATCGCATTTCTGCGGTATCGATATACATACTGTATGTGAAAATATACCGACAGTGAGTTCACGCACATCGCAATCCTACATGTCTGTGCCTCCTGACACTCATCAGACTCTGTTTACACTTGGTATTAAGACTGCATTTACACTGCAAATGCCCAATTCCGATCTTTTGACAGTATCCAATTTTTTTGATGACCTGCTTACACCTTTGTTGTATTAAAAGTTACCTGTCTCTGATATCTGCATTTACACTGCACAGGCTTAACTTAAAAATGCTTAATTTTTACAGTCGTCAAGGATACACAGAACATATGTGGGCAGCCACACCATCATTTTCAAAAGTCTACGTTTTGGTCCGTTTACACTTAAACACAACCCTGGAGTTTTCAAACTAAAAATTGGGTCTGCGGCGTTTTTGAAAGCCTAATTTTGAGGGTTGAAAACGCCAGAGTAGTGGCATGACCGTAGAGAAAACTTATGCGTATTAAAACAAAAATGTACTAGTGTAAAGAGGGCCTCAGAATTGTGACTGTTTATATAGCATCCAGGACAACCAGCAGCTGTAGAGATGCAGTGACTTTGCCAATGAACGATTGGCTCTTTTATTAAGAAGGCATGGTTTTCGTTGATACCAGCGTTGCATTTTCCCCCATTCAAAACTATATGAGTGACACGTCTTGGTTATTCTATAGTCGTTGGTAATATCCGATCTGTCCGCTTGCATGGTAGCCGCATGCCCATATCCGATTTATTTTCACATATGAATGAGGCCTGAAACCAATCTGAGAGTATCGGGATCCATGTGCTTTTTTTCCTGCTTACACGTTCATGGGCCATATCCGATCTGTGCCACATGAGAGGAAAAAATTCAGAATTGGGTGACTTGAACCATGCAGTGTAAATGCAGCTTAATAAGGTGCATTTTGTTTTATTGGATCACAAGTAGATTAGGGAAACACATTCCTGTTCACATCAGGAGTTTTAATTAGTCTCTTCTGTCCTGATTTCCTTTGAGGGGAGGGTCTGTGGGCCAGTGTATGTGGGCCTTTTCTGAACCTTCGATCTAAAATCAGTGACACTCATCTCATTCGGTCCTGTAGAAGCGTTATGTTACGGCCCACCACTCGGTACTCGTGCATTGTTTACTGCCCTGATGGCACACATACATTACAGAGATGTCTGCAAGACTTGAACGAATAAATATGTCACATTATGTCAAAATACCCATCTTGGCGAGTATCCTCGTAAACAGTCTGTTACGTCTTAAAGGAACCTATAAATGCCTTGACATACGAGTTATTTTGTCCCATTTGAGGACATTCACTTATAGTTGCTAGCATTGGCTGTTTACATTTATAAGTCGCCCAGATGGGTGCACAGCTGCAACAGAAGAGATGCCGAAAAACTGATGCTGCAAGTCTTGTTAATTGATATTGTTGACGTTAATACAAAAGACTGATATTATGTTGTTAATATCATAATATCTTACCCCACGAATCACTGAACTCGGACCCCCACCCCACCACCACCACCCACACGAACACACACTCACACACTCACACTCACTCTCACACTGAGACAAGCACCGGTCACTTGTACAGCATTGGACTGACCTCATTCATTCAACTACCTCGTCTGGCAGTCTGAATAAAAAAGACTGCTCCTTGTCACTTTAAATAGTCTTATAAGCTCTTTGCACTACACCATCTATATTCTGCACTGTTTGTTTGTTTGTTTATCTCACTGATTTGCACTATCTGCCATGTGCCCTATGCCACTTTATCCATTCTTTATTTAATGTTTTATTTTATTTTTTTCCTACATGTCCTTATTGTATATTTGTAATAGTTGCATTTTTGTGTGTGTGTGTGTGTGTGTGTGTGTGTGTGTTGATTTGTACTTATCTGTATTTTTTCGTTCTACTGTTTGTGTTTAGTGTTATCTGTATGCACCAGGGAGTAAGAGAGTAACGCAATTTCAATTCTCTGTATGTATGTACGGTACATGTGGCAGAATTGACAATAAAGCTGACTTTGACTTTTTTTGACTTAATGTACCAAGTGTTTTTTTCTACTTATCCAGCATCTTACCAAGAAAGCTGCCATTAAAATCAACCATCTTTATACAATAACACCAACCAGAGTTAACCAGCTTAAAAAACATTTACTTCATAGTAGTTGAAACATTTCACTGAGAGTGATTATTACATTCCATGCCTGTTTACATAAATGCTGTGGGTTGTGTTTGAATGATGAAATAGCATGTGGAACGCCTAACGCCTTATTCCTCATGAAAGGTGCTACAGCACGATTTCCACATGATAAAACAATAACAAATAGTCATTTTTGTGTAGTCTTCATGCATTTGTTTTCTATATATCTTTGTTGAAATGTGGAAAAATAGAATCACAGTGAAACTTTGTGAACAAAACATTTGTGATATATTATGAAGTGGTGCTGATCAGATTAATTCATTTTTTTTCTTTGTAATGACTGCATTTTACAATTTTTTTTGTATGTTTTTATACGTTTTATATGGTTTTTGTGTTTTTCTGTAATAAATGACATTAAAATATCCGATTGTTGTTTTGTTTTTTGTTTTCTCAGAAAAGTATTCAGAAATAACTAAAATAAGTTACACTAACTTATTAGAGCAATCATTGCGTGTGTCTGTACATTCTGGAATGTAATTTCAAATTTGATGGACTGAAACATTCACCTATAGGTTTCTACTCTTGTCAGTTTCTGGTTTTGACACTAGAGTACATTCCAGTGGTATATTATGCACTGCTTATAGTACACACACGATATGTATAAATGAAATATTAGGCAATTTATAACAAATGTTTGCTTTGTCTTTACAAAAAAGAAAAGAAAAGAAAAAAAAGGAAACCACTAGTAGTGAACATTAATAATAACTGTATAAGCAGTGATGTTTGTCTGAGCAAAAAACAGTTCTAGGTGCTAATTAAGGATAGTGTTGCAAGTCAATACTAGTGGATTTCATGATTTATTGAATTCTGAATTCAGAAATCATTTGGTTGGATGGAGCAGGCAATAATATAAAGTAATAATAACTAAATAAATATTCATCTCATTCATGAAACAGTCACAACATACATTTAAAAATGAATTTAGTATAGTTTTCTAGCAACACTGCTCCTTTATGTAAGTTACTCCCCCGAACTGATTAAAACTAAAAGCATTATTAACTGTCAAACATCTGCATGGTACTATAAAGGTCACAATAGAAAACCATACATTGCATTTATTCTTAAAACAAACCCCAGAGATTGACAGACAAAAACAGGATGTGATCATCAAAACATCTGTGCGATCAAGAATAGTTATTGTTAGAACTCTTGAAACTAGCAGATCTTGTCAGCAGGGTCACAGCATGAGTTCATAAGATCATGGATTTATAGTGCAATGCATATGCCCTTGAACATCAAGTTTATATTTCACAAACAAAAGCACGTGATGGTTGGAGAGAATCTTTTTTTCTCTCCTTTTTTTTGTGTACAGAAACTGTTAAAATCATGGGCAGAAATGGAAAAACACCCTTCAACCACATGCTATAAACACAGTCACACTGTTGACACCTCTGACACAAACTCATGAACAGACATCAAACACCATCATACAGCAGCGGACACATTCTCATGCAGAAGATGTTTGTCTACCAAACCGCATTCACAGAATGAAGCAGGGTTCACTTCGACTTGTTTTAATGAACATTTTACATTTATGGTGTGCAGATATACATGTCCTCAATTCGTTTTTAGACCCAAAAATTAAAATTCTGTCATTTACTCACACTCATGTCATTCCAAACCCATAGGACCTTCAATCATCTCCATTTTCAAGCTTCAAGAAATAGACAGAAGCTCAACAGCATGCTTGATGCACACAAACCAGTGAAGTTTGTTCTTGCACATCAAATAAGTATGTTTTAAAGGCAATTTAGGTGATTTGGTTAAAAAACATTTTTTGTTATGCTGGTTGAAAGTCTTTTCACATCCCTATAGCAATCGCTACATTAAGTGACAGCGCTGGAGGAGGCATGGCTTTGGAGAGTGATTTGCAGGAAGGATGGAATCTTATGCTTTCAAAGCTAGCTTTAATTTGGCTGTTTTTCAATCACATCATCCATGTAAATTTGTTGCTGTTGTTGTTTTTGTGATTCTTACCAGTCCTCAACTATAGATTTTGAATCTGAGGGTGTCTCAAGAGTTTCTCAATGAAGGTGATCACACGGCTGTATTTGGAACTGAAGAAAAAGACTGACTTTTGATCATCATCTCATGACGACAGGTACGTAGTCCACATGATCGTCCTCTTCAACTTTCTATAAAAAACATGCAACATAGTGCTAAAATGGTTTGCCTTTCAAAACATAGCACATTTTCTTTAAAATCAAATATTGAAATTAAGTAATAGGGTTATGATATCTTTATATACAGTACCTCTCGTACCTCTAATGGTACCACTATGAACTCTTTTGGGGTAAATAAGATACTAAGGTGACATTTTGACATTTCTGCCCCAGTGACAAGCTATTGTAACCCAAAAAAGATACATTTTTCATTCTGAGAGTGTACCACGAACTGCACAGACCTGTGACTATGCAAAATATAAACATGACGTAAGCTGAAAAATCGACAATTTTGTAAATGCGATAATGACAACAGATGTGTGACTCTAAACAGACAACTGTTTAAACTACCAATCAGATTTAATACCTTATATTAAAGTAACTGGACACAAAAAAACTGATCTGATGCATGATTTTGCTGTAACAACATCCAGTCCTATCAGATTGTTTGTTTTCTGCCAAAACAAACACTACCGACTGCTCAGAACAAACACAATGTTCATTTAATTCACTTAAATTTGTAAAATGGAAGATAACTTCAAAATTTTCTGTTAGGGCTACATGAATCATTTCTGCTAACATAACTACAGTAGGCAGTGGATCTTTGCATGAGACTGCAAATGTTGAAAGCAAGTGTTGTATTTTGTGTTTTTCAGGGACATTACATTTTAAAATCATGTTTAGTATGCTAATATGTGACTGGGCTAGCATCTAGTTAACTGACAACACAAACTTGGTCTCGTTTTCTTTTGAGTAATTTTTTATTTATTTATTTTATTATATTTATTTTATACAATGTTTACTGACTAAAGAGATTTTATAGATATTTAAGAGTGTTGATAGTGAAGTTTTCACATTGAATACATAATGTTACAGCATAATATAAATAGGACCCACTTCATATTAAGTGTCCTTAACCACTACTTACTTTTAAATTAAACATTTCATACAATGGACTTATTGTGTGCATACATATTTTTACACTTTGTACTTATTGAAAATACCATCCTGTTAAATACATCCGTAAGTAATTTTTGCGGTTACATCAATAATTACACTGCTGACCCTACCTCTACCCCTTAAACCCAACCTGACCACCAAACCTGTCCCTAACTTTACCCATATCCCACCTTAGTAGCAGAAAAAGTGTTTTGCAATTCAACATGAACACAATATGTACACTGTACCTAACAATTCATTATTGTATTATTTAGTACATAGTATTTAAAGACACCTAATAAAAAGTGGGACCTGTAAATATCTGTTCTGATTTAATGTGTTTGACAGATCATTATACAGACATAAACACACACATTAAAATCTGAATCACTGATACAATAATACAGAGACTAAATGCAGAGATTAAACTTTCTTACCAGTTTGCGTGATTTTCTTTTGAAGAATGTTGTCCCGGCATAAGTTATTTCTTCATCACAAGTCTGAACTGTTTAAAGGACAGTATAGTAGAAATAAACACAAATAGATGTTGTTGTTTTTCCACAACATATATTAAGGCACAAATGTAAGCATTTTGTAATGCCATTATTAAATTACAAGAAATTGATTAATTGCATTTATGAATTTGGAATTATAATGGTTCACACATACATATAAAAAGATCTTAGCAGAGTATGCAATAATTGTAACAATATTCTTGACTTTTTAATTTTTATTGAAGCTCGACAAATTACATGGTAATTCCTAGAAATGTCCATTTGAACAGCAGCAGAGGGCTGAATCTTTAAACATATAAGATTTTATCAGCTATCAATTGATTAAACTGTTTAGATTATTTTTTAAATACTTGTTTAAAAGCAGTAGGTAACACTTGCCTTCTTGATCGGTTCGTCTACATTTCCTGTAGAAGCAGAAGATCCCAATTACAGCTAAAATCAACACTAGAGAGATCAACACTATTAGAGGTGAGTCTTGTTGTGAAGGAGAATGTGAGTCCGGTGCTGTAAGAGTAAAGATAGAAGTGAATGTGTCAGTCTGATTTACAATAAAATACTGAGATCATATCATAAAACTGCTGCTGTACCTGAACATGTGTGACATAGTTGACTGATGTCCAGATGTTGAGTCTGGTTGCTGATGGGATTGTTGAGCACACAGCTGTAGGTGTTTTTATCCTGATATTCCACCTCCAGAGGTAGAGAGAGACTGATGCTGAGATCAGACACACTGATGCTGGACAATAAACTGTTTCCTTTGTACCAGGAGAGAGTCACATGACCCACATTCACCACTGAACACAACAATGAACAATTCTGCTGTGATGAAGATGGAGAACATGATGAAGAGTTTCTGCTGATGACAGGAACAGGCAGACGAGCTGAAAAACATGAGAGGAAACCTGAGTAAATCTAGTCAACGATCTTATTTTTGGTGTTTCTGTCATCTCAAACCACAAAATGATCAAAATAGTTATAGGAATGTTCTGATTTCAGTTCAGTACCACACACACACACACACACACACACACACACACACACACACACACGAGCTTAATGTGTACTAAATAGTCCTTTAAAGAAACAAGAATATTTGAAGGTCATCACAAATGATCTCTACTCACCATAAACAGAAACACTGAATGTTTTTGATGACTGTTTCACTCCACTAATATCTAGTTCATAACGTCCAGCGTGTTGAGTTGTGATGTTTGTGATGGTCAGAGATCCAGTCTGTTTGTCCAGCTTCAGTCTGTCTCTGAATCTCCCATCAAGAACATCATCATATTTGTTGAAGGTTTGTGTCCTTTTTTTAATTTGAGCTATCATATATTCTTTAGCTCCAAATTTCCACAGCATGTCGTCATTTTCATGTATTTCAGTAACATCAGTGTTTAGAGTGACAGAATCTCCCTCCATCACTGACACTGAATCACCAAACACACCTGATGAACGTGAAAAAGAGCAAATTAAAGCTCTGGATGGTTTCTAAAGTCTGAAATCAGTTGTAGATTGAATTGTTTAAATATGAACCGAATAACCTCCAGAGCAGCAAAGTGAAAGGTGAGACAGATAAGCATGAACCAATATTTTCTCTTTAAATATTTTTAACTTATCTAGAGTAAAATGTGTGAAGCTACATCATTTATTTTTGAAAATAAATACACAATAATTAAAGCTTGAAAGTTTAATTCTGTTCGATAATTAAAAAAAAAAAATTTCTAATAATAATATTTAAATAAATGAGACACTGAGATCAGTAGATGAAAGAAGATTCATTGAATCTCAATTAGGTTCTCAAATCGTTTGTGCAAAGAATTTCCATGACATTTACAGTTATTTATGATTACCACAGGGGTATTTTTAAAAATGTTTTTGAGAAATTGCGGGTAAGAAATTGCATTCACAATTTTTAAACTAAAGATATTTACAGTAACAAAAGACACCTGGAATTTGAAAGTGGTTCACTGGTGGTTTGGGCTTTCTGAGCAAGAGAAATTTACAGTCACAATAGAAGGCCTGGGAATTTCTAATTAAATTTACGATGAAACAGAGAACTGAATTCATTCATCTGGTGTATAACAGTAGAAAGCTGAAAGAGAATTGAAATTACATCATTAAAATGCTTTTATAACTTACCCATCAGACTCAAGCAGCACAAGCAGAACAAAAGTGTGTGAAGCATGTTCTTTAATGGTTCAGAGAAAAGTCTGATCTAATGTCCGCTGCTGTCTTCTGCAAACTCTCAACCTGTTGATCTGGTGATGAATCCTCCCCCAACAGAGTTTGATGCTTCAACATAACCTTCTCTGTACGTGTTCTGAATATCTATCTATCTATGTATGTATGTATGTATCTATCTATCTATCTATCTATCTATCTATCTATCTATCTATCTACAGTATTTATCTATCTATATGAATGTTCACAATGGTGGAAAACATTATTTTTTTTTTTTATGACAGTCTGACCGTGGTAAATATGTAAAAGTAGAAGGATATTACTCTAGTAATAAGAAGAATATTAATCTAGCCAACTCTAGTGTTTTACAAATGGTTGTATTTATTCAGTTTAGTCAATTGTTGTGCACGGAAATACAAAGTTCAAAAAGTTACAAAGTGTCTGCATCTAACATTACTGGTCTTACTTAAAAACAGCTTCTGAGTCAAACTGAAAGCTGCTGCGGTTGGTTTTCTTCAGAAACGTGGTTTGTTCTGCTGGGTGGACAAACATCTTGTGCATGAGAGAACTAGCATTTAGAGCATGAAGTTTGTAGGTGAAGAGCTTCTTCCTGCTTTTATGCACAACTCAGACACTGTGACCTACAAAAACATTGAACCATGACAAGAAAGTGTAATAGAAACACAGTGATCATATTTAATGCATATTTAATATTTTTCACATTTTATAATAAAATTGTTTAATACTGTATCTGGAAAGCAGTTGGCCAAGAAAATAAATAAATAAATAAATAAAGTTAGGGGCCATAAGAAGTTTCCACCCACTTTGCAAAAAAGCCTCAATGGTGTCCAACCTTAAATTCTGATTATTTGTTTATTTTATGAACCGCAATATACAGTAGTTAGTTTAGTGTTAGATAATAGACTTCGTTCATCTTTGGAACACAAATTAAGATATTTTTGATGCAATCTGAGAGCCTTCTGACCCTCCATACACAACAACATAACTATCATGTTCAATGCCCAGAAAAGCAGTAAGGGCATTGTTAAAATAATCCAAGTTACATCAGTGGTTCGACCATAATGTTATGAAACTAAGAGAATACTTTTTTTGTGTGTGAAAAGAAAACTAAAATAACTTTATTCAACCATTTCTTCTCTTCCGTGTCAGTCTCCACTCTACGTTTATACATGCATGTGTGTGATGAACAAGAATAAGTTATGGAGTGGTCTGTCTTACTCTCTGCCGTTGTCTGTTTTTGTGAAATAATTTTATTAATATTTAAATTCATCCAGATAATTACTGTCATTGTCATACTGTCAATATCTGACAAACTGTAAGCTCCACTGTAACGTTTTATTTTATATGTAATATATTTTATTTCCACAAGAAAAAAGTTGGTCTATATAAAGAAAAATTGTTATACATAATTTTACTAATGTGTATTGATCCTTGGATTGAATACTTGGCAACATATATACATGTTTATATTACATATATATATTAGTGCTGTCAATCGATAAAAACCCCCCGAATTAATCACACATTTTTCTAAAATTAATCGTGATTAATTGCGATTAATTCCACCTAACATTAAAGCTTTTAAATATACTTTTATATTGCAATAATTTCACATTCAATCTTCAAATGTACAATATACAAACAACATAAAGACAGTATATTTTTAATATTTCTTTAATGGCATCTTTTTTTATGACTGAAGGCCAGCATCACTGATATCAATACTACTGATGTCTCTATAAAAAAAAAAAAATTCCCCCTGAATATTTAACCATTGACTGTAGCCATTCAGCATTACAGTATAATTGACAGCTATCAATTTGAACATTTATTAGACTTAACTTCGAATTTAAGTGAACTTAAAACAATCTTCACATGAACCCATTATAATAAATGACATATTTACCTACCTGTGCTCTTCTGCATAAATATACAGAAAATGAATAGTTACCAAACACTAAATTCTAAATTAAATATATGAACCCCTTAAAACTATAAAAGTTATTGATTTCCTCTTTTTTCTTTTGTTCTTGGATTAATAGACATCACAGCAGCTGGTTATTAGCTTATTGTCCTGCTATTGCTTTAAAAGCTGCTGCTGCTGAACGTGACACGGATCTGACATGCATCTTATTTTCTCACAAATCTCTTTACCTTTTCTGACCCACTTCAGGTCTTAAAGTCTCTACTAACGAGCGGACGAGTTGAATCGGGTGTGTTAGATGAGGGAGACAGTGCTGGGTGCCTCGGGACAGTTTTTAAAACCATTTTAGAGACATGTTCTTAAATGTGACGCATATATATCATATTGCATGCATGCACACAGTTTTAAGGCAGCTTTAATCGCCTTTTTGGTAACTTCATGCCTTAACTGACGGCATAACCACGACATTGCATGCACGTAGTTTCTTTCGCTGTTTGATATGAATTGATACAGGCTACAGCGCGTGCCGGCACCTTTGTGCGTGTATTTGAAGAGCGCGCTCTACGAGCACAGTATGTTTTCCTCACTCGTTTGACTTGCGCCTGGCGAAGAGGTGACGTTAGAGCGCGCATCTGAAACGTCTCCCATTTGATTTGGTCAGAAAGATTTTGCATCTAAATAAACACAATCCTTTTCAAGAAAAAAGTGACAGAGGCAGCAGTTGTGAATAGGGTGGCCAACCCAAGCCCCGCCCCTGCGTTAATTGCCTAATTTTTTTAAGGCGTTGATCTGAAAAAAATAATCGCATGCGTTAACGCGCTAATTTTGACACCACTAATATATATATATATATATATATATATATATAGTCACACCCCTGGATTGTTTGTTGTGTTTTCTCCCTCTTGTGCCCATATTTGGTTATGTCCCTGTTCCTGTTGTGTCATCATTAGTTGATTCCCCTCACTGTCATCAGTTCCCTCCCTTATTGAAACTCACTCTTTTTTGCTAGTCATTGTCCGGTATTACATTTGTATTGGTGTGTGTCGACCCCTCATCTCTGTGGATTATCTTCTTTTTGGATATTATTAAACTTCTTGTTGAATTTATCATCGTCTACGTGTGCCTTCCTCGACACAACCGTGACATATATTCCTTTATTGTATGAAGGTGTGTATTTATTATGCGCAATGTTGGGTGAGTTACTCTAAAAAGTAATTAATTGCTAGTTACTAATTACATCTTCAACAGTGTAATTAGATTACTTTACAAATTACTCTCTCCAAAAAGTATTTAATTACTGTTAGAATAAAAAGTATTAAAATAATTGTGGAGATCTGATCTGGTTGGGCTATCGAGCAGAGGAGACGGGTACCTGGGATGACCAAGAATGACACAGACACAAATGGTGCAGTTTCATTAGTGGTTTGGTTCATTAATGATTACTGTCTATTGGCATAGTGGCATATATATAGTCCAGCAGAAGTGAAATACTGGACAATGCAGAGATTTGGCAAGAGATAAAATAGCCCTATAAGCAGTGTTGGGAAGGTTACTTTGGACATGTAATAGGTTACAGATTACAAGTTATCCTATTTAAAATGTAATAAGTAGTTTCACTTTTCAAGTACTTTATTAAAGTAATGTAACTGATTACATTTGATTACTTTTCTAAATTTCTAATGTTTTCTAATGTCATTTTTAAATCATTTTTAAAACATTTAACCAGGCAGGGTTAACCTTACAGCTGTACTCAACACTGTTGAAAATCCTTTCGCAATCCTTCACCACTTGCATTAAAATTATAATAATTTAATTTTAAAGCACAGCCACCACAAATTCAGACTGACTTTGAGATCATGCTGAGGTTAAATACAGATTTAAAACCACAACAAGGAATAGTTTAATAGCTATGATATGGTTTTTGAAATCAAATCTTTGCATGTCAGGAAACACTGGCATCTAACAGTAGCTTAGAAAAAAAACAAGTTAATCTTAAAAAAATAAAGCAAATACATTAATCCAAATAGGAGTTATTGAATAAACGTGTCATATTCTGTGTCCTAAACTCCTGAAACAATGGTGTCTCGTATTTTAGAGCAGTCACTGCAATTTATAAAAGAAATCAATTAAATCTGTAAGTGGGAGTGTGTTTGAATACAATTCAGATGTAACCCCATTGTAATTATTAACATTTTCACAAGTACTGTAATTTAATAAAAAAAAAAAAAAAAAAATCTCTGTAACTGATTACAATTACATTTATTTTGTAATTAAATTACGTAATTCCATTACATGTAACTAGTTACTCCCCAACACTGCTTATAAGTATGTCTTATGACCATTGAGTAATGTCTGCATCCTAAAATATAGCAGACACAGCAGAAAAAACAAACACGGCAGACACAGGATGTTCTGTTCTAGAATCTCACAATTACTTATTACTAATTACTTTCTAAATCCTATATTAAAGGGATAGTTCACTTTGAAATTAAAATTTGGTATCTATCAGCTTACCCCAAGGGCATCCAAGATGTAGGTGTCTTTTTTTCTTCAGTAGATCCAATTTTGATGTTTTTAGGTCAAACCGTTCTAGTCTGTCAGTCATATAATGGCAGGTATAGGTCACTGTCTCTATAAGAGGGAAAAAGAACATGCACAGAGAAATCCAAATTAAACAATTCCCCATCGTAACTACACATTGATGGCCTAAGACACGAAACGAGCGGTTTGTGTGAGAAAACGAACAGTATTTATATCGTTTTTACCTCTTGTACACAACCATGTCCAAGTGATCTGAGCGCGCACACGCATCCGGTGTGTGACGTGTGTGTGCGCGCGCTCTGGCTCACGCTGCATTCACACGGGGCGTCGGCGTCAACGCTTGACGGAGGGCGTGTCTGAAGTGTGGTGCTTTAAAAAATTATTTGAATTGTTTGACAGTATTATTATATACGGTTGTGTATATTACTTTTGGTACAAAATGATGGCTCTTTAATTTCGGAATGGCACAAATATTATTCATGGACTAATCCTTCGTCATAGTAAGATTCCTTTTTTTTTCCCTCGCCGGTGTCATGTCTCAATAAACTGTTCCTGGATCTGTTATTTTTTACATGGTTAGGTGGAAGTGACGCAGGGTGAGGAGGGTGGAGTTGCGGCATGTGTGTTTGGCTAGTTACAGATGAATGAAACGGATACATGGAGCGCTCGTATAGAAATACAATGCATGACAGCAAGCGGGTCTGCTTAAAAGAAGTCATCATTATCCTAGAGTAGACAGTTCAGAATCGACACGAGCGATGACAGTGCGCGTCTTCCAACAAGAAAATACCACGAAGTTGCGTCAGCACCACGCTTCAGACACGCCCTCCGTCCACACACACGTCACACACCGGATGTGTGTGCGCACTCAGATCATTTGGACATGGTTGTGTACAAGAGGTAAAAAACTATATAAATACTGTTCGTTTTCTCACACAAACCGCTCGTTTCGTGTCTTAGGCCATCAATGTGTAGTTACGATGGGGAATTGTTTAATTTGGATTTCTCTGTGCATGTTCTTTTTCCCTCTTATAGAGACAGTGACCTATACCTGCCATTATATGACTGACAGACTAGAACGGTTTGACCTAAAAACATCAAAATTGGATCTACTGAAGAAAAAAAGACACCTACATCTTGGATGCCCTTGGGGTAAGCTGATAGATACCAAATTTTAATTTCAAAGTGAACTATCCCTTTAACCTCGACAAGTTAATGATATAAGAATAGACATGAAATGGTTCTTTAATTCTTTCAAGTAACTACATAAATTATTCTGGTCACACTTTAGATTAGGGTCCAATTCTCACTATTAACTATGACTTTTGCCTAAAAAAAAAGAAAAACTCCTAAGAATTGGGTAGGATTAAGGATTTAGAATAAGGTCTTGCAGAATAAGACATTAATATGTGCTTTTTAAGTAATAAACAGCCAATATCCCAGTAATAGTCATGCTAATAACCAACAAGTTAATAGTGAGAATTGGACACTAAAGCAGGGCCGTGCAGAGACCTTTGGAGGGGCAGGTGCTCAAAGTATAAAAGGGGCACATGGAACACAGCTTTTAATAGGGCTGTGCTCTTTGCTGATATGTGTATCGAAATGGATGCTTCTGTATTGATACAGCAGCAAATGCCATGACGCAGGTTTGAAAAAGAAACAGAACAGAAAAGACCATTTTAAGTTTAAATGTTAAAGACATTTTTTGCACCTCTTAACTACTCTGGAATTATATTATTATTATTATTATTATTGTTGTTATTGTGTTTACAGGGTATGGTGGTTTTGCTGTTGTAAACACTACTGTTGTTGTTGTAGAAAAAAATATTTCTGTCTTATTTAAAATAGAATTCTATTATAATCCTGTTCTGAATTTATTCATTTTTTTTAATGATAATGATTATAAAAACAGGATTGATAAGTATAATTCGGAGGACGAGAAAATCAGTATAAGCCTGTTTTACCAGTGTTGTGATAATTATTTTTAAGGCACTCTACGTTTTTTTATATAAATACTGTAATAATAATTGTTCAAAGTATGAATAGTTTTTAGTCAGATAACATTAAAAAAAACAAGGCACCTCGAAGCGCTTTAAACTTTTCCCAATTAAACAGCAAGAACGAAAGACAACAAGCACCTTTGTTTGAATTGCTGTGTGTAGAACTACGTTAGCTGCATTTTTAATATTAATTTTAATAAATGTAAATTTGTCCCCGGCACTTTATTCAAGCTCGAGCAGGTGTTTTCACATAGAGGTTTCTAGATTTAAATTAAAGAGACATGACCTGACGTATTATTCGTATCCAAAATGAGGAGATATGAATATCAGGAGAGCTGAACACTCTCGTGCAGTGCATGTTTAATACTCGAAGCCAGAGGGCGCTCTCGCGCAGAAACTTTTGACATGCATATGGACAAACTCATGCGGCTATCGCTGTAGCTGAGCTGAATAAAAAGCAGAAACGTTTTTACTGATGAAACGTGAAGACAATAAAAGATTGAGAAAATATATGGTTTATGTGTGTTTTTCCAAGTCATCTTCAGGTAATAAATAAATAAACTATATGAAAAATGCAGTACTGATTGACATATCATTTAGTACAGAAACTATAAAATATATTTCCTGAATTATTCTGTGCTAAAATGGGAAAAGGGTGTTCGTAGTAGCCTTTATAAACCAATCATAAAATTATCATTAGGAAAACATTGAACAAAAATATTGTAGCCCCTTGCTGCAGAGCTAACCTTGCTTCCACAGGCTACACACAGCAATATAACAGCTGTGCATGATCTGTTCACGCCGTTCTCTTAAAATAATAATAATTCAATAATATAAGTTTACAAACACACGCTCCGCTGAGAACTCCACTTACCGGCAGCCGCGGACGTTATTGAAGGCATCCTAAAGGCGTGTCTGAACGTGAGGGGATGGATCTTCCGGATGAGATCGTCAGGTGAAAGGTCATCATGTGGATAATTTAATTTACCGCTAAACTATTATTAATTAATTTTACTAATAGTTAGACTGGGCAGGCCTTCACAAAAGGGCATTTAATCACAAAAAAAAATAAAAATAATATTGCCTTGCCAAAAGGGCACTTTGGGCATCAAGGGGAAAATGGGCAGGTGCTCAAGCACCCACAGCCCCCCCCTCTGCACGTGCCTGCACTAAAGTGTTACCAATATTCTTATTAACTCACCAAAGTATTTAAAGTGAGAAGGGTACATAAAAAAGCATGCATTTTAAGGTTAGACTTTACATTTTGATGTTAAATCCACCATTATATTGTGTATAAATGATCTACAGTCTATACACAGTAATGAGTTCAATTACAGAAAAAAAGAGTAATCCCTTACTTTTTCAAGGGAAAAGTAATTTAATTACAGTAACTAATTACTTAGTAATTAGTTACACCCAACACTGATTACACGTAACATTTACCCTTTTTACCATTACATGTTATTCATATTTATAGCTCACATTTTAAGCTATTTATTCCATATATTCCATAATTTATCCATACCTTGTAAACACACTGTTCAACTCCGTCCAAACGCACAATCCAATAATCTGGCATGATGAAGCACAATCCAGACCAGTCCAAAACGGTCAAAAACTGTGTGCTTCCCTACTACCAATACACACCTCATCATTAACCAATAGCCCTAATATACTATTTCCAGTGCGCCACCCAATGGACAAACACACAATTACATTAAAATGGCTCCTACAATAATCATGCTACATAGCCTATAGATTAGAAAATCTTCCAACTAAATTTTTAAAACATAGAATAAATAAATTCATACGTTTATTTTAGTCTAGCCTTTTATGAGAATCATGATGTGGTCATGTGAGTGGGGAAAGCAAATCCTGGTCAAAAATGTCCCAGACGTCCTAGACATTTTTGGACTGTTTCATATAATTTCATATCATCTCAGATCTATTAAGCAAGACGTCACTGTGAACAGCTAATCACAAACCTAAAGGTTAAAGGTTAAAGGATTGAAGAATATGATGAATTTAAATGCATATACAATGAAAAAATTTACTTGTTCATGAAATAGGACAAATAAAATAAATGATCTTGCTTTATCAGTGCAGTCACAAGAGAAACTTGTTAAGTTAGTTTATATAGTTGGAAATATACAGCGATAGAGACTCAAATGTAAGGTCACGTAGTCATTTTTAAAGCATTATCTATTGATTCTACAGCTTATTTATATTACATACAATCTGTATATATTAACATTCATTTAAAAGAAATGATTTATAATAACTGTTAAACTAAAATTGCTTGTGTGTAATTGATTACTTCCTGGTTCTAGTAAGAACTCTAGCTGCTGCATTTTGGACCAGCTGGAGTTTGTTTATTAAGCGTGCAGAACAACCACCCAATAAAGCATTACAATTTGTGTAATCTGTTGAAATCTGATTATGTTTTGTGTCATATTAATGCAGAAATACAGAAAATTGTAAAAGGTTCACAAACTTTCAAGCAGCACTGTATGTATACATACTCTTTATTCTTAGTAGTTATTATTATAGTTCTTGTTCTTTAATTTCCCTTACTCTTTAGGAGATCTGTATATCAAGTATAGTATACACTCCTAAAGGATGAGGATAAATACCCAGAGCCAACATTTTCTTTCTTCTTCAGGGTGTGAATTATATCTGAGAGAAGAGGAAGCTGTCATTTGACCACAAATGGGTTATGACTGGTTTTGTGGTCCAGGGTCACAAATTATATGACTGGTTTCAGGAAGCAAACTGTATTCCCCAACAGTAAGTTCTCACAACTTTGTTCATCTTTACATTACACTGTAACGATCTTGAGAGATTTCCAATATGTTTGCTCATGTTATGTTTTTACTTTAAATGACTTGTTGTTATTTCAAAATAAAACCTTGAGAAGTGAGTTTATGGAACATTGCTTTTATTGGAATAAATGCAGTCTTACTACAGCAAATGACGATATAACTGATCAATGTGTACAATTCCTGATTTTAAAAAAATGACCTACTGCTACATAGAATCACAAACTAAAGTACTCGATAAATTATTACAAAAGAGCATTATACAAAATTTCCATTGACCATGTCCCATAAATGGAACCTGTGCTTATAACTTTGACTGCTAAACTTTCAAAGTATTATCAGTCCATGCCAATCAAAGAATACACTGACAGTTAAGTCTGGCAGAGCAAAAATCAAAAACAGAATTATTTAGCATTAATGATGAATATTTTTTTGAGCACAGTGCAGCACTGTTTGAAGTTTGGAAAATATTGCTATTACATCATTACAACATATTGTACTAACTGGAACTTTTCTTTCCAAAGTTAATCAAATGTTGAATAAGGTCTCGCTCATTCTTTAAAAGGCTCTGGTAAAATTGGTCCTTTATTTCATATCCTGCTGACAGAACAGAGTATAGTTTTTCCATTTTTTCATTGTTTGTTGAAGCTGCTATGATGGTAGAGTATTGCTCAGTGCCAATCAGTGGACGAAGGTCATCTATGATAAAATCCACCTTCTCGACACGCTGAATGATATTCTTCTTGTGTTTGTCCACAAACTGAGCAGCTGCAAGAAAAAGAGAATCAAATATTTTACTTTAGACACATACAACAACCTTCAAGTATTAATACTAAAAAAAGGTTCTATGAATATAATAACGTACATTTCTTAACATATCTGATGTTGTAGGCAACAGGTCCTCTGATGGTAAAGCCAAGGTAGAAGGAGACCAGGTCTGTATTGTAAACACTGGCCGGATTATGAGGTGAAACTTCAATTTGGTCTCTACCTCTCAAAGCAAACACCTTATGATTTCTGATCTCCCCTTCAATACGCTGAAGACCTTCAATTTCAGCAGTCTTATGCTCTTCAGCGAGGAGACTGGTGAACTCGGTCTGGTGAACCAGTCTCTGCAAACCTCCACCGTTCCCAAGGAAGAAGAGAGGAACGAGGTAGCGAAAGCGAAGGTATTTCTGATAGGTTCTCTCATATGACTCGCGCATGTATTGGACACACACTTTAAGGTCTAGTGTGTTGCCTGTTTTCTTTGCACTATCAGGCCAAAACAGCAAAAGGACCAAAAGGTAAAACTCTGGGCTTCTGTCTTTGTTCTGTCTCTCCCAAAGTTTCTGTAATATGTCCTGAATCTCTGGCACTGTTCTGAGTATTTCAGAGTTTGCAGACTTCTGACTCAAGATGATGTTAGCAAGAATGTAGTTTTGAGCATCACTCTCAGTTTGGGAATTCATATGCATCTCTCGCCATTGTTCTGTGATTTGCTCCAGGTCAGAAACACTTGTGATATGGCTTAAAGTGGAAAGCAGATCTGCAAAAGACCTGAAGAATTGTTCCTCTTCTTTTATTGACTTTGACTTTGACTTTATATATTTTTTATAACACTCGGCAGTGTCTGTCGAAATGTACTGTGGTTCCGTTTTATCAATCTTTTCCTTTGAGTATTTTAGAAAGGTCTCAAAAAAATTGCATTTCTCCTCAATTCTTTGCCTTAAACTCGTGAGGAGAGATTGGTGTTTTCCACACTTTTCAGAGTGGATTAAACTGTGAGAGTTTGTTTCCCGTCTGAGCACTTTGGACCATTCTGAGTTAATGTTGTTTAGCTTGTAGAAAATAGTGTTTGCTACCTGCATGTAGCCAAAAAGCCCTCTGTAGTTAAAAACAGTAGAGATGTTAGTCACACTGTCCTCTTGCATCCCTGGTTCTACTTCCTTTTCTGCAGTCTCTGCCTCTTCTTCAAAAGCTTTGAATGCTTGCTTTGCAATCTGTACAATGTTTCTAGAAGGTTTTGCAGGGTTTTGGTTCTTCAGTTGGTTTTTGTAGACTTGTCCAAGTGTGTCTCTGATAAAAGAATTATTTGGTCCCCTCCGAATAGCAGTTTTTGCCCAGGATGCAGCTCTTTCAAAATCACTTAGTTCAATGTAGTAAAAACGTGCAAGAGCTTGTGGAATAAATTTATCCCGTGGAAACTTCTTAGCTGCATGTCTGAACAGTCCCACACACATTGATTCGTTTTCTTTCTCCTTAATATCTTGGATAAGTTTGGAGAAGTGAAGTTTTTCTTCTTTCTCACCTTTTGGCAGACCCGTTTCTCGCTTTTTTAGGAGTTTGTTAATTATTTTCATTAAGTAAGGTTGAACTGTTTGCAGGCACAAGTGTGAGAGGAGTTTTATAGTTGTATCACTCAAGGTTACACCAGCATCAGTTAGTAACGATAGACACTCGTCGGCAATCATTGGATGTGCCATTCGTATACATCTGTCCTTAGATGTGGCCCCTCCAGCACATGTTGAATATATGACCAGGAGATCAGCAAAGGCCCCCATTTGTTTTTCCAAAGTGGGACGGCCAGAAATGTGAATTTTCTTATCCAAGAACTCTAGGCACAAAGTCTCAGTAAGGTATGAGCCTGGGGCATATGAGTTAATCAAAGCCAAAAACGACAGTATTTGAGCGTTGCGAGGTCTCTTTCTTGTTTTTAGAGGTTTGAGATATTCGCAGGCCTCTGTAATGTAAGTTTGGCTGAAATTCCTCTGCATTATGTTAAAGCCATGAAATTCCTTGTGTCTGTCATGTGCCTTAACAACCTCAGTATGCTTGGCATTAAAATTGTCCTGCTCTTCTTTCGAAAGACTTGTACACAACATTAGTTTCTCCTTTCCTGTTTTGTTCTTTTTTCGAAGGCAATTCAAAATGATGACCACAGGAGTGTTTGCGCTGATGTTACTTTGTTTTATATTTTGAATCAAATTTTCTTGCAGGGAGTTAAATTGCATGCCGTCATTTTCTTCTGTCTCTTTGTTGTCCACAAATAGTAGGACTGTGTTCTGGTTCTGTGAATCCCCGGCATTAAACAGATGTATTACTTGTTGCGCGATTGCTTTTGAATCTGATATTGAATCAATAACTTGTGCACATCTGAGCTTTTTCCTCAAGTCCCAGAGAACTTGCATTGCCAGTGTGGTACTTCCACTGCCTGGTTGATGGAAGAGATTAATGCTGGAAATGCTATAGTTTATTTCTCTTTTCTTTTGTATAAGCTCTGTTATTTTTGTGTATATGTCCCTTTTAACAAAAGGTGTATGGTTTTTCTCAGCACAGTAGAAGTTCAGCCATTGTGGTGGGGCTCCTCTGTAGAACTCTGCTTCCTTCTCCAAGACGAGCTGAGGATCAATATCCTCATCTTCAAACATATTTCCCCAAACAACATCAAGACTTGAGAGTTTATCTCTTACTCCAGTCTGGAGTGGAATCTGAGCACCATATTTGTTTGGGACTGTGTAATACTCCATTTGAATGACAGTTATAGATGAAACCTTGACAAATTTTCCCCACACACGTGGACTTTTCCTAATTTTGTCTATGAAAAAAAAAAAAAAAAGTTTTATATCTTTCAAAATAGAAAATAATAACTATGACATATCTCATAGAACTATTCACAAAGCAATTAATAAGGATTCTGTGATATATGTATACTTTCATTCTTTAAATGCAAGATATTTAAAGTGCACCCGAAGTGTTCTTGCAATAGTTCCACTTTAACACAATCATTCAGTATATCTTCAATTGGACCTCAGCACTACTTCTACACAATTAAAGTGCATTAAGTACAAAATTAGTTGTTCCAATTTAGCAGACTTGAAGTATACCAGTTTAGTATACAAAAAGTTGCATTTTTTATTAAAGCAAAGTTGTATTTTTTATTAAAGGTGCAGTGTGTAGATTTTATCGGCATCTAGCGGTTGAGTTTGCGAATTGCAACCAACGGCTCAGTCCCCTGCTCACCCCTCCCTTTAGAGAAGCTACGGTGGCCGATACAGGGCTAAGATGCCGTCGTTTGAGACCGCAGAGAGCAATGAGGTTTCTTTACAAAGGTAAATTAAGGAATTATATTTACTTAATTATTCAATAAACGATGTCATTGCGAGTATTACTGTTACTTGTTCATCCTTGTGTCAGTGTTTTTTTCGCAAGAACAACAAAACAAAACATAGTGACGAAACGCGCTCTGTAGAGCATTTTGTCCCTTAAGGGCTACTGTAGAAACATGGTGGCGACTTCCATGTGAGGGGACCCACGGTATATGTAGATATGAATTGCTCAATATAAGGTATTAAAAACATAATGGTTCATTAAGTAAGGTCTTTATACTCCTCTGAAAACGTTGTTATGTATATTATATTGCATTTCTGTCTATAGATCATCCTAAATATTACACAGTGCACCATTAAATACACACCTTTGTAAATGCATTGGTAGTATTGTTAGCATGAAATAAATGTATTTACAACTTTAACATATAAAATCCAATTTAGGTACTAATACATACTCTTTAGGTACTAATATGTACCTTTAAGGTACCGATACGGACCCTTTAGGTACAACGGTGTACCGTTTGAAAAGAGTGTGCCACCTCACCCCATATTTTGTTCTCTTCTGCTTCTCAAGCATGTATAGTTTAAACAGACCCAGTGTTTGTTTTATGACTGCTCGTGGTTACAGTGAAGGAGAAGATTTTCAGCTAATAACAAATTATATTTTAAAATGATCTTATCTCACATAAAGCTATTGTATGACCTCAGAGGACTTCAAATATATCAGATATAAAATATATCAGAAATGCCAAACCACTTAAAACTGCTTAATGGGGCTTAAAATGCTAAAACAATGATCAAGGAAAACCAAATATCTCTTCAAAATTTTGGAGGAAGATTCTCTGTTATCCACTGTTTGTCTCTTTGGATTTTATATGTTAAAGTTGTAAAAGTTCTATAGCTGTAATGTAAGCTTATTTTCTTTTAAAATACCTGGAGGTGAAAAAAATAAATAAAATAAAATATATATATATATATATATTCAGTTACACTCAACATTACTTGATATATTCCACTACCTTAATTTCAGTTATGTGTAAAATTTGTTATACACAACTGTGTTGAAGTAATCTAAAACAGCCTAGAAAATTAGCCCCAAAATTCTGATTGCAGTGTCGGCCCAGATCCGGCCCACATCTGGCCCGCATGGATTTCACATGGGCCAGATGTGGGCTGGATCTGGGCCAAAACTATGTTGCTGTCTGGGTTATTTTTGTGTAGTTTGTTATTTACATTTTCTTGTGTGCTAATGTTAACCTAAACATGTTGATGAGGCAGATTATCAAATTCTTGATATCAAAAATTGGATTTAAACTATAGTAAAAAGTCATAATTCTTGATATCTGTAATTTTCACTAGTGAAATATCACAACGATTCACCATTCAAATGCAATCAGAGATATCAATAATGAATTTACTAGTTGAAATTCCAATTTCACATATCAGAAATGCAATTTTTACTAGTAAAAATAATAATTTTTGATACCAATAATTACATGGTTGCAAGTGCAAATGTCTATTCTTGATATCAATAATTTAATTTCTGATAGCTAATGTGATTGTTGCTAGTAAAGCCTATTTTACACGTACATGAGGGTCAGCGTACAATAGGCTTTGCATGAATTTTGTCATCAGAATAGTAAGCAAGTACTTGATATCAAGAATGACATTTTCCCAGCTGAAATATGAATTCTTGATTTCATTTATTCAATAAATCAACTGAATACTCTTATATTTTTACTAGTAACAAAGTAACTATTGGCTGCTCTGTTTATCTGGACTTTTCACTTGTAAGAAACTCATTTTTGATGTCTCTAATTAAATTTGAATGGCAGATCATTGTGATATTTAACAAGTGAAAACATGGCTTCAAATATAGAGAAAAATACAAAAATAATATTTTCTACTAGTCGAGATTTAATTATTGATATCAAGAATTGATGTCTACTAGTGGAAATGAAATTCCTGATTTCAAGAATTACCATTGTTACTAGTAAAAAAATCATTCCTGATATCTTGCAACAATCATAATTTTAACTAGTGAAAACTGAATAGTTGATATCAAAACTTCATATCCAAAGAATGAATTAAGTCAGTTTGGCTTGCCATACCATTAACTGTTGCTAGGGTGTGCTTTGGTGTTAGTGACTTCATTGTTAAGGAAACAAGGAAACAATGTCATATATTAACTCCATGAACACCTTTGTACACCTCAATGATCTTAATAAGTGAAATTTAACAACTGCACCTATACACATTTGCCAAATTAAATGTGTGGTAGAATTAAAAAAAATAAAAATGTTTTATTAAATGTGAGGAGAACAAGTGCCCTGTGTCCAGAGAATTTAAATAAAAAAAGCTATCATTATCTGAATAGTCTTGTCTTAATGTAGATAAAAAAAAAATAATAAAAAAAACTGAATTATTGGTAAAGGCAATATGACCCAGTAACACCACTGACAAATTTCATGATTAAATGGATTTGTCACAACTTTTACTTATGTTTCTTTTTAGTGCTGTTTTCATTGGCTGAGAACAGGTTTTTGTTGGTTGTGGTAATTGTGGGTTTTCTGAAGCCTTTGGAGTATTGTCTCCATGTTTAGGTTTATCTTGTTTATTGAATAAAATGCTGCAGCAAGGAGGATTTACAGGATTTGTATGATTGTGCTATGTCTAAAATAACTTAATATCAGAGACTGTAATCATTTATTATAATTAATTAACCCTTCAAAAATCCAACAAAACATGCAAACAATCCCAGGCAGCAAAACATTCATATGGTGGTTTGTTTAATTTTTGAGGTGATGTTTTGATAATCAAAATTAATAAATTTTCTCTGAAAATGAAAGTAAGGAAGCAATTGTTCCCGCTCAGGGTTGATTACATTTTATCATATGATCGAGAATTATCATGGTTACTTGTCCGATCCTGTTCTGCTTTACAAAGTAATACAAACCTAATGAAAACAATAGCTACTAGCACCTGTGTTAAAAAAAAAAAATCTTCTTCTTCATTAATTCTCTCGTTTTTGGCATCTACACTTGTGGCAAAACACTAATGTGTGCTCTGATTGTTATACAGTCATGCAGTAGTATGTAAAATTACATGTTTGGTTACATTTCAAATACAATTAGTAATATTCTTTGCACTATTGATTAAATATAGAATATATGCTATGTTAAATACACTTTCAGCAACACTCAACAAAAAAATCATGAATAGTCTTACCTTTCTGTTAAGAATCAAAATGTAGGCAACAGTTAAAGGAAGCACATGTGATTTTATAGCAATAAAAAAGGACTGCCCCCTATTGTCATTAACTGGTTAAACCTGAAGTTATTAGTGTTTGTGTAATGGTTGGGTGGGTGACAGTGAAATGAAAAGCATGAAATGAAACATAAGCTTACAAAAAGAAACTGAAACCCTGCATTCCTTTGCATTTCCAGAGAAGTAATGACAGAGTAGTAAAAACTGTGATTCACCAAGAACCAATAAATATGGCAGATTCTTAGTATAAGTATAATGCATATATATTTGCATGGGTTTTACTCTCATTTCACTGCTGGTTATACAATCTCTGTATAGTCGTGTATGTGACAAATAAAACTTGAATGAATGAATGAATGAATGAATGAATAAATGAATAAATATATATATATATATATATATATATATATATATAGTGTTCGGGTCAAATTGACCCGGAAAATATTTTATTTTTCCTGCAAATACTAGTTAACGTTATCGCATTGGACTCAAACTTACTGACTTTGTTCACATAGGGTATAAGTACTTCTCAATATTTTTTTTAGAATTTTCGTAATTTTTTGTGGGTTTTATTTCACCTAGTCACACTCGTGGTGTTCCCAGTCAAAAATGACCGGACTCCAAACAACTACTTATAAATCTCTCATAATGCTATATCATCACCAAATATTGGATTCAATCTTTTTGTCAACTTGTTTTCTTTCATTTAGGACGGGTTTTGTGTTTCTATTTGCATCTGATTAATCGTAGGCCTCATTTACCTGAGAGTAGGCCGATCGTTTTGCTAGATAAGACCCTTATTCATCATCTGGTATCGTTTATAGCCCTTTGAAGCTGCACTGAAACTGTAATTTTGACCTTCAACCGTTTGGAGTCCATTGAAACTAACTATATGGAGAAAATTCCTGGAATGTTTTCATCAAAAACCTTAATTTCTTTTCGACTGAAGGAAGAAATACATAAACATCTTGGATGACATGGGGGTGAGTAAATTATAAGGAAATTTGAATTTGAAAGTGAACTAATCCTTTAACAAACAAAGTGAGGGAGTGACACAGACAGATGGATATCAAACTTCATTTACACATAATTCTGCTGTGAAGTTAATGGCCCGGTTTCACAGACATGGCTTAGACTAAGCTAGGATTAGGCCATAGTTCAATTAGGATATTTAAGTAATTTTTATAAACATGCTTAGAAAAAAACATTACTGGGGTGCATCTTGAGACAAAACAAAGGCACTGATATATTTTAAAATCAGTCAGTGCAAGTTTTATTTTAGTTGAAACAGCTCAGACTTACATTTTAATATAGGACTAGGCTTAAGCCTTGTCTGTGAAACCGGGGGAATAATTATTAAAAAGACAGTGATTCATACACAAGTTGTAATGGTAAGTGGTTGTAGAGAATCGCTCGGAGACAGGAGTATATGTAAAGGAGTATTTAATAGGCTTCAACACACATTAACCATTATAAACATTAAACCGAGCCAAAGACTGAAGGCTTATAAAGACAGGGAACAAAGGAACAAACGAGATGATTAATACAAAACAGGTGAAAAGAATAAATGATGATTAACAAATGACAGGAAACAAACCAAATAAGGGCAAAATGGAACTAACTAGAAACCGACACGTGACAGATATCGCCCCCCTCCCAGAAGGTGCGTCCCGCACCGTAACAGTCACATCGGGGAGGGGGGGCGGACGCCATGGAGGCTGGAGCAAGGCTAGGACAGGGAGGAGACAAGGGAAGCCTCCAGGGTGGATCAGGGTACTCGTGAGGCCAGGTGCGGATCAGGGTACTCAGGAAGCCATGGTGGGACTGGAGACTCGGGAGGCCATGGCGGGACCGGAGACTAGGGAAGCCATGGCGGGACAGGTGACTCGGGAAGCCATGGCGGGAACATTTTTTTGTCCTTCGGCCTGGCCACACAGGTAGTGACTATATGGCCCCCCCAAAAAAAATGTATTGGGGAAGTCCACCCTAGGGGGGCGTTCTGAAGTAACAGGCTCTGGGGGGCGCTCTGGAAGCGTGGACTCTTTGGGGCGCTCTGGAAGCGCAGATTCTTGGGGGCGTTCTGGAAGCGCGGGGCTGGATGGGACCAGCGGAGATGCAGGAGGGCTGGACGGGACCAGCGGATTCATAGGAGGGTTCATGCGAGGAGCAGGCACTGGAAGGCACTTGAACGGCGGGGACATTGACTTCGCTGCTATAGGCGGCATAGACTTCGCCGCGGGCGGCGGCTGGCTTGAGGTGACCTCAAACAGCGGCGGGCATGAGGGAGCCGCAAACGGCAGTGGGTTTGCGGTGGCCGCGAACGGTGGCAAGCTTGCGGTGGCCGCGAACGGCGGCTGGCATGTTTTCCATGGGCACATGTTACGGGGGACTAATTTTAGCCTCATCTTCTGTATGGGTCCGATCATCTGTATTGGTCTCGGCAATGGCGGACTGGCCATCTGGAGCACCGGGAGTTTTCCCGGTGGGCTGCTATACAATGTGGGCTGGCCCTTTGCGTAAAAATGGATAGTAGTAAATGTACGTATATCCTTCCATCGGCCAGACGAAAGGCCCTGGCTGCACGGCCCACTTCATTCAAAAATTCTAATTAATTTAGCGTGCTTGGGCTCAGTGCAGCGGCTCAAAAGCACTCGTCAATGTCAAAATGTTTGAAATAGCCAATCAAAGCGTAGAAGGCGCGATTTACCGTCCACAGACGCTGCGTTGTGCGCGACTTGAATACGAGCTGAGGTAAGATGTAAGCAGCTGAACATGACGAGACAATTCAGCAATATTTGCTAACCGTTTAGTTAAACGACAGATATTAATTTTCAGGAATGCAAACTACTACTGGCCTTTTCAAATTTCTCAGATTTTAATGCCGTTATTCGAATCATCACAATGTAGAATACATAATGCAGTTTTCAGCAGACATGAG
This sequence comes from Schizothorax lantsangensis, assembly GCA_027422415.1. NCBI lineage: Eukaryota > Metazoa > Chordata > Actinopteri > Cypriniformes > Cyprinidae > Schizothorax > Schizothorax lantsangensis. The sequence continues at coordinate 11,695,932 of CM049843.1, read as the reverse complement.
ATAAGAGTTAATGTAAATCTGCTTTCTTCCGTGATTTCACGTGTCTTAAGAAAATTTGTAAAAATCTATAAAAAAATCATTCTCAATCTTACTCTAGAACATTGTACATCTGAAGACTTTTGCTTTCGAGTGCTGTGTGAAGTGATTTATATTATAGGCCTAATAAAAATATAATTTGCTTATTAATTCACATGCATTAGTCTATTTTATATACACACTGGTGGTTAAAAGTTTGAAATAAAGGCTTTTTATTTTGTATTTATTTGAAAGAAGATTGAATTTATTTGATCAAAAATACAGTAAAATAATAGCCTACTATTATGAAACATTACACTTAAAATGGTTTTCTATTTAGGATGTTTTAAAATGTAATTTATTTCTGTGATCAAAGCTGAATTTTCAGCATCATAACTCCAGTCTTCAGTGTCCCTTCAGAAATCATTCTAATGCTGCCTAATTTGCTGCTTAATTATCAGTTATTATTTGTGATCAATTACTAATAATGGTTTTATTATTGGTATAATGGTTCTCAGTTAAAGAACAGCATTTATTTGAAATATAAGTACTTTGTAATAAGTGTAAATATCTTTATTGTCACTTAAATCAATTTACTAACAGTCCCTTTTTGTATTCTATAATCTTTGATTTAATGCAACATTGTTGAAGAAAAATATTAATTTATATATTTTAATCTTACTAAAGGCCCATTAAAACAGTCCGCATTCTGCACTATTCAAGTCTTCTAGAAGATACCAGAGCATTGTGTCATATGGACTGATAATATCGGTATTTAACTTGATATTAAACTGTCCCTTGTAAAAATTCTTTAATATTATTTACTATTTGCCATATACACCAGAAAAGACAAATTATAATGTCAAGAATCTGCCACTCATTTATGGTGTGGTGTGTTGCGGACCGGGCCACTCTTTGCCAAAAAGTCCAGGGCCACTTTTTGGCCCCAGTCTGCCCCTGGGTCTCGGTTGCTGTAACGGTAAGTGGTTGTAGAGAATCGCTCGGAGACAGGAGTAGACGTAAAGGAGTATTTAATAGGCTTCAACACACATTAACCACATTTTACATTTACATTTAGTCATTTGGCAGACGCTTTTATCCAAAGCGACTTACAATTGGGGAATACATAAAGCGATTCATCTTGAAGAGGCAATCAGACAGAGGAAGTGCTCGTAACACCAAGTCTCATTCATTGTTCAAATAAGTACAAGCTAGCAAGGGAAGGAGAGAAAGATAAAGGGAAAGATTAAGATTTTTTTTCTTTTTTTTTTAGAACCAGTTTAGGATGAAGTCAAGTAGTGCCGAAAGAGATTAGTTTTCAGTTGTTGCTTGAAGATTGACAGGGATCCAGCATTCCGGATAGGGGTGGGAAGATTATTCCACCATCCAGGAATGGTGAATGAGAATGTTCTGGAGAGTGATTTTGAGCCTCTCTGTGATGGTACCACAAGGCGTCGCTCACTAGCAGATCTCAGACTTCTGGAGGGGATGTAGATTCGTAATAGTGAGTCGAAGTAGTAGGGTGCTGAGCCTGTGGTCGTTCTGTATGCAAGCATCAGTGTCTTGAACTTGATGCGAGCTGCCACTGGTAGCCAGTGCAATGAGATGAAGAGAGGTGTAACATGGGTTCTTTTGGGCTCATTGAAGACCAGTCGTGCCGCTGCATTCTGAATAATTTGTAGAGGTTTGATTGTGTTTGATGGAAGTCCAGCCAGAAGAGCATTGCAGTAGTCCAGCCTAGAAACGACAAGGGCCTGGACAAGAAGTTGTGCAGCATGCTCTGTCAGAAAGGGCCTGATTTTTCTGATGTTGTGTAGCGCAAACCTGCAAGATCGAGCAGTCTTTGCAATGTGCTCTTTGAAGGTCAGCTGGTCATCAAAGATTACACCAAGATTTCTGACCGAAGTTGATGGGGTAATTATTGATGTGCCTAACTGAATCGAGAAGTCATGCTGTAGAGTCGGAGTGGCAGGGACGACAGAAGCTCAGTCTTTGCCAGGTTGAGCTGTAGGTGATGTTCTTTCATCCATGCCGAGATGTCCGCCAGGCAGCCTGAGATCCGTGCAGCTACCGTTGGATCATCTGGTTGAAAAGAGAGATAGAGCTGTGTGTCATCGGCGTAGCAATGGTAGGAGAAGCCATGTGCCTGTATGATGGGTCCCAGTGATGTAGTGTATGTGGAGAAGAGGAGGGGTCCAAGGACCGATCCCTGAGGAACCCCAGTGACCAGTTGATGTGCTTTGGATACCTCCCCTCCCCAGGCCACCCTGAAAGACCTACCGGTGAGATAGGATTCAAACCAGCGAAGTGGAATCCCAGTGATGCCCAGCGATGAGAGGGTGGACAGGAGGATCTGATGATTGACAGTGTCAAAAGCAGCAGAAAGATCCAGCAGAATGAGGACTGATGATTTGGAATCGGCCTTTGCGATTTGCAGGGCTTCAGTGACTGAGAGTAGCGCAGTCTCTGTTGAATGGCCACTCCTGAAACCTGACTGTTTAGCATCCAGTTTGTTGTACTGTGAAAGAAACAGTGAGAGCTGGTTGAAGACAACTCGTTTGAGTGTTTTCGCTACGAATGGAAGGAGAGAGACAGGTCTGTAGTTTTCTAAAAGAGAATTGTTTAATGTAGGTTTTTTGCGCAGTGGGGTTACCCGGGCCCGCTTGAACGCTGTGGGGAAGATGCCTGTGCGGAGAGATGTGTTGATAATGTGTGTGAGTGCCGGCAAGAGTGTGGGAGAGATTGCTTGTAGAAGGTGAGAGGGGATTGGGTCAAGAGGACATGTTGTAGGATGGCTGGAGAGGAGAAGTTTGGATACTTCCGCCTCGGTGAGGGGACAGAAGGAGAAGATGGGAGTTTGAGCAGTGGATGTGGTTGGTTGGAGGTCCTGTGTGTGTGGAGGTGAGAACTGGTTGCCGATTGTTCTAGTTTTGTCTGTGAAAAAAGTGGCAAAGTTGTCAGCTGTTATAGAAGTGGTGGGCGGTGGTGGAGGGGGACAGAGGAGAGAATTAAATGTTCTGAAGAGATTACGCATGTCTGGAGCCATTATAAACAATAAACCGAGACAAAGACCAGGGGAGAACTGAAGGCTTATAAAGACAGGGAACAAAGGAACCAATGAGATGATTAATACAAAACAGGTGAAAAGAATAAATGATGATTAACAAATGACAGGAAACAAACCAAATAAAGGCAAAACGGAACTAACTAGAAACCGACACTTTACACAAGCTTAGGGTGCAATTCTGACATTTCCTGTAAAAGGAGAGTTTCACAATAAACACCTGTAACCCTTTAACAGAAGAATCCTAGAAAACAACATTCCTATGATGGGTGGTTTATGTAAAACTACATTTTAATAGATGTTTATAAGTTTGTACATGGAATACAATTAAACAATAACATACCATTAAATAAGAAGTGCCTCTATAATGTGTTTTTTAATCAGCCTATTATTGATTAATTGACTGTTGTTTCAGTTTGATATGCGATCCGACCCACTCTTTAAAAAAAAAAAAAAAAAAAAAAAAAAAGATTTGCAAAGGTTTCGAAGCTTCATGGCTATCACTACCACGCTACGCCATGTAGACAGATGGCGCGACTGCAGTAATATACTGGACCATTGCTACCCTGTTTTAAAGGTGCCATAGAATGCATTGATACAGTATTTTAAATTGTTCTCTGATAGCCACATAGAAGGTATGTGGCTTAGGTAAGGGAAAAAAAATCTCCAGAAACCATTTTACATGTCCATTTGCAAAGGAACAAATGAGATGATTAATACAAAACAGGTGAAAAGAATAAATGATGATTAACAAATGACAGGAAACAAACCAAATAAAGGCAAAACGGAACTAACTAGAAACCGACACTTTACACAAGCTTAGGGTGCAATTCTGACATTTCCTGTAAAAGGAGAGTTTCACAATAAACACCTGTAACCCTTTAACAGAAGAATCCTAGAAAACAACATTCTTATGATGGGTGGTTTATGTAAAACTACATTTTAATAGATGTTTATAAGTTTGTACATGGAATACAATTAAACAATAACATACCATTAAATAAGAAGTGCCTGTATAATGTGTTTTTTAATCAGCCTATTATTGATTAATTGACTGTTGTTTCAGTTTGATAGGCGATCCGACCCACTCTTTAAAAAAAAAAAAAAAAAAGATTTGCAAAGGTTTCGAAGCTTCATGGCTATCACTACCATGCAACGCCATGTAGACAGATGGCGCGACTGCATTGATACAGCATTTTAAAGGTGCCATAGAATGCATTGATACAGTATTTTAAATTGTTCTCTGATAGTCACATAGAAGGAATGTGGCTTAGGTAAGGGGAAAAAAATCTCCAGAAACCATTTTACATGTCCATTTACAACCAATTTCTCCCTAGAATGAAACGGTCTGTTATTGGCTTATTTGGCAGGGTCATGAATAATAATGAGCTCTGCTCTGATTGGCTGTTTCACAGTGCAGGCGGCTCATTTCAGTAACTCGCAGCAAGAAGGAAACACAGGGAGGAAAATATATATTTAAATACTTTCTCTCGCAGTTATATCATCGGGTAATTATACTGTATATAAAATGCGGCATCAGGGAGCCGTTATTAATACGCGAGGCATTGAAACTGCTTTTGAACGATCGGTCGATCACGTTATAGTTTTACTTTCAAGATACGCGATCGCACAAACTATGTTTATATTATGGATCGGCAGTACTTACCACACATTTCACAAGATCAGATGCTTGTCAGTGGTGCTCAGGATCTGTAAATCATTCGCCATCATCCTCATCTCCCTTACTCTGTTTATGTGGTAAGTGAAATCTTATGTATAGGCTACTGCAGTCAGGCCCGGATTAAATTCAGGATACAGGATACATTTTTGTAATGACATTTTTTTTCTTTCTAATTTTATTAAGAGTATGTCATTATGTCAAATTCAAAAATCTAGCCTATCTATAAGCTTTTCAAAAAATTCTAATTAAAAAAAATAAATAAGAACAGGTAGAATAAGAAGAATAACTACCAATCAAAAGAAATCAATATTTACAAAATTAGTTTCCACTACAAAGGTGGCACAGAAGAACACAAGTGGCATGTAGGTAAATTTACAGACATTTACAGAGGCTCAGAGGTGGCATGGATGTTTTAAATTTATAACAATGTTGTGAGATTAATGTTTTAAACATAAAATGTTGAATATAGAACTATTGTTTGATTGAAATGATTTAAATAACTGAAATTAAATTTTAAAAATAAAAATAAAACTGGCTGCAGGTGGCAGCAAGTCATGATTTTATCACTGAATTATTCATTCAATTGAATTATTCATTGAATAATTCACTGAATTATTAATTCAATTGGAATGAAGCAAGTGACTGTCTTTATGAATGGGCAATTGAATCATTGACTCACTAGATTCATTTAAAAACGCAGGTTCATTCATAAACGAAACACCGCTGTGTTTGAAAGGAGATGCACAGCGGCTCAGCTGTGACTGTTTGAAACTATTTTCCCTTACGAAATAGAGCAAAGTCAGGCATTGTTAAAATATCACATTTGCAAACTCCCTTAATAATCTTTAAAAGCTGTCACCCACTTCAGTTCATTGCGATCTCACAAAGTTCCATAATAATCAATGAAGCTCTAAACTGCACAATGAATCTCTTATTTACACCCTGTCTACACTTTGTTTGTTAATGTAATAAACCTCTTATTTTACCTACAGAGGCTTAATCAAATTAATAGAGGACAGAGGGTACATCACAACACCAGGACTTTATAGAAAATTATCACTTTATTAACAATTGTATATAGAAAGATATAACATTATGTAAAGAAACATTTAAATAAGTTCAACGAACATTTACTCTGTACACCCCATAGACTGTAAAAAAAGATGGACGACGCATCTCCGCTTCCTTCCACTATAGAAAAGTGAAGCCAATACATCTCAGTATGGCCGTTGCCATCTTGAGAAAATGACGTCATTTGGAGCCCGAGTCTGCGCAGTAGAGATTCGTTTGGAGCCAGATTCTGTGCAGTAGAGTCGTGAGGTGGAGCCGTGGAACCAAACTCCCGCAGACCCAATCAACCATAACGACACGCCCCGTTTTTATAGCATCAAATTTCTGGCTAAAATCGAACTTATCACAAAAATGAACAATTGAACATATATCAGTGTGATAACAACTACCTTAAATGACCAAATCCATATTTCGGAAAATTGTATTGGAAGAGTAATTTTTAATTATTTTATTTTGACTGAAGTCCCATTCGTTTACATGGAGAGGGCGGGGTTTATTACCTGTACTGCAGCCAGCCACCAGGGGCCGATCAAAGAGCCCGCAGCTTCACTTTTAAAGACGAGTGAGACACACCCGGTACACCCTCACTAGAACAATTGGCACTACACAAGTGAGACTTCAACACTGCACTACACTGCACTCTAGTGGATATTCCCAGCCCCCACACCGCACACTAATAATCTTGATCAAGTAATCAGTTTAAAATATGAAAAGATCAGAGCCTCCCAGTTCCGTACATAGAGTAATCATGTTCATATAACCCTTAAAACTCACAACTACATCATACACACTCACACATACACACAACACAAGAAGAGAATTTAAAATGTAAAACACTTCCCCGTTTCCAGGAAACAAGACCCCTCCCCGGGGTCTAGGGAAAAGAATCAGCCGTGCCAGGTAGATATCTTCCACGGAAGCACGCGCTCTTCTTCACTTTATTCCTGCTCCCGCAGTTGCGGCAACTGATCACAATGTCACTGGTCTTGATTAGCCCTTTGTGCACACACAATTCTCCTTGGGAATCAAAATGTCAATAGTAATAATGAGTCCTCTTTGTGCAATATCGTCTCTTTGAAATGATCCTGCGACATATAGCCAGCAGTGTTGCCAATTTAGCTATTTTGTAGATCGATTTAGTGACTTCCCCACCCCTTTTGAGACTTTTTTCAAAAGTTTAGGGACAAATATAGCAACTTCTTGGACAAACCTTATCTAAGTTCTCATCTTGCCCACTGATCTCTATCCATCTTTATATAGATCAGTCAATTTGGCATTATGATGTCATCTAGTGACATTTAGCTACCAGTTTTAGCTACTTTCAATTGAAAGCAGTTGGCAACACTGATAGCCAGTGCTCCTAAGCCCTCCCCACATTATCTAACTACACCAAATCGATCTAACTAGCTATCTTCGTTGCCGGACAAACCCTAATGGTCTCGAGCAACACAAAGTGTCCTCATTTTCCCCTGAGCGCGCAAAGCCAGTCACGTTCCTCGGCCAAGAGCATCTCCTCTCACCTGTTCTGTCTTAAAGGTGAGTTCAATTATCCATACATCCAGTCAATGGGGAGAAAACATGCTGCCAAAAAGGTTCATATAGGCGGGGCCAAAGCCAACAAGAAAAGAAATCCCCAGCATTCATCACATTACTATAATGAGAGGATTTGTAAGCTTGCATAATTTAGCAATGAACAAAAACTCCAGTATTTTGAGCAGTGAGTGGATTCTGATTAACATTGCATTAATCAACATAATATCTGCGACTGCGATACATTACTCAACGCTGCAAAAACACGCAAGTAGAAATCTTTGAAGCTCCCCTCAGCGCAAACACAAATAGCCTACTGATGATCGGGTTTAGTCGCACGCAGTGCATTTCAGTCGCACTGTAGAGCCCTGGCTATGTGTTGTGATATTTTCTCTTTTTTAAATTTACGTTTCGCACAACCGCTAAACTGATACTGCCTATCCATTTCTGAATAAACATGCTTGACTCACTGCTTGTAAATAACATGCTTGACTGCAGTGTAACAGGCTACAGCTAGGAAGGATCTAACCTTGTCCCTTTAGTGGCTCGCGTTATTTGCTTTCCATGCCTTTCTGAATAAAGAGACCAACCCATCCCTGCACTTCACATCCCCTGCACAGCCTGGAACATTTATTTCCATGGTCTGCCATTTTCTCTGTTGTCCGCGCTTGTTTATTAACAATACCTGCAGAACTTCTGATGGTTCAGCTGGCGGCTGGCCTAGAACAAGGGCGGGTTTATGCAAATGTTGGGGGCGTAGTGATCCCAACTGTTGCATCACAGTCGGTGTTATGTTCTGATTTGGCTGTTTTTCAGTGGTCTTTTTTATTCACAAGATTTACATAAGAAGAAGGAAACTATGGTGTTTGAGGCTCACTGTATGTCATTTCTATGTACAGAACTGTTATCATTTAACTATGCCAAAGTAAAGACATTCTATGGCATCTTTAAAGGATGCATACCACTCTGTCCCCCATGCAGTGGTGGGACTCTCTGATTACTGTTTGGTTCATCTTCTACCAACCTACAGGCAGAAACTTAAATCTGCTAAGCCTGTAGTAAGAACTGTAAAGAGATGGACTGTTGAAGCAGAGCAGGATTTACAGGCCTGTTTCGAACTTACTGATTGGAGTGTTTTTGAGGCTGCAGCTACTGGTCTGGATGAGCTCACTGACACTGTGACATCCTACATCAGTTTCTGCGAGGACATGTGTGTACCCACCAGGACTTATTTAACATTTAACAATGACAAACCTTAGTTCAGAACAGAACTCAAACAGCTTTGCCAGGCCAAAGAGGACGCCTACAGGAGTGGGGACAAAGCCTTGTACAAACAGGCCAAATACACACTAAATAGGGTGTTAAGAGTGGCAAAGAAAAACTACTCTGGAAAGCAAAAAAAGCAGCTCTCAAACAATGACCCTACATCAGTGTGGGAAGGCCTAAAAGCCATTACCAGCTACAAGACCCCATCCCCCAGCACTGAGGCCAGTCAACAACTGGCTGAAGACCTGAATGAGTTTTACTGCAGGTTTGAAAAGCAAAAGCCTGGTTTGACACCCCATACCCACTCTGACCGTCTCACAGTACAGCCATCAACACCCTCCCCCTACTGTTTCTCAACCTGCACTTAAGATCTGTGAAGATGATGTTAGCAAAGTTTTCAGGAGACAGAAAATAAGGAAAGCCAAAGGCCCAGATGGTGTCTCTCCAGCCTGCCTCAAAGCCTGTGCTGTCCAGCTATCATCCATCTTCACATTGATCTTCAACAGATCACTGGAGCTGTGTGAAGTCCCCTCCTGCTTCAAACACTCCACCATCATCCCTGTACCCAAGAAACCAAAAATCACAGGACTTAATGGCCTGTTGCTTTAACGTCTGTGGTCATGAAGTCATTTGAGAGGCTCGTGTTGGCCCACCTGAAGGACATCACTGAACCCTTGCTGGACCCCCTGCAGTTTGCTTACCGAGCAAACAGGTCTGTGGATGATGCAGTCAACATGGGACTGCATTTTATCCTGCAGCATCTGGACAAATTAGGGACTTATGCAAGGATCTTGTTTGTGGACCTCAGCTCTGCTTTCAACACCATCATCTCAGATACCATTCAGGATAAACTGACCCAACTCTCTGTACCCGCCTCCATCTGTCAGTGGATCACCAGCTTCTTGACAGACGGGCAGCAGCTAGTGAGACTGGGAAAACTCACATCCAACACCCACACCATCAGCACTTGGTGCCCCTCAGGGCTGTGTTCTCTCCCCATTGATTTTCTCTCTTTACACAAATGACTGCACCTCTAAAGACCCCTCTGTCAAACTCCTGAAGTTTGCAGATGACACTACAGTCATCGGCCTCATTCAGGACGGAGACGAGTCTGCTTACAGTCAGGAGGTTATGGAGCTGGCTGTCTGGTGCAGTCACAACAGCCTGTAGCTGAACACGCTCAAAACTGTAGAGATGATAGTGGACTTCAGGAGAAACCCCCCTGCACTCTCCCCACTCACCATCATGAACAACACAGTGGCTGCAGTGGAGTCATTGAAGTTCCTGGGAACCACCATCTCTCAGAACCTGAAGTGGGACACTCACATTGACTTCATTGTGAAAAAGGCTCAGCAGAGGTTGTACTTCCTTCGTCAACTGAAAAAGTTCAACCTGCCACAGGCGCATATGACAGTTTTACTCAGCTGTTATTGAGTCGGTTCTGTGCTCCTCTATAACTGCCTGGTTTGGGTCAGCCAGCAAATCAGATATAAGAAGACTGCATCGGACAGCAGAAAGGATCATTGGTGCCCACCTGCCCAGCCTTCAGGACTTGTACTACTCCAGAGTGCATAAATGGGCAGGTAACATCATCACAGACCCCTCTCACCCTGGACAAAACCTGTTTGCACTTCTCCCCTCAGGCAGATGCTACAGATCTCTGTACACTAGAACATCTAGGCATAAAAACTGTTTTTCCCCCCATGTCATCTCCAGCCTAAACAACTAACACAGTAATTATTACCTGTGTTCTGTGATTCATGCCTGTAATTCATTCTCCATCTCTAATTATTGCCTCTCTCAAGTACTAATATGCATATTTTCCATACAGCAGTATATATAGAGTAAATAATGCACAAATATGTACATAAATCTTCTGTTCCAGATTCATACACATTATTATTTATTAAGTCTTATTTAAATGTTTCTGTTCTCGTGACAGATATGTATGTATATATCATATGTATATATGTATGCATGCATGTATGTACCAAGAGCTTCTTAAAAACCATTACAAATTCCTGGTGTGTTTGTGCATACTTGGCAAATAAAGCTGATTCTGATTCTGAGAAACTGCCAAAACAAGATATGACCATACACCTTTGCCCAGCCTGAATCCCAAGAAAGTAAGAACAAAGGCGAAAGACATGTTTTTTTTTTTGTTTTGTTTTTTTTTTCTTACAAGAGACTCATTCTGATTTAAATGATAAAAGATTTTGGAAAGTTCAGTGGGGTGATTTAGCCTTTTTTGTACATGGATCTTCACATTCAGCCGGAGTGATGGTATTATTTAACACATTTGAAGGCTCTTTAATTGTTCATAAAGGGGACACAGAAGGCCACTGGTTAATGATAGCAGTAGAAATTAATGACAAATGTTATATATTACTCTGTATTTATGGTTATAATAACAAAGTGGCTAATAGAGTACAATGGAGTAATGGAGTTACTGGACTTCCACAATTATTGACTTTGTTCTGTCTTAACAGACTTGTGTGTGTGTGTGTCTGTTCAAGTCATATGTGAACTGACCCTATACCACTTAAGATCGGTATTAAGACTGGTTGCCCTTGGAGCGCTGTTAACTTCATACTAGCGATTAACTCCTGGCTGAAATGGATGTGTCAGTGCGCACCAGCAGGTGTGCGATCTCCAAATCCAGTGCAAGCTTACGCGGATGATGTGGAAATAAATATCTTCACGAGATGAGAGTGTAATTCATAATATGCTTCTTCGTACGGATGACTTCATAAAGTGGTCTAGTCTGGATATGAAACATACAAAGTGTGCAGTGTTTTATGAAAGACGGAGTGGAGGAAATAGATGGTATAGATCAAAGTCTGATAAACCCCCGGTCTTTGCATTAGCACATAAACCTATCCGTCTATATGAACTTCATGAAAATCCTTATCTGGGGCATAAATTCAACATTAGTGGTGACTGGGAGGAACAGGTTACAGAGCTGTGCCATGAATTTACCCGAAGACTTGCACTGATTGATTCTTCCCCTCTCCCCATAATGATGAAGATTGAGGCTATCAGATTGATTGCAACAGCCAAAATTCAACATCTGTTTATGAATCTTCATATTCCACAATGCACACTTTCAATATTGAATGATGAAATGGTAAAGCTAGTGAGAAAATGGTTCTGTCTCAATAGCCATACAACCCGAGATATTATTTTCCAGTTGCGTCGAGACGGAGGTCTCGGTGTCCCAAATATTGAATGTAGTATTTATACTGCCTCCAGAATAGGTCATCTTCTTAACATGCTGAATAACGACGATATATCTGTCAGAGAGTTGGCACGCGAGTCACTTTTTCTTCATCTACAGCGGTGCAAAATACCAGCTGTTTCGTGCAACGAGCCACAGTTTCTTGGATTTAAATTAAAACAGAATGGAAAATTGGACATCAAAACAGCTGGATTTGGAGTACGCTCTGATTGGCTGGATTTAAATGATCTTTGCCAGCGTACAGGACTGCAGCTCTCTTGGCAAGGACCAGACGGAGTGGTAGCGGTTCTTAATGAGAATATAATAACAGACCCGCATATCTCTACTCTAGCGGTAGTACTCCACACAGAAGGTACACCTCGTCAATTAACGATCAATAATGTAAGTCTCACTTCTTCATCTCAGAAAAACTCAAAGTGCTCAGCATTGGATGGGCTTGAAACTACAGGGAAAATTAGCACTTCTCCAATCAGCTGACCATTCAGTATCCCATTCTGTTTTGACGAACTTTTCAATCTCAGAGGATATTCAAATTTTTATGATTAAAGCACGACTACAATGTCTTCCAACTATGTACAATTTGTCAATATGGTACCCGTCAAAATATAACTCCTACTGTCTGTTACATCAAAATCAACAGGAAAATGAAACTGTTGCCCACATCTTAAATGGATGCTGTTGTTATAAAGGACTGTATGTGTCCAGACACGATCGACTGGTTGATTTGATTGTAAAGGATTTGAAAATAATACATAAAGACAGTAAGATTTACCAGCATACTACTGTTGAATTGAACTGGTTCTATCACAACACATCTGACAGACTATTTTAAAAACATTCCAAATACTCCTGACATTGTGATTGTAAACGAGGCTTTGAACACTGTATTTGTTATTGAAGTTGGCTGTAGTTTTGACTTGTATTTGGATACTTGTTATCTTTCCAAATTGATGAAATATCAGCCATTGGTTGAAGCTATCCATCAACTTGACTATCAGTGTAAGTTAATTATCCTAGTATTTGGAAGTTTAGGTCATGTGCACAAGAATGTGATTAAAGGACTGCAGTTGGGTGGATTGCAAAAGAAGAAAGCAAAAAAACTTGCTAAATTTTGTTCAGTTTCAGCCATTATAGGGAGTATGCAAATATGGAAACGAAGATGTTTTGTCTATCCTTGAGTATTGAATGTCATAAATATAAGGACTTGTGAATGTATGTTAGCCATTTGAACCTGTCATCTTGCAAACTGACTTCCCAAAGTGTTTGTATTCCGTTTTTGTTTCTTGTCTTGTGGATCCAAATACAAGAAGAAAATGTGTGTAGGTGATGTAAAAGAGGAAAGCAGGCATTTGGACCAATGCACAGTGAGGCAAGAGAGGGGAGACTCAAAATGTTTCTAAACTTTAAACGCATTTTTGCCCCATTTGTGTTGTTTTAATACTTACACAATTATTTAAAGTATAAAACATTGTTATTTACAACAACCCCCCTGCCCGCCTATGCACATGACCATTTATGCATTATAGAGATGTAATTGGAAAAGTGTATATATATATTTTTCATATGCATTTTATTGTTCCCCACTTGAGTTTGTAAATTTATATTGTAAATAAATAAATAATAATAATAATAATAAATAAAATAATAAAAAGAAGGTTATGTTTAGGGTTAGGGTGTGGCTGGACCTTCTAGTTCCAATAATAAGGTCCAGAGAGGAAGAGATGGACTTTAGGCTCCACCCACTGGCCTCTGCAGTGAATAGGGAAATTTACTTCCACTTTTCATGGCAATGGAGTTGACACATGGACTAAACACTTTGATTTTTAAAAGAATTTGGATTAATTTTATTTTGGTAGAAAAGTGGTAAAAATGATATTGTTTATTTTACTCACATTGACTGCATTCTTTATGTCTGGTAAGATATCTATTTTTTTTTTATTTGTAACACTATCATTTCCAGTAAATCAGTGCTTCTCAAACCTGGAGGAACCCCAGCACTTCCATATTTTGTATGTCTCCCTCATTTAACTCACTTGATTCTGTTCATTCAGCTCATTAGTAGAAACTTCAAGACCTGAATTTGGTGTGTCAGATAAGGGAGACATACAAAATGTGACGTTCTGGAGTTTTGAGAAGCAATGCAGTAAATAGCTAAAACTGCTGTGCTGTGGCGCAGTTTCAGTGGCGTTGATATTAATAGAGAATTACAGTAGATCAGTTCTTCTTTTTTTAACGCTTTGATGCACAAGCTATATGAAAACCTCTACTAATGCACAACATGGGTCTAAAATGACCCATAATCATTAATATCATACTTTGCTGGGCATTTTTTTTTTGTTATATCTTTTGAAATCAGTTTATTTCAGCATTTAATATTCCGTGATCTATAAATTCCATGATCCATGAATATTCAAAATATATATTTTACAATGACCACAAATAAATATTTTATTTTTTTGTGTTACTACATCAGGTTTACACACATGGGTCAAAAATGACCCATCTATGCAAGCATGATAAAACAAAGAATAAAACGTTTTTTTTTTTTTTTGTTTTTATAATTATTTTAGCAGATATTTATACCAACACTTTTAACACTTTAAATATGTTTATTTGCCACTTGTTTGTTCCCCCTCGGCTGGGGGTATCACGATTCACGATTTTATCACGATTCTTTGTCATGTTGGTTTTTCTATTTTGCAAGCTGTTTCAAAATCCAAACTAATTTCCCTATTATAAAGATAATGCCTTTCAAGGTAACAAAATACAAAAAAGTATGATATTTAGGCCAAAGTGGGTGAAGATAAAAATATTTGTCATTATTTTATCTTTGTTATAAAAAAAATGAGAACAAAGATGCACATTACAAATACACATAATATACAAATACAATAAACTGTGTTTTATTTTCAGGTAGCTACAGTAGGTGTATTTAGCAGGAGCATTCAAGAAACTGAATGAACAAATATTAAAATAAAACACTATATAGATTGAGTCCTATTAAAGAAACTGATTTAAAGTTTTTCAGTCAAGAGTAGTGAGTGATTTTTCTCTTTGTGTTTGGTGTTTTATTGACATTAAAGGAATATTTCACCCAAGAAGTAAAATAGGCAAGTGTCTTATTTTTATACCTTCATTTACTCACTCAAAAGTTGTTTTAAACCTGAGTTTCCTTCTTCTGCTAAACATAAACGCTATTTTGAAGAAGGTGGAAAACCAAGCAGTTGTTGGTCCACAGTGACTTCCATAGTATTTTTCCCTGCTTGTCAAAGTCAATGTGGACCAGCAACTGTTTGGTTACCCAGATTCTTCAAAATATCTCATTACTGATGTGAATGTATATGGCTCTGTACAGTATATTGATATGGTGGCACCAGAACTGCAGTTGATAGAATATGTGCTGTAGCACGATACTACGATATTTCTTCAAAAGCAGATCGTGGAGACATTTTTTATCAGGGCCACTGCTGGCAAAAAACGGGTGCCCCAAGCAGGATTTTATTGTTGTGCCCCCTCCCTCAACTATTATGGAAGTTTTAAAAACCACCTACCATAGGGGTCAAAATAGAACTTTAATAAAATATAAAAGTAGCCTATATAAATTGTAATTAAATTGTATTATTTACAAATTACAATTGTAGCTCTAGACAGTTACCTATGGCTATCTTCTTAATACATTTGTCTGATTGATTTTATGGTCTCAAGCTTTCAGAAATCACACAAAAGAAAATTAAGCAGTTTTACCACGAAAACCATGGTTAATTTTTGTAAGGATTGTGATGTCCACATGTTTTTTTGTTGAAGAAATTATAGAGGCAGTGTCATTCATAGCAAAAAGTTGGCCAAAAAATAAAGATTAAGTGGATATTTGAATTAAATGTTTGGTCAATAGTCTATTAAACAAGGATATGATCGTCCTGTAAGTGTAACAGCAGCAATTACCAGGCCTTTGGCTCCCTTTACAGGCATTTATAACATTTAATGTTGAAAAAAAAAAAAAAAACAATAGACGCCATCACAAAATTTGTAATGGATTCACTGGTTATAATGGGAGGTGTATTGGTTTTAATGGAAACATAATGGACCCTTTAGGTCTCTGCTGGTAATTGGTCACCTTCTATTGGTGGCTTGTTAAAAACAAATCCTAATATATGTCCCAAAACATTCTACAGAAAACCATTTTTTAATGGTTTTAATGGTTAAAAGTTGATGGTTTGTAATGGCATTTGTGATTTGTTTGTGATTCATTTGTGATGGTGTTAGAATTTTCTGTGATGTTCTATTTTTTTCAGCAGGGTTGCCTCATTGTTTTTATATAATGCATTTTAAGTCATTTTAAAGGCTGTTGTTGGCTTAGGTCTGTTTTTATAACCACAAAAAAATATATATTATCTTAATATTTCTTTAATTATGAATGTAGCCAGGGGTGTGAAGTAACGAATTACAAATACTCACGTTACAGTAATTAAGTAGTTTTTATCAGTAATTGTACTTTTTTGAGTAGTTTAAAAATTGTGTACTTTTACTTTTACTTGAGTACATTTTAAGTGATGTATCGGTACTTTTACTCCGCTATTTTCCTCCGTTTTTGTGGTCGTTATACATGCTTATTTTAATTTTATTTTTATAATGTGATTGGATAGAGAGATAGTAATCGGTCTCGTGACTATCGTCAAATTCAATTGTGCATAGAAAACGTCCCAGGTTACGTATGTAACCATGGTTCCCCGAGGGAACGAGACGCTGCGTCGAAACCGCTTTGGGAACGCCCCTGTGTTCCCACGCTCTGAAACATGTATGTAATCAGTCCAACGGAATGGCGAAACGTCACGGGCGGGGTGACGTAGAGACCAGAGAGCTTAAAAGCCCATCCGAAACAAGCAACGTCAGCTTCTGAGAAGTTGAAGCAAGTCGCTCACAGGGATGCAGGAAGTATGGCATGCGACGCAGCGTCTCGTTCCCTCGGGGAACCATGGTTACATACGTAACCTGGGACGTTCCCCTTCGGGAACTCGAGCTGCGTCGAAAACGCTTTGGGAACGTGAATGCCCACGCCACCATACTGACAAATGCCTGTCTAGTGTGAGATCATGGCGAGCACAGCTAAGACAGATGCACCTGAGAGTCTGGAGCGGTACCATACTTCTCCTGGCCTCAAATACAACGAAAGAAACTTGTACCACAGGTAACACCCCTAAAGACTGACCACCCGAAGGGACGTGGTAAGCAGCTATGGCCACCACGACCACACTAAAGGTGGAGGGGGTCCAACCTGCGGAGAATCGTTCTACCGGGCAGTTAACTGCTGACGATTTCGGCACCATGAAGTGAACACAATCCACTTCAAGGACAGTTTCCTCGTTGAGGGAGCTCTGGACTGGAGGATGGTCTCAACAACCTCGGTTGAGAGACGGGATGCTATGAGCTGTGCCCCCTCAGGGGCCACACCCACAGCTTCCACAACTCCGGGCGGGGGTGAAAGATGGTGCACCCCGCCTGTGAGAGGAGATCCCGTTTTCCGGACGGGAATCTCCCATGGAGAGTCTTATAGAAGGGCTACCAGGTCCGCAAACCATGGATGGCCCGGCCAGTACGAGGCTACTAACACGAGACAAACCTCGTCCCGGCGAACTCTCTCCAGAACTCCTGGGAGCAGAGCAATCGGGGGGGGAAGGCATACAGACGAAGCCTCGGCCACGTCTGTACCATGGCATCCAGCCCCAGTGGAGCTGGATGAGTCAGAGAGAACCAGAGGGGACATTGTGAGGTCTCTCGAGACGCAAACAAGTCCACCTGGGCTCGACCGAACTTCTTCCAAATCTGCTCCATCACCTCGGTGTGGAGCATCCATTCCCCGGGCCTCAGCCCCTGTCTCGACAGGATGTCTGCTCCCTGATTGAGGTACCCAGGGATGTACACTGCCCTCAGGGAGAGCAGTTTCCCCTGGGCCCACAGAAGGATCTGGCGCGCCAGCCTGTACAGGGGGCGCGAGCGCAGACCCCCCTGGTGGTTGATGTAAGAGACCACCGACGTATTGTCTGTGCGAATTAGCACATGATGGCCTCCCAAGTCTGGGAGAAAATGCTTCAATGCTTAAAAAACTGCCAGCATCTCCAGGCAGTTGATGTGCCAGCTGAGATGGGGACCTTCCTACAGACCTTGAGCGGAGCGGCCACTCATGACCGCTCCCCAGCCCGTGAGGGAGGCGTCCGTCGCTAGCGTTTCGCGACGATACGGAGCCCCCAACACGGGGCCTTGTGACAGGAACCACGGTTTCTTCCACATGTCTAAGGCACGTAAGCATCGCCGCATGACCTTGATCATGAGAAAACGGGTTGCCCCTCGGGGAAAACCCTGTGGTCCTGAGCCACCACTGCAAGGGTCTCATGTACAGCAGGCCAAAAGGTATCACGTTGGACGCAGCTGCCATCAGACCCAACAGTCTCTGAAACTGCTTCACAGTGAGTGACTGGCCTTCTCTCACTCTCTTGACTGTTGCGAGGATCGACTCGATACGAGCAGGACGTGCCTGCATCGTGGTCGAATCCCACACCATGCCCAGATAAGCGGTCCTCTGCACTGGAGGAAGCACACTTTTCTTTGCGTTTAGTCTTAACCCCAAATCTTTCATGTGAGCGAGAACAACATCTCGATGCCGAACTGCTACCTGCTCTAATTGAGCTAGAATCAACCAGTCGTTGATGTAATTCAGTATGCGGATGCCCTGGAGTCGCAGGGGAGCCAGAGTAACATCCACACACTTATGAAAGTGCGGGGTGAGAGTGCTAGACCGAACGGAAGAACCCGATATTGGTACGCTTTGCCCCCGAAAGCAAACCTTAGGAACTTCCTGTGTTGAGGAAGGATGGATATGGAAGTAAGCGTCTTTCAGATCTATAGTCACAAACCAGTCCTCAGACCTGATTTGAGACACGACTTGCTTGCTAGTAAGCATCTTGAACTTGAGTCACCTGACTGAGTGGTTCAACAATCGCAGATCTAGAATTGGACGCAAACCGCCATCCTTCTTCGGAACGATGAAGTATCGGCTGTAGAACCCGGACTCTCTGTCGAGAGGAGGGACCACCTCGATGGCCTCCTTCTTCAAGAGAATAGCTACTTCTTGTTCCATTACCAGAGCCTGCTCGGGGCCCACCAGAGTGGGAAACACTCCATTGAATAGAAGCGGACAAGACCCGAACTGAATCTTGTACCCTCTGTCTACAGTGTGCAGGACCCATTGAGATACATTTGGCAGAAGCTTCCACGCTGCCAGAAATGTACTAAGGGAACCAGTCTCTCGAGACTGGCCTCTGGAGTGCTTTGAACTGCTAGCTCGGTGCCCTGAAGCAGAGGACCGGCAGGGAACGCCGATCTAGCTGTTCTAAACACTTTTTTGGAGGTAGCGAGCCTCTCAGGGCCGCTACGTTTCCGGGCAGAAGCTGAGAGAAACACTCGCTGGAGATCGCTGTGCCCTGAAGCACCGGGGGTGGCAGGGGTAACGGAACGATCTCCTGAGGGCACTGAGGAGAGACGGGCACCGTATAATGAGGTGTACACCGCTCTTCCCCAGAGGGGCCTGCCCCCCGAAGTCCTAAGCCATAAGCATCCGGACTCTCTTACTGAAGTCTTCTATTGAAACGATGGTCCTCAGACCCGCGTCATCTCCCAGGAAGACTAAACTGGTAGAACCAGAGCCTGCTAGGCAGGACCCAACGAGACACTTGGCAGGGGCTCCCACACCGCCAGGTGACCTACTAAGGGAACCAGTCTCTCGAGACTGGCCTCTGGTATATTTAGAGCTGCTAGCTCAGTGCCCTGAAGCGGAGGACCGGCAGGGGATGGCTGATCTAGCTGCTCTAAAGACCTCTGAAGAGGTAACGAGCCTCTCAGTACCGCTACGTTTCCGGGCGGAGACCGAGAGAAGCGCTCGCGGGAAACCGCTGCTCCCTGAAACACCGGCAGGGTTGGCAGAATGATCTCCTGAGGGCACTGAGGAGAGATGGGCACCGTATAATGAGGTGTACACCGCTCTTCCTCAGAGGGGGCCGGCCCTCAAAAGTCCTGGGCAATAGGCTTCAGGACGTTTTAGCCAAAGATTATCCAGCGAAAATGACGGTCTGCAGATCCGCCTCCTGCTAGAAATCTTCGGCCCGAGAGCGCCACTCTGACTCCAAACTTCTGGGGAGTGCGAGAAGTGACATTCCCTGAATGAGGGGCTGGAACATGGCTGGGGCTGCTCCCGCCCAGCAGCTCCTCGGCCTGTGTCCAGCACTGGAAAATGTCGGGCCTTAGGGGTGATGCTGCAATGGAACAGATAGCCCGCAAGCATCTGTCCTACTCATCCAGCCCCCGAAATTGAAAAATTCAAATAAGGCTGGAATGAAAAATGGTTAAACCCATGATCTCAACACCTCGGTGTGGAGACAGGGAAAAACCAGAGGTCCGGTAATAACGTGTTGACCACATCAACCTCCTCGGAGGAAGAGAGATAAACACCGTGCTCTCAGATGAGAATTTATATCCCAAGAGAGCGCTGTATTAGAGTGAGGGAGGAGAAAAAGGGGGGCCCGTCTCCGATCCCTGTGCTGAATTATATATAAATATATATATATATATATATATATATATATATATATATCTAACTTCTCAAAGCTAGAGTAATATACATCCTCAGAATTAAATGCAGCCAAACAACCAGACAAGTGAACACGATCTGATTATAATATATGATGCAATATAAAAGAATGGCGATTAACAGCCTGCAAACGCATTTAACATTTGCACTTGTTAGGGGGAAGAGAAAGAACCTCCAGCAGCATATTTGCTGCAGACCCATAATGCACGCGTTGCTTTGGCAACGCGCGAGCCACTCGATTCTACATTGCATAAACATTCTTCCCTCGAGAAGAAACGCCATGGGGAGCAGAGCCAAACATCTAAGGTAATGCATTTTCACTAGTACATTTAGGATTAATATGAATGAACACAGATAGCCCCCTCGAGAGCTGACTGTGCATGCTCTGCTTCAAAACAAACCACACATAAATCGCATGCATTCCCACTCCTTAATATAGCGAGGGCAGGGAAAACGAGCGATCTAAAATGCAGTATGCTTTACATATGCAAAAGATTGAGATGGCGAGTACTCAATCTCATCCACAATAATGCTTACAACATCAACCTCCTCGAAGGAAGATAGCTGCAGCACAAAGCTCTCACTCAAAGGGGAAAGAGAGCGTTAGATTTAAACGCGATCCCCGCGAACCAAATCGCGCCGTGCCTCAGCAACAGCGGGACAGGAACCGCAAAGACCGCAAACACAGACACACTCCTCGAAGTGTGCCCGGCGGGAGCGGAGCGTTCGCGTCTGCGGGAGCACGATGCACAATCAGCTCCCTCGAGAGCTGACTGTGAGTGCTCCGCTCCAAAACAAACAACACAACGACCGCGTGCATTCACACCCGTAAAATTCAGCGCGGGCAGAGAAGGACACGCGGTCTAAAGTGTTGTCTGTAGCTCGCCATTGATTGTGATTGTGACTGATAGACAAACAACAGTAAATAAGACTGACACATTTCACACAGAGCGCTTGCTGAAAACACAGAAGCTGACGTTGCTTGTTTCGGATGGGCTTTTAAGCTCTCTGGTCTCTACGTCACCCCGCCCGTGACGTTTCGCCATTCCGTTGGACTGATTACATACATGTTTCAGAGCGTGGGAACACAGGGGCGTTCCCAAAGCGTTTTCGACGCAGCTCGAGTTCCCGAAGGGGAACTCTATGCACAAGTGCCACGTTCGGTAATTCCCACTCACTTATGAGACGCGCGATCTGCGCTGCCTCGTCTCTCTCTCGCGTGCGTTCTGCTGCAGTCACTTGGATAAGTCGTTGTTGCTTGTTGAACTTGTTGACTTTTGATGAGTTTGAGCGCGTGATGCGCGCTGTGAAAAAGTGTGTTGGAAACACTGTAAAACTGTTTGAAATAATGTACTCAAATTGAGGACCAATCTGCACCTTATTGATGACCCCTGGCGTTAATACACTGCATATGAGTCAGCGCGTGATGTAGTAAAACTGCAGCTCATTAATAAACTTTTTTTGTTGTTGTTGTTGATCCAATTCTATACAATCCGCCTTCATTTAGCAAGTGCACTCGCGCATAAACAATTTCAAGTTCAACACATTTTGTTCCATTCAGTTGTGGATGCTGCTGATTCACCAAGACCGCTGCGGCTCAGCAAAGAGACGTGCCTTTGTGTTTTCTTTTGAAAAAGTTTCCCCAGAAATACTTTGCTATTTAATGCATTTTTCCTTACAAATTGTTTTATCAACATAACAATTCGAGTAAATGTGTAAAAGGTATGGCATGATGCCATCCTTCAAGAACAATGTGCATTTATGTTAAAATTGTAACAAATTATCAAGTTTAGTTATTCTTATTTCTTTATTGCAAAACGCTAAAACTGGTACCGTTTTGGAGAGAAATATGGGCTCTCATTTTAACCCATATCATGGTGTGTGATGCTTGAACTATGAGTTTCTAATGGTGTTTGTATTTGCACTATTCTAAACATTAATATTTTATGTGCAACAACAGCATGCTGTCTCAGTGGCCTTACACATGATTTAAATGGGGATGATTGTACTGAGAATAACTTTCATCTTTTCTTCAACTGAATACTGTTTACGTGCTATTCTGATGTGTTTTAAAGAGTTGGCAGTCAAAATTAAAACTGCTGGATAATAGATATTCTTCACTCTTTATGACAAACAAGATAATGTGAATTACAGAATGTATAGCATTTTTTTAAATGTATAAATTGCAGTGTACAGCGTTTATTATGATGGGGTAGAATCCACAGCTCAGTACTCACTACTCATGAGTACTTTTAAATAGGCTACTCTTTTACTCTTACTCAAGTAGTTTTTTGGACAAGTACTTTTACTCTACTCACACTACATTTCTTGGAAGGTAATGGTACTCTTTCCACCACTGAATGTAGCCTACCTGAAAGTGACGTGCGGGCTTCGTTTTCATCTTTTTTTTTTTTTCTTTTCTCGGCGCCGGACTACTGTTGTCTTTTCACGGGCATAGTTGTCCATCAATTATGATCATCTGCATTCAGCCGCAAACATGAAGCGCAAGCGGTCGCGGGCACGGGAATGGCGCGTCACGTTTTTTTTTTTTTTTTTTTTGAGCAACTGGGATGGTGCCCCCCCGCGAGTTGGTGCCCTAAGCAAACTACGTACTCTGCATATAGGGAGCGGCGGTACTGATTTTTATCGTCCACGATATCGTTCATATCGCACAGACCGGACCGCAAGGGCACTTTAGCGTCGGACCTCAAAGGGGCAGGGGCTCGAGCGAGCCCCCCCCCACATCCCCCAGCTAGTTTACAAGATGGATTGCTCCAATGGAACAAAATGACGGCAGCTGACGGCAGCCGGTCCTTTATAAGCACGGACCACCACCGGAAGACAGAGCAGCGCCCGGACAGCGACCAACCTCCGCTATCCGCTCGTATGTAACTTAAACTCAAAGAAAATAAATGTTAACGAAGTATACCATCAATAACTAGAAAGTGTGCACCCAAACTAGTCATCTCTGGTAGGAAATAAATACAAATTAAAAATGAACCGTAAAGATGAACCAAATCTGTGTCTGTCGTTATTATGAAATGTAAGTAACGTGATCTGTAACAAATGTTTAATTAAATACTAAAACAAATCAAACTAACATGTACACAACCAAAAGGGGAAAGGTATATTATATATATACCCATATGTACACATACACATGTGCGTAGGTGCGTCAAATACCGTTTTACTGTGTGGCCACTTCCTCAGCCATCACACTGCCCCTGTCACATCCCAAAACATTTACTCATTTTTGTGTGTGTGTGTGTGTATTTTATGATCGTAAAAGACTGACGTCATTGAATACAAAAATATTGTATATGAACTGTTCCTGTCTTATAAATACAACAGATAGTTTAGAGTGGATTTTTAGAATTTAAAATGAAAAACATGACAATGAACAAAACAATCTGTGTTACGGGGCGAACAAGACGTGAGATGTACAGATACAAGTGCAAGCTTTTATTTATAAACATAGTCAATGAACAGGCAGGGTCAAACAACAGTAAACGGGTATGGCACGGGCAAGACACAAGAGTAATCCTAGGGCAAGCGTGGGTCTTCGATCGATCGGCGAACAATATCCAAAGGGCCTGAGAAGAGGGGTAGTCCGATAACCAGAGCAATAATCCAAACGAGGTATACACAGAGTCCGAAACGGTGAGACTAGGGTAAATCCACAATACAGGGGCAGGAAACAGGAAACGAGACTATACACAAAACAAACTAACCTTAGACTTAGAGAACACAGAATGGCTCGGTAAGGCAGCTAACACTAGGAGAGTGCTATACGCAGAACCAGACTCGGAGCTAGACATCCACACAGAAGGTCCGGTAAGGCAGCTAACAATAGGAGAGTGCTAAACGCAGAACAATACTCGGCAGAGAGGAAGAGGAAGTCCATGGTTTAAGTAGGGTGTGTAATCAGTGCAATTAGCTGTGTGATCAGAGCAATGTGAGATTGGTGACAGCTGTGTGTCGTCAGTGCAATGGATGATGGGAAATGTAGTCCAGGGTAATATGTAACAGTTTGTGTAGTGCAAAAGTCAATGTGGTGAGCGAGTGACCTCTGGTGGTGAGTGAACAGAAGTGCATGGACAGGATTCGTGACACTGTGATTGGTTGCTTCACAGTCAGACGGCCTCTGGGGCAGCCGTTGGCCAATGAAGGCTGCTTCAAAACCTTTGTGAAAGATTTGTTTGGAACTAGTGGTTCAGAGCGCATATCAATCTGCCAAAGTCACATGATTTCAGCAAACAAGGCTTTCTTATGTCATAGCTTCTTTCGAAATGTTTCAAGCATCTACCTAGTTTTTTACCTAGTGGTTGGTTGTTGTTGTTTGTTTTTTTTACCTCATCTCAGGTCAATTTTATACATTTGTAGACATTTAATGATACATTTGCATAATTAAAAAGAAGAGTTGAAGGGTTCAGATACAAAAGCCTCTAAGTGCTGTTTGAAATTTTCTTATAAAATGAGCATTTTTCTCAGAGGCCTCTGTGTAGATTCAGTAATTTCACTTTACACTCTTAAAAATAAAGGTACTTCAAAAGGTTCTTCAAGCGATGCCATAGAAGAACCATTTTTGGTTCCACAAAGAACCATTCAGTCAAAGGTTCTTTAAAGAACCATCTCTTTCATACCTTTTTATAATCTGAAGAACCTTGTGAAACAGAAAGGCTCTTCAGAGGTTAAAGGTTCTTTATGGAACCATTTAGACAAAAAGGTTCTTATGGCATCGTGAAGCACCTTTATTTTTAAGAGTGTAATGGCAATAAATACATTATTTTCATTGCCATTAAAGTGAAATAACTGAACCCAAACATAGGAGCCTGAGAAAAATGCTCATTTTAGAAAAAATATTCAGATGGCACTTAGAGGCTTTTGCATCTGAACTCTTCAGATGTATAGTTAATAGTTTCTTATTATTAGTCTGATTAACCAAGCTCTCAATAAAACAAACCAAACAAGCAAATGAGTGAATGTGTAAATTAATGTTTTTGTGCTGTTTGTTTGCATGTGGTACATTATGAATTCAGACATAATTCTCTACTCATAATCTTCATGATCTGTAAAATTCACACCACTTTCCTGTTGTAAAATTTAGTTCCACTATTCCAGGCATCATTTATAATTACCTGTTCATTTTTTTTTTCTGCAGGAGTTTTCAGTGATGATACAGACAAAGTGACCATGATGGATGGAGATTCAGTCACTCTACAGACTGGTGTTAAAACAATCCACAAGGCAGATATTAAATGGTATTGTAATAACATTCGTATCGCTCAAATCAGTGGAGATCTCAGTTATATCTGTACAGATGTTCAGTGTAATGAAGGTACTGAGAGATTCAGAGACAGACTGAAGCTGGATCATCAGACTGGATCTCTGACCATCACAAACACCAGAACCACAGACTCTGGAGATTATGAGCTAAAGATCATTAATAGCAGCAGCATCAGTGAAAAGACCTTCAGTTTTACTGTTCTTGGTAAATCATTTCATGAAACATTCTTTAAATGACTCAAGCAGAAGCAAATTATATATATGTTTAAATCATATTGAAGTATTTATTGATTTTTTGTGTCTTATTAAACAGAACAGTTTAATTAGAAAACTAAATTATTTTCATTGACGAGCTGAAAGTTTTATAAGAAGCTGCTGTTGTGCTCTGGTGGACATAACAGTTTCTAATCAAGCCATTTCTGATCACCTTTAATTATCAGCTGTTTAAATGAGGATTTAATGTAATATAAGTCTATAAAAAGTATATACATGCACAATTGTTGCATTACACTCTGAACGTCCAGACTGAGAATATGCAATCACTTTAATGTCCACAGTTCTCTCGTGATGTATACAGTAGTTCCCCCAAAAAAGGGTCCTCCAGTAGCTGTTGGTTTGTGTTTCAGATGTTTCTGCTGCTGAACGAGATAAAATGAAGAGAAAGTCAGTGAAGGAGGGAGAATCTGTTACTTTAGATCTTAGTGTAATAAATCAAAATGATGTGATGACGTGGTACTTTAATGAGACTCTCATCGCTGAAATCACTGGAGATCAGAATAAGATCTGTACAGATGATCAGTGTGAGGAGAGATTCAGAGACAGACTGAAGCTGGATCATCAGACTGGATCTCTGACCATCATGAACACCAGAACCACAGACTCTGGACTTTATAAACTACAGATCAACAGCAGCATCCTCCGTCATCACAGCATCAGGATCACCAGCTGGAAAACATTTATTGTTACTGTCTTTAGTAAGTAAAATTTAGTCCTTCAGGGTCTTTAACCTTGAGGAATTTTAAAATACAATTAGAGATGTTTAAATCGACCCAGAAAATGTTTGCAGTGTTGCCTGCGTGAAAAATAGATATTTGACTCAATATTAAAATATGATTAAGAGCATCTCTATCACCATCATGTGTACATCAAAATGAAACACTATTGCCAAAAGGACACTGTAAAACGCAAAAATGTAATCAGGTTTTAGCTGCTGTTCCTCAAAAACCCATAATTGATCACTTTAATCAATAATTTAGTCATAAAAAAAATAAAAATATGCCTTTATCATTACAGATTTTGCTCTGTCTTCAGCTGCTGTAGCAGGAATATGTGTTTGTGTTCTGCTGCTTGTTGCTGCAGCCGCTGCTGTGATTTACTATGGCAGGCATCAAACAAAAAGGAACGGTGAGTATCCCATACAGATAACAAGATAGAAATCTTTAAAAGGGGTAAAAAAAAAAGATGTATTTCTATCCTAATTTACCAAAATAATGTGTGTTTAATTGAGTTTGTTATTGTTCAAACAGACAGCAGGAGGCAGTGCAGTGATCAGGTGAGATACTTAAGTGAGCATATTTGTGACATTTGATATTTATTTGAAAAGAAACCCTGTAAACATCAGGATAAGCACCATGTGTTTGTATAACCGAATCAACATCATTTACATGTGAATCTGTGTTTTATTACAGAAGACTCATTTAAAAGACTCGTCCCCTAACCCGTCTGACTCTCAGTTGATGGATACTGCTAATGAGACGTCACCTGATGGGATGCTAATCAGACACTAATGTAACATCATTCATTATTTTGGCTTTAACTGAAAGGGACAGTGTAGAAAAGGTAAGAAACTTGAGAAGAGAATCAGCAGAAAGTCTAATGGCTCTCAGAGAAACTGTCACCAAACCAAGATTTCAGTAAATGGTGAAATCTTCAGTAAATGGTGAAATGGCAGTCAAATTTCACCTCAACATCACAGCAAAATCTGAATTATTATAAATCAAGCGCTTATCATTTTTTTTTTTTTGCTTGTTTTTTTTTTTTACTAAAGCTGCTACAGTGTTCCACTATACCGCCTATTAATGCACTGCTGGTCTGACAAATCATTGACTATGTTAAACTTTACTTCATGTAAACACAATACTTTGATCAGATTGATGCAATTAAGCTGATAATCATAGTAACCATAATCACAGAAATATATGTGGCATATGCCTATTTTAAATGCAACAAACAGGCATGTAAACACTAACAGTGTGCATGTGTTACTGATGTACACTGATGACATGGTCACATGCAGATTCATAAACATGATGGTAAGGCCCTGTCCCAAATGGTACACATTTTATGAACTTACAGTCTTGTGGACTTACAATAGCTGCAGTATGTTGCATTGTTTGGTGCATAAAAAATAAAATAATAAAACGTCCAAAGAAACACTGCATCCAAATGGAGCCATTCTTGGCAGCCTTTCATTAAAAATGTAAATAATACTGCTAAACATTTACTCTTTGAATTTTCCACCCGGAAACAATACAAGTCAACATTACTGTCACTAAAAGTTTGCTTAGAAGTATTTCCTACCAAAGCATGGTAGTGTTTGATTCTGAACAAACCTATCCTTGCCTGTCCATACATTGAAAGACAACATTCCCAGTGTTGATGCTAACACTTTATCTTTATCACTTTATTTCATTAATTTATCATTAACGAATAACTACAGGATCAAATGAGTAATGCACAATTATCATTCTGGTAACTACTAACTATTTACTAACAATAAACTCTAATAAATTAGTAAGTAATAGCATTCAGTTGATAATCTATTAGCTAATCAGTAACTGTTTTTGTTTGTTTGTTTGTTTGTTTGTTTGGTTGGTTGCCCCCCCCCCCCCAAATCTCCCAGTTTATGTCTGTTTCGCGTAAATAACCTGTAACTGGAAATCTGTAACTTGGCACATGACAGGTGTTGATTGTTGTTACTCTGGTGTTAAGCTTGAGCTTTTTTTGTCAAGAGGTACTACAATATAGTTTGTACACAAATATCAGATTACGTGAAAAAAAAACAAAAAAAAACAATGAAAATCATTTTTGCAATCATTTTTATATCTTATAATCTTTTTAAAAGTAATTTTTTACCTTGTAGTCTTAATGTGTTTGCCTGAAATACGCAAAACTGAATCATAAAGAAATTGTAAATGTGTTCTTACCTGAAAATGTGAAAATAAATCATTTGTGAAATGTCATGAAGTGATGATTACTTTATATCGCTAGTAAGTTATTTCATTTCATTTGTTGCCATTGCCAGATGAAGACCTGTGGGGCATCCAAGGTAAACAATAATGCTTCATATCATCTGTTGTTTCATCTTGATGTGTTTGTGTTCTAGAATATTGCC
The DNA here is from genome assembly GCA_027422415.1 of Schizothorax lantsangensis. Classification (NCBI taxonomy): domain Eukaryota; kingdom Metazoa; phylum Chordata; class Actinopteri; order Cypriniformes; family Cyprinidae; genus Schizothorax; species Schizothorax lantsangensis. The sequence goes on along the minus strand of CM049843.1, from coordinate 11,666,749 downwards.
TTTACTGCTTTGTTTTTATTAGGTAAGATCATTTGTCTTCAGCTTTGACTTGCAGTTTTTCTTGGTTCTCTATTTTGGCGGCACTCTTGTTCTCTTTTTTTGGATGTATCATGGATGTATCATCAGTTTGGTGCTCACTATAAATATGTAAGGTTTATTCATACAGTTTGGTGGATTTTGAGAGGGTCTTGTTGTCTGTGTTCCATACACTGGTCAAGCTCAGACTAGTATAACCTATTATTTCTGACACAAATATTTCAGATTTTACATTCATATAAGAAATGTGTCCACCGTTACATTTTTACACTGCACTGTGCAACAGACTGGAGGTTTAAGCTAATGAAGTCCATTACAACAGAGTGGACATGCCATGTTTTACACTATTAAAACTATAACCCTTCTAAAATGAAGAAATGTGAGAAAAGTTTATGACTCTTTGCTCTTGGAGGTGCTTTCCCTCCAAGGAAATGATGTCATTTCTTGCAAGTCATGTGATTTAGGGCATATGCTTAAGATTTTATATGTCAAATAGCAGCAATTTAACATGGCGGACTGGAATTTGAGAGACATAAATACATACATGTAGGCCTATTATAGACCTTATGTACTGTGTTGTACTTTCACAGCGTGAAGATAGTTTATACAAATTTATAAATGAATTTGTAAATGAACCGCTCGTTTAAAAAACTGACATTTGTTATGACATCAGCTTCAAACATTACAATGATAATTTTTGTGAACGTAGCTACTCTTCAAGCGATGCTGTCCAGTATCCACCTGTCACAAATCCTGGTCATGAACTTTGCATCATTCACCGCTAGAGGTCACTCTCCCATCACATGGACTTTCACACGGTTACAGATCACTTTAGGACTGCATTTCCCATCATCCACTGCACCAACACAGCTGTTTGCACTGATCACGCACACACCTGTTTTCCATCTCACAATCACCATCACCCAATTACACACACGCGCACACACACTATTTAAGCTCTGGACTTTCTGCCACTCACTGCCGAGTATTGTTTAGCCCCGCGACTTACAAAGCGTTTTCCTAGTATTCCGAGTTTGATTTCCTGTGTTTTGATTCTGCCCTTGCTCCTGGATTATTCTCTCTGCCTAGCCCTCTGGATACTGTTCGCCGATCGTCGACCCACGCGTGCCCTTGGATTATTCTCTGCCCTACCTTTGCCATACCTGTTTGCTACTGTCCGACCCTGCCTGTATTGACCATGTCCTTTAATAAAAGCTTGCTGATGGATCCGCATGTCTCACGTCTCGTCAGCCCCGTTACACCACCTTATTTTTCAACGCAGAAGTAAGCCATTTTCTGTGCATGTGCGAGACTTCCAGTTCATTAGCCACTGTAGGGAAATAGAATTTACTGCAAAAAACAAACAAACAAACAAAAAAAGTAAAACCGTTTGCACTACAGATAGTACATTAAAATTATATGGTACGACACTGCAATATCTAAACGAGCTGTTTTGTACAGCTAAAAACAGCTGGAAGCAAATGATACCGGAAGCCGCTCTTATGAGAAAGATTAGGTGGATAGAGTTACAAAAAAAAAAAAAAAAAAAAAAAGGGCTGCTTATGTGTGTGTATATATATATATATATATATATATATATATATATATATATATATATATATATATATATACACATGTGTGTGTTGTGTTTATAGTGTTTACAGACAAGAGCAATTCCTAAATTGGAATGTTTTTATTTATTTATTTATTTCCTTGTGAATTTGATGCACCATTCTATATGCTTATATTTAGATATGCTGGGGCTGGTGGAGAAAATATATTAAAATTACACAAACAAATAAACTGTTAACAGAATAAACTATGACTGCATAACAAAGTATTGTGCAGTTAAATCTCAAAACAATTCATACTCCTATAGAGGTGTGTTGTGTGGGAGTAACTTAAGCACAATGCTTTGACATCACAGTTGTGTTGCATTGTGGTATATGGAGCTGTCCGACTCTGAAGTGTACATACAGTGTACTCGCTCTCTCTGTCAAAATTAAAGGGACGAGGATGTGTCTATATAAACTTCCCTCGTTTACTTGAGGAAGTGGAGCAAACTTTAAAATGGTGTCTGGGATTCCCCTAGAAGGAAGTGTTTAGGGAAGTTTGCAAGTGTGTGTCTAGAAGTGAAATGGAAGGCACCCGTGAAGACTTAAGGTGGGCTCTTTTGAACAGTAAACAACCCGACCACCAAAAGTACCCTAGTAGCCACATAGCAAACCACTTAAACCTTACAAACCGCATATTTGTTAACTGTATTAATTTATCAAATAAAGTATTGTATACTTTATTTTAAACAATGGTTTTATGATTAACATCACCCCTTCAGACTTCATCAGCAGCATTTTGTTCCCTGATGATGGTTTGTTTTCCTCAGATGACAATTCTTGAAGAGCAGTTACAGATTTTCATCATCCCTCAGGTCTTCATGCTTGTATCTGGATGTTAACACCATCAAGTTCCCTCAAGGTAAGATTTACTACATCTGTATTTGACTCAACTTTAACTTTATGGTGTTCAATTAACTTTGTCTTCTTGAGTGCTAAAACTGTTCAGCCACAAACCAAACAGGAACTGTTGATTGCAAAATGAACATTGTTATTGTTCAGTTGAATTGCTGTATGAATTGAGTTTAATAAGCTTAATTGTGAACGATGTGTGCATTTTCTTATATCTTTGAGTGTTGCACAAATCCTTTGGGAAACTTGTGTAAGAATGAATTGGTGGAAAATTACATTGATCATAAAGAAATTTGCCAGTAGGTTGAGGCAATTCTTGAAACAACTGATACATTCAAACCGGCTGATTAATTCATGAACGAAGCAAGTGACCGTTTTTATAAATGGGTGAATAACAGTTCATCATTTTCACAGTTCATCATGAATCATTGACAGTTTGGCTGTTTGTTAAAAAACACTGCATCATTAAAGAATGAAACACCAATCTGTGTTATTGGAAAACTGTTCTGCTTTGTTTAACTTTTGTTAGCAAAAACTGTCAATAAATAAAAACTTATGGTTTATTGAACTGTTAAACCTGTTGTATATCAACAGTTTTTTTAAAAGTTGTTTTCTGTAAAGTAGATGTCAAACTGTGAGTATCATGAGCAGGAATGGAAAAAAACACCTTCAACCACACATTATTCAAACAGACACAGTCCTGACACCTCAGACGCGCTCACAAACTGACATCAAAACACCAACGTCTAGAAGCAGACATGCTTGTGCAAAACATGTCTGTACAGAATGAAGCAGGGTTCACTTTGACTACTTTTGATGAGTATTTTGCATCTACGTTTTGCACTTGGAGAACTACACACATAGTTTCAGTATGTGATGACAGAATATCTGTCATCACATACTCACCCTAACGTCATTACAATCCCATAAAACACTTTACTTTTGAGACTTTAAAGGCATAGTTTGCCTAAAAACTGAAATATATGTCATCACATACTCACCCGTTCCAAACCCATAAAACTTCAAATAGTTTCTAAAGACATTGGGCTTTAATTCACATATATTCACATATATTTACTTTTTGAAGCTTCAAAATAGACTTTTAATGGATGAACCAAATAAAAAGATAATAGGACATTAGAAATAACCTAATTTATGTTCAGAAGATTAATGAAAGTCTTGTGGGTTTGATATCATATTGTCTATATGAATTTTAATGAATGCATGTGGTGATTCTCACCAATCCCAAAACTCAACAATACAAAAGTTTAAGTGAAAGTGTCCACACAGCTGGATCTGGTACTTAAAAAAAAAGGTTTGATCATCCTCTTATGGCGACAGATGCATACTCTACGTGGGTCTCCTCTTTGATTTTCTGTAAAAAAATAAAAAAATAAATAAACATTACACAAGATATAATAATAATACAATTATAATAGTAGAAATGTGGCATCCAGAATTTTTTTTTTTTTTTTTGCCTTCCTATTACTGCTAAGGTTATTTGAGCCAGATTGAGAGCAGATTCTCAGTAGTTTTGTTTGTTTGTTTGTTTGTTTGTTTGTTTTTTATACTTTAGTGATTGGAGTTTTAAACCGTAATTACAAATATTCTTACAATTAAAGCAAATTCAATGCCTTTAAGGGTAGGCTACAGCAGCTTGTCACTAGCAAGCTGTCTTCAAAGAGATAAATTTGTACCTTCTTTGTAGAGTGTATATTTGAGCGTGATTACCAACTTTGGAGTTGCGATCCCCAGTAGGGATCCCTAAAGATTTACAAGAAGTCGCCAAGCTGAGATCACATGACCCTTCGGCTTCGATGCAAGCATAGTCTTTCGCTCTGCTGACATTGTCAAATATTTTATTATCCTGTCAGTAAATTTCGAACCATTTTGCATCGGACTCATCATGAGTGTTTCAACAATCAAAGGCAATCGGAAAAGAGAGATTGGGCAATCGCCAATAAAGAAAAAATTCAGGGATTCCACCATCTCCAGAGAGGATATAGACGAGGCTATTGCTAACGGTATCAAGCTTGCATTTAAAGAACAGCAAAGCACTTTGAATTCGGTTGTGACTTCGGCAGTAAGAGATGCTGTGGACTCTGTGCTGATTCCAGCATTACGTAAATTACGTGAGGACATACCAGAGACTAACAATTCTGTTGGAGAGCTAAGAAAGGAGTTTGAGGCCATAGCTACCGCGACGAAGCAGACACGTGACCGCGTTGATTCTGTTCAGGCAGATACACGTGAGGATCGGAATGCAGTCACAGACTTAAGAAATCAGCTGGAGCGACTCACCGAGAAGATGACGGATATGGAGGATAAAAGCAGAAGAAATAACATACGACTGGTGGGGTTACCAGAGGGGGTGGAGGGCTCCGATGTGGCTGGTTTCCTCAGAATTAATCTTTCCAGGTGGATTCCTTCCCTGAAAGTTCGTGACATCAAGATTGACTGGGCACACGCGTATATGATGGAAGGAAAAACTCCGATTGGCCGCGTACTCTCATCTTCCGTGTGCTGAGATGGCATGACAGATTGGAGATTCTGAAAGGTGCTCGGCAGGCCTATCCGGTGAAATGCACGCAGGACAATGTCACGCTACTATTTTTTCCTGACTTTAGTCCAGTCACAGCCGCCAAGAGAAAAAGCTTGGTTCCGGTTTTGAGGTCGATGACGGCGCTTGGTCTCCAGCCCTTCCTCGCTTATCCGTCAGTAATTAAACTACGGCACGGGGGTGAACAGAGATGCTTCAATTCTCTTCGGAAAGCAGAGGATTTTGTCGGCTCCCTGTCACAGAGTGGGACATTTGCTGCGGCCGCCCTTTCTTTGACCCGACGGGAGGGGCTTGGTGGTCGATATGGAGGAGATGGTGGCGGGAGGGATATGAATGATTACTAGATCCCTTTCTCTCTTTTTTCTTCTTTCCTCTCTCCTTCTGGGATAGTATTTATATTTTATTCGATACAATTGTCCCCTTGCTGGTAAGACTAACCCCCCCTTTTTTCTTTCTTTTTTTTTTCTGGAGGGGACTAATGGAGAGTAGGTTTCATTACATTACAATAATGTTTTGGTTATGTGAGCCTTCTGGGAGGCTCGTTGTGGGCTGAAGTGGATCGGTCACGGATTATCACAAGTTTTTGTTGTTCAATCAGACCTATGTTCTCGGTAACGTGCGGCCTGAATTGTTTTTTTTGTCTATAGTTGTTGGTCATCTATGTCTGTGTTGTTTTTATTTTCTACAACAGATATTCATGCTTTTATTTACCTTACCTTTTTTTTTTTTTTTTTTTTTTTAAAGGGATTTTTCATCTAGGTGGTTTGATATCTAGAACGCACACTAGCCGTTTACATGTCATTTACAGAATGGGAGTGCGTTTGCTTTTCTTCATTTGTTGAATGCAATTTTGAGATTATGAACATTTAATGTATACTCTAAATATTTTATTACTGAATGTGACGGGCTTAAATTCTGCTGTTAAACGAACCTGTGTGTTAGAATATTTACACCGTAAATCTATTTCTGGTGCCCTGATATGTAACACTGCGTCATGGGGTATTTTTTCTCCATGTGTTTTGGGAGTGTCCTGTGGTCATGGATCTGTGGACACATGTAGACCTGGTTTTGTCTTCCTCACTGCGGACTGATTGCTTTGCTGATACATGTGTGTCTTCTTGAAACTTAATGCAAAAGAGAAGGCTGTTTGCTGGTTTTGCGGCTGCGAGGAGGACGATGATGTAGAACTGATGTGAGCCGCACGTGTGTGGAGAGGCATATTGGATTACATATTATTATTATTATTATTATTACTTTATTTCTATTTTTTTTTCTTTTTTTTCTGGCATGTGTGATTATATAAAGGAACGACCTGTTTTGTTGTTGCTTTTTCCCTCCCTCTCTCTCTCCCCTTTGATTGGACCTTTGGAACGTGGAGTGTGTGTCTGTTGTTTCGTTTTGTTTGTTTTGAGTTGATGTTATGATGTTATGTTGTGATGTTGTGTGTGAAATAATAAAATAAAATATGTTGACACTTCACAAGTCGCCAAGCTCACTCTAGTTTGAGGGTTGCAAATAGCGATATGATAAACCAAGATGAAATGATTAGTATTGTTGTTTAATATTATGGATAATCATTAAAACCATATTTGATTACAGGGATTTGAAAAACAACAACAACAACAACAACAAAAACTATTCTGTTTCTCTTTGTTTCATGTGGGAAGCATGCAAATCTGTGATCACGTGCAGTTGCTGACGCTCATGAAAGCGTGCACTCGCTTTCGTATGCGGGCTGGGGTTTTTTTCTTTCTTTCTTTCTTTTTTTCAGTTTCACTTTCGAAATCTATCACTTTTAGCCTTGAATAAGATAATTTACATTCTAAAAATCTAAACAGTTCGGATAATAAGGTATTTAGAATTAATAACAATGCAGATAAAATACTATTTATCATTTTGACTTGCAGTAGGCTATATGAAGAGTTCAGATGCAAAAGCCTCTAAGTGCCATCCGAAATTTCCATCTAAAATGAGCATTTTTATCAGGCTCCTATGTTTAGGTCTGGTAATGTATAGGTCATTTTCTATGCAATTAAAATGAAATAACTGAACATAAATATAGGAGCCTCATAAAAATGCACATTTTAGAAGAAAAGTCCAGACGGCACTTTTGCTTTTTCATCTGAACTCTTCATTTCTCTTTTCTTAAAAGTCTGAAATGTGAGGTTTATAACTTTATTATTACATTATAATCATTACATTTATTACAAACTTAACAAATTGTTTTTATTTTATTTATTTATTTATTTTAGTAAAAATGTAATGTTAAAATGGGGGTCCTCTGGAAAAAACAAAAAAACAAAAAAAAACAGAGGTTGGGAGCTACTGCCCTAGAGTACCCTTAAGTCACCAATAAACAGAAGGTGCAGTAGTCTTTTGTCCATCGGGAATTGATCAGATGGATGTGGTTTGCAATTGGTGGATTTCATTGACTGATATGTTATTGTCCAAATCCTCCAAAAACTGTCAACTTTGATTTCTTGGTGAGTAACAAGAGTAACAAGTAATGAGTACTCTTATGGTACTATTGTGAGAGCACAATGAACTGCACAGACCTAGCGGTATGCAAAAATATAAATGTGATGCATATATAACAGCAGATGTGTGAAGTAGCATGTGGAATTTCACACTAGTATTCTGCAACATGCATATCTTGGTGCAAAATGCAAATCTCATAGCATCATTTAAACGTGTGACATTATAAAAAATTCTGTTACATGATACTATTGATATAAACTGTGTAAAAAAATTTTTTTTTAAATCACAGCATACACATATATATATACGTATATATATATATATATATATATGCATGCTGTGTGATTTTGTTTCTTGGATTATTGTGCAAACCATGAGAAATGTGTGCATCGTTATGACTTTCACTTTCTGAAGGCTTTACTTTCCAGTTTCCAGTCAGAGAGTTTTACAGAATGTTTCTGCTAAAATAAACATGTACTGTTCACTTAATTTACTTGGGTAAAAAAGGGCCTCTACTCTACTGTTTTTGCTGAACTTGTTACCAAAATGGTAGTAGTACATAGAATTCACTGCATTATTCACATTTAATGACGATCTTATGGCTTTCGTGCACATCTGATATGGTGCTGTTACGTGTGTAAGAATGTGATCGATCATTATACAGACAAAAACACAAGCGCTCACATATCTAAATGCGATTTACAGCTTAACTGACACTGAGACTAAATACAGAGATCTTACCGACTGTGCTTTTCTTTTGTAGAATGTTGGCTCAGCATAAGTGATCATTTCTTCACAAGTCTGATCTGCAACAGTAGATGCAATAGATGCATTAAACAGTCAATCTTAACTAGATCTGTTTCTTTACAACATATGTATCATTATCAAGGCTCAAATATTTATTTTAAAATATTAGAAAACTAGATGGCATTAACAACAAAATAATGAGCATAATAGTGAAAGTTTTGGCTATTAAAGGAGTAAAATATTTAGAGTGTATTTTCACATTTCTTGTTTAAAATCACTAGGTAACACTTGCCTTCTCTGTCAGTTTTTCTAAGTTTCTTGCAGATGCAACACATCACTACTGCAGCTACAATCAACAGAGATCCAGCAGCAGCAGCAGAAATTGGCACTATATGAGATACTGGAGGATGAGACGGAGAGTAAAGGAAAAACATTAATGTAAGTAAATGTGTACATGGACACTAATATCAGCGCTGCTGTACCTGAACATGTGTGACAGAGTTGACTGATATCCAGATGTTGAGTCTGGTTGCTGATGGGATTGTTGAGCACACAGCTGTAGGTGTTTTTATCCTGATATTCCACCTCCAGAGGTAGAGAGAGACTGATGCTGAGATCAGACACACTGATACTGGACAATAAACTGTTTCCTTTGTACCAGGAGAGAGTCACATGACCCACATTCACCACTGAACACAGCAATGAACAATATGATGATGATGATGATGAAGATGAAGAACATTGTGAAGAGTTACTGCAGATGACAGGAACAGGCAGACGAGCTGAAAACATGAGAGAATTAAGAGAAATCTGAATAAATCTAATCAACAATCTTATTTTCACTTTAATGTTTTGAGAGAATGTTAAAACGAATATTTGAAGGGCAGGACAAATTATCTGTACTCACGATAGACAGAAACACTGAATGTTTTTGATGATGATGTTTTTCCAATTATCTTTACTTCATAGAGACCAGCATGTCCAGTTGTGATGTTTATGATGGTCAGAGATCCAGTTTGATTGTCCAGCTTCAGTCTGTCTCTGAATCTCCCATCATTGATATCAGATGTGGGAGGATTTGCTTCTCTTTGTTCATTTTAGCTATGAGAGACGTTTCATTTCTAATATTCCACTGTATGTGGTCGTTTTCACATATTTCAGTAACATCATTGTGTAGTAGGACAGAATCTCCCTCCATCACTGACACTGACTGTATTTCATTTGTTTCAGCCCCAAACACACCTGAAAAACACGATCATGGACAGATAAAAGCTCCCTTTGCTTTATAAACCCTGAAATCAGTGGTAGTTTGCATTGTTTAAATATAAACTCAATACAGCAACGGATATTTACTGTATTTTAAATGAATCTGCTGTATAGTAAAATCAATGTGTAAAGTTACTTTTTTTAAAGAATGAATACGTTACAATAATTACAACCAAATTCCTTCTTATAGAGAGATCAAGACATAACAAGCTCCCTGCATTTGACTCCCTTTAATTCATTCAGGGTTTCCACATTTTTATGCATGCAGTGAATTTCCATGACTTCTGCATGTTTACCGCTGAAGTGATTTTCAAAATATTTCTTAGATATTGCTGGAGTGGATTTGCATTTATCATCCTTTAAACTAATAACAAAAGACACATGAGATTTGAAAACAGCTTAATGAAGGTTTGAGTTTGTGAAATTTACAATCACCATAGAAGGCCTGTACATTTCTTAAAATTATGTTTAAAAACTGAGACCTCAGCAGATGAAAATAATCTAATCTGAACTGTAGCAGTTGCTTTACCATGAAATGGAAAGTAGGCAATATTATAACATTTTATTCATAAAATAAAACTTGCATAACTTACCGAGCAGGTGCCACCAGCTAAAACAGAACAAAAACATGTGAAAAAAAAAAGTTCACTAAAAAGTATGAGCTAATAAGACCATCTACTGAAAACTCTCAACCTGTTCATCTGGTTTGTAAATCCTCCCACAGCAGTATAAGACCCACCTATTTTACATGTCCATGCTCTGAACATGGTTTTGGAAGAAAAAAATAGCCTATATTTTGCATGTTGTTGTTGTTTTTGGAAGTACATTTCATGACAAAATGCTCTTTTTAAAAAAAAAAAAAAAAAGATTGTACATATATTTATAGTTTTAGTGTATGAAACACAGTTAAAACCATATGCCGTCTCACAGTATCCGTTTTACTGACGTTCATCTTCTCAGTCAAACTGAAACCTGCTGCAGTCTATTTTTTCCTTTATTTCTTTTTATTTGTTAATTAATTACTTTGTCTTTTTTTCAGAAATGTGGTTTGATCTGTTGGGTGTTCGAACAGTTTGTAGGTCAGAGTGGACATTCAGTGTTTATAGGTGAAGAGTGTCTTCCTCTTCAGCTGCTATAGCTTTTATGACCCTTTAATCATCAGAAACAAACCATGATGAGACACTTTGTTTGACACCGAGGGAGAGAAACAAAAGAAACACACTGATTATTTTGCTCATATTTACTAAATCAAGTGTCGGTTCATGCAAGCCACATCAGTCAAACATTTGAGACTGACAATAATATCTTGTAATACGTTGTTTTGATGGTTTTATCCAACCAATGCTGCATGGATGGGCAGCGAGTTCACTCTTAAAAATAAAGGTGCTTCAAAAGGTTCTTCAAGCGATGTCATAGAAGAACCATTTTTGGTTCCACAAAGAACCATTCAGTCAAAGGTTCTTTAAAGAACCATCTCTTTCATACCTTTTTATAATCTGAAGAACCTTCTTTCACCACAAAGACCCTTTTGTGAAACAGAAAGGCTCTTCAGAGGTTAAAGGTTCTTTATGGAACCATTTAGACAAAAGGTTCTTCTATGGCATCATGAAGCACCTTTATTTTTAAGAGTGTTCTTATATATGTATGTAGAGGAGATTTAAATGGGTTTTATGATATGCACATCTGTGAGACATGTAGGTTTGTCTGATGAGTGAATGTGTGAATCGATGATTCATTTGTATCTCTCACCATCACAATCACCAACCACTTTAAGACCTTTAGTACTACTGGTTGCTATAATTGCATTGTTAAATGCATTTTCTTTGATTTTTTGGTTTTTGCCAACTTTGTAAATTAAAAAGTTAGCATGACTGCATTTTTAGTCTGTGAACTTTTTTTCTGCTGAGTTTACAGTCATGTAGTGCTGTTTTAGCTGGTGCTGCTCAACCCACCAGAGGGCGCTATTTATATGTTTCTTGCTTCCTTTTTGCCGCTCTTTCTATGTTCTATTCTTAGGTTCATTAACATTGGACTAAATGACTGTCAATCATGTGTGTGACGTCACAACGCTCGACCAATCCGCTGCCGTGCCGGCAGAACAAAAGGACCTGTTTACCTTGTTAGAGTAGAGTGAACCTTATCGGTGTCAGACTACACTCAATTCTGTGCCTTCACTCCAGCCCCGAAAGTGTAATCATCATGATTGTTTGTCAGTGTATGGCTCTGAACCTCGACACATCTTGGGGTTTGTTCTTTGTTTATTGATATATATATATATATATATATATATATACACACACACACAGGTATATATATATTTCATTATTTGTTCCGTTTGATATTCAGCATTAATTTAGAGTCAGGATTTAAGTCTTGTGTCAAGTGGAGTAAACTTGTAGGCTCAACTCTAGCCATCAAGGTCCATTTTCATGCACAATTTAGCTCCAACCCTAATCAAACACTCCTGAATAAGCTAATCAATGTTTCTAGGATTACTAGAAGGTTACAGGCAGGTGAGTTTGGTAAAGATTGGAGTTTCACTCTACAGGGAAATGGATCTGATTATAGTACAATCAGTACATTTCACTACTGATTATACCCTGTATGATTGTGTATGTGACAAATAAACAAGAACCTTGAATCTTGAGGACCGAAGTTGAGAACACCTGGAGTACACAATCTTAGCATGCTTGTGTAACACTTTCCGGTAATAACCACGGTGACAAACGCGGTGTGTAAATTAGTGTAAACTAGTTGAATATCCTACTCTGAAATTTTCTATTTTGTTTCTACATTTTATTTTTTGGTGGTCAGTTTAATTTTGGGTTAGTTGTTGCGGGAATTGTTTGGATGTGATTATTTCTTTGTTTTGACGACACTCATTGTTTTCTGTCCGTGTACTTCTTTTAACCAAGAAAGTAACCAAGTTAACCAAGATGGCGCCGAGGATGGCAGCCGTGTTGCGAGCTCCGAGAAAACTCTGCAGGTTTTCGTATGTTTTGTTTGTTTTTTTGTTGTTTTACGTGTTAGATGTTGTTAGTATAACTGTCTACGATAGAGACACGCTTTTAAACATCGGTTCTTACGTCGCGCAACGCAAACCGGACTTTGAGTTCCTGAACGCTGGTGGATTGTTTACAGACACCGCATCGGAGCCCTTTGTCTGGAACGCACGACCACGACGAAAGAAACGCAGCTGGAAAAGAGGGAAGAGAGCTGGCGTTCTTGTCAGACTGAGACGCCGTGCCTTTCGACCTCCTCTCCCAACCATTTTGCTGGCTAACGTTCAGTCACTGGATAACAAACTCTGTGAACTGCGTGCGCGCATCTCATACCAACGAGAAACAAGGGAATGCTGCGTTATTTGCCTCACAGAAACCTGGATGTCTGCAATGGTTCCAGACTCAGCCATCGAGCTTACGGGCTTCTCCGTGCACCGCTCGGACAGAACGAAAGAGCTCACCGGGAAAAGCAAAGGTGGGGGCGTTTGTTTCTACATCAACAACTCGTGGTGTGATGAAAGGAACCTACACTCTATTAAATCCTTCTGCTCCCCTGATCTGGAATTTCATATGCTTCTGTGTAGACCATTCTGGCTACCGAGGGAATTTACAGCGATCATAATCACGGCTGTATACATTCCCCCTCAAGCCAACACAGACCAGGCACTCAGGGAACTGTACGGGAATATAAGCGAGCAGGAAACCGCGCACCCAGATGCAGCGTTTGTTATTACGGGGGACTTTAATAAAGCCAACTTCAGAACAATAGCTCCAAAATACTTTCAACACATCACCATCAACACGCGTGGTGATCGTGTACTGGACCATTGCTACTCCCCCTTCCGGGACGCTTACAAATCCCTCCCCCGCCCACCTTTCGGCAAATCGGATCACTCCTCCGTTCTGCTTCTGCCTGCTTATAGGCAGAAACTGAAACGAGAAGCACCCGCCCTCAGGACAGTTCAATGCTGGTCGGACCAATCGGACGCTATACTTCAGGACTGTTTTGATCACGTGGACTGGGACATGTTCCGGGCAGCATCTGATGGTGACATAGAGGAGTACTCAGATTCTGTAACGTGTTTCATACGGACGTGTATAGAGGATGTAATTCCGACCAAAATAATACGCATCTACCCCAACCAAAAACCGTGGATTAACAGCGATGTTCGATCAGCCTTGTCAGCGCGGACATCTGCCTTTAAATCCGGAAACACTGACGATCGGAAACAAGCCAGTTACGATCTCAGGAGATCCATCAAAGCAGCCAAACGACAATATAAAAACAAAGTTGAAGAACAATTCAACAACAACAACCCAAGAAGCATGTGGCAGGGCATCAACAACATCACAGGCTTTAAAGGGAATAAACCAGCCACTGTGAACATTGCCGCCTCTCTACCGGATGAGCTGAATACTTTTTATGCTCGTTTCGAGGCTCATAACCCCGCCCACACAGAGAGCGCTCCCACAGCTGCTGCAGAAGAGGTGAGTCCACTATCCCTTTCTGTCGCGGATGTAACTCGATCCTTCAAACGGTTGAACATCCGCAAAGCTGTGGGCCCGGATGGCATCCCAGGCCGTGTGCTCAAAGCATGCGCTTACCAACTAGCCGGGGTTTTTACAGACATCTTCAATCTGTCCCTCTCTCTGTCTGTGGTTCCCTCATGCTTCAAAAAATCCACCATTGTGCCCATACCAAAGAAAAATAAAATCACATGCTTGAACGACTGGAGGCCCGTTGCTCTGACACCCATCTTCAGCAAGTGTTTTGAGAAGCTCATCAGAGACCACATCTGCTCTGTGCTGCCTGCCTCACTGGACCCACTACAATTTGCATACCGCAGAAACCGTTCCACAGACGACGCTATTGCCTTCACCCTGCACACTGCTCTCTCCCACCTGGAAAATAAGAACACCTATGTGAGGATGCTGTTCGTGGATTACAGTTCAGCATTTAACACCATAGTGCCTGCCACACTGGTTGCGAAGCTCCAGACTCTGGGACTGAACAGATCTCTGTGCAGCTGGATCCTGGACTTCCTGACAGGCAGAAGTCAGGTGGTCAGAATGGGCAACAACACTTCATCTCCCCTGATCCTCAACACTGGTGCCCCGCAGGGCTGCGTTCTCAGCCCACTCCTGTACTCCCTGTACACACACGACTGTACAGCTACACACAGCTCCAACGTCATCGTCAAATTTGCCGATGACACAACGGTAATAGGCCTGATCACCGACAACGATGAGACGGCCTACAGAGAGGAGGTGAGTACCCTGACTAAATGGTGCCAGGAGAACCACCTCTCACTCAACATCGACAAGACCAAGGAGCTGGTGGTGGATTTCAGGAGACAGAGCAGAGAACACACACCCATCTCCATCGACAAGACACCTGTGGAGAGGGTAAACAGCTTTAAGTTCCTCGGCGTTCACATCACCGAGGATCTCACATGGTCCACTCACACAGACGCAGTGCTGAAGAAGGCACATCAGCGCCTCTTCTTCCTGAGACGGCTGAGGAAGTTTGGAATGAGCCCCAGCATCCTCAGATCCTTCTACACCTGCACTGTGGAGAGCATCCTGACCGGCTGCATCACCGCCTGGTTTGGAAACAGCACCGCTGGCAACCGCAAAGCTCTGCAAAGAGTTGTGCGAACTGCCCGCCACATCGTTGGAGGTGAGCTTCCCTCCCTCCAGGACATCTACACCAGGCGGTGTATAAGGAAAGCCAGGAGGATCTTCAAGGACTCCAGCCATCCATCCCACAGACTGCTCTCTCTGCTGCCCTCAGGGAGACGTCTCCGCAGCATCCGATCCCGCACTAGCCGACTGAGGGACAGCTTTTTCCCTCAGGCTATCAGGCAAATGAACAGACAGAACTAATCCACCCTACATCACACTCCCACTCACACAACATGCCACACACTGCACTTTACCGCCGTCCACTGGACTACACGCACACACTGCAATAATACAACCTATCTGCTATCACTGGATACCATACAATGCACATCCACGACATTGCATATGTATAATCTGTTGCACCTTTGCACAACTATCTACTGCACAACTAATCTGTTGTAAATCCATAATCTGTTGCCCTTAACATATCACAATGTTTAGATTTGTACATAATGTAAAATGTGTACATAGTGTATTGATAACTAAGACTGTCTTTATAGTACACTGTGTGTATTGAGTATGTGTATGTGTATTTTGCACATTGTCTTCTGTACAGTCTGTAAATATGTACTGTCTATATGTAAACTGTTTTGTTTTTTGCACTGTTTGGAGCACGCTCTCAAGAATTTCACTCACCAAGGCACTTGTGCTGTGGTGATGTGACAATAAAAGTGATTTGATTTGATTTGATTTATGGCAGCGGCTATTTGCACTAAGTGAAAATAGCAGTATTTTTTAACGATATGCTATTTATCCTACACTAAGTCCAAATAGCTATAGATTCTATTTACACTGTTACAATAGCAAGATTTTCTGCTATTTATACTACTTATTGCAAATAGTGGCAATTATCTGCACCTCAGTATTGTAGTACATTATAAAACAGTATGCATTAATAACGTATTGAGTGTAAATTATAGTTTTAATTCAAATTATTAAATGGATGTCACCTTATTGGGACAATAAAGCCCTCCCTTCACCTACCCTAACCCTACCCGGTACTTTTATTTTCAACTTTTTATTTCCTTCATTTTTATTGAAAATAAATGCCTTTCTGATAGACATTAGATTTGAAAAGGGAGAAAAAAGTTTGGCATAAGGGGGACTCGAACTCGGGTCGATCGCGTGTGCCTTGCCATTTATGCCACTGAAACTGAAGCTAAATTAGCATCAGCAGTTTTTAGTGTTGACTAACCCAATCACACGTTAGTGGGCGGAGTTAGAGTAAATAGCCTTTGCCAACAAGGCCTATTTGCACTTCGTGTAAATAGACACTCCGTTCTTTTATTTAGACGTATATTGTTTGTAAGTTATCCACACTGCACTCTCACTAATAAATAGGACTCACTGCTGGGTACATATAAGGCTCGTTTGAGATGAGCAAAATCTGTGCAGAACCGATCACCGCAAGATGAATGCCGGTTAGAAATGTGACAGAGGGCAGTCCGCCTTGCTTTGATGTCTTGCCGACGTAGCCTATGGCAAAAACCTCAGCGTATTTGCTCTCTCCTCCAGCTAATGCGCTGGGAAATGACTTGCTGAGGACACAGTTAATGCTCCTTAGTTCACAAAATCTAACCATGAGGTTGCCTTCTCTTCTAAAACGTTTTATTTATTTATTTTAATCTGATATCATGTGATAGCGTTTAAATTATGCATGCACATTCCCAAACAGTGCGAGTGTTTTCTCTGTGCGAGATGTGATTGTTGTCATATAAAAAAAAAAAAATAATAGGCTAATCTAAAATACATGTTTGCCTTAAAGTAAAAATGGATGATAAAGTCGTAGCCTATTTCGAATGGAATTTCAAATACTTTGAGTTTCTTGTTCATAATATTTATTTTCATATAAAACAACAGAGCTGAAATTATAGCTTGCTTATTAGCAACACAGCGCATGGTTGTGAATAACGCGATATATTCTCAGTAGCCTACTGGAGAGATGAACGGTCCGTCTTGACTGCACTTTCGCTCCTACCCTCACTGCAACCGCCTACATTTCAGGCGAGGCGAGGCTCATCTAAAAACGAGCCTATTCTGTCTCATTGTTTGATTTTGTTATTTGCACACAGTAGTAAATTACTCAATCTCACTTAAATGTTGCGCAATCATCCCTTTTAACATCAATCGCGTAACGGCACAACATATCAAAGACACCAGTAATGCACTCCGTATTCATATAAATAAATAAATAAAGCCAATGGAGCATGGTGAAGAGTTGGAATGATAGGCTATTTATTAATTAAAGTTATGTAAATTTCTTTAGGTTATGCAACTGTTAAACAACTAAATCAAAATAAAATGTCAGTTTTATTTTACACAATAACACCAAAAGATGTGATATACAAAGAGTGAAAACAAAAGAGATGTCCTAGAAAAGAATATTTGAAAATGTGAGGTTTTGTTCTCTAGAATTGTCTGCAGCAGATAGTAGGCCTGATCATCGTTTTTTGGGTATATTTTCATACACATGTTCCACCTTTGATTTCTGCAAGGAGAAATACATTCAGTCAGTAGTCTTGATTATGCAACAGACAATTAATAACCTGAATAGCATTCTTATTATCTTAATTAACCTTAAGAATGCAAACCTTATTAACTGAACACTTAATCTTGCCGGTTTTTTTTGTTGTTGTTGTTGTTGTTGTTGAAAAACAGAACAGATGCTAACACTTGGAGCAGCAAGAAGAAAATTCCCTCTCATCACATGACTTTTTATGCCGTTAAATCATCAAACAGATTATTTATGTTCTTAAGGTTTGTAACGACACACTGAGAATGATTGCCTTTCAAACAAAAGAAACAGCAAAGATAGCTACTAGCAGCACGACTACAAATCAACCAGTGACCTCTAAAGCTGCATTTCACCTCAGACAATTATGAACCGCAGAGCATCTGCAGCTCGAGAGCAGAATTCAGCACAGCAACATGTGTTAACAGCTTGTGTCCTACTTTCTTTCCTGTGACTATCTACTGGTAGAAGCTAACTTTGTATGATATTTTAGAATAACAAACCGATTTATTTAGAGTTAGAACTGTTTACATATGATTTTAAACAAAGATAATGTAGGCCACACCACATTCATAACAAATTATATGTGATTAAAATAAATACATAAAAAAATAAAAAAATAAAATAAAAAAACTTTCCTTAGAGTTAGACAGCAGCATGTCAAAAATAATAAATTGTCCATAAACTAAAGGCGCATCACCGTTTATTTTATTTGGCTTGTGTATGACCTGAAAGTCCCCATTGACTGTCCTTTTATGAAAAAACAAACAAACATACAAAAAATCTGACCGATGCTGCAAACTTCAATCAGCAAACTTCAATCAGCAGACTTCAATCACACTAAATGACTGCAACGACTTCTTGCAACTTCTGACCGTTTTTCTTGTTTTTGAGTTACACAATGCTGAATCAGTTCCGTCTTCCTCCTGGATCTCAACTGCATTAACAATAATACACCCATGAATTAAAATGACCAAGTTTTCAATATATTGAAATATGCGTCTTAAATATTTGTAAAGATGAATTGTTTGTCCTCTTGACCTGTTTTTCTATGTTTCTTGCAGATGCAACACATCACGACTGCAGCTACAATCAGCAGAGATCCAGCAGACGCAGAAATCAACACTATGTACAATAAAGGTAGACCCTGATCTGTAGTGAACAAAATGAGCCGTTAGTGTGAGTGAATCTGTCCATCTGATCTACAACAAACACTGTCA
The DNA here is from genome assembly GCA_027422415.1 of Schizothorax lantsangensis. Taxonomy (NCBI): domain Eukaryota; kingdom Metazoa; phylum Chordata; class Actinopteri; order Cypriniformes; family Cyprinidae; genus Schizothorax; species Schizothorax lantsangensis. The sequence goes on along the minus strand of CM049843.1, from coordinate 11,647,778 downwards.
AACTTGATAGATCAGGTCAGTTAATCATCGTTAACATCAACAGCGACATACCTGCACATGGCCAACAGAGTTGACTGATGTCCAGATGTTGAGTCTGGTTTCTGATGAGATTGTAGAGCACACAGCTGTAGGTGTTTTTATCCTGATATTCCACCTCCAGAGGTAGAGAGAGACTGATGCTGAGATCAGACACACTGATGCTGGACAATAAACTGTTTCCTTTGTACCAGGAGAGAGTCACATTTCTCACATTCACCACTGAACACACCAAGGAACAATTCTGCTGTGAAGATTGTGAAAGATTTTGTGAAAAATCTCTGGTAATGTTAGGCGTGGGCAGACGAGCTGGAAAACATGAATGAGCAGAAATATAAGTAAATCTGAACATCAGTCTTGTTTCTGATGTAGTGTGTTGACGGTCAGTAAGTGTTTCTGTAAAATTAACTATAAACTTTTGTTTTTGAAAATAGTTGAATGAATATTCAGAGTTCAGAACAAATTAAGCTCAGTCAACAGAATTGGTGGCAAACAAATTTGACTCATCGCTTGTTTTCTTTTAAAACTGAAATGGAGGTTACGTTGAGGTGTCTACAATGGAAGTCAATGGGGCCAATCTGGAAACATTAAAATGTTAAACTCTGCATATTTTACAACTTTGTGTTTGACGACAATACAATAAAAAAATTGATTTAAACAGCTTTACAGCTCAAAATAATACACTAGTTTGAACAGAATAATTAATGTGTTTTATGGAATTATAAGCTTCACTTATGCTTTTAAATCCTTAAAAAATTCACCGCATTGACTTCCGCCTCAACGGAACTTTTTTTTTTTCTTTTCTTAAAGAGTCAAAAAATGAGTTTTGTGATAATCAAGCATATGTGACAAATTATGTCCATAATTATTTGAACCCAAAATATTCATTTAACAAAACAGGAATATGCTCAATGCTCACCAAATTATGTCTTAACTCACCATAGACAAAAATTGAATGACTGATTTTTTTTAAACTGAATTTTTTTGATGACTGTTTCACTCCACTTATCTGTACTTCATAGAGTCCCGCGTGTTTAGTTGTGATGTTTGTGATGGTCAGAGATCCAGTTTGATTGTCCAGCTTCAGTCTGTCTCTGAATCTCCCATCAGGAACATCAGATGTGAAGATTCCATAAGCTCTACTGATTTCAGCTATCATAGATTGTTCAGCTCCAAATTTCCACAGTATGTTAGTGCCTTCATATGTTTCAGTAACATCAGTGTTTAGAGTGACAGATTCTCCCTCCATCACTGACACTGACTCACCAAACACACCTGATGAACAAACAGATTTTACACAGATTAATGTTGGTTTAGAAAGCCTGAAATCAGTTTGTAACCTTTAACAGTGGCAAAAATGAAAGTCGACATATGAACCGACAGATGTGTGTGAATCAATAATTTTATCTATAATGCTTTAAAATAAATGTGACGTACATGATAAGTTCATTAGAGATGGGTAAAACTAAGTTTAATTCTGCTAAACACCTTCCGTAGGTTCATATTTTTATATTTGGCTTATTATAACCAGTGTTGGGCAGTAACTAATTACTAGTAATTTAGTTACTGTAATAATATTACTTTTTGCAGTAACTAGTAGTGTAACTAATTACTAATAAGATCTCAGTAATAATATTACAGTTACTATCCATAAAACAGCTTAGTTACTTAGTTACTTTTGATTCCTCAACCCCGCTGATTTAAAGTCCAACAATCAAATAATTCCTAGATTTATTTTCATAATTTGCATGTGATGTCCCCAGTGCAGCAGGCAAGCTTGGAATATGGAAAAGCTTACATTCAGCAGATAGAAATATTGCATTATATTGATTTTGTCAGGAAAAAAGATGATCTGAACACTGTTGTGTAAGTTGTGGCTTTACTTTACTCTCGCATTATATCCCTCTGATCAGCATGTGCTACATTATATTACTATAATTAAAAATATTTTTGGAAAATTAAACAGTTTCTCACAAACTTATGTGATTTGATAAAATACATAACGAAATATAATTGTATATATGGGTAACAGAAAAATTACTTCAAGCTACACATGACAGTTAATGAGATGAATACAACACTTCTACTTGAATGTCACTATCAATCACTATTGACTGTTTGTAATAACTTCTGACTGAGATCCAATGTGGATTTTGGTCAAATGATGAGGCAGAAATATGTTATTAGTAACATTCTAGAAGAATTTTATGTGGAAGATACACAGTTACAACTTCTGTGGGGCATGAAGAAAAAGTAATGTAACTAGTAGTGTAACTAATTACTGTTGCCAGAAAGTTATAAGTAAAGTAACAATATTACTTTTGAAAGGAGTAACTAGTAATGAGTAATATATTACATTCTTTGAGTAACTAGCCCATCACTGATTGTAACAGGCTCACTAAAAACATATCTGTGAATTTGCAAAAGGAGAAGGAAAATTGCAGAAGGAGATTTATGTCTCCGAAATGAAAATAAAATAAGCTGTAAAAATGCATCTGTAACTTACCAGTCAGACAACACAAACAGAACAAAACAAGCGTGTGAAACATTTTCTTCAGTTGTTCAGCTAAAACTCCGAATCTAATAAGACCTGCTGATAACACTGAAGCTGGTGTGTGAATCCTCCCCCGACAGAGTTTGACCCTCCTAGTTCACACACACTCTGTACGCATATTATGATTGTGTACATGCCAATAGTGTGATTAGTTTTGTGTGACTTATCATGAAATTAGGCATGCACCATTTATCTTAACACATTCATTTTGTAATTATTTACTATATCCAGCAAAGTAAACCAAAAGATTGAAGGGTGATTCTCGCAACTGTATTTTCTGCAAGCTTATTTCAAGATAAATTTATATGTCTTTTCAAAAAAGGGCATGTGGAGACTCCAAAATGACACCAAAGAACCAAATTATATAAGAAGTAATAAATTGATAAATTCAGAATTAGTATATGTGTAGCTTACAGTAGAGCTCTCATAGATGGTTTGTTTGCACATCAATATATCAGACTCACACATACTTACTGTACGACTCCTGTAAGTCACCGCAATTGTATTTTTCTTGTTTGCGGTCTTCATCCATCAAAACTTTACTAGTGAGACGCTGGTTATCCAGACGAGAAACGTTTGCATATCATACAGCGGTAGGATGTTTTGAAGTTTACTATAGTTTGTATTTAACACAATGCAATTGTGTGAGGAAACTCAAGCTCTTATCCCTTCTTATTTCGCCACTTCAACTTTTTGTTCAGCACACATAAAAACTACAACTGCTAAAGTGTGATTTATCATGCTCTTTTTGTTTAGCGCATGCTGTTGACATTTTATTCTTATATAGAAACATGCATCGTATAGCGTACGAGTCAATAGATGTCATCGTCGTACAGTCTACACACGTCGCCAAGTTTATTAGATCCACGTCGCACAGTGTGACATGCAATCATCTTATAGGATTGCTAAAATCGTGCAGTATTTTTCAGTGGACATGCTGTTGTTGCTATCATACAGAATACCCACTGAAGTGGACAGACTCATTGTGAACGAAATGTTTATCCAAGCATTACCTATTTTTCATAACAATAATATGGCAGTCCGGAAATTCCACCTGTTAAAGACATAAATACTTGAGACAAACAACATTAAAGGGGTCATATGATGCTATTTTAAAGATCATTATTTTGTGTATTTGGTGTAATAGAATATGTCGACATGCTTTAATGTTCAAAAAACACATCACTTTTCAAATACTGTACATTATTGTAGTTCCTCTGTGCCCCACCTCTCTCAAATGTGTCGTTTTCTACAGGGCCCCTCCTTCCAACAAGTGCAGTCTGCTCTGATTGGCCAACTGGCACAGTGCATTGCGATTGGCCGAACACCACAAGCACTGGTTGGAAATGTAACGCCCCTTTCCATAATCGCTAGCTTCAGCTTTCAAGTTAGTTTTACCATCAGTTCAAGCCCGAAAGGGGAACAGAGTCGCGTGACAGACACAGTGACGATGCTTATATGTATTTGCAGTACACAAGCCGATTAAGATGATTTCTGACGGGCTGTACACTCCGCTGTGATGTGACCCTGTTCCCCTCACACACACACACGCAAAACTCTGCATTTGAACAGTCAATAGAAAATACTTGAACTAATAACAAAACATACTTACAGTTGCTGATTCAGAAGTGCCAGATTGTCATAGCAAAGTCGTAATTGACATTTTTTTTAATAGATAGCCTTCATGCATAGCCAGCCTTGTACTCTACTAGGTTCACGAAACTGTCGTCCATAAAATGCGTTGCACAAATTCAAACATTTGGGTTGTGCTGTTCTGTTGTAAACTAATCTTAACCAATGATTCCTAATTGCATCTACTTTCGGAAGGCCAAATTAAGTGCTTTTGCTTTCACAAACACACAGTGTCTCCCTGACATGGCTGCATCAACACTACTGCAGTTACTGAAACCATGCCTTCTTTCTTTGTGTGAACATTTGGGCAGCATTACGCAAATAATTCCACATGGTGACATAGACATGTGGGGCCATGTTTGAATGAGGCATTTTAGGGGGGGCGTGGACGAGTCTTATCTTTTATAAAGAATATCTCTTTGGGTTTGAGACTTTAGTCTGCAACTTTAAGGATCTCATCTATGCACGAACAGCTTGTAACACTCCAAAGAGAAAGGAAAACTTGAAATCGCATCATATGACCCCTTTAACTTCTCCATTGTTCATATGGAAACGCTTTGGTGGACATGGGGCCTAATTGTTTGAATGCATTCACTAACTGGATCATTGGACTGAAAACTTTCCTGGCTATCTATCTATCTATCTATATATCTATCTATCTATCTGTTTCTGAAGACAATCTAACATGAAAACGTAAGAGAGTGGAAAACTGGATTAGTCATCTTAAATGTAATGATAAATCTTACGTATTTTAAAATTATTTTATAATCATTGCATTTTTGTAAACTGTAAAGAATATCCATCTCTCATTACGGGTCTTACAGAAGTGTGACACAAGCAGCTCAACGTCTGAGTCAAACTGAAACCTGCTGTGGTCTGATTTTCTTCAAAAATGTAATTTGATCTGTTGGGTAGACAAGCAGCTTGTGCAAGAGAAAGGCCATTTGTTTGATGTGTGTTCAGTTTGTAGGCAGGGCCGTTGCTAGTGGGGTGAAAGGTGGTGACAATTCTATGGGCCCCCACCGCCCAGGGGGCCCCACAAAATCCAGGAATTATACTATATAGGCCCATGTTCTGTGAATAATTCTAATATTTTATTAGTTGTATAACTTAGATATTATGAAAACCACAAAAAAGCATGCAATTTGGTTCCATGCTTGTATATTGTACAGTATATAACGTGTGTGTGTGGGGGGGGGGGGGGGGGGGCGCATCAATATTTTTTTCAGGGGGCCCCCAATCCTCTAGCTACGGCCCTGTTTGTAGGTGAAGACTTTCTTCCTGTCCTGCTGTCATGAACCTCACAGCCTGACTTCCCTCCTGCACAGAACAGCTTTACAGTCAAATAAAATTAATCCTTTAAAAATAATGTTTTAAAAACAGTCAAATAAGAAATGCTGCTGTTCATCGCTGTAACAGAAATTGGTTTAATAATATTTTTTTCATTAAAGTGCTTTTATTATTTTTTTAAGCTGTCATTGCTTTTAGCTTACAATAAAACCAGTGTCTTATCATTGGGTAATGATTAGTGTTGTAACTTGGTAGAGATGTAATAGCTTACAAAGTATGGTTACAGTGATGTAACAGATGTGATGAATTACACAGAAAGAGAATATTAAAAGGTTTCTGAAAAGGTTTTTTTTTTCTTCTTCTGAAGAGGGAAAAGTAATCATATGAAGATTTGTTTTAAACTTTAAAGCAAAGGTGAGTTTCTACGAGGAACACGAAGATGTCCATGTCAATTTAACAATTTAGTTGGATCCTTGACCCATAAAAGAAAAAAAAAAAGAAAGATGCTCAGCTGCTCGTGATCATCTGACAGCAAAACTGAACCGCCCACATGATATGATGTTTACATCCGTTCAGAGATGGTGTCAACATGAAAACGGAACTTTTAGTTTTTTCAGAGAAAAAGTGATGAACCTCTTCATTTTCGTCGCAGTGTGGGTTTTACAGATTGGTAAGTCGTAATGGCGAATAGCCTACCTCGGATCACTAACACTCGACTCGACGTATTATTTCTTTATGCTTGTTCTTAACGTTGTTTTAAGACCTTTATGACATTAGGGCTGTACAATGAATCGAATTTTAGTTTCGGCTTCGATTTACAACTACTATAAAAACATGATAACGGATATGAAACAAAGCAGGGCTCTCAAGTGTCACGCATTCACTGTGAGACACACGCATTTCAACCAGTTCACACGCTCTCACACCACACCTTGTATTTCTCACGCTGAGAAGGGATAACTTGTCCCGGACTCCCGGCCACTATATATACAATTAATAGACGAGGGAATACGGAGGTAAATTCTCTGCCGAGTTCATAGTCTCGAGTTATACTGAGTTAAATGCCACCTTCCAGCCAATCAGAAATTAGGATGTTTTTGTTTCCGTTTAAATTACGCGATTCTGCCGCAAGTGCGTTCGTTACTAAGCAACATGGATGCGCGCGCACATGGAGTGTAATTTGGAAGAGAAAGATCCATGCTGTAGGTAACCCCTTCATTTTTTTCCGATTTTAAGATTCCTGGACGAAGTCACTTTCCTGTTAAATAGTTAGTGAGAGCTGATGTTGGGCAGTATAGCCAAATTCGTGCTAAATTGATGCAGTCAAAAAAACTCTCCAACTGCTTTGCAACCAGAAGCTTTTAACTTAGCATTGGCTTCCTCAAAGGAAAGTACTAGAGATGTTTTAACAGTTGGTAAATCTGATAAAAGACAGACAAATTCATCCAAATAAAATAAATGGTTTCATATATTTAAAAAAGTATCAAAAATACAAAGAAATTTGGCCCCAAATATGCCAACTGGACAGCAGTGCTCAATGTACATACTGTACACAAACAGTAGAATTACAGAACTTGTCCTGAGCATGTATGTCAAGCTGTGTGTGTATGTGTGTGAGAGAGAGAGTACACATTTCAGCTTATGAATGTGTTTTTTGTTTTTGTTTTTTGTTGTTGTTGTGTTTGTTGCACATTTTGATGCCTTGATGACAGGGGTTGGGGGCTCCCATATAAAGCACTGTGGCTTCCTCACTCAAATTCAGATGCAGTGTGTTTTCCATGGTGGGTTTGAACAAAACCAAAACTAGGAACAGTTTGACTCTGGATGGAATGCTATTATCTATCATGACAGTGCTTTATGTGGGAGTCCTCTACCCCTGTCATCAGGCATCAAAATGTGCAACAAATATTTACAACAGAAAACAAAACAAAAAAAAAACATAAGCTTAAATGTGTACTCTCTCTATCTCTCTCTCTCTCTCTCACACACACACACACACACACAGCTTGACATACATGCTCAGGGTAAGTACTGTAATCCTACTGTATGTGTACATTGAGTACTGCTGTTCAGTTGGCTCGTTTGGGGCAAAATTTCTTACACAGAAATCCTACACATTTTCGGTCCAAGCCTGGTGCAGAGAATTTCTGCTGGGATGGGAGGTTCAAATATCCCTGCTGCAGTTTCACCAGTGCAGAGAATCGGTGTCTTTTTTATTTTTATTTTTTTTTGAGTATCCTGAGGACCTGGACACATTCATATCAAATTCTCTTGATGAACAAGGCCTGAGGACCATGCCATGTTCCGTGAATAATCCTATCAGAGTAAGGAATCTCTTTATGTAGTATATGTATTTGTATTTTGTACTACTGTTCATCTGATCATTCAATTGTTAATTCAGCTGTTCAGACTTCATGATACATGAACATATCTTTTTGTAAAATTATAAATGTAATTATATTTGTAAAAAAATAAATATGAAAATGCTCAAAGATGAAGTGATGATGGCCTAGATTTAGTTTGTGCCATTTTAGCCAAACCATCCTTTACAAAAAATAAGAAAATATTTACCAGTAAAATGAAAGAACATTATTTTATATAGATCCCTGAAACTGTCATAATTTCTTTAATATACTTCCTGGTTTCCCGGAATGGGGATGGGGAATCACAATGTGATGTATTGGACACAGACGTGGCTTCTGACATCACACTTGGATGTGGACGGGGTTGGATGTGCAGTGAGCCATGCTTGCCTTCTTGGGCTCCTTTATGTTTTCACACTCTATTTCGGGGGCGTTCCCAAATGGTCAAAATACATACAAAACATCCAAAATGCCAGACCTGGCATTCATGTAAACACAGTGAACATAAGCAGTTATAGTAATTTTTCGGTGTTCAAATATTTAATTCTGTCCCAGCTTATTTTGCAGAGACAACTATAAAGAATTCATTGGTTAATTTCCTCAAAAACTGCAAACCGTACCACTAATGACTAATGGATAATGACTAATGGGTTTGAGGCATTATAGAGAGAATTACTCCAGATTTTAAGAGGGACAATAGAGAAAATTGTCCTTCTTGTGCACTTTTTTTATTCAGGATGGTAATCATGATGATTTTTTCCCCTTTAATTATGGTTTATTTTCTGTTCCTTTTTTTGTTTGTTTCCTGGATCCTCCTTACCACTTGCATTGCCTTCTAGACATGTTACTGAAGCTTTATGATCTTATTTTGCATATTTGTATAAGTTCTCATAAGCCAGCAAAAGTTGATTCAATAAAAAAATAAATAAAATAAAGCTTTGTTGTCTACCCTAGAATGATAGAAAATTGTCTTTGTCAAAGTCTTATACAATATACATTTTAAAATTATAGAACTTTGTAGAGGAATAATGCATATTGCTTGTTGTATATGCTTTCTTAAGAGTTATTTATAATGAACATTGTATTTCTTCTTCAGGTGCATCAGGTGTTGTTGCAGACAGTGTTTTAGTGTTTGTGATGGAGGGAGATTCAGTCACTTTACACACTGATGTTAAAGCAAACCAGCAGGAAAAGATTAAATGGTTTTTTAGTGACACTCGCATTGCTCAAATCAGTGGAGATCTCAGTAAGATCTGTACAGATGTTCAGTGTAATGAAGGTACTGAGAGATTCAGAGACAGACTGAAGCTGGACAATCAGACTGGATCTCTGACCATCACAAACATCACAAACACAGACTGGATTTTATAAACTACAGATCATCAGCAGCAGCAGCATGAGTGAGAAGATCTTTCGAGTCACTGCTCAGAGTGAGTCGTTTAATAAACGATTAAAGACTCTACAAGACTCTAAAGGTTCTACATGCTTATTCACAATGTGTTTATTATTACAGCAGTGACTCGGCATGACTTTTGGTTTCAGTTTGTGTTTTTGTGTTTCTTTCAGTTTCTTGTTTTCCCTTTTATTCGTTTCATTCCTGTTTTCTTTTGTTCTAGTTACCAGTTAGTCAATACTCATTGTCCTTACCTGCATGTGTCTGGTTTAGTTCATTTTTTTTTCTTCTTGTGTATAAGTATCATCAATTATTTTGGTTCAGAGTCTGGTAATGTCTTGTTGTGCAAAGCTGTTATGCTTTCCTTTCCAAGTTCTCATTATTATCTTTGTTTCAATAGAGACGGATAAAACGAAGACCAAGACAGTGAACGAGGGAGAATCTGTCACTTTAGATCCTGGTGTAATAAAAAACACAAATGATTTGATGACGTGGTATTTTAATAGTACTCTCATCGCTGAAATTGCTAGAGATCCCAGTAAGATCTCTATAGATGATGAGTTTGAAGATGCTGATGGGAGATTCAGAGACAGACTGAAACTGGATCATCAGACTGGATCTCTGACCATCATGAACATCACAAACACAGACTCTGGACTTTATCATCTTGAGATCATTGCCAACAGCAGCAGCATCTGTCGTCAGTACAGCATCAGAATTATCAGCCAAAAGAGCCTTAGTGGAACTGGCTCTGGTGAGTATCTTACTTGGATATTATCTGTTCACTCAATATATCTGAAATACATCTGAAAAAAATCAGTCTTTAGCAATAATGACTGTCTTTTTTCATGACAGGTGGGCTTGTGTTTCTTGTTATAGCAGGAGTATGTGTTGGTGTTCTGTATGTGTTGGTGTTCTGGTGGTTGCAGGTGTAACAGGTGAGTATTTCTGGTTGTGTGTTTTCTGAATGTGCATGTGTGATGTGGTTTCATTCAGTCATCATTACAAAAATACTAATAATTGAATATTTAAGACAGTACTGCCCCTTTTAAATGCTCAAGTTTAGGGAAGATGACAGGATTTTTAACTGCAAAATTAGAAACTTCTAAATTATTTTAGACGTCCACATTCTTCCTGAAAAGTTTGCATTAATTTAATCATAAAGCATTGGACACTGCATTCAAACATAATGCATTACTGTAGTACAGAAGATGACAATGTGATTTAGTTCATCACATTCAATAGACTGAAGTGTCTTTGTGTGTGTGTGTGTGACTGAAACATCAGTCGAGTCCATTTCTCTTAACTTCTGTGAATGTTTTCTTATAGGATAGTGGTGTAGAGAACTTGTCTGTTCAAAGAGCATCCTCTATTCATCTTAAAATATTCAAACAGCTGTCCTGTAATTGCTCAGTGAAAGCAATAGACTACTAGTGTAGTCTACGGTACAATGTAAAAATAATTGTAATTTTAACTGTAAAAAAACTGTTTTATAACTGCTGTAGACCTGTTACGTTCTCTTACTATATATGAAAACTGGTTTGTGTTTGTGTGTATTATACTGTGTGCACCTTCTGTAGCCAATACTGTATATTTTCATAAGCTCATTATTACCCTAAAGGGTTCTTTTGATTTAACACTTAAAAGAGATTGAACGCCTGATAGAACCTTTTAAAGTTCAGAACTTTTCTTCTAAGAGTGTAGCCTACAGAAGATGACAATGCAATTTAGTTCATCACATTCAATAGATTGAAGTGTATTTGTGTGTGTGTGTGTGTGTGTGTGTGTGTGTGTGCAACTGATGGTGTGTGTGTAACTGGTGTTTAATTGCACAGCAGAACAGTATCATTTATGTACAATGTAAAAAATAATTGTAATTTTAACTGCTGTAAACCGGTTTAAGTTTTCTAACTATGGAAACTGGTTTGTTTGTGTGTATTATACTGTGTGCACCTTCTGTTGCCAATATTGTATATTTTCATAAGCTCATTATAAAGCTCTTGTTACAAAAAAGATGTTAGTAGCAGAAGTCTAATTTAACTACCTCATACTGATGACTTTCTGTGGCATTATATTTGCAATATTGTTCATATTAAAATGCATAATTGTTAATAAATGTTGTACGTAATTGTTGTTATTTCTGTTTAATTGTAGACCTCAAATGCTAACAATACATTTTCTTAATAAATCCTTGAAATGGGTACTCACACATCCATTTTTGCCCGTACTCAGCCCGAACCCTTTGAGCGCCCCCTAGCGCTCGCACACACATTATTCTCTTCAAAAGCCACCTGTCTCTCAGAAAATCTATACGGGGAGGCTGCAGACCTGGAGCAGGCAGAGCTACGGCCCAGACAGTTTCACGGCCCAGAGAGTTTCACGGCCCAGGCAGTTTTACGCCCCTGTTGTTCCTGATGCGTCCAGTAGGGGGGGAGGATATACGGCGAAATCATTAAACCGACGCTCGAAACTTCATTAATAACCGTCCCGTCCATAGACATTGACTAATTGAGTTTTGTTGTTGTTGTTTTTGTGTGTGTGTGTGAATTTAAATATAAATATTACATTAAGATATCAGATTATCTGCGGATTAAAATATCTGTAAATATTCACTATTGGTCTACATACATAGCCTACAGGAGACTGTATTAGTGTTTTGGAAAAAAAAAATAAAACATCAACATTACACATTTAATTAGTGAATTAAAAAACGAATAATACACATTTGGATCAGATGGACAATGTGATGATATATGATCTACTGTAGCCTAATTATAGTCACTGTAGGTTTTCATATATACAGGAGATGGAGTGATATATATGTTGTTGTGAATTTATATAAAGTTATATTCAGATATTAACCATATTTAGCCCATTAGACATACAGTGTAATCATATGGACATCAATTAAATATTTATTTAATATTGATTTATGCTTTAGTATTCACTATTGGTCGTCACACAGCAACAGAACAGTGTCCTATAAAGCATTTTATAAAGACAAACACAGTTCACCCTTTTCTAAAATTCCAAGGGCCATTTAGCCATCTGAGAAGAAATATACAACTTTTTTTTGTGAACAACAATATTTATTAAAACCATTTATTAAAAACATGAACTAGGATGACGTCTGTTGATAACTCTCTTTTAATTGTTGTTCAGTCCTCCTGTCAAGATGCTCCCGCTCACTGATAAAAAACAAAAGTTGGATAGTTGTAGAAATAAATGGTTATTTGTGAATAATGGCAGATTGTCATGACCATGTTTTCCTTTATAGTATCCTTACAGTACCTTATGTCAATGACAGGTCCTTGCAGAAATTTCTCCTCAGCCTTTAGGATGGACAGATTTTCCACAAAGGCCAGGGCACAGATAATGGACTATCAGAGAAAGAATTGAGATTGGTCACACACCCCAAATAGCCAAGTATCATTTCACATGTTTAGCTTTTTACAACAAAATAAAAAGGTGTCTCTTCTGTAAAAACCACAAAAAACATTCTTTTTAGAGCAATGGTCTCACATTATGGATAAACTATTTGACATTTAAAACAATGTGAATCTGACATCATGCAGAGTATAGCTAACACAGCGGTTCTCAATTCCAGTCCTCGCGCCCCCCCGCTCTGCACATTTTGTGTTTATCTCTTATCGTTTCAGACGTTTGTTCTATTCGAACATAAGTGCCCTGCGAAGTGGACATCACAGGATATTCCGCCATGATTCCAGTTCGAAGCAAGCATATACAGTGGCATGCGAAAATTTGGGAACCCCTTGTAGAATCTGTGAAAATGTGAATAATTTTAACAAAATAAGAGAGATCATACAAAATGCATGTTATTTTTTATTTAGTACTGTCCTGAGTAAGATATTTTACATAAACTGCAAAATTCTGTAGTTTTCCAGCATTTTTGCATATTTGAACCCTTTCCAGCAGTGACTGTATGATTTTGAGATCCATCTTTTCACACTGAGGACAATTGATGGACTCAAACACAACTATTAAAAAAGGTTCAAACATTCACTGATGCTCCAGAAGGAAACACGATGCATTAAGAGCTGGCTGTTGAAAACTTTTGAACAGGATGAAGATTTCCAACTTTTTTCTTTTGTTGAAATATATATATTTTTCCATTTATTACTGCCCTTCGGAAGCAACAGAAGATACTTGCATGTTTCCCGGAAGACAAATTAAGTACAATTTACCCTGATCTTCAAATTCAAAAAGTTTTCACCCCCGGCTCTTAATGCATCGTGTTTCCTTCTGGAGCATCAGTGAATGTTTGAACCTTTTTTAATAGTTATGTTTTAGTCCATCAATTGTCCTCAGTGTGAAAAGATGGATCTCAAAATCATACAGTCACTGCTGGAAAGGGTTCAAATATGCAAAAATGCTGGAAAACTGCAGAATCTACAGAACGTGGAGGATTTGTCTGAAGAACAGTGCTCAGTTCAACTGTTCAGAACAAACAAGGAACTCATGAACAACCAACACAAAACAAAAGAACAGTCGTGGATCATCCAGGTAACCTCACACAGTATTAAGAACCAAGGGTTCCCAAACTTTTGAAGGGGGTTATTTGAATAATTTCAGCTATTTTTTTGTCTTGTGGACTATATGTAAACATATTTTATGTAAAATATCTTACTCAGGACAGTACTAAATAAAAAATAACATGCATTTTGTATGATCTCTCTTATTTTGTTAAAATTATTCACATTTTCACAGATTCTACAAGGGGTTCCCAAACTTTCGCATGCCACTGTATGTTTCATTTAAAGGTCATTAAAGTGTACAAGATGTGAATTTAAATTGTATTTATTTACAGATGCATTTATGTCACACTCTAGTAAGTTTCGTCTGTGTGTGAAGACGCTGCAGGTGGTGGCATAGCACAAATATGTGAATGAATGTTCCGAAGTGAAGTAAACTTCAACGGATTTCCCCTGCTCAGGGAGTAGGAAGCAATGGACACTGTGTAGGGAGCATGTCAATCGGAACACAGTTCATGGAGCTCTCTTCTAACAAGCTGGTTATCTGAATCAGGTGTGTTAACTAAGAGAGACATGCAAAGTATGACAAGGACTGAAATTGAGAATCGCTGAGCTAACACATGAGACCTACCTCTGGAAAAAGTACATCCATGATAAATATGATCTCGTCACTGTGGGTGTGCTGTCCAGAACTGAAGTCGGGTGAGAGTGGATTGCATCAATCTGCTCCTGATCTTCAATGTATACCGGCATAGGTGCTGACTTGGCGGAATGCTTGGAAAAAGTGTAAAGCCACTTTGAATTATTTTGGCCACTTCCTTGCCTTTCAAGGAAAGAAAACATTTAAATTTGCTTTATAGCAACCTTTTAATGAAGAAAATAGAAAAGCTCACCTGAAAGAAATCGAATGGAGTGTTCAGCACGGTGTATCGCATACTGTTGATGTTATATGCCATAGGAACATGACAATCGTTTCTTAGCTGTGGACCTAAAGATGTCTCTGTGCTGGTCATCTCCAAAACCAGGCTTTGATTACTATACAGGGATACTAGAAGGAGGATCTCTCTTCAGAGTGGCCTCAGTACCTATAGGGATGCATAAGCAATGGTTATGGCCAGGGAGTATAAAAAAAGGTTATGATAATCCATTTAACATTTGCATTATCTTTTTCTTATGATATTGGGGTAAAATCACCCTCCGTAAAACATTTTACATTTACATTTATGCATTTAGCAGACGCTTTTATCCAAAGCGACTTACAGTGCATTCAGGCTATACATTTTTTATCAGTATGTGTGTTCCCTGGGAATTGAACCCACAACCTTTTGCGCTGCTAACGCAATGCTCTACCACTGAGCCACAGGAACACGCATAAAAGAACAATCCCTCCAAACCACAAAGTTTAATAATTACTATATTCTTATGAGCTACACCATGTCAAATTTTACACATAATAGATAATGATCTGGGCCGGTGGCTTGTGTTCATGCAGGGAACACAAGAGCATCCTTCATAAAAGCATTATCCTAAAAAACACATAAATAACACCAATAAAGAATACCTTTTATTTTACTTCTGACTTATGGTAGATGTCAAATAGTATGATTTATGCATTCAATACTCACTGAAGAGTAGGCTAGGGCAGTGGTTCTCAAAGTGTGGTACGCGTACCACTAGTGGTACGTGAGCTTCCTCTAGTGGTACACAGAGGAATCTCTGAATTATATATAAATTAGGCCACGTGTCCACCAAAGCGTTTTTTTTCCGGAGGCTAGCGAATTTTTCAATTGTTTTAAATGGGAGCGTCTTTTTCATGCTGAGCACTCGGGCGTCTTTTTCTCGGCGCCGAGAGTTGAAGAATGTTCAATTTAGCGCTCATCAATGTCACTTTTTAGTCAGCTAACCAATCACAGTGGAGGAGGGGCGGGACTAATACGTCACACCCTGCTTGTACTACGACCAAAGAGTAGAAGCCCTACGACTGAATAACAATGGAGAAGTTAATATTGCTTGTCTCCGAGTATTTATGTCTTTACCAGATGGAATTGCCGGCGTACAATAATATTGTTATGAAAAATAATGCTTGGAGAAACATTTCACTCACGATGCATCTGCCATATTACTTCAGCGAATATTCCGTATCATAGCAACCACAGCGTCTCAAATGAAAAAAAAACATAAATATGCTGCCCTCTCAAGCGCTCACAGCTGGGCGTTTTCAGCTGGCTTTGGTTGACACGTGACCTGACTGTTGTTACTTGCAGCTACACATACAACCTGTGTCAAATATATATTTTTTATCAAGTACTTTTTTATTTAAAAGTTAAATAAAAACTGTTCTGTACTTAAAGATTAAATGAAAATGTATTGTAGCTACTTACAAGTTAAATAAAAACTTTAAGTTACTGTAGGCTACTTAAATATTAAGTACGATACATTTTAATTTAATCATTATTTAAGTACAGTTTTTTTTACATTTAAGTACAGTAGAGTTTTTATTTCACTTTTAGGTACAATGTATTTTAATTTAATAATTAAGTTTTTTATTTACCTGGAAGTAAGCACGGTGCAGTGTTAATGTTCAAACTGTGTACTTACAATGTTTTAAGAGGCTGACAATAATAAATATTCTTATTAGGAATAAAACTGACTCGTTTTTTTTTTTTTTTTTTTTTTAACTGTGCATAGTGCTACTGTATTTTAATGTTGGTCATAATGGTGGTACTTGGAAAGCCAAATATTTTCTGAGGTGGTACTTGGTGTAAAAAGTTTGAGAACCACTGGGCTAGGGGATTGTGGCAATAACATGCATGTTGGCAGTGTACATGTCTTTGCCCTGTGAGAGTAAAAAGAAAAATTAAGCAGACTACCACTTGCCATTCAAATATGAAATTAAGAAACTCTCTAAAAAGTCTCAAATAAACTACAGCTGATATAAAATAATGTGAAACAGATTTATACATGTGCTCAAACCTCTTCATAGACGAGTTTCATGCAGGCATTTCCAATCTGCAAAAGAAACAATCAAAATAGCTAGCAAACACACAAAAGTCTAAGCTAAACAAAGAAAACAAATAGCATAAAGTTACATGCAAATGTTACTACTTACATCTACCTGATCGTCAATAAGTACATTTATAGACCTATCTATTAACATATTAAAATCAATTGACATAGATTCTTAGCTAATCATTTAACTATAAATGTTGCAACGTTGCAGGATTGCTGAAAAATAATAACTTTAGCGATTATTTAACATACCTCTTACTCATGTCGCTTCTTTTCTGATTGTTCATAACTTCACACTGTACAACCTCCCCCTACTGGACGCATCAGGAACAACAGGGGCGTAAAACTGTCTGGGCCGTGAAACTGTCTGGGCCGTAGATCTGCCTGCTCCAGGTCTGCAGCCTCCCCTTACTCCAGAAAATCCCAAACCTTGGGGAGTAAATGTGTGGGCAGTAGCATCTTTATGCACATTTATTTTTTTTGTAGCCATGGTTATTGTATATTAATTCTAAAAACACATTTTATGAGGGGAAAAAAAACAATCCACACAACTAATTGTAACACACAGTTGTAGCCTAGTGCATTTGCTCCATTAAGCAAGTCACAAGTAGCGTGCAAAACATTTTCAGTGCCATTTGTAGCATCGAATAGCGCGTTATCTGGCCCATCTAGATAAACGTATATTCATCGTTACATCGTTAACGGTCAACGGGAGGAACACAGGTACGCTTCGCCACTTGCTGAAGTGAGTCCGCTGAATTGGACTACTTTTATACTCCTCCACTGGGCTAGTTTTGACGGAATAATCCTTTAAACAAGTCACGAGTAGCGTGGCAGACTGACGCTTGCACGCTTTGTTTTTCTGTGTTGACGCCTTGGAAACAAAACCGGTTCAAAAACAAAAGTGAGGCCAGCAAGTGTATGCACTTTTAATATTCCTCTTAATGTTTCACGTAAAAAATACATTATATTTGCACATTTCACATTCATACAGTAATGTTTCACTGAAATATCACTGTTTGATTTGAGAGAATGTATATATTTTTTTTGTCAAACATTATCATCCATAGAGTCTCTAACAGTAAGTTTTGTAGTAGCAGTGGAAAAAGCCTTTAAACCACATGCTATTCTCACCTCTAACATGCACTCACAAATGCACATCAACCAATGTTTGATAATAGGTGGTCTTGTACACATGCTGTTAAGAAACAGATTCAATATTTAAGTGAACAAACTCACAACACTCTCAAACTGAGCTGGTACTCCCAGTGGGAATGCTGAGAGACATATGAAAATTATCACATTTTTGTCTCAGAATGTGTGTACAGTTCAGGTAGATTGTGTCAGGTCTGGACTCTCAGCCATCCCAAACCTTAGAAGTTGTCCATTACTTCTAAAGATCAGAGATCACATTAATCCAAATGCCAAATGAAAATTTCATTTTCTTATGCAGATAGGTGCATACTCCACATGATTCTCTTCTGTAGCTGTCTGTAAAAAACATCACGAGATACAAAAACAAAAATTAACATTAACAAAATTAACAAAAATTTAATTACATTTTAAATAATTGAAAATGTAACTGCATAGTTCAGAAAAATGCATAAATAACAGCAGAAGTGAGGCTTACTACCCATTTCTGTAGTCACAACCCACCAATTCTACCACTGATCTACTGAACCCAAAAGAACAATAGAATAAAAACTAATCTATAGTATTTTTGTTTATATTTGTATTATGTGTGTGTCAGATCATCATAAAGCACAATAGCACACATAAAAATTCACTTACCCATTTCTGTTTATTTCGTCTGTAGAATGTTGGATCAGCATAAACGATCTCTTTATCACAAGTCTGAACTGCTTCATTATCAGTCGCAACAACAACTACGATACAATAAAAATATGCATTAAAAACAACAATAAAATATAACTTAAAACATATAATATATAACTTAATGGCACCATATTTTGTGATGTTTATGTAATTCACAGAAATTGTAAAACCCGGAAACTACAAATACTACTCACAGTTCTTTCTTAAATACTGTAACACTTACCTTCTTGATGAGTTTTTCTGTTTCTCCTGCAGATACAGAAGATCCCGACTGCAGCTAACAGAGATCCAGCAGCAGCAGCAGAGATCAACACTATCAGAGATACGGTTTGTGAAGTAATGTGTCCATCCAGTTCTGCAATCATAAAGAAGTGAATGCATCAGTTTGATCTACAACAAAAGACAAAGATCAGGTCAGTAACTAAACACATATATCAGCGCTGCTGTACCTGAGCATGTGTGACAGAGTTGACTGATGTCCAGATGTTGAGTCTGGTTTCTGATGGGATTGTTGAGCACACAGCTGTAGGTGTTTTTATCCTGATATTCCACCTCCAGAGGTAGAGAGAGACTGATGCTGAGATCAGACACACTGATGCTGGACAATAAACTGTTTCCTTTGTACCAGGAGAGAGTCACATGACCCACATTCAACACTGAACACACCAATGAACAATATGATGATGATGAAGAACAGTTTCTTCTTATGACAGGAACAGGCAGATGAGCTGGAAAACGTGATAATAAAAATGAAAAAGAAGAAGATAGTTGGTTTATTGCGCTGAGTAAATGTTTAATATAATGAGAGTTAGTGTGTGATCTCACACCTGATATCTTACATAATTTTATAATGTAAATGGTTTCAGTAAAATAACGTAAGAATATTTGAAGCACAAATTACATCTCTACTCACCATAGACAGAAACACTGAATAATTTGGATGACAGTTTCGCTCCACTTCTCTGTACTTCATAGAGTCCAGCACGTCCAGTTGTGATGTTCATGATGGTCAGAGATCCAGTCTGATCGTCCAGCTTCAGTCTGTCTCTGAATCTCCCATCAAGAACATTAAATGTGGAGAAGATTTTAGCCTCTCTATTGATTTTAGCAATGAGAGTTTTTTCAGCTCCAAATTTCCACAGTATGTCTTCATCGTCACATATTGCAGTAAGATCAGACTTTAGAGTGACAGAATCTCCCTCCATCACTGACACCGACTGTGTTTCATTTGTCTCAGAACCAGACACACCTAAAGAACATGAAACGATTTTGAGCTCAGTTCATGTTGATGTAGAAAGCCTGAAACCAGTTTGTATTATTTAAATGTGAATTGATGAACAGCACCAAAGACACAAAAGATTAAATTTCACATAAATGAACAGACAGATGAGCAACGTAAACCTCAGATTGAGTTGATTGACCTGCGAAGGAAAGCAAATGCAAACCTAATTTGAACAGCAGCCGTATGTTCTGAAACAGAAGAAATGAAGCAGTAAACCTGCTTTTATAACTTACCAGTCTGGCACCTCCTGCACAAACAGAACAAAATAAGCATGTAAAACATTTCTTTACCAGTTCTGTGTCTGATCTAAAAAGACCATCTGCTGAACACATGGTGTGAATCCTCCCACTACAGAGTTTGACTCTCCTAATGCAAACGGACATGATCTACATGTTTTACAGTTACATATAAATGTTCTTCTCTCTTGTTAAGACTTTAAATGTTCTCAAAGTAAAAACACTCTTTATTTTTATAATTCAGCATTGATAGTTTTTTAAGGTAGCTGTCTAACTTATTAGATATGTAAAAGAAGAGTGTAATATTGTGTAAATCATCCTAAATGTCATGGTAAAATAAAGATTATGGATTTTAAAATGGTTTGCAATAAGGCTATTTAGTTGTAGTGAATAAATAAACAGGTACATTTATTTCCCATCTCTCATTGTAGGTGTTACTGAGGTGTGATACGAGCAGCTCAACATGAAACATAAGTCAAACAGAAACCTGCTGTGGTCTGATTTCCTCACAATGATGGTGTGATCAGTTGATGGACAAACATCTCATGCATGAGCTTCTGTTGCAGGTGTGTTAGTTTGTAGGTGAATGCTGTTTGGTGGTTAAAAAGATTAAAGACTTTCCATCTGGTTGCAATTAATTATTTTGTTTCATGAACATTTTATTTAAAATAAAATGTAAAGAGATACAATTCATTGTTTAAGTCATTGCTTCTCAAATGTGCACATTTTGGACTTCTCTTTATAGCCAGCTAACGTTTTTTGTTTCCAAGAATGTTCTGAGAACTTTAGTTTCCCTTTCCCAGAAGGTTCTTCGAGGGTTGCTAAAAATAACCAAATGGGAACCATAAAGGAACATTAGGGTGACGTTCTGTTTTGCTGGAAGCACACTAAATTCAACTCATCAGCTCATTAGTAGACACTGCAAGGACAAAAATGGGTGTACGATAAGAGAAACATCTAAAACGAGTGGGTTTGAGAAGTACTGCTTTAAGTGATTAAGTCAATTGGGTGCATTCAAATTAATCAATTATATGGAACACATCTGTCTATTTTAATCATGTCTTAGTAACTGTTATTACATATACAGTACGTGGGCATTGATATACACACAGTATTAGGCCTATAGCGAGTACACAACGGAGTGTGACTACGAAGCAGTCACATACGACTTCCTCTTCCGCCTTCGCCTGTTCACGCCATAGACATAATAAATACCTAGACGCCTCATTGGCCGCTCGACCGCACGTCAACGGCGCCGCCATATTGGTCCGGGCAACTCTCCATAACTCTCACATCGGGACAGACGAAAACATACCTGACTCGTCGGCAGCTTGGGCATCTACAAACCGTCGCACAATAATAAAAACAGATCTTGGGGTATTATCTTTCACAGGTAAGACTGAACAGTTGTTTCTGGATGTTTTTTGGTCATTTTTAACATTATGCTGACAGCTTAATTAGCCACCAGTGTCAGACTATTAATAGCGATATCGCTAGTAAGCTGTGAAAGCTGAGACTTTATAAGAAATCAAAGTTTAAATTAATTCTTATTAAGTTTTAACTTATATTGTAGTTAATATCATAAAGTAAATTGTGTTATGAGCACAATATGTACAGTGAGCACTTTGACAAGACAGTGTCAGACTGTCAGAATAGGGATGGATCTAAAGCATCTCTCTTTAATTTCACTACTCATTTACAAAGAGTAAGTTTATCATCACTAGATTATAAGGATTTCATAGCTTATCATAAAACTGTGGACTGATTAGCCTATATTATTTTTCTTTTTTAGCCAACTGCAAACAGGACAACGCAAGCCTTAAGGAAAGCTGAAGAAAGCCTGTTCTCTGCATTTCCAAGAGACTATGCTATACCTCCACAGCCTAATATTGTATTTGTAGTTAAAACCCAGAATAGCCCTGAATGAATGACCAGAATGACCCTGATCATATTCAAACCTCTCTCTCTCCCCGGAAAATACACTTCCAGGAGCATTTTTAACCTTTGTAAGGGTAATTTTTATAACAATATAATTACCTTATTAAATGTTTCTGTCGTTTTTGTCAAATATTTAAATATAACCAGTTTCTTCAGTCAATCACAATACTATAGACTGCATTTAAAATTATTTACACAGGCTGTTTAATGCTGATCGTGTACTGTATGTGCATTTACACAAAAACTGTATAATGTAAATAGCCTAGAAATTAAAAACACAGGAACTCATTAGTGAGTGAAGCTGCAATTGTTACGGAACTGCTAGACACAAAGGTGAGTGTTGAGAACAGTGAGTTTATTACAAGATATGGTGAGACAACAGTGGTGAGAGTCTTTGCGTGAGGTAAGTGGCTTTCTAGATGTATTGTGGATAGTGCGCTGGTATTCTGACTGTGTCTCTGTCCTTTGGCAGGTTCGTGGCGGATAGGAATCCTGGAGAGCCTGCGAGTCTCTAGAGTCCACAGATGTATAGGTATCTGGTGGTGAGAGGGAAGACAGAGGGTAAGTAACACTGGGAAGTATACTCAGCTAGCAGTCCGCTGTGGAGTCAAGGTCCGTGTAGTATCCACATGTATAAACGAGATCGGACCATGACTGGAGTGAGGAGTGTGCTTAAGTAGAGCAGGGGTGATAGGCTGTGATGATGAGGAGCAGGTGTGCATGATGAGTAATCAGGTGCAGGTGAAAGTGATCAGTGACGGAGGATACGGGCCATTCTGTGACAGTACCTCCCCCTCCCGGACGGCGCGTCCCGCGACATAATAACAAAACCTGGGAGGGGGGGTGGGCGCCCTGGATGTCGGTGGAGGACATGGACACAGGGAAGGCATCCAGGGCGGAACCGGAGATTCAGGAAGCCATGGCGGGACAGGAGGTTCAGGAGGCCATGGCGGATCCGGGGCTTCGGGAGGCCATGGCGGATCCGGGGCTTCGGGAGGCCATGGCCTATTTCTTTTGTGCGGCCATGGTGGGTCATGGATCTCCATGGCCTTGGCTCTGGGCCCGGCCACCCAGGCAGAGGATATATAGCCCCCCCCCAAAAATTTTCTTGGGGAAGCTCCCCTCTGGTGGGCATTCTGGAGGAGTGGCCTCTTGAGGAGGCTCTGGAGGAGCGGGCACCAGGAGGCGCTCTGGAGGAGCGGGCTCTTGAGGAGGCTCTGGCGGAGCAGGCACTAGGGGGCGCTCTTGCAGCGCGGATTCAGGACGGCTGGGCGGAACCAGCGGGACTTCAGGACGGCTGGGCGGAACCAGCGGGACTTCAGGACGGCTGGGCGGAACCAGCGGGACTTCAGGACGGCTGGGCGGAACCAGCGGGACTTCAGGACGGCTGGGCGGAACCAGCGGGAATTCAGGACGGCTCTTGCGTGGAGCAGCCACTGGAGGGCACATGCGAGGAACAGCCTCTGGAGGGCACATGCGTGGAGCTGCCACTGGAGGGCACTGGCGTGGAGCTGCCACTGGAGGGCACTGGCGTGGAGCTGCCACTGGAGGGCCCATGCGAGGAGCAGCCACAGGAGGGCACTGGCGTGGAGCAGCCACTGGAGGGCACTGGCGTGGAGCAGCCACTGGAGGGCACTGGCGTGGAGCAGCCACTGGAGGGCACTGGCGATCAGCAGGTACTGGGAACCCTGTCATCCCCTCAAATTCAACCAGGACCCCCAAAGGCACGTGTCTCTCTGCCTTTGGCGGGTCTGGGGAAGCCACGGGCGGCGGAACCATCATCGCCATCTCAGGCGGCGGAACTATCATCGCCGTGACCGACGGAATCATCGTCGCAGCTTCGGGCGGCGGAACCATCATCGTCGCTTCGGGCGGCGGAACCATCATCGTCGCTTCGGGCAGAACTCTGACTCGGGATCGGCGACTCTCCAGACACTTGAAGACAGTCTCCTGCCAGGTGAGGCTGGAAGTGTCTGGGAGCTTCAAGGGGTGATGAGCTGTGATCCCGAGCCGGAACAAGATCTTGAGGGCTCGATCCTCTAGCGAGCTGGAGAGGGCGAATGGCACGAATTCTCGCACAAAGTCCAGCGGGTCGTGGATTGCGTAAGCCCTATTAATAAAAGAAGCCGCCTCCTCCATATCGGTGTGGTCCGCTTACGTCTTTGGTTAGGTCCGATCTTCTGTTATTGGTCCGATCTTCTGTTACGGAACTGCCAGACACAAAGGTGAGTGTTGAGAACAGTGAGTTTATTACAAGATATGGTGAGACAACAGTGGTGAGAGTCTTTGCGTGAGGTAAGTGGCTTTCTAGATGTATTGTGGATAGTGCGCTGGTATTCTGACTGTGTCTCTGACCTTTGGCAGGTTCGTGGCGGATAGGAATCCTGGAGAGCCTGCGAGTCTCTAGAGTCCACAGATGTATAGGTATCTGGTGGTGAGAGGGAAGACAGAGGGTAAGTAACACTAGGAAGTATACTCAGCTAGCAGTCCGCTGTGGAGTCAAGGTCCGTGTAGTATCCACATGTATAAACGAGATCGGACCATGACTGGAGTGAGGAGTGTGCTTAAGTAGAGCAGGGGTGATAGGCTGTGATGATGAGGAGCAGGTGTGCATGATGAGTAATCAGGTGCAGGTGAAAGTGATCAGTGACGGAGGATACGGGCCATTCTGTGACAGCAATATCATGACAAGATCATTGTTAATTATTGCTCTTTATGTTGTAATAATGATTATTAATTTTGATTAATAGAACGTTTTTTGGGGGGGAGCATGTCATATTCTGGTCTGTGTTAAACATAACTATACTTTGACATTTTGTTGTCCAACGTAAACTGCACACACTCACTGTGAGCACACACTCCAAACATTCCTATGTAGTAACATATATTAAAAAATAAACGACTGTTTCAAAATGTGTGTTTTCTGCATGGGTGTGTGTAATTTGCATTGTAGAGCAAAATGTCAAGATGTTTACATTATTTTACTCATTAATTGAAAAAAACTCATTATAAAATATAGGAAAATCTTGAGGGAAACAGTGGAGAATTAGTCTTTATTAGTCAGGTTTTGACGTCACAACTAATATATATATATATATATATATATATATATATATATATATATATATATATATATATACGTATATTATACTCAAGGAGTTCATTAATTAAACACAATTTGGAATTCATGACCAACATTTTTTGGCTTGTCATTAGTTGTGTCTTTGTTTAATAATTATTACACAAATACCATTATAAAACTGCACTTTTCACGATTATTTAATTTACTATTAATTTATTCTTCATTATTGTCTATTCTGTATTATTCCACCCATGATATTACATATTCTACTTGCTATTATTCATCTATTGTTATTCATTTATTTTTTATGGTAGTACACATATAATTTGTGCTATTATAAACCTATTATATCACTTAACTGTTGTACTCGCTTTTTATATTATTCACTTTATTGCAACTTGTACTACATATACTTTTTAATATTACATATCACTTTTACTATATTTTTACTGTGCAGTGTATCAGTGCATCATATTTTACCACTGTAACTGTAAGTATTACTGGATCCATAAAGGATTATCATTTACATTTGTTATTGTTTGTTGTGGAGTTTATATCTGTATAGAGTGCTATGAAAATAAAAAGCAGACTACCAGTGTCACTTTTTGATTTGTATTCGCAGTATTTCAAAGGGAATGAGCTGTGTTCTGACCTGAGGCACAATACAAGCTAAAATGGTGGGGTTGAAGACAGAGAAAGCAATGAAACAACTTAATTTCATTTAATATACATTAAAATTACATTACATGTATATGTCACAGTTATACTACATTAATATTAGAATTGTTAACCGAAAAAAATCAACCAAATCAACACGAGTGTAAGTGTGAGCTTTCACAATTTCTTAAGAAAATTAATAATTTTCCAAGCCTAACTAAATAACTGGAGGCAGAGTTATTTTTAACTCCATGTAGATCAGAAACCACTGAAATCGGTTGATAAATGTAAACGTTATCGTGTTTTTATCCCGAAAAAAACGCAGCTTCCCCGTTTACCTCCATTTGTTTTTAAGGCAGTCTTGCCCTCTCAGACATGGCGGACGCGTTGACGTATCGCAGCAACGGCTCAAAGCGGCCAATGAGGCGTCTAGGTTATATATCTATGGTTCACGCTACTGGCGAATGTCGCACATCCGGTATTAACGGGATTTATGCGAGGCGCAGCCAAAGCAAAAACGACACGAGACTTTTTTTTTTTTTTTGTTAAAAATGTCGAACATCACATTACTAGCAAATTGAGACAATTTTGGTGTCGTTTTTGACACCGACTTCTCACTTTCACTTTAGCAATAGACTGACATAAAGATTCGACATTATCTTTACTTATTTTTGTAGGAATTATGGTCAGATTTTTTTCCACACTGTATGTTTTTCTCCTGCATGATAAGACATTTATTTATAAGACATACTGTTATATTGTTAGCCCTGTTTCCGGGTGCGGAGACGGACATTTTTGTGACATCGCCATAAATATCCACTTACTTTTGGTTTTGAATCTCCCTTAATATTGAAGCGGAACATTAGAGAAATACTAAAATTCATATTATTTTGTTTTAAATGGTAAATGGTATGTTTGTGTAGCTTCAAGTAGTCCTGTATTATGCACATACTTTGCAGCCTTAACTATTTATATTATTATAATTCTGTAACTCATCAATCTTTTTTTAACTCTGAATGTCTGAATTAAAGTTAAAATCTAATTTAAAATATCTCTAATATAAGCATTGCTGTACCCATACGATGAATGGGTTAACTTGAATGCATGCAAACCCAAAGACTTTGATATCTTTAACACTTACAGTTAAACTGTAGATATTATATACAAAATATAATTATTAGAGTTCTAATATAATAGAAAATAACAGTAGGTTCATCACTGATCTATGAAAATATGCAGTGACTTGGTTGTATGAATGCACAAATATATGCATGAGGACAGGGTTATAGGAATCAGGATGTGGATTATGTTATTAAGTTAATTCATGAGACTCATGTATGTTTGTCTGATGAGTGAATGTGTGAATCAATGATGTTCTTCTGCTGTTACATTATGAATCCAGACATATTTCTCTATTTACAATCTTTATGATCTGAAGAAAACCATTTTCACAGCACTTTCCTGTTGTGTGTTTTTGCCCTGCTATCTTAGATGTGATTTAAAATGATCTGTTTCATTCTTTCTTCCTCCCTCAGGTTTTCTTTGTGTTGATACAGGTGAAGTGTCAGTGTCAGTGATGGAGGGAGATTCAGTGGGCCTCATTTACGAAACGAACGTACGACCGAAATTTGGGCGTACGGTCGTTTCTACGCAAAACGTGGAATTTATCAATATGGACGTGAGCGGTGGCTACGATCAAATCTCACGTCAGGTCTGAGCTCGTGTACGCAAGTTTTTGAGTCAGCCTGAACTTGCGTGCAGCATAGAGAATTGTATAATGACAGCATTTTGTTCATTTAGATTATTTTCCTAAACCGACAAACTAAGCTTTTTTTTTTTTTTTTTTTTTTTTTTTCTTTCAGGGCTTTAGCTTTATGCGCAAATAGCAGCATAAACAACAGACCGTGAGGAATCACACATCGTCGTATCACACACCTGTAGCGATTCTGTGAATCGAGAAAAAACAGAAATTATAAAATTAATAAAAAAAATAGGGCTACACGAAATATATTTATCGGAATTAACAGATTAACAAAATAAAAAAAAAAACAGTGCGACAAGTATAGGCCACTTTCGTTTTTGTGACACTCTTAATGCATTTTATTTGTTTTCTATAACTTTTTTTTTTAAATGATTAGTGATCATGCAGGTGCCTCACACGCACACACAACATTTCAGCGTTACTAACTTGACATTTCAGCCATTAATCAAACTAAAATGCAGTCAACCAAACATAAGTTACACTGCACAATTTACAAGGTCCACTGTAAAATCAGCGTGCAGACCCGAAACAAACATTTATTGCGCATGTGAAGGGTGATATTTTACATGGATATTGGAACTCAAGTTAAGTACAAAGCCTTGTTTACATCATAGATAGTAGTTTAGCAACCAAATGTTAAATGGCAAAAATGGAAACATTTGGATGTCGAAAGAGAGGCTTGTGAGCCCAATGCTGTTTAGTTTCGCTTTAATAAATTCATTTTAGCTTGACGTTGTATTCTGTTTATAATGAATGCCACTATAGCCTAATTTGTGATTTACTAAATAGTTTCATATAAAATTTTATAGCTACTAATTTTTTCATTCTTGTTTTGTAATACCGTTAAATTTAAAGGGTTTGTTGTGGATTAAGGAGAACTAAATAATCTATATAGTTTTTATAATATTTATAAATTTTTCGTTATATTTACTGGTATTTAATATACATATAAATTAATGCCATTGTTTGCAATTATAAGGTTAAAGGGTGTTTTTGGAGTAAGATCAATTTCTCTTTCATGAGATTACTTCCTCTTTTTGGCCGGGTTATGTTTCTCCATGTCGTAAACTTTAGGGCGAGGCTTCTAAACCGGGGTGTTTTTAGGGGCGTAATATTCAAATGACGATTGTTTTCAGCCGCCACATTTATCAACGTACGATCTTTCGTACGATGGGATTGACGGCATACGAATGTTTCATAAATCACACGTGAGCTCTGTCGTAAATTGATTTGTGCGATCGGATCTGTGCTCGTTTCTACGTTAGATTGATAAATGAGGCCCAGTCACTCTACACACTGGTGTTAAAGCAAACCAGCAAGGCAGAATTAGATGGCATTTTAATGGTATTCGTATTGCTCAAATCACTGGAGATCTCAGTTTTATCTGTACAGATGTTCAGTGTAATGAAGGTACTGAGAGATTCAGAGACAGACTGAAGCTGGATCTCTGACCATCACAAACACCAGAACCACAGACTCTGGACTTTATCATCTAAAGATCCTCAGCAGCACAGGAGCAGTGAAAATATCTTCAATGTTTCTGTTCGTGGTGAGTAATTCATTCAATTATTAGGCACCTAGACTGGACCGAAAGGCCACTTTAGTATGGATATTAATAGTTAATAGATAATAAACAGGTAAGATGTTAAAATGTTTATTTTCAAATATGTTTTCATGTCCTTGTCTTAATTTATATGGTGAAAAGCTGTGATTAGTGATATGACTGTATATGTTATGCCTTAAATGTCCCACATATGTAAATAATTTAACCCAAAATATATTACTACAAAACATAGGTTAAAAGAAATTTGTGGCACATTAATAGAAGTAATCAGTTATTCCTGTATGTCTCTACATGCTGAGTGAAGAAGCAACTAAAATAGCAACAAAACTGTGATTCTGTGTTTTGTTGTAGTCAGTTACATGTGTTTTGGTTGGTGAGCACCTGTACATATGTCTGCTTACATAGCACCTGTAAAAGCAGGACGCAGCTACTGGAGATGATCTCAGACATATCCATATAGTGGCCATATCACCCTGTAGCACAGGACTGGTTGCCCACTGAAGCTAAGCAGCATCGAGCCTGGTCAGTACCTGGATGGGAGACCTGAGAAAACTAGGCTGCTGTTGGAAGAGGTGTTAGTGAGGCCAGCAGGGGGTGCTCACCCTGTGGTCTGTGTGGGTCCTAACACCCCAGTATAGTGACGGGGACACTATACTGTAAAAAGCACCATCCTTTGGATGAGATGTTAAACCGAGGTCCTGACTCTCTGTAGTCATTAAAAATCCAAGGATGTCCTTCGAAAAAGAGTAGGGGTGTAACCCCGGCATCCTGGCCAAATTTGACCATTGGCCTCTGACCATTATGGCCTCCTAATCCTTCTTTATGGCCTTCTTCTTTGGCACTCAGCGGAGGCGGTCGCATTTTTTTCCCCCGTCCTCTCCCTTATTTTCCCTGCTTGCTCTCTTGTATTGTCATGTCTCATCTATTGAGAGACTCTCTCTGCATTGCTCTTCAAACTAAAAAAAGTTATGGATTTGATCAACTGGTCTCTCAACGCATCGGAGACCAGAATGGACAAAGAGAGTAGCCGTGGAATTGGAATGCGGTTACTCGCCCCAAGACTAAACAATCGCAATCTTATCTTTTCGGCTCCCCCGAACCAGCACTGGCCTCGGCCAAGGCCGCTGCTGGAAAATCAACCCTGGAAAGAGCACTGCAGTGTGACGCTCTTGCGTTCCATACCCAATTCTAAAGACAGCTACCTCCCCACCCCCGATCCCTCGCCTCCGTCGCTTTGAACCGCCAGCCTGACAAGCGGGTCTGGACCAGCGCTAATCTGGCTGCAGGACCGGATGGCTGATTGCCAGAGCTGGATTTTCCCCTGTTGCAAAGTCGTGTGTCTATGGTGTATTATGTGCTTTTGTTGCGGAGGTGTTTTTCCTGTTCTCACACTGTACTCCCCAAGGAGCATAGTCTGGGGGTTATTTTTTTTTCTCCTTACATTCCTCTTGTTTGCTGTATTTTTCTTAAATTCCCTGTCTTCCTGTCCTGTCTACCCCATTGTCATATATGTATGTTGTGTATGGACAGGTTGATGGCTAATTTCGCTGGTACTAGTGACTAGTGACAATAAAGGGCTACTACTACTACTACTACTAATCATCCCCATACACTGATTGGCTTCATCACTCTGTCTCCTCTCCACCAGTAAGCTGGTGTGTGGTGGGTGTTCTGGCGCAATATGGCTGCTGTCGCATCATCCAGGTGGATGCTGCACACTGGTGGTGCTTGTGGAGACCCCCCCCCCCCCCCCTTTCATGTAAAAGCGCTTTGAGTACCCAGAAAAGCTCTATATAAATGTAACTAATTATTAATTATTAAATAATTATTATTATTATTATATTGATGCATATGCATTTGATTGCAGTACATTCTCATCGTAAAAATCACTGCAACTAGCTTATGTATTTAGGTAACTGAGATTATTTGAAAAGAACGATTTTCTATAGAATTATATAGTAAAAACAAATCCTCTTAACTCTAATGTCCTTGAAGTAATTACATTGTTACATTCATAAAAATAAGAATGTGGAAACTAAAACAACAAACCTTTCTCCTTGTATGCACTGGACCGTCATCCTCCTCATCTTCCTCATCTGTTTGTTTGTGGATCAGAGTGTTGCTCATGAAAGTTTAGTGCAGCGTAAACATTCTAGACTCACGTAACTGTACTTAGATCAAAGATCAAACATCTCGTTGATTTATTAGCTTAAGGTGGAGCATAACGAAAGTTTTCTGGCAAATCAGCAGTCTCGCACACAAATTTAGCATTTTGCAAGTTCCTTTATAAACTTGCTAAATAAAATACTAAAATGTAAAAACGCATCTCTGCTTACGAGAAATATTTAATCAAAAGGATCCCATACATCCACATTTCTTGGTAAATAAGCCATTGTGATTTGCTGTTATCACAGCCCAGAGCACAGCACATCAGATAGATGGAATTGCAATTCTGTCCTACAAATGGCGGCCGCACCACTGTATGACGTCACATGAAACCCATGAATAGTCTCATGTTAATAGCATGACATTAAACATTAAAGAAACATAATAACATTAAAGCATGTCAACATATTCTGTTACACCAAATACACAAAATAATTATCTTTAAAAAAGCATCATATGACCCCTTTAAAAATGCCCCCCACCCCCACCCCCCCAAAACCACACACACACACACACACACACACACACACAGAAAGAACATGCCTAACTCACTTCATTTGTGTTTCAGGTGTGTCTGCTGTAGAGAAAAATGAAGTGAAGATGAACTCAGTGAAGGAGGGAAAATATATCACGTTATATACTGGTGTAATAATAGACAGAAATGATTTATTGATGTGGTATTTTAATGACATTCGCCTTGCTTATATCACTGGAGGTCCAGAAATCTGGAAATCTCCTCGGAGATTCAGTAACAGACTGCAGCTGGATCATCAAACTGGATCTCTCAGCATCACAAACATTAAAACCACAGACTCTGGACTCTATAAACTAGACATCACCAACAGCAGCAGCATCAACCCTTCACTGAGCATCAGCAGCAGCAGAGTCAAGAGATTTCATGTTACAGTCAGTGGTGAGTGTCACTCATTTAATTAATAATGTTCAAAACCATTAAATTGAGCGAATAAATGTTTTCATTGTGAACTGTTTAAAAAATATATAATTTTACACAATATTAAAAAAGATGATTTATTTTTATTGATTAATATTGATCATTTATATGATCAGTTTTATAGAAAAAAACTAATATTCTGAAATATTACAATTTAAAATAATGCTTTTCTATTTTAATATACTTTAAAAGACAAGTTCTTCCTTCGATGCAAATCTGAATTTTCAGCATAATTTCTCCAGTCTTCATTGTCACATGATCCTTTAGAAACCATTCAAATATGTTGATTTATTATCAATATTGGAAACAGTTTCAGTTGCTTAATATTTGTTACAATTTTTCTAGTATTCTTTTATGAATAAAAAGTTAAAAAGAACAGCATTTATTTAAAATAGAAATCTTTTGTAACAATGTACACACTGTTCAAATGTTTGGGGTCAGTATATATGTCACATTTCACCAGGAAGCAAGGAACGAGGAGTTCATCAATAACCCAGTCTTTAATAATCTAAACACTCAGGGAACGCAGGAGACACAGGAACACATGGGGAGACATTTACCGACTAATACTAACCGAACAGACTTTAAACACAGGACAATCAGGGAAGAACGAGACACACCTGGAATCAAATTAACAATCAACATGAGGGAGAAACTGAGTCACAGGGAGCAAAAACACACACAGACAGGTCCATAACCCTGTATATATTTTCTTTCTTTGAAAGAAATTAATACTTTTTTTCTGCAAGGATATGCTATACTGACAAAAAGTGATAGTAAAGACTTATGTTGTTAGACAAGATTTCTATTTTAAATAAATGCTGT
Organism: Schizothorax lantsangensis; assembly: GCA_027422415.1. Classification (NCBI taxonomy): domain Eukaryota; kingdom Metazoa; phylum Chordata; class Actinopteri; order Cypriniformes; family Cyprinidae; genus Schizothorax; species Schizothorax lantsangensis. Next base: position 11,614,708 of record CM049843.1, on the reverse strand, counting down.
ATACATTCTGTACTTCTCAACATTTTATTCTTCAGAAGATCATGAAAAATTATCACAGGTTCCCCAAAAATATTAAGCAGCACAACTGTTTCAAACATCAATAATAAATCAGCACATTAGAATGATGAGAGAGTGTAAAGAGACACAGAGTCTTTGCGTTTATTCAAGAAACTATTGGTATATACTCAGACAAGAAGACAAAATAACCCACATAAAGAGGATATGACATGAATTTTGTTAAACAAACAAAAGCAAGAATTTCTGTAGCACATCTCGCTTGAACAAGAATGAGTGAATTACATAATATTAACATGAAAAATTAAATAAGTTATTCTCCTGCTGCACACAAATTATGTTTGGCCCATCCACCTGATGGTGCCAGTTATCTTAAAACTGATAATCCTAGTAGAAAGGTGTAAATATCATTCAAAATGGTAAAACTGATGATTTATTGATCTCTAGATAGACTAATGACTGTCTGTCTTTAGTTGTTTCAGATTCAGGTCTGTCTTCAGCTGCTGTAGCAGGAATATGTGCTGCTGCTGCTGCTGTTCTGCAAGGGGCTGCAGGTGTTCTAATTTACTGTCGCTGCAGAACTAGCACCTATGGACCAGCAAATACAAATGTCAAGTATTACATTCAGCTGATATAACAAAGAGACCATGAGATGTTGTGTAATTTTTTTTAAGGTTTGGAAATGTTTTCATAGTCAAAACATCAATGCAAAGAAACACCAATAATACTTCAGTTGTTCTGATACTTTAGACAGAAGAACAGTGTTACAGTGTCATTCATATATTTTGATCAAACTTTTCAAGTAGGATGTGATGAGGCCAGTCTAGAGTCAGGATGTGATATAAACATATTCTGTAATGAATCATTCTAGTTTTACCTTTATTTTTGTCACCACATCAAAGCAGAACATCACAGGTGAGACAATTAAAACACAAGCCAATTTCACAAATAAACTAAATAAAACTATAAAATCAACTGCAGCATACTACCTTTTTGATACTTGCCTTTATTAAATTTTACGCTTTAAATTTATTGTTTTATTTCAATGATCCAACAGTAGGATGTTTATGATCGATAAATGATGCATTGATAATCTAATTTTAGAGTCTGAGGCCAACTTTTAATAAATCTGATTAAATCACGTATATTCAGTGATTTCAAACTCTGAATTTCTCATCAAACATGAAACATTTCAAAGAGAATTTATTCAATGACTGTTGCTGACTATTTCTCTTGTTTTCTGAAATCTTGTGTTTGTGTTTTGTGTAACATCCTGTTCATTTCTTTCACCTTCTGTGAATCTGTTTTCTTAAAGGGTGAAGCATGACTGGGATGAGTCTAATAATCAGAGACAGATGGAGGCCAGTCGAGAGGAGAGGAATGAAACAGGATCAGGAAATGACACAAGCTGAAACAGACACTCTGATGAATAATGACTTGAAGATTGGTCTGTTCATCACAAAGTGATCAGATTGCATGGACTACTTTTTGGGATACGTGAAATGTTTGGACCCTGCTGACTGTTGGTGATGATGACAGAAAATCCTCACGTTTGTCAGACAAACATCCAGTGGGTACCAGAATGGCAGTGTTGTTCTTTTATATTGTTATAAATTGTAATTATTGTAATGTAAATTGTAATGTAAATATTGTGAAAGAGTCAAGCTTTTAAGAAAAAAAAACATTTTTTATACTGTCAGATGCTCAAGCTCTTCACATTTCTAACAGTTTTAATAATTAAGCTTAATATTGTAAATTGTAAGTATATAAGCGTTTTTTTCATATCAGGGAAGAATTGCATTGTAAAGGAGGTTTATTTTGTGCCAAGGACCTGAATTTACACTCCAGACTTTTCCCTAGCATGTTCTTAAATGTTTTCTAAGTCAGCCATGAAGGAAAAGTGCCATAAGGTCAAGCAGATCTTTTTGGAAATGGAAATTAATAATTTTTACAAATAACAGACATGATTTGTGTGTTTCTTTTTAGAAACATGTCTTGTGTTGTCATGTCTCTTAACATTGATATTAATTTTTCACATTCTGGAATGTGGAATGGGGGAATAATGAATGGGAACACTGACATCGCTTGCTCTTGGTATGAAAATATTGAATGTCCATAGTGCAACACAACTGTAGCCCCCAAAGTAGAAAGAAACAAGCATCTAGTGTTGTAGTCTGTGTGTTGTCATACTATCCTGTCCAGCCCAACATATGTGTGTTTTTTTTTTTTTGTGTGTGTGCTTTACAGCATCTTGTGAACGTGTGTACCACAGTTAGCGGAAACTAGAGACTATGGTTTATTCAGTTTTAGATTTGGATATTATTCTTACACAAAAACCTTTATTAACCCCCCTGAGCTGTGGAGCACTTTTTATAATAGATGGATGTCCTTTATTGGACTTCATCTCAACAGCCATTCACTGCCATTATAAAGCTTGGAAGAGCTAGGCCATTTTTTTTTTATATAACTGTTATTATTATTATTTAATTATTTTTTATTTTTTTTGTATTTGTCTGTATGAAGAAAGTCATATACACCTATTCGCCTTTTTGTATTTGTCTTTTGTTTTGTGCTCATAGTAAATATGTAATTGTATAGGGACTGCAGATGAAAATTAGCCTGAATGGCTACATCTGGCACATTTACATAATATAGTTGACTGCTTATGTTAATTAATGTGCATGGTTCCTTTTAAAATTAAAATAAATAAATAGAATAGGTAGATTTTGTGGCTTTGTCAATGTTGTGTTATGTCAGCGTTAAAATACTGTCATTTGTAACATACACCTTGTCATGATATAAATCAATAAGAGCTGGACATATATCATTCAATTCCATTAAAACTAATGTTTCAGTGTTTAATAAGCTATTTATATATTATAAATGATTTGTGAATATAAAGAGATTTTATTTTGTGGTATGAAAAAAATCATGTGTTTTGAATGAGCAGAATATTTTTAAAATATGAATTTATTTCTTTAACTTTGCATCAGCCTATAAACAACATTTTCTTTCTGAGACAAGCAAAATTAACTTGAAAGATATTTGTATGTTTGTGTGATTAATGCCATTAAAAAATCTGATTCACTCATTATAAACAGATCCTTTGAATGGTGAATTCCTAGTTTGGACACTAGATGTTGCTAGATATTTGCACTAGATATTTGTGATACACACACACACACACACACACACACACACACACACACACACACACAGTCGTGGCCTAATGGTTAGAGGGTCGTACTACATTGTAATGTCGTGGGTTCGAGTCTCGGTATTGGCAGGGATTGTCGGTGTGGGAAGTGAATATACAGTGCTCTCCTCCAACCTCAATACCACGACTGAGGTGAGACCCTCATGACCTTGAGCAAGAACCAAACCCCAACTGCTCCCTGAGTGCCGCAGCAAAAAAATAAATAAATAAAATGGCTGCCCACTGCTCCTGAATACCAGTCTTAATATTTAACATAAATTTTTATCTTTCACATTCACAGAGTCAGATCTTGTATTATCACTTTGACTTGTGAGACACTTCTGTCCGGCAGATGCAGTATTCCACAGTAAAGCTGTTTTGATTAGAGCAGAAGTCAAACTGAGTTTCATGTGAGCAGGAATGGAAAATCAAACAAACAAAAAAACCTTACAACCACATATGAGAATGGGTAAAATAATCCATATGTGACATCAGGGGTTAAACCGTAATTTTACTAAGATACGAGAATAATTTTTGTATGCAAAGAAAACAAAAATAACGACTTTATTCGACAGTGTCTCCTCTACATCAGCGTAGCATCATTTTGGAGAATATCCGCTGGACAGAAACTGCATATGCTCTTCTGTGTCAGCCGCACCGCGCCGATACGTCTTCTACTTGTATACGCTTTGATTTGAATGACAACAGCGCACCCGGTATTGCATATGGTAGGTGTTGTTGTTTTGATTAAGTTATTTATTTTTATTCATTTTTAAAAATTGCTGGAGACAATTAGCATTTATTGTCCTTGAATTTAATCACAAATGAGGCATGAGATTTGAAAACGGCTAGTTTTGGGATTTCTGAAAATAGAGACTTCATCAGATAACATAATCTAGTCTGAACTGTAGCAGCTGTTTTATTACCCTGAAATTATTTATTCATTACGTGTTCAACAGTTCACTGATCTAATAAAACTAAGAAACAAATGACAAAATTTTCACCTTGCATTTAATGTCACATAGGCTATAAAGGCTACTTGCATAACATTGCATAATGTTAGTCAGATTGAAATAATAAAAATAAATAAACTTTGCTTTCAGTTGAGCTCACAGTGCTGTAGTACTGTTTAGCTGCTGTTGCTCAAAATGCCACAAGATGGCAATTTATAAGTTTAATCAATGTCAAAGCAGAAAGGTGTACATTTCGATCAAAGATATCAGTAATGTATTCGGTATTCAATTATATGTTGTAAAATAATAAAACAACAGTTAAAGAGAAAGGAGCACAGTGAAGGGTGTGATTAATATTTATAACGTTGGGTAAATTTCTGTAGGCTGCTATGGTGAACATCTAAAAACAAACCCGCTGATATTCTCAGCGAACCAAACTCCGCCCATTCCGAATATTTCTAACAATTTACAACAACAGAACACTTATGGATCAGAATCTACATCTATTTTTAATAAAATCAGTGAAAATGAAGCTTCTCTGCATTTTGCCATCATTGCTCTGTTTACTCGACCATGGTGAGACATTTCAAGTTTCTCTTCCGGCCGACATACAAAGCGAAAGTGACGCAGTTTGTTTTGTATCAGATCCAGACACAAATGTATTTATCATGTGTGTTTCGCTGGCAGTGTGTAGTTTTGCTCGATCGTAAGACATTTATTTGTTACAATCTCTCTTCTGGTCAACAATAAAAACGAACAGTGACGCGACTGTATTGTATACAGTTAATTTGAGAGTCATGACTGGGAAAGCGAAAAATACTGAAGGGTCATTCTGTAATTTGGGGTACATCTCATGTCCGTGATGTATATTTTTAATATATTTTAATCAATATAATGCCACAATGCTCAATTTCCTGTTCAATAAACAATTTAAGTGGGTGCAAACTTGCAAACTAGAAGCTGTTCAATAACAACCTGCAGTGTAGGCTATTCATATTTGTTCAATAACTAGAACCTGTTCAGTATCCAGTTGCAAACTTGTTCAGTAACAAATAATAATAAAAAAAAAAAATGTTGTTGTAAGCATAGGCGTAAATCCTATGGGGGGGGGGACAGGACCCCCCTATCAGAGGGTTGACCCCCCTAAAAATATCATTGCAAGTGACTCTGTTGTAAATAATATAATGGACATTTACTTAAAATAATTGTGTAAGTAGTAAAACAAAATAAATGCAAAAAAGCGTTTTTAAGTGCAGAAATGTTTTCAGTCCCCCTCCCTTACCTCACAGTGGTTTGGTCCACTGCCTCCTTTCCACCTTTACCGATACACACACGAGCCCGGTGGGAGAGAGTAAAGTTCTTCAGTAGTTATTTGTAAGTAACTTAGGCTGTCAAGGCTATTTTATTCTATATATATATATTTATACATCGTGTGAAATGATTCTTTCTATTTAATACAGTTGATGCTGGATCATTAATAAATTAGTCATGACAAAAAAATGATGATATCTGATGTATTTTTCTGTGAGCGAAGTTATTCCGTAGCTTGTCACTCACTATAACTAACACGGCCATAAGCCTTAATATTGTAGACCTACCGATGTGTTGGGTTTTGCTCAATATGATGTTAAGTGGCAGATCAGTGAATATCTAAAGAGAAGTCCTCAGTCCTAGACGAAACCTAAATACTATGTGGAGGACACAAAATAATAATTATAATATGACCGCGTGGTGAACAATATGAACCGAACTCATATTTAAACACGGTCGCCATGCTATACACATGCTGTGTACACATATCTATCTGTACAAGTACAATTTTGGCTGTATTATTATTAAATTTCAGATACACCCCTAATTATAGAATGACCATGAAAATGAGTAGGCTATTTATAGTATTCAGTATAGTATATCAGTATAGGCTATCCCAACCTACTGTGAGTCACTTTGAACAGCTGAAAAAAAATGTCAATGAAATACAAAGAGCAGGAATATATGTATGAAGTACTGTCCTGAATATATCAGGGTTCTGCCTTGGCAGGCTTGTCCCCAATGTGTTCCATTGGGGTCTGTTTTTCATACCTCAGTTAAAGGTTTACTCCACCCCAAAATTAAAATTTTGTCATTAATCACTTACCTCCATGTCGTTCCAAACCCGTAAAAGCTTTGTTCGTCTTTGGAACACAATTTAAGATATTTTGGATGAAAACCGGGAGGCTTGTGACTGTCCAATTGACTGCCAAGTAAATAACACTGTCAAGGCCCAGAAAATTATGAAAGACATCGTCAAAATTGTCCATCTGCCATCAGTGGTACAATCTGAAATTTATGAAGCGACGAGAATACTTTTTGTACGCAAAGAAAAAAAACAACAACTTTATTCAACAATTCGTCTCTGCGTCACCGTAGCGCCATTTTGAAGAGTATCCACTGAACACAAACTGCATACACTGTTCTGTGTCAGCCACACCACAAAAATCCCAAAATCCCCCCACATTCATTCTAGAATGATGAATTATTTCCAAATACAGCTTTTCAAACCATCTAGTGAACATTCATGTGTTTTTTATATTGCAATATGCATTGTTGAAAACCTAAATATTGCAGTGTCAGTTTTTTCCATTATCGTGCAGCCCAGATACAGTTACTGCTGGAAAGAGTTCAAATACGAAGAAGATCCTAGAAAACCAAAGATTGTGAAGGACCTGGAAGGACTCATGAACAACTGTCACAAATCCAAAAACATCACTGATCATCCATAACAACACAGTATTAAGATTCAAGGGTATATAAACTTTTGAACTGGCTGTCTGGTGCAGTCTTAACAACCTGGAGCTGAACACGCTCAAAACAGTGAAGATGATCGTGAACTTAAGGAGAAACCCCCCTGCACTCCCCCCACTCACCATCATGAACAGCACTTTAACAACAGTGGAGAATTTCAGATTCCTAGGCACCACTATCACTATCATCACTATAGAGCTGCTGAAACAGTTCTACTCCGCCATCACTGAATCCACTGTCAAAGCTGCCAAAACTGACCTCAGAAGACTACGGAGGGTAGTCCGGACTGCTGAGCGAATCATTGGTACAACCCTCCCCACTCTCCAAGAACTGTACTTATCCAGAGTGAGCAAAAGGGCTGGTAAAATCACTCTCACATCCAGCACACTCCCTCTTTGAACTGTTGTCGTCTGGTCGACGCTACGGAGCTCTGAGCACCAGAACGACCAGACACAGGAACAGTTTCTTCCCTCAAGCAATCCATCTCATGAACACTTGCCAATAAACGCGGAACACACAACACTATTATACATTTATTTATTTAACACACATTCTTATTTACATTTCAAATTTGCATATAACATACCTGTAAATACAAAATTGCCTATTTTATATATTGTGTTTTTGCTATTTTGTACATTGTCTATTTTATTTATTATTCTTTTTATTATCTGTGTCCTGTCCTGTTGCTGTCATTCTGTTGCACTGTGGAGCTTCTGTCACTATAACAAATTCCTCATATGTGTAAACATACCTGGCAAATAAAGCTCATTCTGATTCTTTATTTGTGTATAATTTTGTCTTGTGGTCTATATGTAAACATTTGTTATGTGAAGTTGCCTGTTCAGGACAGTACTATGAATAAAAAAGTTATTGCATTAAATCATTAACATTTTGAATATTCTGCAAGGGGTATGTAAACCTGTGAGCAGAATATGAATCATGATTTGGCTTGTATGATGTTCTTCAAGTTGTTGAAGATGATCCATGAGACTCATGTCTGTCTGATGAGTGAATGTGTGAATCAGTGATGTTCTTCTGCTGTTTGTTTGCATGTGTTACATTATGAATCAAGACATACATACAATCTTTATGATCTGTAGAAATAAATCACAGCACTTTCCTGTTGTATTATTTTGTTTGGCTCATAATTAACTGTTACTTTCTCTAGATGTGTCTGGTGTTGATACAGATGGAGTGTCATTGTCAGTGATGGAAGGAGATCCAGTCACTCTGAACACTAGTGTTGAAACAAACCCACAAGAAAAGATTAAATGGTATTTTAATAGCATTCGTATATCTGAAATCACTGGAGATCAGAATAGGACCTGTACAGATGAACAGTGTGATGAGAGATTCAGAGACAGACTGAAGCTGGATCATCAGACTGGATCTCTGACCATCACAAACACCAGAACCACAGACTCTGGAGTTTATAAACTAAAGATTATTAAAAACACAAGAGATCGTGAAAAGATCTTCATCGTTTTTGTTAATGGTGAGTCATTATGTTTGAAAGCAAGTACATCACAGCACATCATTAATGTGTTTCCTGAAGAACAACATTGCTTAGCAAAGCAATTGTCATTTGTTATCGTTTCAAATCGTTTATTAAAATTTAAAATTTTTGTTTCTGTGTGTTTTATGAAACCTTGCCAGGGGTATGTAGTAAACATTTTAGTAAGAGAAATGAGCCCTGTAAAGTTTGAGACACTCTGCACTGTGCTCAACAGTTCCACTCAACATTGTATGTTAATATAGTGGAAAATAGCACCATTTTCTTGAGGTGTTAGTTATCTGTAACATTCATAATATTCATGTCTTGTTCACGATCATCCACGAGGCTCATGTATGTTTGTCCGATGATTGAATGTGTGAATCAGTGATGTGTGAAAATGGATTTCTACAGATCATAAAGATTGTGATTAGAGAAATATGTCTGGATTCATAATGTAACATGCAAACAAACAGCATATGCTGTTTGTTTGCATGTTACATTATGAATCCAGACATATTTCTCTAATCACAATCTTTATGATCTGTAGAAATCCATTTTCACAGCACTGTCCTGTTGTATAATTTTGTTTGACTTTTGTTTAACTGTTTATTTCTACTCCAGGTTTTTTCAGTGTTGACACAGATGAAGTATCATCGTTTGTGATGGAGGGAGATTCAGTCACTCTGCACAGTGATGTTGAAACAAATCAACAAGAAAAGATCAGATGGTATTTTAATGATATTCGTATCGCTCAGATTACTGGAGATCAGACTAATATCTGTACAGATGTTCAGTGTAATAATGGCATGGAGAGATTCAGAGACAGACTGAATCTAGAGAATCAGACTGGATCTCTGACCATCATGAACATCAGAACCACAGACTCTGGAGTTTATCGTCTACGGATCATCAGCAGCAGCAACATCAGTGAAACAATCTTCATTGTTGCTGTATATGGTGAGTCACTGTTTAAAAGCAAGTCTTGTACATTTAAATTAATTGATATTTTTGTAGTGATATTTAGTGGTGATTTTTTTTTCTTTACCTGTAAAATAATTCACATGCAGTATATAGATAATTTAGTCAAAAATACATTTACTGGTGAAATGGAATTTGTTCATTTAAATATGAATTGACTTAAGTGTGATGTGAATTGTTGTTTTTCCTTTGGTGTGTTGTGGATTTTATCTGTTAGTCTTATTTTAAATTAAAGCTCTGTTACCATCTGTTTACATCCATCAGTTTTTTTTTTTAGTTCATTATGAATCTAAAGTTCATCGGATTTAATGAAAAATATGCTTATAGCTTAGTTGTGGATAAATGTTGCTTTTTAGACAAAGTAAAGAGGCTTCCACAGTTCTGTCATGTTATGTAGTGTTTACCCCTCAAAAGGATCCTTCAGCAGCTGTTGGTTTGTGTTTCAGGTGTTCCTGCTGCAGAATTAGATAAAATGAAGAGAAAGTCAGTGAAGGAGGGAGAATATGTCACTTTTGATCCTGGTGTAACAAAAAACTCAAATGATTCAATGACATGGTATTTTAATGACATTCTCATCGCTGAAATCACTGGAGATCAGAATAAGATCTGTACAGATGATCAGTGTGATGAGAGATTCAGAGACAGACTGAAGCTGGACAATCAGACTGGATCTCTGACCATCATGAACACCAGAACCACAGACTCTGGACTTTATATACTACAGATCAACAGCATCAGAATCAGCGTCATGAAGATATTCAGTGTTAATGTCACTGGTGAGTATCATTTAGTCATTCCATGCACTTCCCTTTGCAGTTTTAGAGAACAGTTTTTAATATAAATTACACCAGTAAATGTTTTGATTGTGGGCTGTTAGAAAGAGTGAGCTTTGGTTCAATATTTAAATATAACTGAGATCATCTCTATCATCTTCACATGCATGTCACATTGAGTATTTTTACATTATGAATTTTACATTTTGCACTGTTGATATTTTAGAGTGTCACCCCTTTATTTCTGTGCACTCTTTTTTCTGCATCGTGAATGATTTGTAGATTGTACACACAAAAGATTCTCTGTATTTTTGTATTTTTCCATATTTCCCATTCATTTCCAATGGCGGTCATTTTTGACCACGAATAACACAAGTGTGACTATTTTTTTTGCGACCATTTAGCTTTTTCGAATCAAGTCCACATTTTTTTATTTTTGTGTGTGGTCACATAGTGACTGTCATAAAAGTCACCAAAGGTTCGTACCATTCTGATGAAGTAGCGATTTTTAAAAATTCAAAAAAAAAAATTCCAGAGGGTTAATACTGCATGTTGCTATTTTAGCTTATCGTATTGATGACCAAAGTAGAAAGGTGTAAATGTCAGTCTAAAGTATTGTTATTAATCAGTCTCTAATATTAATGGCTATCTCTCTTTAGCTGTTCCAGATTCAAATGTGTCTTCAGGAGCTAAAGAAGGAATATATGCTGCTGTTGCTGCTGTTCTGCTGGTTGCAGCTGCTGGTGTGATTTACTGTCACTACCGGAGATCTACACAAGCAAGCAGACAGATGCAGCACAGTCATGATCAGGTGAGATACTATGTGCATTGAATCTGTGTGCCTGCAAAAACTGTGAATTGTTCCTTTAGCTTCTGTGAATATGTGTTTTCTTGCAGCAAAGTGGAGTGGAAGACATTTCCCTTATCAGAATGGAACTCCATTGATGGCTGCGGAAAATGGGATATCACAGTAACATCATTTATCTGTCCCTCCAGGACTTAGCAATTCTGTGCTAGCTAAATGTAATGCAAAATCAAACAAACTCTGCATAATTTAGGGGAGCTTGCAATTTTTCTAAATTTCCGCAGATTTCCAACAGATTTTGGGACTAGACGTGTCATGTGGCGTCATTGCATCGTACTATTGCATCTGGTCCCACTGTAAAGTGCACATTCTCTCTAACACATGCACAGGTAAATGCATGCTCCGAGGGACATCTTTTCTATAAACTAGTTCTATTTATCAACACGGCCTGTATGCTGCGCAAAAGAGGATTACACGCTCTGTAAACATTTCCAGAAAGGATGAGGAGCAAGACAGAACGCGTGAAGGAGATGCTAAATGAAAATGTAAGTTCACTCTCTGACAGCAGGTGGCGCTTATGTAACAGCAGCAATAATGCCGTTTCCAGGGTTACCCCTGTAAACACAGCAGGCTGCCCTACTTTCTGTGACATAATAATAGTCAAAAGTAATTTCATAAGTGTGTTTTGTTTTGTCATGTACTTGATACACCAGGCTTGTATGGCCAATATAGTGAATATGGAGGAAAACAACTATGCAAAGCAGCACATTACCAGCAATACAACACATTTATTTATTAATTAGTGCCATGTTCGTGCATGTCATGTGAAGAGGAAGATGGAGACCTGTGGGTCGTTCAAGGTAAAGCTCACTACTTCACATTACCCTGCATAAGTTCAGTGGGTCATGAACATAAGTTCAGTTGCCATTAGCAGATGCCACACATGGCTCACAAGCATTTTGCTCATCGTTTTTACAGAGGTCTGTGGTTCATAATCACTTTTAATCACACTAACCAAAATGTTTGTCAACACAATAATGGATCAAAAACAATGTTCGTTAATATTTTTAGTGAACAGATTAAATACACAAATGCATTTATACAGTGGCATGCAAAAGTTTGGGAACCCCTTGTAGAATCTGTGAAAATGTGAATAATTTTAACAAAATAAGAGAGATCATACAAAATGCATGTTATTTTTTATTTAGTACTGTCCTGAGTAAGATATTTTACATACAATATGTTTACATATAGTCCACAAGACAAAAAAATAGCTGAAATTATTCAAATAACCCCCTGCAAAAGTTTGGGAACCCTTGGTTCTTAATACTGTGTGAGGTTACCTGATGATCCACGACTGTTCTTTTGTTTTGTGTTGGTTGTTCATGAGTCCCTTGTTTGTTCTGAACAGTTGAACTGAGCACTGTTCTTCAGACAAATCCTCCACGTTCTGTAGATTCTGCAGTTTTCCAGCATTTTTGCATATTTGAACCCTTTCCCGCAGTGACTGTATGATTTTGAGATCCATCTTTTCACACTGAGGACAATTGATGGACTCAAAACACAACTATTAAAAAAGGTTCAAACATTCACTGATGCTCCAGAAGGAAACACGATCCATTAAGAGCTGGCTGTTGAAAACTTTTGAACAGGATGAAGATTTCCAACTTTTTTCTTTTGTTGAAATATATATATTTTTCCATTTATTACTGCCCTTCGGAAGCAACAGAAGATACTTGCATGTTTCCCGGAAGACAAATTAAGTACAATTTACCTTGATCTTCAAATTCAAAAAGTTTTCACCCCCCGGCTCTTAATGCATCGTGTTTCCTTCTGGAGCATCAGTGAATGTTTGAACCTTTTTTAATAGTTGTGTTTGAGTCCATCAATTGTCCTCAGTGTGAAAAGATGGATCTCAAAATCATACAGTCACTGCGGGAAAGGGTTCAAATATGCAAAAATGCTGGAAAACTGCAGAATCTACAGAACGTGGAGGATTTGTCTGAAGAACAGTGCTCAGTTCAACTGTTCAGAACAAACAAGGGACTCATGAACAACCAACACAAAACAAAAGAACAGTCGTGGATCATCCAGGTAACCTCACACAGTATTAAGAACCAAGGGTTCCCAAACTTTTGCAGGGGGTTATTTGAATAATTTCAGCTATTTTTTTTGTCTTGTGGACTATATGTAAACATATTTTATGTAAAATATCTTACTCAGGACAGTACTAAATAAAAAATAACATGCATTTTGTATGATCTCTCTTATTTTGTTAAAATTATTCACATTTTTCACAGATTCTACAAGGGGTTCCCAAACTTTTGCATGCCACTGTATTTATCAGATGATTTTATGCAATGTGACTTTCAAATAGAAGCATTCAATTCACATTTATTTGTACCGGTACTAAAGTTTACCATAGTTTTTCTATTACAGTTTCAGTATCTGTCTATTATTGTAATTCTATCATGACAACTCTCGGAAGATTTTAGCACGGTGATGGATATGACAATGTTAATGTATTTGGTCTTGGCGGAATAGATCTGCTTCGCTGCTGCTGCTGTTGGTTATTACTGTAGTTGTAGATTATTGCTGCTGCTGCAAGCAAGAACAGGAACTTGCTACTGCCAGTGCATACGGTGATATGGTGCTGTGAGTATGTAAGACATACTGCTGCTGCACAAGTAGCATATAAAATACGGAGTGTCTATTTACACTAAGTGCATAGCCCGCCTTGTTGGCAGAGGCTATTTACACTAACTCCACCCACCAACATGTGATTGAGCTAGTCAACACTACAAAAGATGCTCGTCAACCAGACACAATCGACCTGAGCTCAAACCCGCCTTTTGCTGAACTTTTTTCCCTTCCTTTTCAAATCCCATATTGTTACAGAAGTATACTCGGAACACAGAGATGTTAATTGGGAGTTTATTTGACAACACCGTGGGATGAGCAGGAATTCAGATGAGTAGACTGAGCAATGATACTTTAGATGCAATGACGAGGAATGTGATGACAGACTTCGTCTTACAGGACCAGGAGATTGTGGATGGATGGAGAGATGAACACACACAAACCAGTCCGTCTTGAAGGTGGGTGAGAGAGGCACGGAGACCATGGAGGACGAGGATGAGGAGAGTTCGCTGGAGAAACACAGGAGGTAAGTACAGGAAACAACGCTGAATGTCTTACTTGTAATCTTCGTGGGAGTAGAGAATGAGTCCAATACGTATAAACGAGACCGGACACTGGAGTGAGGTGATGTGTGTGCTTTTGAAGTTAGCGTGATGAGTGAGCAGATGAGAGGCAGGTGAATATGATTAGTATTCAGGTGAGAGGGTGCGCTGGGATTGGTTGGGATGGAGACCTGGCTGAGCTGGGCTGGGGAGGTGGAGGTTTTCTGAGGAACTCTGAAGCACGCTGCAAAAAACTCAAATGAATGCTAACCAGCCATTTAAATGTAAAGCAGTAAGCTCATTGGCTGCGCATGCAATTAGAACCAATCAGCTTATGCCAAGTCATTTAACACTGTGAATATCATTAGTTACGTGAAGAATCCATCAGCCTGCACCATCTAGAATTTCATGAAAGAACTTGGCATATGTTGTTTTTCCTATCTCCATCTCTTTCAGTTCTCATCATTAAAGGGTTACTCCACCCCAAAATGAAAATTTTGTCATTAATAACTTACCCTCATGTCGTTCCAAACCCATAATAGCTTTGTTCATCTTCGGAACACAATTTAAGATATTTTGGATGAAAACCGGGAGGCTTGTGATTGTTCCATTGACTGCATAGTAAAGTGCACTGTCAAGGTCCATAAAAGTATCAAAGACATCATCAAAATAGTCCATCTGCCATCAGACGTGCAATCTGAATTTTATGATGTGACAAGAACACTTTTTGTATGCAAAGAAAACAAAATATCGACTTTATTCAACTTTTTCTTCTCCTCCGTGACACTTCCTGCAAGCGCGTTCATCAGTTTTTACAGTATCGTGTATCAGTTTTTACAGTTTCCCAGTAAATGATGCCGAGCGACTGAAGCTATGGCTAGTAGCTGTTCACCAAGATGGGTTCTCTGTCTGTACGCTTGCCTCGACGTCAGCAGGTCACGACGTTTACGTCAAGCGTCATCTGAGGCGTGCTTGCATCGTGCTCTGCTAGTGAACTCATGAACGTGCTTGCAGGAAGTGTCATGGAGGAGAAGTATAATTTGAATAAAGTCGATATTTGTTTTCTTTGTGCACAAAAAGTGTTCTTTTCGCATCATAAAGTACAGATTGCACGTCTGATGGCAGATGCACTATTTTGACGATGCATTTCATACTTTTAAGCATGTTTGGCTGTGTTGTTTTTGTTCAAAGTGCTCAGTATATCATGCAATTATTGTGTTTTGTTGATATTTTTGTATTCTAGAATATTATCTCTGAGTGATGGAAATGATCACACATGAATGACTTCACATGACTTTTCTGCATGCTCAGACCAGTTTTTACCACCACATTTCAGGACAGGCATATGGACAAAACAGCTATGTCTGTGTGAATATAACAATAACCATTACAACCCATGACTTGAGTAAAACGCTGAAGTAATCAAAAACCAAACTTGTTTTGTCAGTAACAGAGGGGAGGTTTGCTAAATTGTACATAAGATAAATTATGTAATGAATCACATCATCTTTGCCATGAACCTATGCTATACTATATACAGTAAACTGTTGTGCTCTCTTTGTGATTGTTGCTCATGTGAAAAATGCTATTAAAACATCTGCTTCTCTTATAGCTGAACCCTGTGTGTCATTTTTGAGTTTATCAGAAATAAATGAACTAATCAAACACTGATTCATTTATATAGTGATTGTTGTGTCTCTACTATCTGACTTATGATTTCAACTCAACATGGTCTCAACTTTCACCTTTAACATTTTAGGATTCAACCTGTGACCTTCACCCAAGCTGTTTAGCTTGATCCTTAGCAATAGGAGCACAAGAGTCTAATCAACTGTTATTTCAAAAGCTAGAGAATGCAGTTCTCCGAGACTGTGTTATGATCTATATGACCTTATTATTTTTTTTGTGAGTATTAGGCTTATCATTATTGCTGATCACTGTTGTTGTGCTATTATATTGTAATAATTACCATTATATAATCAGAGGAGCATAGACAAGTTTATGAAAGTGTCACTCCACAATACAATAACAAAATATATAAATATGTATAGTATTTTTATGCTACATTAATCAGTGTCTAGCACACCTTCCCAAGGAAAGAATATGGACCAGAAGACATTGCAATTACTACATGATATTTAGACAGACTTTAAGAAGTTCCAAATCTATACTTTTAATGTCAGTAAACATGTGCAAACAATATACTTGGTCTTGTGAATTTATTATGATGTTAATTACATTTACTTACAAATTCATCATCATCATGTTGATATGCTATGTTACCATAAAACACTTAAGACAAACATGTCTTCTAATATCTTCAATTGTTGCGTATACCAAGCTGCAGCAGACACATTTATAAACAAGTTCACTTGGACCCATTGTGCCAGCTGTCTCTTTAATACTGTGTGGTTTATACATGTTGCTGCTGATTGGGCTGACACACTTTTGACACATTTTTGACAGACCCACCAAACAAGAGCAAACGTATCTCAAACCCCGTTGCACCTGCACACAGTTTCCAGGAAACATGTCGTTCAACCCGGAAACCGTAGCAAAACCGCAGCAAAACTTTGGGCATCATAACACAGTCTTGGAGATAAGAAGTGGATTATCCTTCACCTGAAATGTTAGTCTTTTCATCCTGAAATGCGAGGCAAATGTTTGAACGTGCCCCAGAACTAAGATACAAATGAAATACACAGTGCTCTAAGTTTTCTGGTGGGTAATAGTTTTGCTGAGGTAAGAAAGAGGCTACTAGAGAAATTGAAAGTAATACAATGTAAATAGTCTTCATGTGAATAAACTTTCATTCATATTATAGCTTAATAATAATAATAATAATAATTATTATTATTATTACTATTATTTGACAAAATACAGCGGTATTACATCTAGTGGGTACACCATGGAATTACATATAGCCTATGATTTTCTTTTTCTTTTCTTTTTTTCCATCAGATGGCACTAATGTGCCCTCATTCATTGGATTCTAAGAGTCTGTTGTTTTTGTGGTAACTAAAGCACCGCATTAGTTGAAAAAAAATGGTGTGTGTGTATATATATATATATATTTATTTATTTTTTCTAATAATTTTAGGGTAGAGAGGGGGAAAACCATAGTTTTCACAAATCCCTTCACTCGATTGGGATGTTCTCTTTTATTCTGGACGGCAAGGGCAGTGACTGTAACATCGAGTGTATTTTGCAGTATTAAATACGTATTTATACCGATTTCATCAGGCTCCAGAAATTCTTCAAAAAGAACACAAAGCGTCATCAGAACACAGTGTTCAACGCATCACCGTTTCCGTTTAATAAACGTTTTGCACCGTTTTTTCGGGGCTGAACGCAGCCCTGGTCTTTACTCATGCCTTGTCTGTAAAAATGCTTTTACTATATTAGCTTGGCTGGTAGGCTATTAGTTTTGGCTCTTGTATCAAAAATAATAATTGAGAAATGTAAATATAAATCTACAACAACAACTCTAAAATTGGTGCTGTTACAAGAATATAAAGTTGCATGGATTCAAAAGGATGGTCAGTGAAAACTGAACCACTGGGCCATCAGAAAATAAATAATCATCGAGTATTGCTATGGTGTGTGTACTGCAGTCAAAGAATGCTCATTTATGCCAAATTTGTACTCTATGAAACTTTAAAATAGTTACATCACGCAAATTTTGGCAGGAGGGAAAATGTTACATCTTCAAACGTCAAAATGAAAGAAAACAATTAGATTAAAAAACAAACAAACAAACAAACATATACCAACTAAATTTGGGCTAAGCTCCAAATGTTTACAATGTCTGGTTCCACACCTGGTTTGAATAATGAAGAAATACTTGTGCAAATCTCTCTTTCTCAGGTTTATGTCTGATGTGGATTACGAGATCTGATCCCAAAAAGATCTATTTGGAAAGCTCCTTTTTTAAACTAAGGGGGAAAAAAATCTTAACATTTTAGGATTCAACCTTTGACCTTCACCCAAGCTGTTCAACTCAATCATTAGCATTATAAACACATCACTTATTTTAAAAGCTTTTTGGTTTAATGAATTTATATTGGTTGTGGGTGAAGGCTAATCTTGTAAAGGTGAATTCCTGGTCCACTCTAGTAAAGTTTACATAATTATCTATCTTTCATTCTTGAAGTTAATCCCATATTACATCTTTTTTTTTTTACATTGAAATATCAATGATGATGCACTGACTTCTAGTAAGTTGAATGGGTTCAGTAAAAACCTCTGTTCAGGGAGTATGCAATTTTGGAGCATTTTCATTGTTTTTCTGTTTTTGTCTGTGTAATGGAAATGCCAGGCTCTCTCACCACTCAGTCCTAACGTTCACCCTCACCGGAGTACTAATCACTCGCACCTATTCTGGATTGATCTGCAACCATGTACCACACATAAGCACACACCTCACACTCAGTCATTGTCTGGTCTCACATTGAGCTTGGGACTGCTTACCTGTTTTCCATGTGCTGTATGACTCCAAGCCTGTACTTCATCCGTGTCTCCGGTGTTCCCTCCTTGTTATCTGTGTGCTCCGTGTTCCTCGTTGGATCTTTCCTCCTGAGGATTCTCTACTTACCTGGATACTCACCTGTCTCCCCAAGGTGTGCACTGTCCAATCACTCCAGCATTCCCAAACTCTCCATTACCTGCAAGAACAGTGAGACCGTTTACTCTTCATCCCTGATATTCTGTTGAATTCTAACTTGTTTTAATAAACTGTGACAATACCATCATCCATCTGAGTCTGTCTGTTACAGTCTGTCTATATTGGAGTTATTTTAAGAATTGTTGACACTATCTTTTATCTATGGATTCAGTAGTTTGTAGTAAAGGGTTCTTGTCTGAAGCAGAAGATTTACGGTTTCCTATAATCAGTAATGGAAAGTCCTTCAACCACATACTATTCACACAGACTCACTTTTGACACCTCAGACACACACTCACAAACTGACATCAGACACAAACACAGCAGATACATGCACAACCTGTTTGTGCAACAGATCAAACCGCATCTCTGTACAGGTGTGAATAAATGAGACAACCGCGTATTTTTTAATGAAAATTAGATAAAACTTTATTTTAAGGACTTATTCTCATTATTTACTAGCATGCATATTACTAGCATATTGGCTGTTTATTAGTAATTGTAAAGCACATATTAAAGGGATAGTCCACCCTTTCATATGAATAGAATTGGAGTTATATTAAAAAAATGTCCTGGCTCTTCCAAGCTTTATAATGGCAGTGAATGGGTGTTGAGACTTTGAAGTCCAATAAAGTGCATCCATACATCATAAAAAGTGTTCCACACGGCTCCAGATGTTAATAAAGGCCTTCTAAAGTTAATAGATGTGTTTTTGTAAGAAAAATATCCATGTTCAAACCTTTAGAAATCGTAATCTCTAGCTTCAGCTAACTGTTGTACGCGTGTTCACAAGAGAGTGGCGTTCCAGCGGATGATGTAGGACGTAGGCGTTTTTTGTAGTTTCTTTTTACACAAACGCATCATTTCACTTTAAGGTCTCTGCACACTGAGTCCGAAATTTTCGGCCGAAATTTTCGCATGTTAAAAAATAAATAAGACCTCACGTTGTGTCAATTACGTTTGCACACTGCCTCCGAAACTTTCATCCGTCAAAAAAAATTCGGATCAGGTTCGATTTTTTGCATTTTTGCATCTGTAGCATGCATTTTAATAGGAAAGGAAAAAACGAATGTGAAAATTTTGGACTCAGTGTTCAATGGCCTTTAGAAGGCCTTTATTAACTCAACGGAGCCATGTGGAGCACTTTATTTTGCTTCAAATCTGGACCACTACCAGTGCCATTATAAAGCTTGTAAGAGCTAGGACATTTTTTAATATAACTCCAATTGTATTTGTCTGAAAGAAGAAAGTCATATACACCTACGATGGCTTGAGGGTGAGGAAATCATGGGGTAATTTCATTTTTTGGTCAACTATCCCTTTAATGCCTTATTCTGCATGACCATATTTTAGATCCCGTAACCCATACCTCAACTTAACAACTAATATGCAGCAAATTAGGAGTTTAGGCAAAAGTTGTAGTTAATAGTTGGTTATTAATGGGAATTGGACCTTTAAAAAAGTTTGAATTTGATACTTTAAGACTTGGTCAAACATGAAAATGTTCCAATCGGCTGTAAGATTTAGATAAATTCTTTTCTAGGTTTTAGGAGACTATTCTATCTGTCTCACACTTCAAAAACCCTTTAGGATGATCCTGCTGCATGTCTACTGTGATTTCCTGATGCTACATGTGGTCATTTTCACCAGTCCCAAATCTTAACTATAGACTTTGAAATTGAGGTTGTCACAAGAGGATCTGCGTCTTTGCAGTTTGATCATCATCTAATGGCAACTGGTGCATACTCAACATGATCTTCAACATTCTGCAAAAAAAACAAAAACATAAAAAACATCACAAGATCTGAATAAGATCCAATCTGCAAAAAAATATATAAAAGCAAAATGTTACAAGCAGGCTTGAAAAAAATGCTAATTGGCTGTTGTGCAAAGCAGCAGCAACTTGTGCATCATTGTGACTTTCATTTCCTAAAGCCTTCAGTTTCCTGTGAGACATCTTAACATGCATTTTAACATCCACTTAAATTTGTAAAATGCAACTTAATTTTTGTATTGGGACTACATTAATCGTTTTTTTTTTTTTTACAACTAAGTGAACAATGGATCTGTAATTAATGATCATTTAAGTTGAGTTTCTGTTGTGTTGTTGAGTTTCTGCGGTCATCATTGTGCTGAAGAGTAGCACTTGTGCTTTTGATGTGCGTTGCTTCACACAGTGAGAAATAACTGTGCTAACGCCAGAACTAACAATAGTGCCTTCTTACTTGCGCATTCCAGTTTAAATTATATTTAGCATTATATTTATTATTTATTATATTATAGTATTGTATAAACCTGAATTGATTCTGGAAATGTTTTTCGATAAATTCAGTTAATTGAACAAATAATTTTATGATTGATATTCACTGACTGAAGAATTCTGAACATGAAAGTTGAAGTTTGTAGAATTGATGGAGTTTAGAGATCCTGCAATCTTTCAGTGTTTCTGTAGAAAACAAATTACTTTGGCTTTTTTGGAACTACAGTCTTAGGCAGATCAGTTTTTCTTTTTTATTCCTTTTTTTTTGGAGTGTTTCTTGCACTGAATGATGATCATATTATGGCTTTTACAAATATCAGATATAGTACTGTTGTGTGTGTGCTTGTGATGTATGTGATAGATCGTACATAAACACAGACACATGCATCTAAATCTGACTCACTGCTAAATTTATACAGAGACACATTACATAAATAGTAATAAATTGTCTTACCGATTGATGTGCTTTTCTTTTGTGGAATGTGGGAGCAGCATAAATGATCTCTTCTTCACGAGACTGAACTGTTTTAGCAACAATAATAGATGCATTAAAACAACAAAACTCAGATCTGTTTCATTGGGTGACTTATGTGTTATTATTAAGGCTGTCAACCCATTAATGTATGTGATTGAATATTTAAAACAGTAAGATTTTATAAAAGCATTAACAATTTTAATTTTAACAGTTTCAAGCACAAAATATATAATTCTATAACATATGTTTATCTTTAATAAGTCATTCCTTATTATAGATAATTTATAAATTAAATGAAGATTAAGATATTTTTAGATTTATAATAAATTATTTTTAAACAGGTTTCATGTAATTTAAGTTGAAATGACTTTGAAAATACAATGAAATTGATTATAATAAAAAAAAATTAAGGCTGCAAGTGAACTAAAGTTTTTAAGTTCAAATAGGTGGAAACTTTGTACAGTTTAAGATTATTACCATAAATGTAGTTAAGGTTATTTTACTATTGAAATAATGTAGAATTACAAATTCTGTTTGCATTTTCAGGGTGTTTTGATGCAGATTGAGAAATTCAGAATCATTTTTCTGTATGACTGAGATGAGTGAAGAGCTGTATGAGAGTAATCTAAAGGAACTGCTAAACAACTGCATGTTAATTTGGTTTAAATATAAATAAAAATGGAAATATGATGATAATAATTGTTATTTGTATTACGCCTATCAAACAAGTAGAATATTTAGTAGAATTATTTAGTAGTATGACTTGTTATAAAATCTGTAGGAAACACTTGCCTTCGTGATCAGTTCTTCTGTGTTTCCTGCAGATCCAGAAGATCCCGACTGCAGCTACAATCAACAGAGATCCAGCAGCAGCAGAAATCAGCACTATTGCAGATGCAGAGTCTGTAATAATCATAATGTAAGTGGATATGTCAGTCTGATTCACAACAAATAAACACATATATCAGTGCTTTCTGTACCTGAATGTGTGTGGCACACTAATGAACAATTCTGCTGAGATGATGATGATGATGATGAACAATCTTTGCTGATGACAGGAACAGGCAGACGAGCTGGAAAATATAAAAAAAAACAGAAAAAAAAAAATATATATATGGTTAGTCTTATTTTTGGGTCAGTCTGTTAAGTGAATGTCCAGTCTGTAAATAGTTAAACAACCAAAAATGCACAAATGAACTCTCACCATAGACAGAAACACTGAATGTTTTTGATATCAGTTTAGCTCCATCTATCTTTACTTCATAACGTCCAGCGTGTTGAGTTGTGATGTTTGTGATGGTCAGAGATCCAGTCTGTTTGTCCAGCTTCAGTCGGTCTCTGAATCGCCCATCAACACCATTAAATGCAGAGGACTTTGGGTTCTCAATGCTGATTTGAGCTATCAGAGAGTCTTCAGCTCTAAATTTCCAAACAATGCCATCATCTTCATGTATTTCAGTAACATCGGTGTTTAGAGTGACAGAATCTCCCTCCATCACTGACATTGACTCACCAAACACACCTGGAGGACACAAAAAGATTTTGTCACAGATTAAGACTCTTGTTGGTTTACAAAGCCTGAAATCAACTGTTAATATTCACAACAACAGCAGCAGAGACACAAAACAAAATAAAAGGTGATATATTAAAACAGATAGCTGTGTAAACCAATTATTTGTTTTACAGTAATCTCCAGTGAAGCAAAAAACAATACGATTTTTTTTGTTTTTTCATTTTTTTAAATAAATGAGATGTTTACAAGAATAGATAAAACAGAATCTGTCTTTAGTAGACTCAGGGTTCCTAAGCATTTGACTAATTAATTTCCATGACTTTTGTAGCTGTTTATGATTACTGTATAAATATTTTAAATGTATTTTTAAAATGAGTTTTGGTTTTCTAAGCCTACATGCAGAGACATTTACATTCACTGCAGAAATTTGCTTATTTTCCATGGCTTTTAAAGGGATAGTTCTCTGTACTCATTGACTCACCATCAAGTTGTTACAAACCTGCATATGTTTCTTTCTTCTGTTGAGCACAAAAGAAGAATGTGGGAAATCAAAGGAAGAAATCCATACAGGTTTGGAACAGCATTGAGGGTGAGTAAATGTTGACAGAATTTATATTTTTGGGTGAACTATCCCTTTAACATTTAATTTTCATGACTTTACCAGACCTGGAAATTCAATACCAGATGTCTGAATTCAAAGTTAGTAGATCTTACAATAATTATTCATCAGATGAAAATTATACAATCTGAACAGCTTTATTACTCTTAAACGGAAAGAAATTAAGCCATAAAAATGATTTTATAACTTACCAATGCAATTCCACCAGCACAGACAGAACAAAACTAACATGTGAGCCATTTTCTTTAACGGTTCAACGTTTGACTATCCGCTAAAACACTTAAACTGGTGTGTGAATCCACCTACAACAGTTTGACCCTCCTAGTTCACACCTGCATTTGCACATTTCATAATGTTATAGTTCTTCTGGACTTTATTAAGACTTTAACTGTTCTTAATGAACAACTTTTTTTAATCAGTTAAAACTTTTTGAATGATAGTTCTCTGACTGTTAAATGCTAAAAGTCGAAGAATAACATTGAATATTGATGCACTACTTTTCATATAAAAATGAGCCTAACCCTTGTGATTTTAAAATAGGCTTATGTATTTATTAAATTCTCAGTTCATGTGTTTGGAGAAAAAAAATACAAAGTTAAAACCATTTGGCATCTCACAGTACCAGTTTACTGAAGTTCATCTGAGTCAAACTGAAAGCTTCTGTAGTCGGTTTTCTCCAGAAATGTGGTTTGATCTGTTGGGTGGACAAACATGTTGTGTGTGGGCATTTAGAGCAGGCGTGTTTGGTTTGTAGGTGAAGAGTTTCTTCCTGTCATGCTGTTATATGCAGCTTTTTAAGACACTTTAATCTATATAAAAATATAAAAAAAACATGATGAGAAACTGTTTCTGACACAAGAGAGAAAGATTACCAACAAAATTATCAAGTTTAACTGTTCAGATGTTTTGAATGCATTTGATTTTGAAAGAAATATAAACTACTTACAATCAAGGTAATTTTTACATTTTAAATGGGGTACTTGGCTGACTTACTAAAACAGTTCTCTTTTTATGCATACAGTACTCAGTTACCAAAAAAAAATATTTTCACCACATTTTATTGTAAAGTACTTGAATACGTCAGCGGTATAATGAGAGGTGTTCTTAGTGAACTCTCTGTTGTAATTAAAGGATGGTGTGAAATTTCCACCCACTGTGCAAAAAAAAAAACCTTAGTGGCCTTTAACCCTTTCATTCTGCTGACTTTTTATTGTTTTCTTTGTTATAGCTATAAGACATCTTCTAATGGTTTTATTAGGTTCCCAGTGCAGTGATTGACTTCTAGGTATAAGATCATAGGCTGTAAAAGATGGACGACACATCTCTGCTTCTTTCCACTATAGAAAAGTGAAGCCAAAACATCTCAGTATGGGTGCTGTCATCTTGCACCAGTGACATTGTTTGGAGCCAGAGTCTGTGCAGTTGTGATTCATTAGGAGCTTGAGTCTGCACAGTAGTGATTCATTAGGAGCTTGAGTCTGCACAGTAGCGTAGTGATTCGTATGGAGCTTGAGTCTGCACAGTAGTGATTCATTAGGAGCTTGAGTCTGCACAGTAGTGATTCATTAGGAGCTTTAGTCTGCACAGTAGTGATTCATTTGGAACCCGAGTCCGTGCAGTAATGATTCATTAGGAGCTTGAGTCTGCACAGTAGTGATTCATATGGAGCTTTAGTCTGCACAGTAGTGATTCATATGGAGCTTGAGTCTGCACAGTAGTGATTCATTTGGAACCCGAGTCTGTGCAATAGTGATCATGAGGTGGAGCCGAGGTGACTAACGCAGACCCAATCACAAGCTCAGATGACACCATACCCCATTTGTATAGTATTAAATAACGAATTAAATGCAAACTTATTAGAAAAATGAACACTTGAACATACATCAGCATGATAAGTACTACCTAACATTACTGAAACTGTATTTGGTGGGGGGGGGGGAATAATTTGAAGTGTAATTTGACTTTTTTTAGTTTGATTCACATAGTTTGATGGTTTACATGGAGAGGGCAGGGTATATGACCTACACTGCAGGCAGCCGCCAGGGCGCGATGAAATGTTTTGGTTCCACTTTTCAGGATGTGTGTGGCACACTTCATTTAGATGTTGCCAAACCTCTAAAATGGGCCTTATTAATAACACGGGTGGGTCTGCTTAATGCATGCATTACCAAGACCCTGATATCTTTCACATAATCCTGGGAGGTTTAAACTGCAAATTTGAAAACAGAAACATGAAATGATACTATTTGAGTGGTAATATGGTGGAAAAATAAAAAGGCTTTCCAACTTTTGAAAGGGCTAATATTTTCAGATCATCTCAGTCACCGTCATATGCAGTGACACAATTTTCGTATTATTGTATTTCACATTCTGAATTTAATGACTTTCAAGTCTAATGTTAGTAACAGAAACTAAAATTGCATTCAAGATATTAGTTCTGCGATGATCTTTTCTGTTGAGGTCATTGTTTTGATGCTCGTAACTGTTCCTCAAAAAAAACACCAGATGGCGTCATTATCAGTTCATCTACTGATTGCCGAAGTAGAAAAGATTTAAGTATCAGTCAAAAATATCAGTAAAACCGATTATCAGTCGATCTGTAGTATTAATAATTGTCTGTCTTTATCTTTACCGATTCAAGTCTGTCTTCAGGTCCTATAGCAGGAACACGAGCATGATAGAATGACAAGCATCTTATTTAAGTATCTAATCTGAAAGTTTGTTATTGTTCAAACAGGCATCATGAGGCAACACAATGATCAGGTAAGGTGTCTTATTTTGCCTGGTATTTCAGAGGTTCGATCAGCAGGCTATCGAGCTATTATAAAGAAATTTAATTTTCTGCGTTAAGTGATGTTTTATAAACAAATTTTGGGAGGAGCATGCACAGATAATTAGCACGGCCAATTCATCATTAGTAATTACACCATTTATCCAATCAGCGCAAGAGAGAACCCCTATAAATAATCAAGCATGTCCAACCTTCATTTTCTCTCGACTTTCAGCATTGGCACATCCAATCGCCACAAACATGAAAGAGATCGAATTATTCCCTGAGGACAACTCCTTCGACAATACGGTCCCTCCTGCATCTCCAGTCAATGTCCAGTGCATCAGCGCTCAGCAGGACACCTCAATCGAGCCTGAGGCTGCACCGCGGGGCCGCCGGCCTTCCCGCACAGCCACCGCTCATACCTCCAGATGCCGAGGTTCGCCATCACCTTCGCCTTCCAGGCGTCAGCCACCTTCTCCAGCGTCCTCCTATGCTTCAGCCCTCTCCTCTGCTCCCGCCACAGAGACATGGACCGTGTCAGGACTACGTCAAGCGCTCATCAGTGCCGGCGTCAACGTCCCTCGCCGTTTGAACAAGGCGGATCTCCAAGCTATCTATGCTTCGCTCCAGTCAGGGGCGCCACCTCCGAACTCCACAGCCGGGGCCACAGTGTTCCGTAATCATGGCCCGAACAAACCACCACTCCCTCCAGCCACCAGCCACCAGGCCGCAAAAGAAGGCCTTTGGCAAGCCTGGGCCACGCCCCGGATTCAGCAGCCGACGGCCCCCGATCCACCGAGTGTCAGCTCGCAGCTCCTCTCGTCGACGCGCCGGCCTTTGCCTCCACCAAGCCGCCACGACAGTGTGAGCATGCTTCCACTAGTGGCACAGTCCCATCCTCAGCCCTTGTCTTACCCCACTCCTAACCCTCTCCCCTACCCATGGCCCACAGCCCCACCATACAATTCTAGCGTGAGGCTGCCTCCTCTAACGGCGCAGGCCCCAACGCCCACCATTCCCACTCTCCTTCCCCCTGTTTCGTCCGCTCCCGGAGCCGACCCAAGCGTGAGGCCCCCTCCGCTAATGGCGCAGGCCCCGACGCCCGCCATTCCTCCTCTCCTTCCCCCTGTTTTGCCCACTCCCAGAGCCGACCCAAGCCTGAGGCCACCTCCACTAATGGCACAGGCTCCGGTGCCCGCTATTCCCCCTCTATTTCCCCCTTTTCTTCAGCTTTCACACCCGCAACCGTCCCAAGCGTGAGCCTAACTCCGCCCCTACCTATCCCGCCAAACGCCCTCTCCTTGCATCCTCCCCCTGTATCCAGCAGCATCAGGAACTAAATTTTGTCAGGTGCGGATGTAGATCTGTTTTCCCTTCTGTCCCCAATTTCACCTTGTAATGCCTTGTGGAGAAAAAGGACACACCCACACACAGGATGGCAGGCGAGCACATTCCTGAGGAACACCCCCCCCCCTTTCATTATCTGTGGTTGTAAAATTAATAAATAACCAACATCCTGTTCTGCTGTCTTTAACGTCTCACATAATAGGCAGATAATGTATGCACAGAAAGAAGCCGTGTGGGGCGGGGCTCCGCCCTCCGAGGACAACCTGATTGGAAGAAGCTCTCTGGTGGGCGTACTGAAATCAGTCCGTTAAAATTGGACACAAGAGCTGCTGCTCGCTGTCTGCTTGCTCGCGCGCTGCTTGAAAACTTTGGCTTCGTCCCATTCAGTTGCGCCAAAAGCGCTCCCAGCCGTTAACATCTGGCAGAGCATTGAACATTGAACCAATACTTAGTCAAATTTCTGAAGAACCCCTTCAAAGCCTGAAGCTGCGCAAATAACTCTAACAACTTCAAAGCCTGCCACTCTCGAGTCACCAGGAAAAACAGCCAACCACCGAAGGGCATTCCCAGAGTGACGTCACGCAGACGACAACAGCAGCAGCCCGGAGGTTCCCTCCAACCAGGAAAGGAAATGAAACCGGAGAAAACAGCTGTCATCTTCAACTTAAAGCAAGTAAACAAACAACTATCTTCATGTCTTACTGAACCGGGTGCATTTATCTTTAAAAGTAAAGATAAAGTTCTCTGCTCGATGATCTGCATGGGTAGATCTCGTTGAAATAGCAAATAGGGCTATATTCTAACTGTCTTCAAATCGCAACACTTAATTGCCTACAACGTGTATGTATGTATGTATTTTGTTCTGTGTTATTTAGTTTAGTTTCATGTATCTTGAGTAGAATAGCGAAGAAACTCTCGTTTCATTCATAAAGAAATGTTCTGTCTTCTGTTGTGTAACATTCAGATCAAACTTTGCCCACAGACTGTTACCTATGCTCAAAAATTTAACCCAATTAATTATATTATTGTTGTGGCCACTACAATAAACATAATTGCTCCGACATACTGATATAACGACTCACTGGACGATTGTTAATAAGGTATAAATCGGATGTTTTGATTAATATCAATTAATCAAATCAAATCAACCCTAATTTTAAGATTTAAATTCCCTAAAGCTAAAATTCAATTTAAAAGCTGAAATAAAAGCTTAACCAAGAGCTAAATTCTTACAACCTCCATCTGCAGATCGCCAAATTGACTGCGGCGAATTTTCAGTCACTCTAAAAAACAGCTCACAATCAATAATGTATCTTATCATTTGCCGAATTTACAATCGCTTTCACCCGTTACACAGAAGTCTTTCGTTCCGTTTTTCCACACAGGAGATGCGAGCTCAGCGACTATCTCGCAATAATCGCTGAGCTCACGTTATCATACGGGGGCTCGCAATTCTACACGTACGACAAATTATTTGCTGCCAAATGTGCCCTCTGAGTGGCCCAATGGAACCAGTGTCCTTACTGGGGGGCTTTGGACACTGAACTCCATAATCGAGTATTTTTAGGCTGCCGTAACATTTCATGCGCGGTCTGTATCACCCACTCCACTATAACATGCCCTTTCATCACCCATCATTCCTCCCTGCCCCGAATCATTCCAGCCCAGGTCCACTAGCTATGTCCCGCGCCTCCCAAACACCTCAACCAATCCATTCCTCCCCACGTCCACCAACCACCGCCCCTCATCTTCCTCTGGCAGCCAGGTCTGCACCAGCTTTAATTCTGGCAGATGCTCAAGGCAACGCTGCCGGTTTATGCATGTATGCAATTTTTGTGGCGGCGCTTACGCCCGCTTGATATGCCCTGTCCAGAAAGCTGCAAATAAAAACGCTAAACAATACTTATCAACTCCTGTAAATGTTTCTCGTTTGTCTTCTGAATTGCTTCATCACCCCGACTCCCATTTCACTGATTATCTACTGTCAGGTCTCTCACACGACTTTCATCCCGGTGTCGAAAATCTCCCCTCCCAAAGCCTCATCTGCCCCAAACTTCAGTCCGCTCTCGCCAAACCCGAAACAGTCGATCTTCTAATTAAAAAAGAAACTTCAAATTTCATGATTGGTCCCTTTTCCGTTCCTCCCTTTAATGTTTTCCACGTTAGTCCCATTGGTGTAGCTACCAATAAAATTTTCAGGTAAAAAAACGCCTCATAATCGATCACTCTTCCCCGCATAATTCCCCGTTCCTGAGCGTTAACAGCCTCATTCCGCTCGAAGAATTTTCTCTCCATTACCATGACATTGACCAAGCCATTACCAAGATCAAAGATGCGGGTCACAACACTTGGATGGCCAAAGTCAAGGTCACCTCTGCCTTTAAAGTGATGCCCATTCACCCAGATTTTTGGCAATTATTCGGCATCAGCTGGCGTAAACATTTTACTTTTCCGTCCACCTCACCTTCGGCTGCAGAAGCAGCCCTAAAATTTTCAACATGTTGTCAGAAGCAATCTACTGGATCCTCTCCAACAATTACGCCACACCCTACCATCTCTTAGACGATTTTTTAATCATCTCGCCCCCGACTATCCCAGCCACGCATCTTTTGACAAAGCAAAAGTTTTTTGCAGAGCTTGGGATTCCCCCCGCTCAAGACAAAACTTCGGGCCTAAGCACTTCCATTGAATTTTTAGGTATCAACCTAGATTCACAAAAATTCCAAGCTTCTCTACCCAAAGAAAAAAATGACAGAATGATTCTGGTAGTTTCCACCCTCTTAGCCAACCCAAGCTGCTCCAAACGCAAGCTGCTATCCGTTCTCGGCCATTTCAATTTTTTTTTTCAGAGGCACTTCAAGACTGTTTCGACACCACTGACTGGAATATGTTTAAGCAGGCTGCCACATACAACAACACCACAGACCTCCAAGAGTACTCAGAGACTGTCACTGCCTACATCACCAAGTGTATTGATGATGTAACGGTCACAAAGACTATCACTGTCCGGGCCAACCAGAAGCCGTGGCTGACAGGGGAGGTCTACAGACTTCTGAAGGCTCGGAACGCTGCCTTTAGAGCTGGAGAAGAGGAGGGCCTAAGGACAGCTAGGGCCAACCTATCCCGCGGCATCAGAGAGGCCAAGAGACAGTACTCCAGGAGGATAGCCCATCGTTTCAGCGACAGCAGAGACACTCGGAGCCTGTGGCAGTGTCTGCTCCCGCATGAGCCTTTTCTGTATTTCCCGACTGCCGCAGCAGTGCCCGCTTCCGCAGAAGCCACATTTTCTTTTCAGATGCCGCAGCAGTGCTCGCTTCCATAGAAGTATTTTCTGTATTTCCCCACTGCCGCAGCAGTGACTGCTCCCGCAGGAGCCTGCATCTATATTTCTCTAATGCCGCAGCAGTGTCTGCTCCCGCAGGAGCCTGAATCTATATTTCTCTATTGCCGCAGCAGTGTCTGCTCCCGCAGGAGCCTGCATCTATATTTCTC
The DNA here is from genome assembly GCA_027422415.1 of Schizothorax lantsangensis. Lineage (NCBI taxonomy): Eukaryota > Metazoa > Chordata > Actinopteri > Cypriniformes > Cyprinidae > Schizothorax > Schizothorax lantsangensis. The sequence goes on along the minus strand of CM049843.1, from coordinate 11,583,382 downwards.
TATTGCCGCAGCAGTGACTGCTCCCGCAGGAGCCTGCATCTATATTTATCTAATGCCGCAGCAGTGTCTGCTCCCGCAGGAGTCTGCATCTATTTTTCTCTACTGCCACAGCAGTGTCTGCTCCCACAGGAGTCTGCATCTATATTTCCCCACTGCCGGGGAAATATAGTCTCTATCCCTCTCTTTCCCACTGCCGCAGCAGTGTCTGCTCCGGCAGGAGCCTTTTTTCTGTATTACTCCACTACCGCAGCAGTGCTTGCTTTCGCAGAAGCCACTTTTCTTTCCAGATACCACCACAATGATTCTACACCAAGCAACGTCCAGCACCCCTCCAACCTTAAGCCTTGCAAATTTTGGGGGGTTATAAACGCCCGACTCTGGCTGCTGTCCCGCTCTAATTGCATCTTTGGGGGAGCGCTCTGAGGCCGGGCTAAACACCGAGCCCTCTCCCTGGACAGCACGCCAAATACGCATAACCTTTAATCAGTTGATTATATGCAAGTGTGAACTTGTGAAACACTAGAGAGGGATGATATGCTTGTGCTGCATTTGCTAAATTGTCTGAGCATGTTGTGTATGATGATACTGTAAACCACCATGTAATGCACTTCATATTCAATTAAATATGAAAAGGAATAAATCGAGTGCCATAAATTACAGACGAGGGGGCACACTGAAGGCTGGAATTAGTGTTGTTTTTGGCGGCCTGTTTTAATTTTAGTTTTATTCTTTGTGTGAAGCTGTCATTTTAGTTTTTATTAGTTTTAGTCACGTTCATACTCTTTTTAGTCTAGTCAAGTTTTAGTCAACTAAAAGTCTGAGCATTTTAGTCTTATTTTAGTCAGAATTATCCATGACTATTTTCGTCTAGTTTTAGTCGAACAAAACTGATGACTATTTTCGTCTAGTTTTAGTCGACGGAAACTGATGACATTTAGTCTAGTTTTAGTCAATGAAAATTGTATTTTAGTCTCTTTTTAATAATGCAATTCTATTTAACCCAGTCAATATAGTATAAGTACCTAACAGTATAGATTTTCTTTTAGCCAAACCCATTTCAAACAAGGTTATCTTATTATATTATTGTTACCTTATAGACTCAAGAATATATCCAAAGACACTCTGATTTGAATTTACATTTATTTTACCAACCAAACATGTTAGAAGTACGTTACACACACATACATTTAAATAAATAAAAACAGCATAAAATAGAATCACATGACAATGCCAGAAAAAAAAAGAATACATTCAAGTTTATCAAAGAGAAACAAGGTGCTTGAATGCTCGAGCTACAATAACATACTAAAAAGTGCAAATAAAATGTGTGTGTCTGTTACTTGTATTGCATGTAAACTGAATTCAGATGAAGCTGGCCATTGTTCTCTTTCTCTGTCGTACTTAACTTTGTTTGTTGTCGCCTTCTAAATAATGCCGCGAGTGGGGCTTGAGGAAGTGACGTCGCCTGCGTCTGCGCAGAGTGTTGCCAAGTCCGTGTTTTTCCCGCAGAATTGGGCTACTTTAACACTGTAGCCCAATAACACTTGCCGCTGGTTGTTTTTCATGTCCGCGGGTTGAAGCGACCCCAATAACGTGATATTTAGCCCCTGGAATGCAAACTTTACCGGGGAACCCCCTTCAAAATGCGATTGGGCTAGTTTTGGGCTAGTTTTGAGTAACAAATGGGCGGGTTTTGTTGCGAAAACCTGGCAACCCTGAATTGCAGCCCCTGAAGTGAGACACAGGAAACGCGACAAAACGAGACGAAATAACGTTATAACATTTAGTTTCGTCTCGTTTTGGTCAACGAAAATGAAGAGACATTTTAGCATAGTTTTTATTTTGTAAACCACATTTAGTCTCGTTTTTATTCGTCAACGATATTGCATTATACATTTAATTATCGTCATCGTCACATGACCAGCATTTACGTTGCGTCTCGTCTCGTTTTCGTCACGTGATAAAGGTTCGTTGAAGACGATATTTCGTCATAATTTTCATTGACGAAAGCAACACTAGCTGGAATCAATTCTAATAAGAAACTATATTTCTGATAGAACATTCAATTGAGTTTCTGGATGATGTGCTATTTGTGAGGCACACAGCAACCACCATACAAATTTATGAGAGTGTACATGCAAAGAAAAACAAAAAGAAAAAAAAAATGTTGAAGATACAAAAAGATGTGATTCAAAGAAACAAAATAAAACTGGAGATGTCTGGGCAGATAATAAATGTGAACAAACCAAAATGTGTATGCTAAAAGTAAAAAAAAGCTGCTTCTAATCTGAAAAGCTGCATCCAGCCTATACAGTCAAACCAAAATGTATTCAGCCACCTTAAACATTTCTCACATTTACACAGTTTATTCACTATAGTTTAGAAAATGGTAATAAAATATGACAAGAACTCAGAGTTAGACTGTGTCAGAACAAATTCATCTTGGTAATGTCAGATAACTTTGATATAAAGGTATGTAATAGATTACAATCAATCAAAAATTCAGACAACTGTTAGTATGACAATATTTACACAACACTCAATACTTTTTTGACCAATTACAATGCTTAATTTTGTTCGCATTAGCATTTAAAGAAAAAAACATAAGCAAAACATGGTTAGGTCAAAGTATCTGAATAGTGTTTGGTCACAAATGTGTATCAATTTTACTGGAAGTCCACTGTATGAAGAATTTTTGGGTATAATATGTCACAGTTTACTTTATTTTGCTATCCTCACTTACATAAATTAACTATAGTGTCCTGCACCCACTATTAAAAAAATATCAAAAATTATATCTGGTGTCTGAATAATTTTTGGTTTGACTGTATACTGCAAATTTTGTTTTTCAAAGAATTACTACTACCGCTGAACAGACACTAACTTGGAGCAGCTGGAGAAAATGACATCAGCCATCCAGTTTGTTAGATCGAGTCCCCATGCCTAGACAATTAAGATCCAGCCCCGGACGCCAGGTCCATCAGATCAGAAAATATCTGTTTGTCCGGTAACAGAACAACTAGTCAGCAGAGCTGTCAATACTCAAACCCTGTTAACAGTCTTGTATGGTACCCAAAACCCCAAAACGAGTGTTTAACAGTCTTCTATCATCCAAGAAGTTGAGGTGAGGAAAGCCAAAGAAGAGATGAAGTGATGATGGTAAGAAAGGAGCAGAGTTTATTGTACAATCATAGCTGTCTCAATGTTCAGACTTCGTCTGATGAACACAAATTCAAGTAATGTTATACCAAACACAACAACATCCCATAAAACTTGTTTATATAAAGTTTAAGTCCTCTAAAAATTGGTCATGTTCACATCAACTGTAAGTGCCTTATCAAAACCTCCAAACGAGTTAAAAGTGATTTTTATTTATTTATTTTTGGTAATCAAATTTGTGCTGTGGATTTAGCTTAATATGAATTGAATCTGGAATACACCTTTAATAAAACAAGAATATTTGGATATTAAGTATGAGGAAAATGATACTCACCATAGACAGAAACACTGAATGTTTTTGATGACAGTTTCCCTGCAATTATCTTTACTTCATAATGTCCAGCATGTTGTGTTGTGATGTCTGTGATGGTCAGAGATCCAGTCTGATTGTCCAGCTTCAGTCTGTCTCTGAATCTCCCATCATTATTTGTGAAGAAGTTTCCAGAGGCTCTATATATGTGAGCTATCAGAGAGTTTATAGCTCCAAAATTCCACATTATTTCATCATCTTCATGTATTTCAGTGACATCAGTGTGTATAGTAACAGAATCTCCCTCCATCATTTGTTTCAGCACCAAACACACCTGCAGAAAACAACAAGAACAGATTTGATTAACTGTTGGTTTACAAAGCATGACATCAGTTTGTAACTTTTAAATGTGAAATGAATAACAGCAGCAGAGCACAACATAAAACAAAAGGTGACATATTAACAGACAGATGTTAACAGACAAATTTTATCTTTAATGTATTTTAAAATGACCTATTGTAGAGCAAAATAAATGTGAACCAGTACAAGTTGAAATATCCAGGATATAATCAATATTTTTTATTACAGAATTTTCATTTGTTAACAATTACTGCAGAAGTATGTAAAATTTAGGGCTGTCAATCGATTACATTTTTTAATCGCGATTAATCGCATGATTGTCATGAGTTAACTTGTGATTAATCGCAACTTTAATCGCACATTTTTATTTGTTCTAAATGTACCTTAAATTAATAATTTTCAAGTTTTGAATACTCTAATCAACAATTTGAAAGTTTGTAATACTCTAATATGTCCATTTCCATGGACAAATATGGATGCTTTATGCAAATGTAGGTTTATTATTATTGAGACCATAGTCAATAGAGCATGAAGAGTAGACATGTTTCAAAGATCATAGATGTTTTTCAAATAACTTGTTCATGTCTATTAGACACATTTAAAAAAATAGAAATTCCAGGTTCCCATTACTTCTCTTTCTTTGCACTGAGCAATTTACTGACACAAACCTGTTTACATTTTTGCACACAGGGCAGCTCACTTCTGAACATGCAAAATGTACATTTAGTTTTTATTATTAGATTTGTTTGCCTCTCTGTGTCCACATACTGTATTTTGATGCAGCTAAATTCTCAATAAAACTGTTTTCATTGGTATATTTTACTGTTTCTGTTGTCAGACAACGAATATGAAATAGTGACTGAAACGTGACCCATTAAAAAGGCTACATAACAGCTCTCCCTTCCAAGATGTTAATCTGCACAAAAATCCTGATTTATAATCCAGCCGTCGTCTGATGAAATCAAATACACATAAGATAAAGACAATAGCTGTGCGATTTCGGCTATACCTGCATGTTAAATTAGAGAAGCAACATAATATATGTGTTTAACTGAAAGCGCTGCTCCTCTCCGCCGCTCGCAGAAACAGAGCAGACGCACAGAGAGAGAGAGCGCGCTGGGACAGCAAGACCTCGCGCTCGCGCGACAGTACCAGCGAATCTCATCTCTGAAACTAAATAAGGTTTGGGCAAACCCTAAAGATATGTCGCTAGGCGCTTTTTTGAAGAGGGGGGACAAAGTCTCTAAAGGGGTCTGCAAAGTCGCTAAGTTGACAACACTGCATCTCCATTTCTCCAACTATGGGTTAGGCCACGGGTCAAGCAGAAAATGCGCGCTGCGTTAATCGCGCGTTAATACAATTAGTGCCGTTAATGCCTTAACTTTGACAGCACTAGTAAAATTGTTTATTTAAAATAATTTATTTCAATTATGTATTTATTTATTTATTAGAAATTGCTGGTGAGGATTTGCATTTGTAGTGTAAGGCTGCATTTCATTGATCAATTTTACAGGAAAATTATTACAATTAAAATAATGCTTTTCTATTTCAATATACTTTAAAATACAATTTCTTTCTTCGATGACAAAGCTGAATTTTCAGCATAATTTCTCCAGTCTTCATTGTCACATGATCCTTCAGAAATCATTCAAATATGTTGATTTATTGTAATATTGCAAACAGTTTCAATTGCTTAATATTTGTTAATATTTTTTCCAGGATTCTTTTATGAATAAAAAGTTAAAAAGAACAGCATTTATTTAAAATAGAAATCTTTTGTAACAATATACACCGTTCAAATGTTTGGGGTCAGTATATATATTTTTTTCTTTCTTTCTTTCTTTGAAAGAAATTAATACTTTTTTTTCAGCAAGGATGTGTTATACTGATAAAAAGTGATAGTAAAGACTTATATTGTTAGAAAATATTTCTTTTTTAAATAAATTCTGTATAAATTCTGTACAACTCAACTTTGTATTCTTCAGAAGATCATGAAAAAGTATCACGGGTTCCCCAAAAATATTAAGCAGCACAACTGTTTCAAACATCAATAATAAATCAGCATGTTAGAATGATGAAGAGACAGAGTGTAAAGAGACACAGAGTCTTTGATTTTATTCAAGAAACTATTGGTATATACTCAGACATAAAGAGGATATGACATGAATTGTGTTAAACAAACAAAAGCAAGAATTTCTGTAGCACATCTCGCTTGAACAAGAATGAGTGAATTACATAATATTAACATGAAAAATTTAATAAATTAGTATCCTGCTGCACACAAATGAACTTGATAATCCAAGTAGAAAGATGTAAATATCATTCAAAATGGTAAAACTGATGATTTATTATATTTCTAGATCAGTGTTGGGCTAGTTACTCAAATAATGTAATATATTACTCATTACTAGTTACTCCTTTCAAAAGTAATATTGTTACTTTACTTATTACTTTCTGGCAACAGTAATTAGTTACACTACTAGTTACATTACTTTTTCTTCACGCCTCACAGAAGTTGTAACTGCGTATCTTCCACATATAATTCTTCTAGAATGTTACTAAAAACATATTTCTGCCTCATCATTTGACCAAAATCCACATTGGATCGCAGTCAGAAGTTATTACAAACACTCAATAGTGATTGATAGTGACATTCAAGTAGAAGTGTTGTATTCATCTCATTAATTGTCATGTGTAGCTTGAAGTAATTTTTCCGTTACCCATATATACGATTATATTTCATTATGTATTTTATCAAATCACACAAGTTTGTAAGAAACTGTTTAATTTTCCAAAAATATTTTTAATTATAGTAATATAGTGTACCACATGCTGATCAGAGGGATATAATGCAAGAGTAAAGTAATGCCACAACTTACACAACAGTGTTCAGATCATATTTTTTCTTGACAAAATCAATATAATGCAATATTTCTATCTGCAGAATGTAAGCTTTTCCATATTCCAAACTTGCCTGCAGCACTGCGGACATCACATGCATGTGCGAGTCGTGAAAATTATGAAAATAAATCTAGGAATTATTTGATTGTTGGATTTTAAATCAGCGGGGTTGAGGCGTCAGAAGTAACTAAGTAACTAAGCTGTTTTATGGATTGTAACTGTAATATTATTACTGACATCTTATAAGTAATTAGTTACACTACTAGTTACTGCAAAAAGTAATATTATTACAGTAACTAAAATACTAGTAATTAGTTACTGCCTAACACTGCTCTAGATAGACTAATGACTGTCTGTCTTTAGTTGTTTCAGATTCAGGTCTGTCTTCAGCTGCTGTAGCAGGAATATGTGCTGCTGCTGTTGTTCTGATAGTGGCTGCAGGTGTTCTAATTTACTGTTGCTGCAGAACTAGCACCTATGGACCAGCAAATACAAATGGCAAGTATTACATTCAGCTGATATAACAAAGAGACCATGAGATGTTGTGTAATTTTTTTAAAGGTTTGAAAATGTTTTCACAGTCAAAACATCAATGCAAAGAAACACCCATAATACTTCAGTTGTTCTGTTACTTTAGACAGAAGAACAGTGTTAAAGTGTCATTCATATATTTTGATCAAACTTTTCAAGTAGAATGTGATGAGGCCAGTCTAGAGTCAGGATGTGATATAAACATATTCTGTACATAATTATTCTAGTTTTACCTTTATTTTTGTCACCACATCAAAGCAGAGCATCACAGGTGAGACAATTAAAACACAAGCCATTTCACAAATAAACTAAATAAAACTATAAAATCAACTTCTGCATTAGAGATCACACATGATACAGTACTGCCTTTTTGATACTTGCCTTGGTTAAATCAGTTGTTTCAGAATGCTAACAATAAATAAATCTGATTATAAATATTTAGTGATTTCAAATCTGAATTTCTCATCAAATATTAAACATTTCAAGCTTAATTTATTCAATGACAGATGCTGATTGTGTCTCTTGTTTTCTGAACTCTTGTGTTTGTGTTTTGTGTAACATCCTGTTCATTTCTTTCACCTTCTGTGAATCTGTTTTCTTAAAGGGTGAAGCATGACAGGGATGAGTCTAATAATCAGAGACAGATGGAGGCCAGTCGAGAGGAGAGGAATGAAACAGGAAATGACACAAGCTGAAACAGACACTGATGAATAATGACTTGAAGATTGGTCTGTTCATCATAAAGTGATTAGATTGCATGGACTACTTTTTGGGATACTTGAAATGTTTGGACCCTGCTGACTGTTGGTGATGATGACAGAAAATCCTCACGTTTGTCAGACAAACATCCAGTGGGTACCAGAATGGCAGTGTTGTTCTTTTATACTTTTAGATGATTCAGAAAGGTAAATATTCAGTGTTCAAAAGTTATTATTGTAATGTAAATACTGTGAAAGAGTCAAGATTTTAAGAAAAGCCATTTTTTATACTGTCAGATGCTCATGCTCTTCACATTTCTAACAGTTTTAATAATTAAGCTTAATATTGTAAATTGTAAGTATGTAAGCATTTTTTTTCATATCAGGGAATAATTGCATTGTAAAGGAGGTTTATTTTGTGCCAAGGACCTAAATTTATACACCAGACTTTTCCCTAACATGTTCTTAAATGTTTTCTAAGTCAGCCATGAAGGAAAAGTGCCATAAGGTCAAGCAGATCTTTTTGGAAATGGAAATGAATAATTTTTACTCATAACAGACATAATTTGTGTGTTTGTTTTTAGAAATATGTTTTATGTAGTCATGTATCTTAACATTGATATTAATTTTTCACATTCTGGAATGTGGAATGGGGGAATAATGAATGGGAACACTGACATTGCTTGCTCTTGGTATGAAAATATTGAATGTCCATAGTGCAACACAACTGTAGCCCCCAAAGTAGAAAGAAACAAGCATCTAGTGTTGTTGTCTGTGTGTTGTCATACTATCCTGTCCAGCCCAACATATGTGTGTTTTTGTGTGCTTTACAGCATTATCATGTGATCTCGTGAACGAGTGTACCACAGTTAGCGGAAACTAGAGACTATATGGTTTATTCAGTTTTAGATATGGATATTATTCTTACACAGAAACCTTTATTAACCCCCCTGAGCTGTGTGGAGCACTTTTTATAATAGATGGATGTACTTTATTGGACTTCATCTCAACAGCCATTCACTGCCATTATAAAGCTTGGAAGAGCCAGGACATTTTTTAATATAACTGTATATTAAAAAAAAGTTTGTATTTGTCTTTATGAAAAAAGTCATATACACCTATTACCCTTTTTTGATGTGTCTTTTGTTTTGTGCTCATAGTAAATATGTAATTGTATAGGGACTGCAGGTGAAAATTAGCCTGAATGGCTACATCTGGCACATTTACATAATATAGTTAACTGTTTATGTTAATTAAGGTGCATTGTCCCTTTTAAAATAAATATAAACAAAATAAATAAATAGAATAGGTAGATTTTGTGGCTTTGTCAATGTTTTGTCATGTCAGGGTTAAAATACTGTCATTTGTAACATACACCTTGCCATGATATAAATCAATAAGAGCTGGACATATATCATTAAATTCCATTAAAACTAATGTTTCAGTGTTTAATAAGCTATTCATATATTATAAATGATCTGTGAATATAAAGAGGTTTTATTTTGTGGTATGAAATAATCATGTGCTTTTGAATGAGCAGAATATTTTTAAATATGTATTTTTTTCTTTAACTTTGCATCAGCCTATAAACAACATTTTCTTTCTGAAACAAGCTAAATTAACTTGAAATATATTTGTATGTTCGTGTGATTAATGCCATTAAAAAACCCGATTCACTCATTATAAATAGATCCTTTGAATGGTGAATTCCTAGTTTGGACACTAGATGTCGCTCTAATACAGTATTTGTAATACATACACTTTATGGGGCAGTCGTGGCCTAATGGTTAGAGAGTCGCGTAGCATCTTTATGCACAATAGATTTTCTTTCTTTTTTTGTAGCCATGGTTATTGTTCTTAAAACACATTTTATGAGGGTAAAAACAATCTACACAACTAATTGTAACACCTAGTTGTAGTCTAGTGCATTTGCTCCATTAAGCAAGTCACGTAGTGTGCAAAACATTTTCAGTTCCATTTGTAGCATCTAAGAGCGCGTTATCTAAAGGCCCATCAAGATGAACGTTTATTCATCGTTACATCGTAACAGACTCTTGCGCGCTTTGCTTCTCTGTGTTGACGCCTTGGAAACAAAACCGGTTCAAAAACAAAAGTGAGGCCAGCAAGTGTATGTACTTTTAATATTCCTCTTAATGTTTCACGTAAAAAATGCATGATATTTGCACATTTCACATTCATACAGTAATGTTTCACTGAAATATCACTGTTTGATTTGAGAGAATGTATATTTTTTGTCAAACATTATCATCCATAGAGTCTCTAACAGTAAGTTTTGTAGTAGCAGTGGAAAAAGCCTTTAAACCACATGCTATTCTCACCTCTAACATGCACTCACAAATGCACATCAACCAATGTTTGATAATAGGTGGTCTTGTACACATGCTGTTAAGAAACAGATTCAATATTTAAAGGGGTCATCGGATGCCCATTTTGCACAAGTTGATATGATTCTTTAGGGTCTTAATGAAAAGTCTATAACATGCTTTGGTTAAAATTACTCAATGGTAGTGTAAAAAACACCTTCTTTACCCTGTCAAATCAGCTCTGTTTTCAGCAAGCTGTTATAGTCCATGTTGCTTTAAATGCTTGAGCTCTGCTGACTCCGCCCCTCTCTTCCGTGGAGTGATGAGCAGACCATAGATATGTGTAGATTCCCTATTCGACCACTCCAGATACGTTGACGTGTCAGCCATCTCGCATTCACCATAATAATCAATGAATATTCAAAGATATACAAGCTATAACTTTGCTGTTGTAGACGCAATGCGCTCAAAGATTTGCAGACTGTTCCAAAAATGGCCGATTGCTTACATATCACGGCCCATAGAAACGGTCAATAATGAGGCATCTGGGTATATATATATATCTATGGAGCATACTGCGAAACTGGCTAACTAGCACATTATTAGGAAAGGTGATTTGCAAAGATTCATAAAAACCCTTATACTCACTTCTTCTGTAGATGAAGCTGGATCACGAATGATTCGGCCGAACATAGATGCATTTATGTAGAACAGGGATCAGCGCATTCATTTCATAGCGAAAGTAACGCTAATCCTCTGCGTCTTCAGCGGCTCAGATGTCGGGAGTAAATGATGACTGCTATATTCATTATTACATCCAGCAACAAAACACCTCAATCGCTCAATCGGAGACATTCTTGACTTCCCCTGCACCGGAGTCGACACAATGGCGGACTCACTCAGCTCACTCAGGGCGGGTCTAAGGTAAGACGGTCTTGTCAATCAACTATCGTGGGAGCGGCCTGTGCAGAACTACATCATTCTGACAGGAATCTCAGAACAGCCTGATTTGAGAAAGGGGGTTTTAAAATAGGGATTTAAAAAAAAAAAAAACACTGGGTGGATTTTTATCACTATAGGATGGATGTGTACACAAACTTCAAACACACATTTATGTTCAAACAACTTGTAAAGTGAATTTTGCATCCGATGACCCCTTTAAGTGAACAAACTCACAACACTCTCAAACTGAGTTGGTACTCCCAGTGGGAATGCTGAGAGCCAAATCATGTATGTAAATTGTTATATTTTTGTGTCAGAATTTCTGTAAAGTTCAGGTAGATTGTGTCTGTGTGGACTCGCAACTATCTCAAACCTTGTTTAGAAGTTGTCCATTACTTCTAAAGATCAGAGATCACATTAATCCAAATGCCAAATGAAAGTTTCATTTTCTTATGCAGATAGGTGCATACTCCACATGATTCTCTTCTGCAGTTGTCTGTAAAAACATCACACAAGATACAAAAACAAAATTGGAACAAAATTTCTTAATGAAAGGAATAATTAATTTAATTATTATTAATTTTATAATTAATTAATTACATTTTAAATCATTGAAAATGTAACTGCATAGTTCAGAAAAATGCATAAATAACAGCAGAAGTGAGGCTTACTACCCATTTCTGTAGTCACAACCCACCAATTCTACCACTGATCTACTGAACCCAAAAGAACAATAGAATAAAAACTAATCTATAGTATTTTTGTTTATATTTGTATTATGTGTGTGTCAGATCATCATAAAGCACAATAGCACACATAAAAATTCACTTACCCATTTCTGTTTATTTCGTCTGTAGAATGTCGGATCAGCGTAAACGATCTCTTTATCACAAGTCAGAACTGCTTCCTTATCAGTCGCAACAACAACTACAATACAATAAAAATATGCATTAAAAACAACAATGAAATATATATATACAGTGGGTACGGAAAGTATTCAGACCCCCTTAAATTTTTCACTCTTTGTTATATTGCAGCCATTTGCTAAAATCATTTAAGTTCATTTTTTTCCCTCATTAATTTACACACAGCAGCCCATATTGACAGAAAAACACAGAATTGTTGACATTTTTGCAGATTTATTAAAAAAGAAAAACTGAAATATCACATGGTCCTAAGTATTCAGACCCTTTGCTCAGTATTTAGTAGAAGCACCCTTTTGATTTAATACAGCCATGAGTCTTTTTGGGAAAGATGCAACAAGTTTTTCACACCTGGATTTGGGGATCCTCTGCCATTCCTCCTTGCAGATCCTCTCCAGTTCTGTCAGGTTGGATGGTAAACGTTGGTGGACAGCCATTTTTAGGTCTCTCCAGAGATGCTCAATTGGGTTTAAGTCAGGGCTCTGGCTGGGCCATTCAAGAACAGTCACGGAGTTGTTGTGAAGCCACTCCTTCGTTATTTTAGCTGTGTGCTTAGGGTCATTGTCTTGTTGGAAGGTAAACCTTCGGCCCAGTCTGAGGTCCTGAGCACTCTGGAGAAGGTTTTCGTCCAGGATATCCCTGTACTTGGCCGCATTCATCTTTCCCTCGATTGCAACCAGTCGTCCTGTCCCTGCAGCTGAAAAACACACCCCACAGCATGATGCTGCCACCACCATGCTTCACTGTTGGGACTGTATTGGACAGGTGATGAGCAGTGCCTGGTTTTCTCCACACATACCGCTTAGAATTAAGGCCAAAAAGTTCTATCTTGGTCTCATCAGACCAGAGAATCCTTCAGGTGTTTTTTAGCAAACTCCATGCGGGCTTTCATGTGTCTTGCACTGAGGAGAGGCTTCCGTCGGGCCACTCTGCCATAAAGCCCGACTGGTGGAGGGCTGCAGTGATGGTTGACTTTCTACAACTTTCTCCCATCTCCCGAATGCATCTCTGGAGCTCAGCCACAGTGATCTTTGGGTTCTTCTTTACCTCTCTCACCAAGGCTCTTCTCCCCCGATAGCTCAGTTTGGCCGGACGGCCAGCTCTAGGAAGGGTTCTGGTCGTCCCAAACGTCTTCCATTTAAGGATTATGGAGGCCACTGTGCTCTTAGGAACCTTAAGTGCAGCAGAAATGTTTTTGTAACCTTGGCCAGATCTGTGCCTTGCCACAATTCGGTCTCTGAGCTCTTCAGGCAGTTCCTTTGACCTCGTGATTCTCATTTGCTCTGACATGCACTGTGAGCTGTAAGGTCTTATATAGACAGGTGTGTGGCTTTCCTAATCAAGTCCAATCAGTATAATCAAACACAGCTGGACTCAAATGAAGGTGTAGAACCATCTCAAGGATGATCAGAAGAAATGGACAGCACCTGAGTTAAATATATGAGTGTCACAGCAAAGGGTCTGAATACTTAGGACCATGTGATATTTCAGTTTTTCTTTTTTAATAAATCTGCAAAAATGTCAACAATTCTGTGTTTTTCTGTCAATATGGGGTGCTGAGTGTACATTAATGAGGAAAAAAATGAACTTAAATGATTTTAGCAAATGGCTGCAATATAACAAAGAGTGAAAAATTTAAGGGGGTCTGAATACTTTCCGTACCCACTGTATATATATATATATATATATACACTATATCAGAGATGGAAACTCGAGTCTGCGACTTGGACTTGGACATCAGAGACTTGTGAACATGTCTGCACTATATTGCCAAAAGTATTGGGTCACCCCCTTCTAATGAACATGTTTGACTACTTTCGTAATTTCTATGAGTACAAATCTTAATGTTAAATCATATAATGATATTCTAGGGAATTGTGTGCTTGTAATTTTATAGCAACAGTTTGGACAGGACTCTTTTCTATTCTAACATGACAATGCATCTGTGTATAAGACACGGTTCAAAAAGAAAATGATTGATTCAGTCAGTGTGGAAGAACTTGACTGGTCTGCATAAAACCAAGTCCTAATCCCAGTTTAACACCTCTGGTGTGACTGTAAATGCAGACCTTGAGACAAAAACTCATCACCAAACACCAGTGACTGATGAGGTGGTATGCTTAGGATCATGAGCAGTTCCTTTCCTTCTCCATACTCTTCTCTTCCCATCACTCTGGTACAAGTTGATCTTGGTCTCATCTGTCCATAGGATGTTGTTCCAGAACTGTGAAGGCAAGGGACTGCTCATGATCCTAAGCAAACCACCTCATCAGTGAAGCATGGTGGTGGTAGCGTGGGCATGTATGGCTGCCAGTGGAACTGGTTCTCTTGTATTTATTGATGATGTGACTACTGACAAAAGCAGCAGGATGAATTCTGAAGTGTTTTGGGCAATATTATCTGCTCATATTCAGCCAAATGCTTCAGAACTCATTGGACGGCGCTTCACAGTGCAGATGGACAATGACCCAAAGCATACTGCAAAAGCAACCAAAGAGTTTTTGAAGGGAAAGAAGTGGACTGTTATGCAATGGCCAAGTCAATCACCTGACCTGAATCCGATTGAGCATGCATTTCACTTGCTGAAGACAAAACTGAAGGGAAAATGCCCCAAGAACAAGCAGGAACTGAAGACGGTTGCAGTAGAGGCCTGGCAGAGCATCACCAGGGATGAAACCCAGCGTCTGGTGATGTCTATGCGTTCCAGACTTCAGGCTGTAATTGACTGCAAAGGATTTGCAACCAAGTATTAAAAAGTGAATGTTTGATTTATGATTATTATTCTGTCCCATTACTTTTGGTCCCTTAACAAGTGGGAGGCACATATGCAAACTGTTGTAATTCCTACACCGTTCACCTGATTTGGATGTAAATACCCTCAAATTAAACCTGACAGTCTGCAGTTAAAGCACATCTTGTTCGTTTCATTTGAAATCCATTGTGGTGGTGTATAGAGCCAAAAATGTTAGAATTGTGTCGATGTCCCAATATTTATGGACCTGACTGTATATATATATATATATATATATATATATATATATATATATATATATAACTTAAAATATCAAATATAACTTAATGGCACCATCTATTGTCATACAGATATACATACATACTGTATGTTGTGATGTTAATGTAATTCACAGAAATTGTAAAACCCCGAAAACTACAAATACTACTCACAGTTCTTTCTTAAATACTGTAACACTTACCTTCTTGATCAGTTTTTCTGTTTCTCCTGCAGATACAGAAGATCCCGACTGCAGCTAACAGAGATCCAGCAGCAGCAGCAGAGATCAACACTATCAGAGATACGGTTGGTGAAGTAATGTGTCCATCCAGTGCTGTAATCATAAAGAAGTGAATGCATCATTTTGATCTACAACAAAAGACAAAGATCAGGTCAGTAACTAAACACATATATCAGCGCTGCTGTACCTGAACATGTGTGACAGAGTTGACTGATGTCCAGATGTTGAGTCTGGTTTCTGATGGGATTGTTGAGCACACAGCTGTAGGTGTTTTTATCCTGATATTCCACCTCCAGAGGTAGAGAGAGACTGATGCTGAGATCAGACACACTGATGCTGGACAATAAACTGTTTTCTTTGTACCAGGAGAGAGTCACATGACTCACATTCACCACTGAACACAACAATGAACAATATGATGATGATGATGAAGAACAGTTTCTTCTTATGACAGGAACAGGCAGATGAGCTGGAAAACATGTGAGAATAAAAATGAAAAAGAGGAAGATTAAGATAATTTTTTATTTGTATAGAGTATATAACCAGCAGTGAAATGTATTCTCTGCATTTAACCCATCCTAAGTGAACACACACCCGGAGCAGTGGGCAGCCATGTTACAGCATCCGGGGAGCAGTTGGGGGTTCGGTGCCTTGCTCAAGGACACCTCAGTTGTGATATTGAAGGAGGAGAGAGTGCTGGTTATTTACTCCCCCACCAACAATCCCTGCTGGACCTGAGATTCGAACCCATAACCTTCTGGTTATGAGTCCGACTCGCTATCCATTAGGCCACGGCTGCCCCATTGCTTGGAAGATGCTTGGTTTAATGCACTGAGTAAATGTTTAATATAAAGAGAGTTAGTGTGTGATCTCACATAATTTATAATGTAAATGGTTTCAGTAAAATAAAGTAAGAATATTTGAAGGACAAATTACGTCTCTACTCACCGTAGACAGAAACACTGAATAATTTTGATAACAGTTTCGCTCCACTTCTCTGTACTTCATAGAGTCCAGCATGTCCAGTTGTGATGTTTGTGATGGTCAGAGATCCAGTTTGATTGCCCAGCTTCAGTCTGTCTCTGAATCTCCCATCAAGAACATCAAATTTGGAGGATATTTTATTGATTTTAGCAATCAGTAACTTTTCATCTCTGAAAATCAACAGAATGTCCTCGTCTTCATGTATTTCGGTAACATCAGTGTTTAAAATGACAGAATCTCCCTCCATCACTGACACTGACTGTGTTTCATTTGTCTCAGAACCAGACACACCTAAAGAACATGAAACCATTTTGAACCCAGCTTGTGTTGATTTAGAAAGACTGAAATCAGTTTGCATTCATTAAATGTGAATTGATCAATGGCATCAAAGGCACAAAAGACAAAAGTCCACATAATGAACAGACAGATGAGCAACGTAAACCTCAGATTGATTTGATTGATCTGGGAAGGAAAGCAAATGCAAAGCAACAGTATGTTCTGAAACAGAAGAAATGAAACAGTAAAAATGCTTTTGTAACTCACCAATCAGACACCTCCTGCACAAACAGAACAAAAGAAGCATGTAAAACATTTCTTTACCAGTTCTGTGTCTAATAAAAAAAAAGACCATCTGCTGGAAACATACGGTGTGAATCCTCCCACTACAGAGTTATGTATGTTATATATTTACATATAAATGCTCTTCTGGCTCTTATTAAGACTTTAATTGTTCTCAAAGTAAAAACACTCATTATTTTTATAATTCAACATTGTTTTTAAGGTAACTGTCTAACTGTATTCGATATGTAAAATAAGAGTGTAAGAGTGAATAAATAAACAGGTACATTTATTTCCCATCTCTCATTGTAGGTGTTACTGAGGTGTGATACGAGCAGCTCAACCTGAAACATAAGTCAAACAGAAACATGCTGTGGTCTGATTTCCTCACAATGATGGTGTGATCAGTTGATGGACAAACATCTCATGCATGAGCTTCTGTTACGGGTGTATTAGTTTGTAGTTGTAGGCTATCTGTGGTTAAAAAGATGAAAGGCTTCACATCTGGTTGCAATTTCTTCTTTTTTTCATGAACATTTTATTTCAAATAAAAGGTATTAGAGAAAAAAATTAAAATAATTGTTTAAGTCAGTGCTTCTCAAACCTGCACATTTTGGATTTCTCTTTCATCTAGCCCAGCTAACAATTTTTGGTTCCCAGAATGTCCTTCGATGGTTGCTAAAAAAATAACCAAATGGGAACATTTGGGCAACTTTCTGGCTGCATCCGAAAACTTCGTCAGCTGACTTGCAGCCTCAATGCCTTTGAGGCAATGACTTTGCAGGGAGCGTTTTTGCACGAAGACACCTCACGAAACTGATTTCAGACAGGCTTCTGAGGCAGCGTAACGGTTTAATGATCTACAACAAAATAGAATGAGTTTTGGTGATAACTAAACAAATATTTAATTACTATAATACTGATTTCTCACTACAGTGTTTTGCAACTTCAGGGATCTTATCTATGCACAATCAGCTTGTAACTCTCCAAATAGAAAGGAAAACTTGAAATCACATCATATGACCCCTTTAAAGCAAACCAGCAAGGCATAATTAAAAGGTATTTTAATGGAATTCGTATAGCTCAAATCACTGGAGATCTCAGTTTTATCTGTACAGATGTTCAGTGTAATGAAGGTACTGAGAGATTCAGAGACAGACTGAAGCTGGATCATCAGACTGAATCTCTGAACATCACAAACACATACTCTGGACTTTATATACTAGAGATTCTCAGCAGCAGCAGCATGAGTGAAAATATCTTCATTGTTTCTGTTTGTGGTGAGTGATTTATTCAATTATTAAAAGCTTCTTATATAAATCTAAAAATTTCAATCACCTCAATTTTACCAGGTTTTATTGAATTTGATGCCATTTAATGCACATTGACTGTACTGAATTATAGAAGCAAAGATAAAAACACGTTTCTGTGCGCATGAATATTTCTGTGCTTGTGTGACAAAGAAAAATGAACGTGATTAAACCTAACTGGACTTAAACTTTTTTATTACACGGCTCCCTGGAATACTCGATTCTGATTGGTCAGTCGTGACATTCTGAATAATGTTATTCCTGATAACGACCATTGAGAATAATAATTAATAATTAGATAATAATAATTAATAGATAATAAACAGGTATTATGTTAAAATGTTTTCTTCTCAAATGCAATTTCATGTCCTCATCTTTATTTAGGCTGTGATTAGTGATAACTGGATATGTTATGCCTTAAATATCCATCTTATCTGAATGTTGTCTCGGTAGCAGCTTGTTAGGAACTGTTTTCTTTGCTGCAGCTTTGTGTTTAAAGAGCTAAATAAATTTATCGATTCAATTTTGGGTCAAATTATTTATTATGTGGGAAGTAGCCATGTAATAAGTGGGAAAATGTATATCCAGCAGGTTGTTATAAACCCCTTCAGATTCGATGTCCTGATCACCCTATCTATATATATATATATATATATATATATATATATGATCAATGTTACAGAAAACAACAGTAATATTGTGAAATATTATTACAATTTAAAATAATGGTTTTCTATTTTAATATACTTTAAAATATAATTTCTTCTTCCGATGAAACAGCTGAATTTTCAGCATCGTTACTCCAGTCTTCAGTGTCACATGATCCTTCAGAAATCATTTTAACATTCTGATTTATTATCAATGTTAGAAACAGTTGTGCTGCTTTTTTTTTTGGAACCTGTGATACTTTTTCCAGAATTTTTTGATAAATAAACAGTTAAAAAGAACAGCATTTATTTAAAATAGAAATCCTTTGTAACAATATACACACTGTTCAAATGTTTGGGGTCAGGTCATTTTTTTCTTTTTCTTTCTTTGAAAGAAATTAATACTTTTTTTCAGCAAGGATGTGATATCTTGATTAAAAAGTGATTTATATTGTTAGAAAAGATTTCTATTTTAAATAAATTCTGTGCTTTTTTAACTTTTTATTCTTCAGAGAGAAATATCACAGGTTCCCTGAAAATATTAATTAGCACAACTGTTTCCAACATTGATATTGATTCAGCATATTAAAATGATGAAGAGACAAGTTTCAAGTTTTATTTGTCACATACACGACTATACAGAGACTGTATAACCAGCAGTGAAATGAGAGTAGAGAGTAAAGAGACACATAGTCTTTGATTTTATTCACAAAACTATTAGTAACCGATGCTCACACAAGAATTCCCACAAAATAACTCGTATAAAGAGAATAAAGTTAGAAAGTTAGAAATAAGTTATTAAATAAGTTATTTGTATCTGCAAATACTCTGCAAATGTTCAGTGTTAAAAAGTTATGTAATTTAAATATTGTGAAAGAATCAAGCTTTTAACAAAAGCCATTTTTATAGTGTCAGATGCTTAGGTTCTTCACATTTATTTACAGTTTTAATATTGTAAATTATAAGTATATTTTTTACATAACAGGGAAAAATTGCATTGCAAATGAGTTTTATTCTGTGACATGGAACTGAATTTACACACCAGACTTTTTCCTAACATTTTCTGTGTTTTTATATGTTTTCTTTGTCAGCCATGGAGGAAAAGTGCCATAAGATCAAGTTGAATTTTTCGAAATGCTTTGTATGTTCATGCAATAAGTATAGGTAGCCCAAGGTGGCAGTGCAAGTACTATTAAAGAGATCAACCAATTAATCTGGAATGAAACGAGGAAAGGGATTTAACTCCTGTGATTTAAGTAATAAATCAGTGATAAAATAAGAAACATTTAGTAACATTTTACCAGCAATAGAACAGCAAGTGCTTGATGTTTTTCAGTATGTGTATCTTCATTAAAGCTGCTATAGTCAGTGATCCAGACACAAACAACGAGACATTTCTCAGTTTCATGCCATTTACACTGCAAGACCTATTAATGATAATCTGTTTGACAGATCAGGTATTTTCTCCAATGTTGTGTTGTTAATACTGATAAAGTCTGCATCATTCAGTGCCATCAGGAGAAATGCTACATTGAAACACAATACCTTAATGTGAATCACAGTGGATTTGAGCATGACGATGGAGACCTGTGGGGCGTTAAAGGTGAACATCCATTACAAATGTTTTCTCCATTTCTCTCAGTTCTATTCGTGAAGTATGTTTAGTGTGACCTTTTATAATGACATTAACTATTTTTTCTTGATCTGTTAATGTTATGAATATTATCATGTGATAAAGGTTATATGGTATCACTTGAATGGTTCTTGTTTTAGGTAAGATTGTCTGTCTTCAGCTATTTGATTTGTCTTTTGTTTTGTGCTCATTGTAAATATGTAATTTTAGGGTAGATAGGGTACAACAGGTAGATTTAGGGACTCAAAATGTGATCATGGTCAGATGCTTTATGTCAGGGTGAAAATACTGTCATTAACAAAACTAAGGATTTTCATAGTCGAATCGGAATTTTCGAATCTTGCCAATATTCGACTGATAGTCGAATCATATGTTTGGGGGCGTGGTCAAAATATATTACCAAGAGTCAAGATTCGACAGTAATTAAATAAATATGTAACGGACGCCTCGCAGATACAAACGGGTAAATGTTTTGATTAAAAGATAGTTAACATTAAACGTCAGTAAAACCCTAAGAATTCACAACATTTTTTTTTCAATAGTGCTCTTATTATTACATTATGTAGGCTATATAGTTATTAATGTTCTGCATTTCTGTTTTGAGCTGAGCGCACTGAAGATGACCAGTAAAATTAAGCATATTATAGCTCTTTTTTTAATGAATGGGATTTAACTCATTTCTCTCATACAGAATACGCTTCGTTATTTATGTTACGACTTTACAGGCTATTTGCACAAAATGCCCCGAGTGCACAAGTGAACGTGTCTGCGCAGCTCTGAATGAACTCCTTTTGTGGATGTGTCCTTCATGCAACAACGTGCAGAAACACGGCAGCTAAACTCAAAATGAACTGCGTTTTATTATAATAGTGTTCTCATTATAATGTTATGCATATGACAGTCCGAGTTATAGTCATTAATATTATTGTTGTTTGTCCTGCTCACGATGCGTGCTGAAGAGATAATCACCGTTACTACAATGAAGCGCTTTTACTGCAGAGCAACTCAACCAAATGCATCGCATAAGAGATAAATAATAGTAGGCCTATATACACGATATATAAAGCGGGCAAAATGTTTTGAAATAACTTGTACACTACCTGATCGAAAACAAATCCTGTCTTTCACTCTGCCTGTGTCAATTTGAGTCATTTTAAAGATTGAAATCCCTGCCGCTCCTCTGTCGGTCACGGATTATGAAAAGTGAAACTTCAATCTATAGGGGTGGTTGGATTTATTCATGCATGTTAAAATATTTATTTATAGCTTCTTTCTTTTCAGATTCTTATTTACAACATTATCATAATAGGCTGTATTAACTTATTAGGAGAAAACCGGTAGTTCTCTGTGAAATCAGACATTTGAGCACCCCCATATTGCCAAAATGGCATGATAACACCCCGCGAATATTCGACTGTGAGATTGGGAGTCGAATCAGGCTCCTCGAATCGAAGCATCGAATCGTTGACGATTCGGGGTCACCCCTAATAAAAACAAATAGGCTAAGGATTCAGCCTCATGTGGGAGTATGAGGAGTATGTGGGACTGCTGAGCGAATCATTGGTACAACCCTCCCCAGTTTCCAAGAACTGTACTTATCCAGAGTGACCAAAAGGGCTGGCAAAATCACTCTGGACCCCTCACATCCAGCACACTCCCTCTTTGAACTGTTACTGTCTGGTCGACGCTACAGAGCTCTGAGCACCAGAACGACCAGGCACAGGAACAGATTCTTCCCTCAGGCAATCCATCTCATGAACACTTGACAATAAATGTGGAACACACAACTCTATTATACTTCACTTATTCACCACACTTACTTATTTATTTATTTTTTTTCATTCAAATTTGCACATGTCAGACCTGTACACACATAATTGTCTATATTATATATTGTGTTTTTGCTGTCTTGTACATAGCCTATTTGGATATTTGTATATTATTCTTTTACAGGTGCATCTCAATAAATTAGAATGTCGTGGAAAAGTTCATTTATTTCAGTAATTCAACTCAAATTGTGAAACTCGTGTATTAAATAAATTAAATGCACACAGACTAAAGTAGTTTAAGTCTTTGGTTCTTTTAATTGTGATGATTTAGGCTCACATTTAACAAAAACCCACCAATTAACTATCTCAACAAATTAGAATACTTCATAAGACCAATAAAAAAAAAATTTTTTAGTGAATTGTTGGCCTTCTGGAAAGTATGTTAATTTACTGTAAATGTACTCAATACTTGGTAGGGGCTCCTTTTGCTTTAATTACTGCCTCAATTTGGCGTGACATGGAGGTGATCAGTTTGTGGCACTGCTGAGGTGGTATGGAAGCCCAGGTTTCTTTGACAGTGGCCTTCAGCTCATCTGCATTGTTGGGTCTGGTGTCTCTCATCTTCCTCTTGACAATACCCCATAGATTCTCTATGGGGTTCAGGTCAGGTGAGTTTGCTGGCCAAATAAGCACAGTAACACCATGGTCATTGAACCAGCTTTTGGTACCTTTGGCAGTGTGGGCAGGTGCCAAGTCCTGCTGGAAAATGAAATCAGCATCTCCATAAAGCTTGTCAGCAGAAGGAAGCATGAAGTGCTCTAAAATTTCCTGGTAGATGGCTGCGTTGACTGTGGACTTCAGAAAACACAGTGGACCAACACCAGCAGATGACATGGCAGCCCAAAGCATCACTGACTGTGGAAACTTCACACTGGACTTCAAGCAACATAGAATCTGTGCCTCTCCACTCTTCCTCCAGACTCTGGGACCTTGTTTCCAAATGAAATGCAAAATTTACTTTCATCTGAAAAGAGGACTTTGGACCACTGAGTTCTTTTTCTCCACAGCCCAGGTAAGACGCTTCTGACATTGTCTCTGGTTCAGAAGTGGCTTGGTAGCCCTTTTCCTGAAGACGTCTGAGCGTGGTGACTCTTGATGCACTGACTCCAGCTTCAGTCCACTCCTTGTGAAGCTCTCCCAAGTGTTTGAATCAGCTTTGCTTGACAGTGTTCTCAAGCTTACAGTCATCCCTGTTGCTTGTGCACCTTTTCCTACCCAAATTCTTCCTTCCAGTCAACTTTGCATTTAATATGCTTTGATACAGCACTCTGTAAACAGCCACACCTTTCAGTAATGACCCTCTGTGACTTACCCTCTTTGTGGAGGGTGTCAATGTTCGTCTTCTGGATCATTGCTAAGTCAGCAGTCTTCTCCATTATTGTGGTTTCAAAGAACAAGAGATACCCAGAATTTATACTGTAGGGATGGTCATTAATTGAAACTCAAATGTAAATATTCTAATATTTTGAGATACTGATTTTTGACTTTCATGAGCTATAAGCTCTAATCATCAAAATTAAAACAATTTTTTTTTTAAATGTTTTACTTTACATGCAATGAATCTAAAATATATGAAAGTTTCACTTTTTGAAGTAACATATGAACTTTTTCACGACATTCTAATTTATTGAGATGCACCTGTATTATCTGTGTCCTGTCCTGTTGCTGTCTTTCTGATGCACTGTGGAGCTTCTGTCACTACAACAAATTCCTCATATGTGGAAACATACTTGGCCAATAAAGCTCATTCTCATTCTGATTCTGATTCTGATTCTTTTTTTAATCTCTCTGTACATCTCCTTTCATGTCACAACGTTGACATGACTTTAAATACCATACCTTAAATACCTTACCTTTTAATAAGCATCTCTGGGATGTCAAACTTATGGACTTCAGCAATGAGCTGTAACTTGTAGGCTACTTTTCTGAGAAATGAATGCAGACGTACCTGTCATTGTGTAAATAGACCTTTTTAGTCATGTTTTTCAGACATGAATGATTCATCAAATCATGTCACACTTTTAAACAAGCGCCTAGAGAACCCAAGTAACCCTTTAGCAAGGTGTAAACACAATACTAACCTAACCCTATTTTTTTCTCAAATAAAGTCATTTTTACATCTCAAAGTAGTTATTATAGGATTAGCCTATATTACCCATTCAGACTTCATCACCCATGTTTTGTTTCATGATAATTAATCTGCCTAAGGTGGCAGTTCAATAGCAGGGGCAGATCTTCACAGTTTTTATTTGGATTTTGTCATTATCAAATTCCTTTAAAGTGAGATTATCTTCCTCTGATGCACTAATCTTTAACATTGTTGTTTCAAACCCCAACCACAACTACCCCACACTGTCTTGGTATAATAATGAAACATTTAAATAGGCTAAAATGTCATTTGTGTGAACGCATTGCTGATAACTGCCTGTTATTTAAGTTAATGGTGTTTGAGGGTCAGTTTCATTCACTGATGCTTTATGTCTCACATGTTTGAGTTTCACATCTAACAGCGTTACAGACATTGACACACAACAACGGATTTGTTCCACATGTATAGAAAGCAGTCAACATAAACCAGTCTTATAATCTCCTTGATTTAGCTAAAAAAAATGTATATTTTGGTTTTCGGATGTGCTACTTCGGCTGTTCGCCTTGTCATCAACCCAGAACCAAAGGTTGTTTTTTTTAACCAGCTCAACTCAGCAGAACGGTTTGAAGAGAATCTGCATCATATTTGGCTGCTCTTCTGTGAGATCTGTTCATAGCACATCCTATTGCCAGCTGTGTTCCAGAGGTGAAGTCTCTATGTAGTGGTTTGAACACTTTCATTGCAATGAAATGCCAAAGGACAAAGATTTGTCAATTTAAGTGGCCAGTTAATTCCTGTGAGAAGGGCAAATAGCATCTGGCTACATTGATGACCATTATTGATAGTAGTGGTTTAGAAGAAGATATTTGTGGTAGGTCTTGGTCTTTTGTATTTCCCTGTTGCTTGGAGGAAATTAACATGATATTATGGCTTAGGTATCACACTACACCAAAAAAAATCAAAAAGCAGCTTTAGTTATTAAAAATGACCATATTTGAGTCAAGCCCATCTGTCACAGAAAAGATAACAGCCATAAACAACTAAATTGTAAGAATGTTGTTGTTGTTTAAAAAAAATAATTAAAACTGCAATTACAAAATGTGTAGGTACTGTGCAGGTCTTTGGCTGAAATTAATACTTTCTTAAAACTTTTGCGTTTAGAAGAAGCCAGACTGTGAGCAACATGACAGGAATGGAAAAAGTGGCCCTCACCTACATTCACACCACAAACATACACATACACAAACTGTGAACCACAAACTTCCAGTAACATTGCATGTTTCTGAAGAAGTTATGTGGAACAGGCCAAACCACATTACAACACATACAGACATATAGATGAACACACACCGTATGAATTAGATTTGTGGGTTTAAGAGTCAAATATGAAAATGCTGTATTGGTTATATTTTATGTATAATTGGCAAAGCGACCTATAGGCTATTTAAAATACTTTTTTTTTTTAATCCATTTCTGAAAATCACACTTGAAAACCCTCAGAATGATCCTTCTGTATGGTTATTTGGATTTTTGTTGGGCAACTGGACTGGACAAAGACAGTCCTACAGCTCTGTCAGACACACTCTGTCAGTTTAAATCTAGATTAAAGACCCATCTCTTTAACCTGGCATACACCTAACACACTACTACACTTCTATTATTCAAATCCGTTAAAGGATTGTTAGGCTGCATTAATTAGATCAACCGGAACCGGGAACACTTCCCATAACACATGATGTACTCGTTACATCGTAAGAAGATTGGCATCTACACTAATAGTTGGTTCTTTCTTATTCTGTTTCTCAGTCCGTGTCCGGATCAGATGGTGGATCGGCGCCGGGAGATGATGTATGCGGCCCTGATCGTCAGCGATGAGCCCCAGAGACATATCCCCAGTGAAGACCTCGATTAAAATAAAATAAAAATAAAAATAAAACAAATAATTAAAAATATAATAATAAAATACCTAACTACATAATACTATTATTATTGGAAATTGCAACAATATAAAAATAGAAATAGAATACATTTATACATTTAAAATTTTAATTAAAACAATAAGTAAACAATAAATAAACAATAATATCCTGGCCAGAGGAGAACTGGCCCCCCGACTGAGCCTGGTTTCTCCCGAGGTTTTTTTCTCCATTCTGTCTCAGAGGGAGTTTTGGTTCCTTGCCGCTGTCGCCTCTGGCTTGCTCAGTTGGGGACACTTCATTTCTAGTGATTATCGTCAATTGGATTTCACAGATATTATTTAAACTATACTGAGCTAATGACATCTCCGAATTCAATAATGAAATGCCCTAAACTGAAATTTGAGTGTTTAATCTTATTATTATACATTACTGACACTTTATCCTCCAACTTGATACTGTTAAGTGCTTTGACACAATCTGTATTGTTAAAAGCGCTATATAAATAAAGGTGACTTGACTTGACTTACAGCTGGATCTGGTACTTAGAAAAGGTTTAAGATTATCCTGTAATGCCGATAGGTGTGAAGGCCATGCGATCCTCCTCCACATGATCCTTATTGCAGAATTAGCAAAAACTGTTAAATACTTTACATAAAACACATTTATTAGAGGCTCCAAAGTAGATACAGTACATGACCAATAGAAATGAAAACTGTGCAAAGTGATGTAATTGGCAGAAATATAAAGTAGTGTTTTTGTGCAAAATCAGTGATATCGTGATTCTTGTCCTCATCGTACGTTTCCAGAATATCCTTCATTTTAAGATATTGGCTTTGTTTTAAATAATCTGTTAATTTTAACCATTTTTTATTGCAGTTATTTGCAATACAGCTGCTGTTTCCTGTCTATACCTGTCTTGGCATGAACCTCACAGTAAATTCATATTTTCAGCAGCTTCAGTATGAAACTACCACATATATTTCTAGATGGACAATATCAACTTATTACTGCTTTATTGATTATCATACTGACGTTTAACAGTGTTGCCAGATTTGGTCGACGATTTCCAAAAGATCACCAAAACCCACCTAAAACTTTTACAATTTGATACATTTTTATTACTGTGTAAATCAAGGTTGACAAGGACCAGTCAACCTTGGGGCAGTCGTGGCCTAATGGATAGCGAGTCGGACTTGTAAGCGGAAGGTTGTGGGTTTGAATCTCAGGTCCGGCAGGGATTGTTGGTGGGGGGGTATCCTCCTTCAATACCACGACTGAGGTGTCCTTGAGCAAGACACCGAACCCCCAACTGCTCCCCGGGCGCTGTAACATGGCTGCCCACTGCTCCGGTTGTGTGTTCACTTAGGATGGGTTAAATGCAGAGAATACATTTCACTACTGGTTATATACTCTCTATATAATTGTGTATGTGACAAATAATAAAATAATAACCATTTGTATCTCCTTAAAATTAAAGCAATTATGACAACCTAAAATAAAAATGTAAGTAATTTGGATTTGTCTTTATGGTCATTGTAAATGTGTAAATTTAACATACAATATAGGGTGGAACAGGTAACCATAGGGGAAGTGTATTATGATGTCTAATTTTGTCATGTAAATGATTGATGTCAGAACTAAAATACTGTCATTTGCACCATGGATGTTGCCATGCATGATATAAATCAGTAATGGATAACAAGCTGGACAGAGATCACTTCTTCTTTGGCACTCAACGGAGGCGGTCGCATTTTTTTCCTCCCCGTCCTCTCCCTTATTTTCCCTGCTTGCTCTCTTGTATTGTCACGTCTCATCTATTGAGAGACTCTCTCTGCATTGCTCTTCAAACTGAAAAAAATATGGATTTGATCAACTGGTCTCTCAACGCAATTGACACCATCTTCTCGACGAGAAGCTGAAGATATCTACCTATTCGGAACCATGATAACAGGTCTTTTGCTGATCGGATTAGGCTTTGCCCTGGGTTATCGAAGAATTCAGAAAACGGGAACAGCGGTCCAAAGCCTCACAAGGCTGCCCGTCATGATTGAAGCAGTGGGAAGAGCGGTCAGCATTGAGACTGAGACTATTAACCGCAATATGGATTCTATCATGGAGAAGCTCACTGCTTTGCAAAGGAAAATTGACGGAGACCAGAATGGACAAAGAGAGTAGCCGTGGAATTGAATGCGGTTACTCGCCCCAAGACTAAACAAATGCAATCTTATCTTTTCGGCTCCCCCGAACCAGCACTGGCCTCGGCCAAGGCCGCTGCTGGAAAATCAACCCTGGAAAGAGCACTGCAGTGTGACGCTCTTGCGTCCCATCCCCAATTCTAAAGACAGCTGCTGATTACACATACACACACATACACAAAAACTATTACAGATACAAACACATTCACCTCCCCACCCCCGATCCCTCGCCTCCGTCGCTTTGAACCGCCAGCCTGACAAGAGGGTCTGTGACTAGCGCCGGGAAATGGCTGCATGTCTGGATGGCTGATTGCCAGAGCTGGATTACTTCCCCTGTTGCAAAGTCGTGTGTCTATGGTGTATTATGTGCTTTTTGTTGCTGGGGTGTTTTTCCTGTTCTCACACTGTACTCCCCAAGGAGCATAGTCTGGGGGTTATTTTTTTTCTCCTTACATTCCTCTTGTTTGCTGTATTTTTCTTCAATTCCCTGTCTCCCTGTCCTGTCTACCCCATTGTCATATATGTATGTTGTGTATGGACAAGTTGATGGCTAATTTCGCTGGTACTTGTGACTAGTGACAATAAAGGGCTACTACTACTACTACTACTACTATTTAGTTTCATTAACACTAATGTTCCAGTGTTTAAAATAAGCTAATCAAATATTTTAAATGATTTGTGCATATAAATATATTTTATTTTGTGGTAAAAGACAAAAATTGTATGTTATTCCATTAGCAGAATATTTATAGACATGTTTTTTTTTCTTCAACTTTACATCAGCCTATAGAAACACCATTTTATTTCTGGAAAAAAAGCAATAAATAATGTGAAAGATATTTGTATGTTCATGTCATAATGCCAATAAAAACATCTGATTTACTCGTAACAAATGGGTTCTTTGGATTCCTAGTTTAGACATTTTACGTCGCATGTATTTGCACACGCCTTAATTATAACAGAAATATAAGAAAATGTATCATTTAAATTCTTCAGGTTCTTGTTAAGACTTAAAGACTTTTCTCTTCAAGTGTACCCTTGGTTAAACCAGTTGAGCAAGAACACGGGGGGTTTTACCTAGGCACGTCATCGAAACACGGACATTGAGAAATAGTGACGAATGGCTTTAGATTGCATTTATAAGAATAACGCATTTTTTGCTTGAGCATTTATATGGACGCTTTTATTTACACAAAATCAGCATTTTGTGACTGGTTAAAATGAGGCTCTTTATTTTGCTCTCATTCTGTGCATTCATGGCTGGTAAGTGTTTTTTTATTACAATGTCTTTTTTGTTACAATGTCTCTTTAAGAAAATGACAATGAAACAAAAGTCATTTGTATCGGTTTTATATATTTTTAGGCCTATTGCTGTTTTAAGTAGTTGAATTCTTAGAATGAAATTGCTAGTTTTATAGGCTATGTTTTTCAGGGTTACTGAGCCAATTTTATTTTAAATTCCAGTGATAACAATAAAAATAATTTGAGGCTGCACATTATATTGTTTAAATGGTAAATAATATTTGTGTAGTTGTTTTAGTTAATTGTAGCCATGAACTTTTTGGGAGAGGGAAAGCAGATTGAACCACATAACCAAACGAAAGGCTGAGATGAAGTTACACAGTACATAATATACTTTACATTCTTAATATTAACTGTGTCTGAATGGGCATTACAAAATCGCTAAAATGGGCAATACTGAAAATTGTCGGTAACATTTTCACAGCACTTATATATATGACATATATATATATATATATATATATATATATATATATATATATGGCATCCTCCTTGTTGAAAAAAAAGACAAAATAGCATCCCCTCTGTAAAACCACCATGATTACATCAACATTACATTATATCTGTCCCCAAAAGGTGTAAACTCTCCACATCAATTTAATGAATTCAATTAATGCAATGATTAATGAATGAATGAATGAATGAATGAATGAATGAATGATGCATTTATATAGCGCTTTATTGTGTATTGCCATACACCCAAAGCGCTTTACAATCATGTGGGGGGTCACTCCTCAACCACCACCAGTGTGCAGCATCCACTTGGATGATGCGACGGCAGCCACAGGACAACGGCGCCAGTGCGCTCACCACACACCAGCTACAGGTGGAGAGGAGGGAGAGTCATAGAGCCAATCAAGTGGATGGGGATTATTAGGAGGCCATGATAGACAAGGGCCAGTGGAGGGAATTTGTCCAGGACACCGGGGTTACACCCTACTCTTTACGAGAAGTGTCATGGGATTTTTAATGACCACAGAGAGTCAGGACCTCGGTTTAACGTCTCATCCGAAAGACGGTGCTTTTTACAGTATAGTGTCCCCGTCACTATACTGGGGCATTAGGACCCACACAGACCACAGGGTGAGCACCCCCTGCTGGCCTCACTAACACCTCTTCCAACAGCAACCTAGTTTTCCCAGGAGGTCTCCCATCCAGGTACTGACCAGGCTCAACCCTGCTTAGCTTCAGTGGACAACCAGTCTTGGGCTGCAGGGTGATATGGCTGTGTAATGATTACTGCAAATTCCAATTGTTAGTTCCTGTCTCCGTTTGGAGAATATTTTGTCAAAGGAAAAGTTGCAAAAGGCTCAAGGCAATTGATGAGCCCATAGTGAGGAGTAAGAATGCATTTCTTATACTTAGATTTTTCATTAAAAAAATGCAATACCTTTAATTGTTTTTCTCTGAATCGACTATGCAATTGGCATGATATATGTTTACCTGACTATTAAATTGTAACATTTGATATTATTCGTATTTAACTCTGAAACGATTGACTCTATTAGATTCCATTGGATCCACTCTAACCCTCGTATTCAACAAAACAATGTTGTCCACTCACTTGTTAGGCTCTGGCTCCAAGGTGATAATTAGCTCAAGCTTTTCTTTTACTTTCATCACCAGCAAAAGATCCTAAATATGCTAATACGGGACAGTTCGTCAGCGGTCGTGTGTGGGGCCTGAGCAGCATGACGTCATACTGCATCCAAATTTTGCATCCAGTGTCTCCTTTCAGCAGTTGTGGGTTTGTGTTTCAGGTGTTTCTGCTTTTGTACAAAAGGAATTGTCAGTGAAAGAGGGAGAATCTGTCACTTTAGATCCCAGTGTAATGAAAAACCCAAATGATCTGATGGCATGGCATTTTAATGAAACTTTCATTGCTGTAATCACTGGAAATCATAGTAAGATCTGTATGGACTATCAGTGTGTCTTGAGATTTAGCGGCAGACTGACGGTGGATCATCAGACTGGATCTCTGACCATCATGAACATCAGAACTACAGACTCTGGTATTTATAAACTACAGAGAAGCAGTGGCTTCATAAAGAGCTTCAGGGTTACTGTTATTGGTGAGCATCATTTAGTCAATCAATGCACTTTAAAGGGTTATTTTAACTTTTGGTTTCTATTATTTGTCATGAGTGAATGTGTGAATCAATGTTCTTCTGCTGTTTGTTTGTTGTCATATTTCAGACAAATTGGTTGCAGCATTAAGACAAATAAACAATACATTTAAAAACAAAAAAACCCCACTAAACTGATTTGTTTTAATACTCGAGATTCTGAAATGAATTCCAGAGAGGAGGGCTTGAAAAACAAAACATATTTTCACAACACTCTCCTGTAAATTTTGTTTGGCTTATAATTAACTCTTGGATTATAATTTCCTCTTCAGGTGTTGCTCATGCAGAATGAGTGTCTCTGACAGAGGGAGATTTAGTCACTCTGTATACTGACGCTGAAACAGACCAACAAGAATAGATTAGATGGTGTTATGAAGACATTCGCATAGCTGAGATCAGTCGAAATCTCAGTTTTATCTGTACAGATGTTCAGTGTAATAATGGCACTGAGAGATTCAGAGACAGACTGAAGCTGGACAGTCAGACTGGATCTCTGACCATCATGAACACCAGAACCACAGACTCTGGACTTTATAAACTACAGATCATAAACAGAAACAATAGCAACAGTACAAAGTTATTTGGTATCATTGTCAGTGGTAAGTTATTGAGGAAAAAAGCAGGTTATACATTTAAATCATATTATCATTTTTATTATAATGTTATTATTTACAATTTTGCATTATATAATACCTCCTTTCAGCAGTGTTTGGTTTGTGTTATAGATGTTCCTGCTGAAATAAAGAGAAAGTCTGTGAATAAGGGACAATCTGTCACTTTATCTACTGGTGTGATAATAAACCCAAATGATGTGATGATGTGGTATTTTAATGACACTCTTATCGCTGAAGTCACTGGATATCGAAGTAAGATCTGTACAGATGATCAGTGTAAAGACAAATTCAGAGACAGACTAGAGGTGAATTATATGCCTGGATCTCTGACCATCACAAACACCAGAACCACAGACTCTGAATTTTATTATTTACATATGAGCAGCAGGATCGTCAGGATCAGCTTCATTAGGAGCTTCAGCGTCACTGTCACTGGTGAGTGTCATTTAAACATTCGGGGATCTTCCCATTGAGCATTTCAAAAACAAATCAATATGTTTGTATTTCATTTAATTTTATATATACTGTACATGACATGAATATCAATATCACAGTTTTCACAGCAAGATGTTTACTAATCTTGTTGATGTGAAAAAGCGATAAAGTCAGTTGTGCTGCTGTTTCTTGTTGAGCCCACTATGCTGTGGTGCTGTTCTATTGACCAATGTAGAAAATATCAAAGATATCAGTAAAACACCTGCTCTTCACTAATAATGACTGTCTGTCTTAACTGTTCCAGATCCAGGTCTGTCTTTCTTTGCTTTATTTGGAATATGTGTTTTTGCTATGGGGGCAGTTGTTTTTCTGTGTTTTTGCTGTTGGATATGGTTCAGTAAGAAACAGGTGAGTATTACAATATTTATTGTGGAAAAAAAATCTTCTTTAAAAGATGCAAAAATATGTACTTCCTTCTAATTCACCGGAGAAATTATGTTTAATTGAGTATGTTATTGTTATTCAGTGAAACGTCTGACCTAAAAAAAACTATCAGCAGCAAATACTATCTTATATTGGAAAGGTAAATTCTTAGTACACTAGATGGCGTTCCATTATAGTAGTTATTTGTCCCATATACAACCATACCTAGGGCCAGTTTAACAGCTTGCACCAGCACAAACCGTCTTTTGGCGTTAAAATAGTACTGTCAGGATTTACTAAAGACGCGCAGTGACGAATTAGCGCTGAAAAGGCGTGGACACAATTAGGCTATTTTTGTGACTGACCTTATTGAATATTAATTTGTAGGAGTCAGGAGTGTCAGACCGGGGGTAATATTAGAACAGAATAACAGGGAACTAAACATACAAACATACAAACTTTAAGTGTGTCGCATCAGGTAATGAAAAGTTCTGCACACAGTTGTGGTCTTCATGCTCACTTGAGCCAAACACAGCAAAATATGTGGTTAAGTGCAAATACCACAAGTGTGAGTATTTGGACAGGGAAATTGAATCAGTTGAGTGATTTGTGAATGACTCATTCAGTTGAGTCAGTTCTTTGGTTCCTTGCATGATTTCAATTCTTAAAACCTTAGCATTTAGAAGAAGTCACACTACTATCACTTCAATTGTAGGAATAAAAAAAAAAAAAAAAAAAAACTCTCAACCACATGCCATTAACACCTCTAACACTCACGTCCCCCCATACATAAACTGACATGAACATAAAACTTCCAGTAGCATTGCATGTTGATGAAGAAGTTATGTGACAAAGGTCAAACCACATTAAGATAATAAATATAATATAAATTATTTAGAATAAATGATACATAATGATATGTACACACAGTATGAATTAGTTTTGAGGGTGTAAGAGACAAATGTGCAGAAAAAAAAAGAAAAAAAAAGATATATATATATATATATGTGTATATGTATATACAGTATATATATATATATATATATATATATATATATATATATATATATATATATATATATATGAAAACGCTACATTTGTTGTACAGTATGGATAACTGGCAACCTTGTACTACAATGCACCGCATTGTACTGAGTTTTTTTTTTTAAGACTTAGACTTATGTGCTGATTCTTCTCACCAATCCCAAAATTCAAACATAGACTCTCAATCTGATGGTGTCTCTGGAGATTCCTATAGTGAAGACAATCCTACAATCCTACAATCCTACAGCTGGATCTGGTACTTAGAAAAGATTTAAGATCATCTTCTAATGCTGATGATAGGTGTGTACATCATGCAATCCTCCTCCACATGATCCTCCTCCTTAAGTTTCTGAAAAAAAAAAAAAAAAAAAAAAAAATATATATATATATATATATATATATATATATAATTAAGACAAATGTGATTCAATGTGAAATTGTGTTTATTTTTTTGCCTAGGACACAAGGGTTACCCTCCTACTCTTTACAAGAAGTGTCATGAGATATTTAGAGACCACAGAGAGTCAGGACTTTGGTTTAACTTTAACATCTCATCTGCAGTATAATGTCCTCATCACTACATTGGGACATTAAGACCTACACAGACCACAGTATGAGCACCCCCTGCTGCTTTCACTAACACTTCCAGCAGCAACCTGTTTTTTTTTTCCAGGAGGTCTCCCAACCAGGTACTGACCAGGATTTTGAGGATATTTTTTTGTAAAGGAAAAGATTTGGGAAGGTTATATTGGAGATTTAGAATAGTTTCTGTTATCTTTGAGTTTTTGTGTGGTTTTAGTTATGCTTAGGCTGTTGTTGGCTACATTATGACAGTTGTGGCTAGAAGTGATGCAGCTCCGACCGGAAATTAACAATGAAATTAATTTTCTACCTATTAGATTGTGTTTTATTAATGTCTACACCAGGGGTGTCAAACTCAGTTCCTGGAGGGCCGCAGCCCTACAGAGTTTAGTTCCAACCATGCTCCAACACACAAACCATGTAGTTTTCAAATATGTCTAAAGGACCTGATTAGCTGGATCAGGTGCATTTAATTAGGGTTGGAGCTAAACTCTGCAGGGCTGTGGACCTCTAGGACTTAGTTCACACTGCAGGTCTTAATGCTCAGATCGGATTTTTTGCTGAAATCCGATTTATTTTGCGCTGTTGTTCACATTGTCATTTAAATGCGACTTCCATCAGTCTCATGTGTGAACCGTATACGGCCCTGAAGTGACCCGCATGCACAGAAGAAGATGGGACGTCATTTTAATGACGTGATTTTAATCTTCCCGCCTCCTCCAGTGCAGAATTGTGACATCTATCGCATTTCAATGACGTAAAAATCGCATGAATTGCGACATGGCGTTCAGACTGAAGTCGCATTGCAAAACATACGACCACATATGAAAGTGGCCTGGGCCTGATTTGAAAAAATCGGATTTGTGCTGTTCAGACTGTCATGAGAAAATCAGATATGGGTCACATTTGGGCAAAAAAGTTGGATTTGGGCCACTTCAGCCTGCAGTGTGAACTAAGTCTAGGAATTCAGTTTGACACCCTTGGTCTACACCTACCCCAACCCTAAACCTACCCCTTACAATAATGAAAAAATAGTAATTATTGTTGTACAGACTGACAAAAATTATGCTGTATTGATGTGCGCATGCCCAGTAAAGCCATACGTATCCCTTCTTGCCTTAACCCATTAGGAACAACAGTCATGCTAACGAGCAATGAGCAATGCTAATGCTAACACTGACAATAATCTCTTCTTAATTGCTTATGTGAAATATATTATTAAATGAAATTGTTTTTAGTGTGCTTACATGTGCTATTGCTAGCTAGAAGCTTTTTCATACAAGAACCTAAATGTATTAAGTTTATTTAACAAAACATTATTTGTGTCAGTGGACTTTAGTGGACTGAAATATTATTTTTTTAATTAATGATACAATCAGTATTGTGAATATTACAGGATATGGGTATGTGATATGTGATTTTCTTGCACTGAATGACTTTTATAAATATCTGTTATGGTGCTGTTGTGTGATGTATGTAATACAGGGTTCCTACGGGGTTTGGAAAACTATGGAATTTAATTTATGTATTTTCCAGGTCAGGAAATGTATGGAGAAAAGAAACCAGAGTATGGAAAATTATTTGTGTTTCCAGACTTTTGCCCCTATTTAGTTTATATATATATATATACTAGAAAATTAAGAATTTCATGAAAATAAATGTATTGTTCAAGAAGTCAAAGTCAAAATACAACTGAACGAATTCAAGGTGCACTTTTTCATTATGCAAAATGTAGGGATATATATATACCTCTATATACCAAATATAGGGATGAGAATAATGCTCTATGAACCATTTATGTTAAATATGCTCTGAAAATCTACCGAGAGGTTTGGAAATTTGAGTCTGGAAAAGTATGGAATTTTGAAATGGAAAATGTGTAGGAACCCTGGTAATACATCATTCTACAGACAAAAACACAATGGCATCTAAAAGTGACACACTGAAATAAATAAATCATCTTACCATTGTAGGTGGATTTTGTTTGTAGAAAGTAGGTTCGGCGTAAATGATCTCTTCATCACCAGTTTCATCTGTTTCAATAAAATTACCAGATGCAATAAAGAACAACAAAACTCAATCTTAACTAGATCTGATTCTTCTTAACCCTTGTGCGTCTATAAAAACAAGTTACACATAGGTCCATAGTGGACAAAAATGTGCATATCCAAAAACTGTCATAAAAATTTGAAACTTGGGAGCACAGACTTAAGTTTGGTTTCATTTTAAAGAAGACCCTTTATTGTTGCAGATTATTTAATGAAGTTTATGAAAATTATTTATAAACAATATTTTATATAAAATATGTATTTTATGAAACATGTTGAACTCTAAACCTGCTAGAAAATCAAAGCCATAAATCTAAACAATTTGTGTTCCAAATTTGAGGTTGATATCTCAAAAAATGAGCTTTTAGTCCAGGTGATATGTGCAAAATCACAAAAACACCCCGTGGTGGCTATGGCACCCATTTTACTATCCGCCATAACCAAATTATGTATTTTGTGTCATATCTCCTGAACCAAACATGATAACACAGAAAAGGTTATGTCTACCCTATGTTTTGATGGTCAAGGAATACAATGATACCATATACAACAACATAGTTCAGGTGAACAGTTAATGGTGAAATCAGCAATGTGAGAAGGAAATCATAGTATGTGAGTATCACAGTATCATATCATTTATAATAGTCCATATTACGGCTATTAATTATTTTTCTTTCTTTGATAATTAACTAATATTTTATTTAATAAAACAATAAAATGTTTTTTTCCTTACCTCACAGGCATAGTCATGTAGGTGGTAGTATGTTTCCAATACATTTTTGTTCTCTCAACGACGCTCTAACATGAAACACAGATGGCAATGCAGTCTTTCTAACCTGCGTGCACCTCTTCTACTGCACCTCTCTCATTTTCTGTGGGTTTCTGGAATTGTCAGTCAGCTGTCAACAAACAGATTTAATTCCGGCCATTGCTTCTCAGTCTACTCTTAGTATCTTGGTCTTGACTGAGACCTGGATTCCTTCAGAAGACTCAGCAGCCCCTTCTTTTCTCTCTAACAACTTCCCTTTCTCTATTTATTGCCTTCCTGGTCAACTGGGTACCTTTATAGAGGAGCTGGACGGCCTGCTGTCCTCATTCTCTGGGATGGCAGTCCACTTGTAGTCTTTGGTGACTTCAACATCCATCTGAAGAAGCCTTACACGGCAGACTTCCACTCTCTTACAATTGTATCACAGCCAACATTTGGGGAAAACCTCTAGACATCTCTGATCATTTCTTTATTATATTTAACCTACATCTTACTACCTGTGCACCACCAATTCCTCTACCAGTTACTTTTAGACGAAACCTACGCTCCCTTTCACCCTTCCATCTTTCCTCTGTAGCAGTGGCGGACTGGCCATCTGGAGCACCGGGAGTTTTCATAAAAAAAAGTATACATAAAATAAAATGAATAAAAAATAAGATATAAAGAATAAAATATAAAATATAAAAGAATGTGCATGACAGTATGCTGTAGAATTAAATATTAAGATAAGCATGACTGTACAGAGAGGAATGTGCAAACAGGTTGAACATGGTTGACATGAAGCAGCCAATCACAAAAAAATAAAATAAATGTAAAAATAAGATAAGATATGTTATCAAGACAC
Source organism: Schizothorax lantsangensis (assembly GCA_027422415.1). NCBI lineage: Eukaryota > Metazoa > Chordata > Actinopteri > Cypriniformes > Cyprinidae > Schizothorax > Schizothorax lantsangensis. The sequence continues at coordinate 11,544,632 of CM049843.1, read as the reverse complement.
AGAAAGTGTTGTGTGCAAATGTGCAAATGAGCAAATGACACTGACAGTATGAGGTAGAGAGTAATGAGTGTGTGATTAGTGATTTGAAGTAAGTCAGATGATGTTAAGAGGCTGAGTTTGAGTTCAGGAGCCTGATGGCCTTGGGGAAGAAACTCCTCCTAAGTCTCTCGGTTTTTGCCATCAGGCTGCGGAAGCGCTTACCAGATGGCAGCAGAGTGAAGAGGCAGTTTCCAGGGTGATTTGAGTCCTTGATGATTTTGACAGCTCTGCTTCTGCAGCGTTTGAGGTAGATGTCCTGCAGAGAGGGGAGAGCCGACCCAGAGATACGCTCAGCTAAGCGCACAACTCTCTGCAGGGCCTTGCAATCTTGGCTGGAGCTGTTTCCATACCACACTGAGATGCACTGAGTCAATACACTTTCTATGGTCCCTGCATAGAAAGTTTTCAGGATTGTTGGTGAGACCCTGAATTTCCTCAGCTGTCGCAGATGGTACAGTCTTTGCCTGGCTTTCTTAACCTGTGTTTGGATGTGTGTAGTCCAAGTCAGGTCCTCTGAGATGTTTACACCGAGGTACTTGAAGCTGCTTACTCTCTCCACAGGGGTCCCGCTGATCACAAGAGGAGTGTAGGGCAGCAGCTGTCTCTTTCTGAAGTCCACAATCAGCTCTTTGGTTTTGCTCACGTTCAGAGAGAGACAGTTGTCCTGGCACCATGATGTGAGTCTCTCCACCTCATCCAAGTATGCAGTCTCATCATTGTTGGAAATGAGGCCCAGAACCACAGTATCATCAGCAAATTTGATAATAGATGTGGATCTGTGAGAGGACACACAGTCATGTGTGTAGAGAGAGTAGAGCAGGGGACTCAGAACGCAGCCCTGCGGGGCTCCTACGTTCAGGGTGATGGAGTTTGAGGTGAACTGGCCTACTTTCACCACTTGAGGCCTGCCGGTGAGGAAATATTGAATCCAGTCGCAGAGTGAAGTGTTTAGGCCAAGGCCTGTGAGTTTGGAAGTCAGCTTGATGGGGACTATGGTGTTGAAAGCTGAGCTATAGTCTATGAATAGCAGTCTTGCATAGTTCCCATTGCTGCTGTCAATGTGTGTGAGGGAGGAGTGGAGAATGTGAGAGATGGCATCATCAGTTGATCTATTGGAGCGATAGGCAAACTGAAGAGGGTCCAAAGTAACAGGGATGGAGGAGCTAATGTGGCTCTTAACAAGTCTCTCAAAAACCTTCATGACTATTGATGTGAGGGCCACTGGACGATAGTCATTCAGGCAAGAGGGTTTATTGTTCTTAGGCACAGGGATGATGATGGATTTTTTAAAGGAGGTGGGAACTACAGAGGTAGCAAGGGACTCGTTGAAGATAGAAGTGAACAACCCAGCAAGCTGATCAGCGCATGGTCTCAGAACCCGGCCTGTGATCCCGTCAGGTCCAGCTGCTTTCCTGATGTTCACTCCCTTTAGTGCCCTCCGAACCTCGTCCTCCGTCACGGTGATCACATGATTCTCGCTTCTCTGCCTGCTGCTTCCTGACGCGCTGATCGCAGAGTATCACAGGCTGCCGCCGTTGCAATCAAAGCGGCCGTAGAAGGTGTTTAATTCTTCGGCCAGCGACGGATCTGCACTCACCTCTGCGGAGGATTTGTTTCCAAAGGCACAGATGGTCCTTAGTCCCTGCCACATGTGTCGAGAGTCGTTGAGCTGAAAATAAGACTCAATTCTCTCTTTGTAACGATGTTTGGCGGCACTTACTGCTTGTCTGAGAGCATAACACGATGCTTTATACTCGCTCATATTCCCAGACAAAATCATATTCTCGCTCTCGCTCTCGCTTTATACTCGCTCATATTCCCCTCCCCTGTTTTAAAGCACCACTGTTTTAAAGCACTTTAGAACAACACACATCAACACTACATTTGAGCGGGTGAGGTGAAGCTTGGGGTCTTTTTTTTTTTTTCTCACACCCCTGCTCTCTGTTCTCTGTCTGGGGCCGGGGGCTGTGAGGATGAGCTGGCCGCCCGGTCGGGGTCTGGGTTGTTGGTTTTCTCTGCTGCTGCGGGGACCGGGGTGGTCCTCCTGTCCCCGCGCCGGAGCGAAGGGGGTTCAGCTCCGGGATCGGGCGCTGGCTTCCCCTCTGGGGGTGGTGGTGCCTGGATCTAGGAGTATAGAGTGCATATGGGGAGTGTGAGTGTGGGTACCGTGTCCATTTTTGTGTGTCTACATGTGGGGCGAGGGTGTGAATATTCGTTTGCGTGCATGAGGGTGGGAACGTATGCTTGTGTATATGTGTGCTTGTTCGTCTACGTCTATGTGTCAGGTCGGGCATTAGACTCCGCCTCACTCATCATCTCAGCCGACCCCTACCCCACCACCATGCACTGCCGGTGGAGGATGCCGCCGGTGCGTTGGTGGTTTCTCGCGCCGGGGCAGGATGCTCGGGTGGGCGCCGGCCCGCTCTCGGCGGTCGCTTGGCGGGGCCTGGCCCTGCTGGCCTTGCTGGGCCCCGATTGGGGGGTTGGGGGCCTTTGGATCTCCGGGCCCAGGGCCCGGTCTGCCCTGGTGTGGTCGGCTACCGGTGGAGCCTGCGGGCTTGCCGCCACGGCACCCTGGGGCGTCTATACTGTGACTGTCGGAGGTACCGCCTTCGGGCTCTCCTCTGCCCTTTTCTGGGTGGAGGCAGCGGTTGTCCCTGCGGTGGTTCTCCTGGGGGTGCCGTGCCCTGGGGGGCCCCCGGATGTTTGGGGCCCGAGTCTTTTCCGCGCCGGCTTCATGCCTTGCGGGATGGGACTGTTGTGCCCCACACACACTATTAAACATTTACATGGAGGAACCTTATGAACACAAGCGCGCTCACACACACAGGTGTACACTCAAGCAGTCACATTGGTGTAAAAACAGGTGCTCACAGACACGCATTGTCTTGATCTGCTGTTGCTTCAAAACTTATTTTGTAATATTAGTTATGTGTGCTGCTCAATAACATTTAACATTTAGAATTTATTGTGATTCATACAGATGTTGGTTGTTGCTGCAGTCTCTATGATGTTGTGTCTTCTGTTGCTTTCTTCTGTTGTTTTCTCTTTTTGTCAGCAGGTATCGAAGCAAATTGTCTGTTTTTTTTGTTTTTTGTTTTTTTCTCTTTTTTTCTTTTTTCTCTCTTTTTTCTTTCTCTCTCTTGTTTTCTCTGTCCCCCGGTCTTGTCTGTCATAGTGTGGTTAAATAAAAGGGTATATAAAATTAAATTAATTAATAAAAAAAAAATAAAAAAAAAAAAAGGCTGTGAATGATGATAATATAGCTACACATACGTACTGTCATGTGTTATCTGTGTTACTGTCAGGCCGGGAAAAAAAAATAAAAAATTCCCAGACAAAAGAGCCTCGTTGTATGTGGCAGTGCGTTTGTTAACCGCATCACGGATTGATCTGTCCACCCACGGTTTCTGATTAGGGAAAGTCCTTACAGTTATTGTTTCTGTAGCTTGTTCGGTAAGTGTGTTTACAAAGCTCACTGCCACATCCGTGAACTCGCTGACGTCAGATGAGCTCGCCCTGAACATGTCCCAGTCGACGTCATCAAGAGCCGCCTGTAGCATATCTTCTGAGTGGGAGGACCAACGCGTCACTTCCCTCTTCACCGGGGGTTCCTGTGCGAGCCTTTGTTTATATTCCGGTGTGAGGAAAATGGCGGGGTGGTCCGATTTACCAAAAGCCGGTAGTGAACAGGCCTTGTAGGCATTCTTAAACTGAGAGTAGCAGTGATCCAGTGTATTCGGTCCTCTAGTTGGACAGGATACATGCTGGTGAAAGTTCGGCATGACCTGCCTGAGGTTGGCTTTGTTAAAATCCCCCGCTATGATAAAGGCAGCATCAGGATGTTTGTTAATGTAGCCGCTGATCACGTCGTGAAGTTTAGAAAAAGCCAAGCCGGTGTCTGCCTGAGGTGGAATGTAAGCAGCAGTAGCGATGACCGCGGAGAACTCGCGGGGTAAATAGAATGGGCGGCAAATAATGGATAGATGTTCCAGATGAGGCGAGCAGGATCGCGACAGAGAGGAGATATTCCTGGGGTCACACCATTCCTTGTTAGTCATGAAACACACTCCTCCACCTTTGGATTTACCGGCCTCTGCTGTTCTGTCCATCCGTAAAACAGAGAAGTTGTCAGACGGCGTTACAGCAGTGTCCGGAACCGAGGGCGTGAGCCATTTTTCAGACAAACAGATGATGTTACAGTCCCTTATGTCCCGTTGGAAACTTATCCTGGCTCTAAGATCGTCCATCTTATTCTCCAAGGATTGGACATTAGCGAGCAAAATGCTCGGTAAAGGAGGACTGTGAGCCCTTTTCCTCAATCTGTTTCGAATACCAGCGCTATTTCCACTGTGTTTTTTGTTCCGTCTCCTGTGTCCTTTGTTCTCCACGTTCCGAAGAATCTCAAGAGGCCACGATGGATACGGTGATAAAGTGTCCTGAACCAGGTTAGTGAAGCGGTTTCCAATGTCCAAGAGTGTACTTTTGTCGTAGGTGATCAGTGCCGACGTTATGTGTGTAAAAATAGAAATCAAAAGTAAGTAAAAAAGTAAATAAAAGCATAGTCTTAGCGGAGCGACCCGGACGGCGGCCGAGCATAGCAGCGCCATCTTGATAAGATGTAACATTAAATTGTAACATAATAAATTTCACAGTACTGTTTACTGTATTTTGCATCATCAAAATAATTTGTATACTCTTTTCCACAATTGGAGCTCTATTCCTTAAGATGATAGATGTCAAGCTCCTGCAAAAGGACAAATACTGTATATGACCAATAGAAAGACACCATAAAAACAGTCCGCATTCTGCACTATTCAAGTCTTCTAGACGATACCAGAGCATTGTGTCATTTGGACTGATTATATTGGTATTTAACTTTAGTTATATTAAACCGTCCCTTGTAAAAAATCTTTAAAATTATTTACTATTTGCCATATACACCAGAAAAGACAAATTATAATGTCAAGAATATGCCACTCATTTATGGTGTGGTGCGGTGTGATGTGGACTGGGTTTGGTGGGCCGCTCTGTGCCAAAAATTCCAGGGCCACTTTTTGGCCCCAGTCCGCCCCTGCTCTGTAGTGTCATCCTCTCTTCCCTCACCCACCCATTTCTCATCTCTGGATGTATATACATCAACTGACACTTCATGGTCCAATTTAACGTCTTGTCAAGACAATATCTGTCTAGAGAAGCCAGTGCATACTACCACTTCTAACCTAAAAAGTTTCCCCATGTATCATCACCTTTACTGTATTTTGCTAAGCAGTCGTTTGGGTGGCTCGCCAATGTACTAGATTTCTCTAATACAAAAAACAAAGTAGGCTTGACCAAAATTTTTGTAGGGAGAAGAATTTATTGAAGATGGTATTGTAGCAGTTCTTCAGTAGCAATGTTAGCATGTCATCCTTCAAACAATCTTAACCCTTGTAAGAATCTTAGCTTCTTCCAAAGTCCTGTCTGTGGGATATAATTTTATACCTAAAGACAAAGTGGCTAAAAACTTCCCACTGGAGATCCTGCAATCTACAAGATGTTCTTTGTTATTCTAATGGAATGGACCATTTGGTCCACACCTTTATAGACACAGTTACATTATTTATTTCACAGAATAACCAACTGAACGTTAACCAATCAAGTTTCAGAAGTGGCCATTCAACTGAGACTGCTTTACTGTCAGTCACTATAACCCTGCAGATAGCGAAAGCTGATTCCAAATCATCAGTTCTCATTCTGCAGGATCTATCTGCCACTTTGGACACTGTAAATCATCAGATTATCCTCTCTACCATCACAGGATCTACACTCCACTGGTTTGAACTTTATCTCACTGGTAGGTCTTTCAGAGTTTCCAGGGGAGGAGAGGTATTCGAAAAACATCAACTGGTCACTGGGGTTCTTCAGGAATCAGTTCTTGGACCCCTCCTCTTCACCATATACCCTACATTAGTGGGACCCATTATACAAGCACATGGTTTCTCCTACCATTACTATGCTAATGACACACAGCTCTATCATTCATTTCAACCAGACAATCCAATAGTAGCTGCATGGATCTCAGGCTGCCTGACAAACATCTTGACATGGATGAAAGAACATCACCTCCAGCTCAACCTGGCAAAGACTTGGCTTCTCATTTTTCCTGCCACCTTCAAGGACCACATTGTAAAGACAGCTAGATCATGCAGGTTTGCATATGCATATGCAAGCCCTTCCAAACAGAGTATGCTGCACAACTTCTTGTCCAGGCCCTTGTCATTTCTAGACTGGACTACTGCAATACACTTCTGGCTGGACTTCCATCATGTGCAATCAAACCTCTACAAATGATTCAGAATCATTGTATTCCTTGACCATCAAAATAGTAAAATTCCAGTAAAAATACACACCTGTGCCAAAATGTATGTAGCTGGAAATAACACAGGCAAAATGATCAAAAAATAACTGACAAGGACAAAAATGTCCAAAAGGTCGCACAAGGGATGTGTTCTTAGTGCTGTCAAAGCATTAAGCATTAATGCATGTTTATAATATATTCATTCCAAAAATTATGAGATTAATTGTTATTAAATTATATTTATGGCTATTAAGAAACACTTGCCTTCTTGATCAGTTTTTCTTTGCTTTTTGCAGATCCAGTAGATCCCAATTACAGCTACAATCAACAGAGATCCAGCAGAAGCAGCAGAGATCAGTACTATCAGAGATACAGAGTCTTCTGGAGGACCTGTAGGAATGTGTGTTGTGATTATTAAAATAAACATTTATGTCATTCAGTGTAAACATAAACACTATTATCAACACTGCTGCACCTGAACATGTATGGCAGAGTTGACTGATGTCCAGATGTTGGGTCTGGTTGCTGATGGGATTGTTGAGCACACAGCTGTAGGTGTTTTTATCCTGATATTCCACCTCCAGAGGTAGAGAGAGACTGATGCTGAGATCAGACTCACTGATGCTGGACAATAAACTGTTTCCTTTGTACCAGGAGAGAGTCACATGACTCACATTCACCACTGAACACAGCAGTGAACAATTCTGCTGTGATGATGATGAGGATGAACATTGTAAGTCTCTGGTAATGTTAGGAGGGGGCAGAGGAGCTGGAAAACAAGACAATATACATAAACCAACAATATTATTTTAGTTTATTTATTTATTTATTTATTGTTCAGTGTGTTGAGTGTGTAATTAGTCTGATAACAATCCAGAAGTGTTTCTAAACATTTTAAAATGCAAATAATTGATATATAGAGGACAGGACTGATGGTCTCTACCCACCATACACAGAAACATTGAATGTTTTTATTGTCTCTTTCTCTCCATATATCTCTAGTTTATAGAGTCCAGCATGTTGAGTTGTGATGTCTGTGATGGTCAGAGATCCAATTTGTTTGTCCAGCTTCAGTCTGTCTCTGAATCTCCCATCAAGAACATCAAATGTGTTGAAGATTCCAGCAGCTTTACTGATTTCAGCGATCAGAGACTTTTCAGCTCCAAATTTCCACTGAATGTCATCGTCTTCAGGTACTTCAGTAACATTTGTGTGTAGAAGAACAGAATCTCCCTCCATCACTGACACTGACTCACCAAACACACCTGAAGAGCATGAACATTAGATGAAACTTGCTCAATGAACCTAAATAATAAACATGAATCATAATGAAGATGACATGACTGGTTGAAACATTATAATATTTTTGGAAGAAAATATTATTTATAAATTTATTTTCTTTTTTTGTCCTGCACCCGAACCCAGCTTTGGGTTGTTTGGATGTGCACACCTTTTTGCACTTTTGTCACTGAATCTAAATCCCTTAATGCACTCAGGGTCCCCCTGCATTTTGAGCATGATTAAATTGAAGGAGAGATAGACAGTATTAGCTAATCATGTGATTTCAAAGTTCTTTGTAATGTTCAGTTTTAGTTTTACATTCATATTTCGGAAACATGCTTCCTTCTTGGGTTGTCCCTTGGCACCATAAATTTCTCAGTCTGTTAGAGGGGAAAGGTTTACAAACGCCTCTATTGGTGCTCTCCATGGTGCTGAAGGTGTGCTGCTCTGTGGAGGACCATCTTTCTGGCCACCACACAATCAATCAAAATATGCTTGAGAAAAGTCTTTACATTCTATAGTAAATTCCATTAGGTCCAGATGCTTTCTTTTAGATTTTTTAAGGTTAGTTTCATCTCTTATTTCCTATTATCAAGTGTAGTATTTTAAGTTATTTGGTCTTTTGATTTTGCTTACTGTTTATGTCTGTTTCTACATTAAATAGTGTTTGGAAACTGGGTTTCCATTTTTTTCCAAAACTGTCAATTCTTCATGGTCAGTTTCTCAGGTTTCCTATTTTTTTTTTGTTTAATTTATTTCCCCATGTTTCTAACACCAAATTTCTTGGGCCTGGAAAGATCAATGTATAAAACACCCCTCGTTAGTTTTCTTGCTCTAATTTCTGTTCTGTATTTTTGAGCTGCTGTGGCCGCTGAAATGAAGTCAGTGTCAGTGATGGAGGGAGAAACAGTCACTTTAAAAACAGATGTTACTGAATTATGGAGAGATGATGAGATACTTTTATGGTTATTGCTTTATAGCATAAAAGAGCTTCACTTTATGACAACATCTGTTTAAAATGGTTCAATGGGATTCTGCATTAATATGTTAATGACAACAGAAACCCACTCTTATCATGATCCTTGTCCTCACACAATCACACATTAAGCACATTGACTTTTACTATATTTTACTATATGTATCTACTTCACTGTAATGCAGCATTATTTATTTGTGATTGATCATTACTGTATATCTGCTGTTCCCTTTTCCCTTATGATTTCAATTTAGTCTGTTTTCTATCTTTTCCTGTCTTGTGTATTTCACTTCAGGTTCCACTGCAAACAGAAGAAATGACTCTGATGAGACAAACACGACTTTACTGTAAGGTTTTCAGCAGATTCAGTATGAAACTACTGTATATCTTTATATTTATTTATTTGTTTGGTTGTTGTTGTTGTTTTAATCAGTATGACTATATTTGTTTATATTGTGTTTTGAGTACGTTCAAATATCAACATATCAACAAATATCAAATTAATAATAGAATGTTCTCTTGTTGTTTTCTGCATCTTTATGTCTGGTTTGCCATCTTTTTTGTCACAAAGTGCTGCAGACTAATACTGTAGTTACCTTGAGTTTGTTACTTCTTCAAGCAATCAATTGATTATTTTGAGTAAACATTCACTGTGTCTCTAAACCATTTTAATAACTTTCATATCTGTCACTTGTTGCATATATTTCATGCTAGAGATATTTACTGTTTCATAATCATATCTTACACCGTATGACATTTAAGGGTGCAAATAGTACTGTAAGAAAAAGTGATGAGGACGTTGAAGATCTTGATGAAGATGTTTATTGCAGCATAGCAGTGACAAAGCACATGCAGTACCTTGGGTTCACCGGAGTCGGTATAAACCCAGAACATCCTAAGTTCAAACCTGTTATACATTTTCAGTTTACTACCCTTCATGTAAATGAAGTTGCTCGTGCAGCTGTAGTCTGTATGTTAATTAAGTTCTGACACCCCTTTGTCTGAGGTGGTTCTCAGTGTCCCACCCCTGCTCCCATTCTACAATTGGTTACCATTTGCTCAGGATGTGAGCATCCCAAATGGTCTACAAACAACTGTTGACTTTCTTCTTCTCTATAATAATTAAACCATTTTGGGAAATGAGCATGATAAAACATGTTGTGGAGTGGAAGCTGGGTCGAGGCAGACTATAGATTCTTACAGTACTTATGAGAAATACCATAATATCATCAGGGAACTAATATTATATTATTTAATCTTATGAGAAACATAATGGGTAGGTTATATAAGAATATTTGTGCACTTTGTCAGTTTTTCTGTGGATATTAGACACAGAGCATGTGAATGTTTAATTCTGTCTCTCTAACATTAGAGGTGTGAAACATACTTTAACACTCATCACTTCTAGAGCATTATAGAAACACATGATTTTGTGTTTGCGATACATACCATCCAATTTAAAATTCAGCATTTCTGTGCTGAGAATTGTTATGTAAGAGAAAGTGCAATGCCCAGGGCTATGTTTCCCAAAAGCATTGTAAGCTTAAGTACATCGTAGCCCCATTGAAACCAATGAAGGTACGATCAATTTAGGCTTAATGGGTTACTCCACCCCAAAATAAAATGTTGTCATTAATCACTTACCCCCATGTCGTTCAAAACCTGTAAAAGCTTTGTTGATCTTCGGAACACAATTTAAGATTTTTTTTTTTTTTTTTGTTATCAACAATTTTTTATTTTCATTTTTTTCACAAACAACACAACATAATATCCAAAATAAAACAAAACAAAACAGCAGACACATACTCAACATCTCAAGGTTCAATCAAAAGGGAGGGAGAGAGGGAAGGACAACAAGAACACAAAAGTTACTCCTTTAAATAATCACGTATATTCAGTAAAAAACACTGCCAAGCCTCAATGGTTGAAGGCCTGGCCCCACCGACTCGCGCCGTTGTACATTCACATGAGACAATTTGCAGGAGGCTACGGATCCAATATGCCTCTCTACACATGTGTGGTGTAAACCAGTTCTGAATTATTGTCTTCTTCACAGCTGTAAAACCAGCAAACAACATTCTCTTTTGCATTGAACTAATACAGAGATCAGAATCATCATTAAGAAGACATAAACTTGGGTTAACAGATCAATCAATTCTCAGTAATGATGACAAAACCAGGTTTACATGTGTCCATAGACTGATGACGACAGGACATTCCCAAAACATGTGCAGAAAAGTGCCCGATGATGTAGTGTTACATATATGGCAGTTCAAATTTGATTGCAGTTTCATTTTAAATCTTTTGTAAGGAGTTATGTATGCTCTATGAATGACTTTGAAGTGAATAAGACGATGAGCCAGATTTTTAGATGTTAAGCTGAGATTAGACCACACTCTCTCCCAGTCGACAGATAAATTAAGATCAGATAATTCCCTATTCCAAATAGTTTTAATAGAAAGAGGTTTTGTAATACAATCAATAATTTTATTATATATTAAGGAAACAGATGGCCGACCAGCAGATGGTGCAATCCAGTCCCGCATAGGATGAGAGGAAATGGAAGAAGACCAAGGAACGCCATACGCTTTGAGAGCAGAACGTAATTGAAGAAAAACAAAATGGCCCTGGTTATCATATATATCACCGCACGTGTTTACACCTAAAGAGGACCAAGAGGGTTGGACAAATGGACGATTTCCACATACAAAGTTCAAATTGTGCCATAAAGGTGTACTGTTACAGAATTTGAAGGGTCCACCTATCCGACGTTCAACCGTTTTCCAGATTTTAATAGAGTTAGCCACAACCGGACCAAATTTATAATTATCCCCTTTTTTTCCTGTGCCAGTAAATAAAATATCTTGAAGTCTATTTGGTTTAACCTTGTCAGCTTCAATCACCCTCCATGAAACTGTAGATTGAGGATCAACCCAATTATGAAGGGCCTTAAGCTGGAACGACCAATAATATAATTCAAAATTGGTACAGCCAGTCCTCCTGCGCTATTAGGATGTTGTAATGTGGTAAGTTTAATTCTGGGACATTTATCATTCCAGATAAACTTAGAAATTATGGAGTTGATCTCCTTAAGTAACCTGGAGGGGAGAAAGTGGTAGCATAGAGAAAAAAAAATTAAATCGAGGTAACAAATTCCTCTTAACAGTGGAGATTATTCCTTGGAGAGAGACTTTAAGATTCTTCCATCTTTGAATGTCATTTTTGACCTTAACTAAAATGTTATTAAATTGTCTCTGGCAATCTTATGAATGTTTTTATATATGGTAATGCCCAAATAGATGAAAGATTCCTTAATAGGGATAAATGAGGGAATAGAAAAATTAACCTTAACATTGTTAATTGGCATTAGAGCAGATTTGCTCCAATTTATTTTATATCCAGATAGGCTACTAAAATTATCAAATTCCTTAATTACACTAGAGACTGAAACATCAAAGTGGTCTAAATATAAAATAATATCATCAGCGTATAATGAAATACAATGATTATGGTCATGAATCTTAATCGATACTTCAGATTTCCTGATGGCTTGTGCTAAGGGTTCGAGAGATAGACAAAACAATAAGGGGGAAGTGGACACCCCTGCCTCGTTCCCCGCTGTAAAGGGAATGAGGGGGAAATAATATTACCAGTTATGACTGATGCTGCATGTGAGTGGTATAATGTCTTAATCATAGAAACGAAGTGTTCACCGAAGCCGAAATATTGCAGAACCGCCCACATATAATTCCACTCTAGCCTGTCAAAGGCTTTTTCTGCATCAAGTGAAAAGACCGCACAAGGTGTTGGGTGGGAGTCCGCAAAGTCAAGAATATGAAGGAGTCGACGCATATTGTCAGATGCATTGCGCCCCTTGATGAAACCAGTTTGGTCCTCCTTGATCAGACTGTGAATTACCTTCTCCAAACGAGAAGCAAACACTTTAGCATAGATTTTTAGATCACATGGGATAAGCGAAATCGGTCTGTAGCTGGAACAATCTAATGGATATTTCCCTTTTTAAGAAGTAATGAAATCAGTGATGTTTTTTGATCTCTATGAATGCCCCATGTTCAATTGCAAAATTAAATGAGTTAAGCATAAGTATCCCTACCAAATCCCAAATTTCTAAATATAATTCAGGGGGGAGACCATCTAGACCCAGCGATTTGCCCTTTGAAGGCTCTTTAGAGAGACGTAAAGTTCCTCCAAACTTAATGGGGCCTCCAAAGATTCTTTATCCATCTGTGAGATCCGAGGCAGTTCCAATTTATCTAAATACTGCTTACAAATTGGTTCATCAAAATCTGTTTCGGCTTTATACAGATTTGTGTAAAAACCTTTAAATATGTCATTAATTGCCACAGGTTGGTGGTGACCTGATCATCCAATGATTTTTTGCGCTAATATATGCCTTAGACTCGCATTCTTTCAACCTAAGGGCCAATAAATGACTAGGTCTCTCTGATTCAAAATAATATTTTTGTCTAGTCCTATGTAAAATAAATTCTGCCTTTGAGTGTGAAAGTAAATCATATTCTTCTTTTAAAGAGGACAGCTGTGTAGCCTGTTGCTCAGTAAAATTTTGTTTTTGTAGGTTTGTAATGATTGGATTTTATTTTCTAATTGTGTAAACTGGTGAGTTCTCGCTTTGGCAAGAGTAGAAAAGAAAGATATACAGAAACCTCGTATAGCACACTTAGTCGTTTCCCACAGTATTTGAGGATCCACATCAGAGGGCATATTAATTTCAAGAAAGTCCTTAATATATTCTTTTAGAGAGGTAATAATAGTCTGATTACTTAATAATGATATGTTAAAGCGCCATCTAGAGGACTTGGCTTTAACATCGGAAAGAGGAACACTGCACAACATAGCAGAATGATCAGATAATAAAATTGGTAATAGATATAGAGGAATTAGATGAAATTAAAGATGGGCTGAGAAATATGTAGTCTATCCTAGAGAAAGTCTTGTGTCTATTAGAAAAAAAAGTGAAGTCCTTAGCTTTAGTATTCTGAATTCTCCATAAATCGATTAAGTTGAGCTCAGTGATAAATTTATTCAATAATTTAGAGGACGGATTGGCTGTTGTATCAGATTGAGACTTATCTAAAGCAGGATTTATGACAGCATTAAAATCACCACCCACCACTAGAGGACAATCAATCTCCTCAAGTAAAGTTTTGGAAATCTGTGTAAGGAATGCACTGTCTGTCTCATTCGGACCATAAATAGAGACCAATGCTAACCTATTATTATATATTTTGCATCGGATAAAAACAAATCTACCCTTCTCATCACTACCAAGGTGTTCAATTGTTAAATTCAACTTCCTGTTAACAAGGATAAGCACCCCTTAGTTTTATTTTGAGCGCAGGAAAAAGCTATTAATTTGAAATACTTATTCTGGAAACGTGCCACGTCAGATTGTTTTAAATGTGTCTCTTGTATTAAGGCACAGGAGATAGATTTACGGTGTAAATATTCTAATACACGGGTTCTTTTAACAGCAGAATTTAAACCATTCACATTCAGTGATAAAATATTTAAAGTATGCATTGAATATTCATAATCCCAAGATTGTACTCAATAAATGCAAACAAAAACAAAAAACAGAAGCACTTCCATTCCGTAAATAACACGTAAACACTGATGTGCATTTTAGATACCAAACCTCCTATATGAAAAATCCCTTTAGAAATAATGTAAAATAGATAAAAGTATAAATGTTGCTGTAAAAAACAAAAACAACATAAAAATGTGAACAATCGACAACCATAAACAAAGAACAACTCAGACCGCACATTACCGAGAACATAGGTCTGACTGAGCAACAAAAAACGGTGATAGGTCGTGACCGACATATATATATATAGATTTTTTATTTTTTTTCTCCTTTATATTAATTAAACCTACTCTCCATCAGTCCCCTCCAAAACAGAAAAATGGAGTGTCAGTCTTACCAGCAAAGAGATCGTTGTACCGGATAAATAAGGACAATATCCCAGTATAAGAGAAGAAAACGCAAACAATAGGTTTAGCAAGCATCCGTGTCATCCTGCTATCATCCCCGGACTAAAGTCAGGAAAAAATAGCAGTGTGACATTGTTCTGTGCGCACTTCACCGGATACGCCTGCCGAGCACCTTTCAGGATATCTGATCTGTCATGCCATCTCAGTACACGGAAGATGAGAGTGCGCGGGATCGGAGCCCCTCCCTCCGTCATACACGCGATGCGCCCGATCAATCTCAATGTCACGGCCCCTCAAGAAGGAATCCACTTGGAAAGATTAGCTCGGAGGAAACTAGCTGCATCTGGACCTTCCATCCTTCTGGGAGTCCCACCAGTCTAACATTGTTCCGCCTGCACCTGTCCTCCATATCTGTCATCTTCTCGGTGAGTCGCTCCAGCTGATCCTTTAAGTCCGTGACTGTTCTCTTATCTTCCCGCGCCGCTGCCTGAACAGAATCAACGCGGTCACGTGTCTGCTTTGTCTTGGTAACTATGGCCTCAAACTCCTCTCTTAGCTCTTTAACAGACTTATTGGTCGCTTGTATGTCCTCACGCAGTTCGCGCAATGCTGGAATCAGCACAGAGTCCATCGCATCTCTTACTGCGAGTTCACAACCGAATTCAAAGTGCTTTGGTGTTCTTTAAATGCTAGTTCAATGCGGCTAGCAATAGCACTGTCCAGCTCTTCACTGGAGATGGCTGAATCTCTGAATTTTTTCTTCATTGGCGATTGTTCAATATCTCTTTTCCGATCTCCTTTGTCTGCCTTAGCACTCATGATGGGTCTAATGCAGAGTGGTTCAAATTTTACTGACAGGATCATGAAATATTTGGCAAAGTGAGCGGAGCAAAAAACGAAGCCTGCATCACCGTCGAGGGGTCACGTGATCCTCTCAATTTAAGATATTTTGGATGAAAACTGGGAGGCTTGTGACTGTCCCATTGACTGCCAAACAATTAACACTGTAAGGCCCAGAAAAGTATGAAAGATATCGTCAAAATAGTCCATCTTCCACCAGGATTCAAAGTGTTTATTGTCATGTGCACAGTGAGGAAAAGCAAGTTTCCCTGTACAATGAAATTCTTTCTTTGCTGTCCACATTGAATGCCAAGACAAGTGCAAATGATGTAAAATAAAAACAGACATTCACATTAATAAAATAAAAATAATAAAAGTAGAGCTATGTTGCAGGAGTAGAAATAGACTATGAATATAGAAATATAGACTATGTACATCTGTATGTGCGAGTGGCAATACTTGCCCCAGAACTGCTGTTTCCCACATTCTTCAGAATATCTTCCTTTGATATGCATACAGGTTTGGAAATACTGGGTGAGTAAATGATGACAGAATGTTCATTTTTGAGATGTTCATCAACTATCCCTTTAAGACACCCAGCGCTCTGATGCTGATGTTGTTGGTTCACAAAATCATAAGTGTGTAATTATTGTCTGTTAACATCCTGAAACCCCCCAAAAAAAGCTTTGTGAATTTAGTATTTTTTCATCTCATTATATTGTTTAGAGCACAAGAAAAAAATGGAAAAATAACATTTTTGAAAAATTATATTTTTTCATATATTTTATTCGATGTCCTCTAGGACTCAGTTTTTCTAAAAATAAAATGGCATGAATAGACATCAAAAGGCAAAAACAATGGGATTTTTTTTTTGAATCGCCAATCAATTTTTAGGTTTCAGGATTTTTTTATATTAAACTTTGTTTAAGGATGATTCTCAACTATGTTATAAAATATCTAACAAAATGATTTGATATACCATTTTTTTTATGCAGTATGTGTGTAAAAATTTCCATAAACTGGTATTAAACACAGTGTATCTATACACTGTATCTAATTTGCATATTAATGTGTTGCTGTTGGGACAGCATGTTGAAAAAATCATTTTCAGAATGGGAGTAATAATTGGCCAGATTTTTATAATAATATCTAATATTTTATGAGCAAATTGTTATATATTTAATTTCCTATTCAATTGTTATGTCTCACAAAATGTGTAATAAACATGTTTCAGTCCTGGTGTCCTCTACAGTGGACATGTATGAAATTATGTCCTGTTTCATAACAGGAAGTCATATTTGAGTTTGAAAACCCATAACATTTTCCTGAAATGTTGCTTTATGATAATCAATTTGAAAATTATTCAGATTTAAATGACAATTACAAAATATAATCATATTTCCATACAGATGTACATTTTTTCACTAAATTAAATTTAGCCATCTTTAAAGACCAAGGAGAGGGTGTGGTCTTGATGAAACTTCAAACATTTAGTATCTCTATAAAGCCCTGAATGTGCTCTGTACAGGACATCCAGACTTAAAACTGACATGTGAGGTCTCAGAGAAATTCACTAAAATAGAATGTCCACTACAGAGGCAAAAACTCCATAGCTGGGTTTCAGGAGGATGTTAAACATGCTATTAAAAAAAGAAAACTCTGTAAGCTATGTGAATTATACCCGGGAGGGGGGGGGGGGGGGTTGTTGTTTCTCTCCCTCTGTGTCAAACAAAGTGTCTCATCATGGTTTTTGTCTGATGATTAAGGAGTCATAAAACCTAGCAGCAGGACAGGGAATGCACTCTTCACCCATAAACACTGAATGTCCACTCTGACCTACAAAATAACTTTTAAATAAAAAAGAAAGAAAAAATTGCACCGCAGTAGGTTTCAGTTTGACTGTGAAGATGAGCGTCAGTAAAACAAATACTGTGAGATGGCAGATAGTTTTAACTGTGTTTCATGCACTAAAACTATAAATATATGTACAGTCAATTAAAAAAGAGCTTCATTTTGCCATGAAATGTACTTCCAAAACAACAACAACATGCAATATATAATTATTATTATTTTTTTTATTTTTTTTAACCATGTTCAGAGCATGGACATAGATGTAAAATAGGTGGGTCTTATACTGCTGTGGGAGGATTTACAAACCAGATGAACAGGTTGAGAGTTTTCTGTAGATGGCCTTATTAGATCATATATTTTAGTGAACGGTTTAATAAAATATTTCACATGTTTTTGTTCTGTTTTTGCTGCTGGCACCTGCTCGGTAAGTTATGCAAGTTTTATTTTACAAATAAAATGTATAATATTATAATATTGCTTACTTTCCATTTCATGGTAACAAAGCAACTGCAACAATTCAGATTAGATTATTTTCATCTGCAGAGGTCTCAGTTTTTTTTTCCAGCCCTTCAATTCTGATTGTAAATTTCTCTTGCACAGAAAGAAAGAGAAAAAAATACTTTCATTAAGCCGCTTTCGAATCTCATGCATCTTTTGTAATTACATTATTTCAGGATTATAAATGCAAATCCTCACCAGCAATGTCTAAGAAATATTTTTTACACTTAAGCAGTAAACATACAGAAGTCATGGAAATTCACTGGATAAATAATGTGGACACCCCTTGTGAATTAAAGGAATCAGACGCAGGAAGTTGTTTTTAAAGTATTCCACAATCTTTTTACACACTCTTTCACAGATTGGAGAGCCTCTGACCATCTTTACTTCTGAGAGACTCTGCCTCTCTAAGACATCCCTTTAATAGCTAATCATGTTACAGACCTGATGTCAATTAACTTAATTAGTTGCTAGATGTTCTCCCAGCTGAATATTTTCAAAATGTCTTGCTTTTTCAGCCCTTTGTTGCCCCGTGCCAACTTTTTTGAGACCTGTAGCATTCATCAAATTTGAAATGAGCTCATTTAGTGGATAAAAATGTAAAATTTCTCAGTTTAAACATAAACATATACATAAAATTGTTTTCAGTTGTTATGTTGTCTATGTTCTATTGTGAATAAAATATTGGCTCATGTGATTGATAGTCTTTTAGTTTTCATTTTATGCAAATTTAAAAACGTCCCAACATTTCCATAATTCGGGTTGTACTGTAGCACTGAATATGTCTCAGATCTGTGGGATCTGTAAGTGTAGATCTAAAAAGTAGCATTAATACATTTTATATAATGATTAATTAATTAATTAATTACATAGTTATTAATTAATTAATAGTAATCAGTAGTAGTGTGAGAACAGTTTTGGATTGTCCATTATTATGATCACTGCAGAAGCAGAATTCATGGGTGAAGACATGCCAAAACAATAAAAACACACATAACTCACAAATAAATAAAGTGTTTTATTAGGAGATCATATTTGAAATCAACCTAAAATCAACACTCGCTTTATTGCTCCACCCCCAAAATGCACAAACACACAATGTCTCTTTATCATACCTGATGCAACGCAAGAAATAAGCAAAGATGATGAACGAAAGACAAGGAAGAAACAGAGAAATGCATACAGCACACAGAGTGTAAACAAGCAAGAATTGGTTACAGCACAACAGATCCAGACAAACAATGATACTCAAAATGGTCCTGTTGCTGTAGCAAACATTACAGGTGTAGGTGGTTATAGCAGCCTCATGTTCAGGTCCTTTGTTTGTTTTAAAACCATAAACAAATGAGACCTCTGAGACTGAGACAGTTTCCTGACTTTTAACATGTTAATACTTTTCCATGACTTTTCCAGGCCTGTAAAGCACAATTTTAAAATTGTCTGGCAAACAGAGACCTGACGGCAAAGCAGATCACACAGTATTTTGTTGGTTTGATTTGATCTGTCTGAGATAACAGCAATTAAAAACTAACAGTAGTTTGTTATGCTTTTCTAGCCAAACTATCCATTGATAATATCAGCTAGGCCAAGTTTGACACTCCTAGTTCACACGATTGCAATGAATTTATGTTATGTAGCCATATAAATCTTCTTCTGGCTCTTATTAAGACGTTAAACAGTTTTAAATAAACATTGATAATGTAGTTGTCTGATGGTATGTATGAAATACGTAAAAAAATCATGTCATTTTCAAACAGGTAATTTTAAAGCAATTTCCGCTTTTATATAAGAATATTGATATATTGATTTTTGAATATTGCAAGCCTTTAGCAATCCTTTTTATTTTGACATCCCGTCAGCCATGACACCAAACAATGCCTCTTTGCTAACAGAGTTCCTTGTGTAAGCAAAATAAAAAAAATAATTAAAATCTCTACATGATTCCTGAGCCATCTGAATCATACCGATTCACATTGTATGCCAGATGGTGGAGCTAATCTTAGAAAGGTAAATTGTTAGTACACTAGATGGTGCTCTATTATAGTATGTATACTGACTGCAGATGGCGACCCCTGATAAAGGGAGCAAGCCGAAGGAAGAGAGAGATACTAACTGCAGCTATGCATTTTTTACTCAGTTCAGTTTAGTCTAAGCTGTTAAGTTAGCTCTCAGAATTTTGTGTATTTTTTTTCTCCCTTAACCATACTAGATTAATAAATGAAAGAACCTTCATTCCAAAAGGATGTTGAAGAATACAAACAGTGTTTGGTGGGGCAGGCTGACTTTGTTAGTGTTTCTGGAATTGTTTATAGAAAAGGGTTAGGATTTAATAAGGTGTTGCAGCAATTTAGCTATTTGTTAAAAAAAAAACAATAATAAAAAAAATACAAGGAGTTTTAAAAAAACGCAGAAAACAGAGCAAGGAAACTAGTGCTTAAACACACACAGGGATAACTGAATCGGAACAGACACGAGCTAATCAATTAACTCACGAGAAACCGATGAAACCAACTAAAGGAGAGAAAATAAAAACAAAGGAAACAGACAATCGACACAAGATAAACAAAACCAACACAATATACTTGTGAAACCGAGCTGGGTGTTCTTTTTTTTTACTTTTTTAATTAATTTTTTTTTTTAGTCTTGTCAAAAGGAGAAATGTTTGTGTGTCTCACACGGTGAAGCTCAGGCTAGTACCTGACACAAATGTTTCAGATTGTACACCCACAGCAGCAATTTAACATGGTGAACTGGAGTTTGAGACACACACACACACAAACACAAACACAGACAGTGAAGATTAAAATTAGAGAACAACCTATAATTTCCTAAATTTCAAGGTCAGTGAGTAAGTCCTGTTTGAAGTTATCCCAACAGGAGTAGAAGGGCAGTTTTATAAGCAATTGTTTTGTATTCTGAAGCACAGTCTGGTCGTTCAGGTAAGACAAATGCACAAGCAGACAGGATAATGCAGAGAGTCTCAATGGGGAATCGGTTCAACACTGCACCTGGAATTGCTTGCTCGCTGAACAGGGTAAGGATCTGTCTCAGCATGTTTAAGAGAAAGTGAAGTGACATGTAGCCAAGTATGGTGTCCCATATGCATTTAACCCATCCAAGTGCACACACAGTAGTGAACACACACCTGGAGCAGTGGGCAGCCATATTGCTGCGGCACCCGGGGAGCAGTTGGGTGTTCGGTGCGTTTCTCAAGTGTCTCACCTCAGTTGTGATATTGAAGGTGGAAGAGAGTACTGATTATTCACTCCCCCACCGACAATCTCGCCGGACCAGAGACTCAAACCCACAACCTTCTGGTTACAAGTCTGACTCTCTAACCATTAGGCCATGACTGCCCCCTTACAGTTCACTTTAAAGAGAAGTCAGACTGAAAACACACTCTGCAGTGACCAAGCCTCTCATCAGCAGAGAGAATCAAAAGGCTAAGCTCATCTTTGCTGAGGGTAGCATGTTGTGTGGGGAGAGGAGAACTAGTCCAAAGTTCACTTTAGTGATCAGAGCGAGCTTAATTTATTTGGGTCAGATGGGAAACATTTTGTTCACCATCAAACTGTGTGTATAAAAAAGTCAGTGAAAGTTGCAGGAGGAAGTATCATGGTTTGGGGGATGTTTTCTGCAGCAGGAGTTGGGCCTCTTATACAGCTACATTGCAGAGTGAATGCTATGTTTTTCAAAGCTCCTTCAGCAACATGCAGACTTAAGGTGGGCTCTTCTGAACAGTAAACAACCAGTCACCAAATGTACCCTAGTAACCACATCACAAAGTAACATTTACATCTACTATCTGCATATTTGTTGAATTGAGTTTAATAAGTTTTGTAGAGGAGAACCCTCTGGATTTTTCTGATAGACCTTGAAAACTGGCGACTCCGGTAAGAGAGTAAGGGCTCAGAGAGTTATATCCAAGAAAGTTTTAATGTGTTGGGTCCATGAATACAAGTCACGTTGGTGAGCAATGGCGTTGCATAGATGTATACAAGTACAAAGTATTGGCATTTAGGTGTTTGTCTATGTGTGGTCTGAAATAGAGGAAAATTGTGGAAATTAGATATAACAAATATTTCAGACTTTCTATTAACAGATGTTAAACATTTACGTTCTGAGCATAAACAGATAAACAATCATCAATGGTCTGAAATTCACTTACAAATTCACGATTCTGGTAGTGTAGCATCTCAAATTATCCTTAAACTACTAACAGATCAAGATTTATATGTTAAATTAACAACTACACACTATTGCACATGTCTCTGAAACTAGCATGTTAGCTTCCCAATGTAGATTAACAAATAACATAACATTGTGCAGATATATGCTTACAAGAGTAATATAACATCACAATAACATCAACATTATTAACATGCATGTTTCTGCTAGAGAATGCAAAATAAACTTACTTTTCTGCATGAACGCACACTGATTTAAAGTTCGGTTGCTCACCGTGACCCAGCGTGTGTGGTGTATAAAGCGCAGTGTCTTAAAGGGAAAGTGAATGGGTATCAGTAAGATGAAAGACATGTGCCCTCTAGTGGTTAAATATGAAAGTGCAACTAAAGGGAAAGACTTTCCTACATAGCTGCCCCAAATTTAGTATCTAAATTTGTAGTTAGTTAGGGAAGTCTCAGTGTCAGTTACTATTTTCTTCCTCATCCTCCCACGATGGCAACTTAACTAACCGGGCAACAGGCCGTAGATAAGTGCGCCCTTTCACCTGCACTTCTGCAGTGCGTATGCGATTGTCTATTCCTGCAAATGTTTTGGTCACTCTGCCAATAGGCCACGAAGCTCGGGGCAAATGTGAATCCACTATCATGACGATCTGTCCAGTACTCAGATTGGCAGTGTCCTTCTGCCATTTTTGGCGGGGCTGTAGGCTCGGTAAGTAATGCCGGATAAAGTTTATCCAAAAGTGATCGGCTAGAATTTGGCTGTGTCGCCACAGTCTTCTCCCTAACAAATCACTAGATGAGTAGATTGCGTGTGGGAGTGATGCATCTCGGCGACCCATCAGCAATAGATTTGGTGTGACAGGGTCCGAGTCGGCAACATCTGATGAAACGTATCCGAGTGGCTTAGAGTTGAGGATTCCCTCAACCTCTACCAACACTGTACGCAGGACTGCTTCAGTCACTGTTCGATTGCCCAAGACTACCTGAAGAGCACTCTTCACTGACCGTACCTCTCGTTCCCAGGTTCCTCCAAAGTGTGGGGCATGTGGAGGATTAAACTGGAAAGCAATTTCCTGGCAGGCCAGATGTTCTTTAAGTGGAGCTTCTAATGATGCAAAGGCATCCTGGAGTTCAGTGGCTCCTCCTCTGAAGTTTGTGCCTCTATCAGCCAGTATCTCATATGGCTTACCACGACGTGATACAAATCGTCTTAATGCCATCAGGAAGGCATCCGTGTCCATGCTCTCCAAAAGATCAAGATGTATGCAACTTGTTGTCATACATTTGAATATGATGCCCCAGCGTTTTTCTGTGCGTCTGCCTATCTTAATAGTGAAAGGGCCAAAGCAGTCTATACCAGTGGACCAGAAAGGTGGTTTGTACAGTCTTAGTCGTGAGGGGGGCAAGTCTGCCATCTTCGGAATTATAGGACTTGCTCTCCATTTTTGGCAAGTCTCACAATTGTACTGGTGTTTCTTGATGGATTCTCTGCCACGCAAGATCCAGTACTTGCGTCTGATCTCACCTAAGACCCGTTCTGGACCTGGATGCAGAAGCTGGTTATCATATTCTTTGATTAAGAGCATTGTAATCTGATGTTTAGGGTCTAGTATTATGGGATGTATTGTGTCTGGATCTAGGCCCTCTGCCCGGCGGAGTCGTCCCCCGACTCGGATTAAACCAGGTTTTTGATCATACTCCGCGGAAAGTGAAGCAAGACGACTCTGGGCAGATATGGATTTACCTTTGATCAGTGCATTCACCTCTTCTGGGAAGCTGTCTCTCTGAGCTTGTTTAAACAAGTGAAGTTCAGTTGCTATGGCATCTGCTGCCGTCATGATAGCAGCCGCCCCGTGAAGAGACTGGTGAGTAACCTTCAACAGTTCTTTCCAACTCTTAATATTGGAGATGTCAAGTTGAAACTTGACAAGACATGCATTTCCACAGAATGACTGTCTTTTCAGCTCATCACGGTCGTCAGGAGCTGCTAATTCAGGCAGGGATGGCCAGGAGTTAGGATGTTGATGGAGGAACCGTGGTCCTTGACTCCAGCGCTGAGATTTGCTCAACTCTAATAAAGTCTTCCCCCTAGTCAGGTCATCTGCTGGGTTATCGGTGGTGTTGACATATTGCCAATTTGACCCCAAAGTCATGTCCTGGATTTCAGCGATGCGTGTCCCGACGAAGACTTTGTAGCGACAGGAATCTGATCTCAACCAGCTCAGGACAGTTGTTGAATCGGTCCATAGGATAACATCACTTGCAGGAATAGACAGCTCTTTACTGAGCAACTTTGCCAGCTGAGCTCCTGTGAGAGCAGCACAAAGCTCCAAACGGGGCACTGATATCTGTTTGCGGGGAGCCACTCTGGACCTTGCCATCACAAAGGCTACATGGATCTGGTTTTGCTGATCTTGAGTGTGAAGGTAAGCGACCGATCCGTATGCCCGTTCAGAGGCATCACAGAAAATATGGATGGTTCTCTGTGTGTCCTCTGTGTCGGCGCATGGTGGTATGTATGCTCTGGGTATCTCAACAATGTGCAAATTGGTCAATTCGGCTTCCAGGCTTGCCACTGTACTAACAGGCTTTCTGGGTGGATGATGTCATCCCAACCGATCTTGAGTTTCCAGAGATCTTGAATCAGTATTTTTGCTTTTGTGGTGAAGGGTATAAGATACCCAAGTGGGTCATACTGTGTGGCCAGTACTTTATACACATTTCGTAGTGTGGGTTCAGAGTAATCAACATGGCGTTGTTGATATCCAAGGTGGTCAGTAAGACAATTCCAACGGAGACCTAAAGCTGGCTCTTGTGGGTCTAAATTATGCTCAGAAAGCCACAGTTCAGTGCTGGCTGCTCTGGCTTCAACTGGAAGGTGTTCTACCACAGCAGGTACATTACTGGCCCACTGGCGGATTTCAAACCCACCAGAAGACAAATGACTGCGCATCCTGTCGATGAGGTTACGGGCCTTTTCTGGGAGCACTCTGCCTTTTCTTCAAGACTCTGCAAACAGTTATCAACGTAGAATGCCTGTTCTACAGACCTTTGAACATCTTTGTAGCCTTCACGGTTGTCTTTCACATGTCTTTGTAGCGCATATGTGGCACAACAAGGACTGCAGGTAGTCCCAAATGGGAGAACCTGCCACTCAAAGACACTTGGCTCTTTGTCCCTCTTCATGTCCCTCCAGAGGAAGCGTAAGAGTGAGCGATCTTCTGGCAAAAGTCTGATCTGGTGGAACATTGCTTTAATGTCTCCACTGATAGCCACCGTGTGCTCACGAAACCGGAGTAGAACACCAAGAAGGGAAGGACCCAGGATGGGACCAGGAAGAAGTTGATCATTCAGTGCTTGTCCTTGGTACTGATATGAGCAATTGAAAACAAGCCTTGCTTTGTTATTATGGTGGACTAAGTGATGAGGGAGGTACCATGACTCAGTAGAGGAGTCTACAACCTCAGGTGTCAATCTCTTCACATAGCCCGCATTTTCCAGCTTCTGGATCTCTTGACAATATGTCATGGCTTGTTCAGTGTCATTTACGATTCTTCGCTCTGTACTTCGAAGCAGTGAAAGACAAGCTGATTTGGGTGCTTTTAGGCAAGGGCTGTCCTTCCTCCTAAGAAGTGGTGTGGCATATCTCATGATGCCATTTACATTCACCCTTACAGTGCGCTGCTCAAGCAAGTCAAATGCTTGCTGATCAAGCTTGGATCGGGTGGCTACTTTCTCACTGATATAAGGCAAAGTGTCAATTTGCCACAGTTTCTCCACATGCCCCTGGAGATCAAAGTGTGTAGGTCCAACTGCAGTAAAAAAACACTGCTGCTCATCAAAGGGAAGATGAATCACACTGGCAGGACCTT
Organism: Schizothorax lantsangensis; assembly: GCA_027422415.1. Taxonomy (NCBI): domain Eukaryota; kingdom Metazoa; phylum Chordata; class Actinopteri; order Cypriniformes; family Cyprinidae; genus Schizothorax; species Schizothorax lantsangensis. The sequence goes on along the minus strand of CM049843.1, from coordinate 11,518,769 downwards.
GGAGTGTCCAACCAAGGGAAGTACATATTGCTACTGGACCCCAGAAGGGCCAAGACTAACAGGCTGAGTAGGGACGAGCAAATGTGGAAAGTCAGAACCAATCAGTAGTACTGGCCTCACTTTGTCAATTGCTGGGATTGGCAGCCCCTGCAAGTGGCTGTACTTCTTCATCAGTACTTTCACTGGGTAAGTATGCTCGGAAAGACCCAGGTCATCAGCAGTGAATGCATGATCGATCCTGTATCTATGTCTTGGGTTGTCAGCTGGGGAAATTTCGAAAGAAACAGATGCCCCTTTCAGGTGAATGACCTCATGTCGTACAGTTCTCAGTGAGAGTGTTTCTGGTTCTTTCTGTAGCTGGAGATAATGAGCAGCGGATGAAAGGAGGATGGTCCTCTCAGAACCATCATCCAGCAAAGCATATGCTTCAAGTGAGTGTTCGGCATTATGCAAAAGTACTTTGACCACCTTTAACATGACTTGTTGAGGACGGTTGGGACGGTCAAGATAAATGGTGTCTGAAGGGGTACTAACCATGAGGATCTTGTTGGGCTCCTGTATGTTTACATCATGAAGCACTGTAAGATGCTGCTTTTGACATATTTTACAGGGTTTCTTGAGGGTACAAGCCTCGGGTTTGTGATTACGTCCACAGCGGTAACAGCTTTTGCCTTTAAGCCACTCTGCAATCTGGGTAGTTGGCAGTGACTTGAATTTTGAACACAAACTGAGATAGTGCTCACGCGTATCGCAATATGGACAATAAGGTTTAGGCTTGTCTCTCGGTTTTGGCGGGAAGGTACGGTGAGACGGAGAGGTAAGGGGTGATTTATCTGGACTACTACTGGTGTTGTAATACACAGAAGATGATGACTGACTCTGACTTCTCTTCCCTTTACTCTGAGGCTTCATTTGCTCTTGAAACATGTCAACAGCTCTGCTGGAGATGCGCTTTGCCTGTGACTTTAGCTGAAGCCATGCTGATAGGTCCGTAAGAGTGTATGTTTTGTCTGTTCCTGTGATGAGTATACCACGACTTAGACAATGTTCAACAAACCCATCACGGTAGCTGGGAGGCAGTTTGACTAAAAGTCTGTCTACATGTGAGCCACATTTCAGTTCGTAGCCATTCTCACCCTCCAAAGAACGTAGCATGCCCACAAGACCGTGTACTGAGAGTGCAAAGTTATCAAATGCTTCAGCATCCCCTACTCTGACTGGTGGACAGTTCAATATAGCTCCAAGTTCACTCTGTACAAGCTGACGGGGTTGCCCATATTTGTCTTGGAGGGCTTGCAATGCCGTGGTGTACGGAGTGGGGTCATGCATGTAGGCTTGTGCCAATTTGTAGGCACTTGGTAGCTTTAATCGGTCTAGAAGCACTTGATATTTGAACTGCTCTGTAAGATGAGCATGGCCACCAATGAGACTGTCTAACGCCATTTTGAGCAAGGCGAAATCAGACTCTTTACCACTATCAAATTTAGGCAGAGCTGGTTTGGGTATACCATATGAGCTGGCAATCAACATGTCCATCATATTGATTGGAACTGATGGCTGTACACCCGGAACACTAGGCACTGATAATGGCGGTGGGCTAAACTGCAGTTGTCTAACAGGTTGTTGTAGCTGACCTGTTGGAGGATGAGGTTGAGACTCTGCTGCGACTAAAAAGGAAGGTTGCTGGGCATAGCTGGTCCCTGTCGAATCTCGAGACATATTTGACTTAGCTGGAAACGTAAGTTTAATACCAGGCTGACCTAGACTATAGGTTTGTCTATCAAAAGACAAGGATGGCTGCACTGTGGTAGGAGGGTCAACATCAGCAGTAGGCAATTTTACCTGTTGGGGGGACACGCTTGACAATGCTACAGGATAGATGGGAGAAGGAACAACTGTTACAGGCTCTGCATGTAATAATTGGATGTAGAGAGTGATGTAATGTACTTAGGAAAAGAATGTGAAATCGTGGCTGAGTAATGACAGGATTACTCTGATGCAGGTTAGGTGTAGAGTGCTGTGTATTATCAGATAACTGATGTGGTGTGTGGTGAGCAACCTCTACCTTCTGTGAACAGAGTATATCAGTCTGTATCTGCCCTGAGTCAAGTTCACTTCTGGTTTGTAGAACAGCTGCTGCATGATCAGTCTCTGATTCTCGAAGAAGTGATGCGATGAGACGTGCTTTCTCCAGCTCCATCTCCTTCTGCTTAATGCGGCGCTGTCTTTCAAGCTGCCTGGTGATCAGTTCTTTGGTCTTGTGTGCTGCACGAGCCTCTTCTTCTAGCTGCCGACTTCTCCTCTGTTGCTCACCGAGTAAATCTTCCCTCTCATATAACGCTAGGCGTGCTTGTTGATCCAGGAACTCACACTGCTCTTCAGCTTTGCTGTCCTCCACAATCTGTCTCTGCATCTCTGCAAGCTCCATGCTCTTCAGTTTCTCCTCTACAATAGCTGCCTGTAGCTCTGTAAGTCGTGAAGCTGTTGACCGGCTGATCCACCGCTTCTGCTGGTCTTTGTCCTGGATTGGCTGCGACGTGAACTTGCAGATGTATGCGCTGAAGGTGGTCTGCAAGGCAGAGGCACTTCATCTGGTTGTGCAGCTGGAACGGTAGCCACTGGCATCATACTGCTGACATCTGCACTGAAAGCTGGAATGTGGCTTGGTTGATACCCAACATCATAATCACTCAAGTAGGCTGGTGGATGTCTCTCCCGCTGAGTACGAGGCCGCACAACTGGCTCGGTGACCTCATTCTCTGACTGCATGTTGTCTTCAAGGTTACTACCATCCGGCTCGAAGGACCATATGTAGAGGAGAACCTCTGGATTTTTCTGATAGACCTTGAAAACTGGCGACTCGGTAAGAGAGTAAGGGCTCAGAGAGTTATATCCAAGAAAGTTTTAATGTGTTGGGTCCATGAATACAAGTCACGTTGGTGAGCAATGGCGTTGCATAGATGTATACAAGTACAAAGTATTGGCATTTAGGTGTTTGTCTATGTGTGGTCTGAAATAGAGGAAAATTGTGGAAATTAGATATAACAAATATTTCAGACTTTCTATTAACAGATGTTAAACATTTACGTTCTGAGCATAAACAGATAAACAATCATCAATGGTCTGAAATTCACTTACAAATTCACGATTCTGGTAGTGTAGCATCTCAAATTATCCTTAAACTACTAACAGATCAAGATTTATATGTTAAATTAACAACTACACACTATTGCACATGTCTCTGAAACTAGCATGTTAGCTTCCCAATGTAGATTAACAAATAACATAACATTGTGCAGATATATGCTTACAAGAGTAATATAACATCACAATAACATCAACATTATTAACATGCATGTTTCTGCTAGAGAATGCAAAATAAACGTACTTTTCTGCATGAACGCACACTGATTTAAAGTTCGGTTGCTCACCGTGACCCAGCGTGTGTGGTGTATAAAGCGCAGTGTCTTAAAGGGAAAGTGAATGGGTATCAGTAAGATGAAAGACATGTGCCCTCTAGTGGTTAAATATGAAAGTGCAACTAAAGGGAAAGACTTTCCTACAAGTTTAATTGTGGACTTTTTGTCTTTGGGTGTTGTGAAACAAACAGAATGATTTTGCACAAATGCTTTGGGGAAACTTCAGTAAGAATGAAATGATGAACAATAACAATTATGAAAAACATTGCCAGTAGGTTTGCTGTCAGTAAATATTAACTTATTTAACTGTAAATATTAACTTTTTTAATTACTAAATGTTTATTGAACTGTTGTTTAAAATAAATACAAACAGAGGTGTTTTAAGTTGTTTTTGTAAAGTAGAAGTCAAATCCTGGGCAGGAATGGAAAAAAACACCTACAACCACAAGCTATTCATAGACACACCACAGACACCTCATAAACAAACATCAACCACAAACGTCCAGCAGTAGACACATTCTCACGCACAAACACCACTCAACTATAATACTATGTCTGTACAGAATGAAATGAGAATTTTTGATGAGTATTTTGCATCTATGTTTTGCACATTATGAATTACACACATTTTTGAGACTTTAAAGGCAGAGCTCACCCAAAATGAATTTGTCATCACATATACTCACCCTAACGTCATTCCAAACCCATAAAACTTTTGTTCATCTCCAGAACACACATGAAGTTGTGTTTAATATTCTCTCATCATTTTCTGGTCATCTATTTAAAGTCCACACAACCAATCTCTCCAAGCTTCAAAAAGTTTATTAAGACATTGGGCTTTTATTCACATATAAACATTGACTGATGCACATACATAGAGCTCATCAAATATAAACCTGCATGCTTGATGTGCAAGAAGTATTGACAATCATTTCTGCAAAATAAAGTCTTTATTTACTTTTTGATGCTATACAAAATATACTTTTAATGGATGGGCAAAAAAGGTAATAGCACATTAAAAATAACCTCATTTGAATATATATATATATATATATATATATATATATATATATATATATTTATTATTTTTTATTATTTTTATTATCTGTGTTTTTTTTTTGTTCTGTCACTGTCATTCTGTTGCACTGTGGAAGCTTCTGTCACGAAAACAAATTCCTCGTATGTGTAAACATACCTGGCAATAAAGCTCATTCTGATTCTGATTCTGAATTGTTTTCTGAAGATGAATGAAAGTCTTGTGTTTGTATGTGGTGCATGTGGTGATTCTCACCAAAACTCAACACTAAACTTAATACAAAAGTTTAAGTGATCACACAGCAGGGTCTGGTACTTTGGAAGTTTGATCATCTTCTCATGGTGACAGGCGCATACACCACGTGGTCCTCCTCTTTAACATTCTGTAAAAAAACACATCACACAAGATATAATAATAACAAAATTCTAATAGTAGAAATGTGGCATTCATAAAATCTTACTCCTACTGCAAAGATAACATGAGGCAGATTTAGATTTGAGATCAGATTCTCAGTGGTTTTCAGATTTTACATTGGACATCAAGTGGTGATGAATTATTGGCAAAATTGTTAATCTCTAAAAAAAATTAAGGGGAACTACAGCCTGTCACTAGCACAGTACTTTTTAAAGGGACACATTTTAACCTTCTTTGTGCCTACAGAACACATATTAGTACCCTAGAGTACCCTCATAGCATTAAACAGAAGTTGCAATAGTATTTTCTTGACCAATTATCATGTATATATGAGTGAAACAGCTCTTGATTTTGTCTATCAGGAATTAATTGGATGATTGTGTTTTACTGTTGGTGGATCTCATGTGACTGACAGGTTATTGTCCAGCCCTTGGGCCAGTAAACATGCCATAAGAGAAGAGATTTCATTAAAAAAATTGTCAACTTTAATTTCTTGTAACTGTAATAAGTACTCTTATGGTACTACTGTGAGTGTAAAATGAACTGGACCCTAATGATATGCAAAAAATTAAACATGATGCTGGTTAAATAGGAAAATTGACCATTTTTCAAATGCATAAATAACAGCAGAAGTGTAACCCTCTTTCAACAGACCTGTGAACCATTTCTTTGGTTGCAAAGTTGCATGTGACATGCTCACTTCAATGGTTCACGTCGTGAAGAATTTCACACAAGCATTTCTAGTCTGCAAGTTATGTGGTCCGGTATGTGACATATTGATGCAAAGTGTTCTTGACATAAATTGTGAGGCTTTACTTTCCTGTCAAATAGTTTTACAGCTAAAATGTTTCTGCTACAATAAACATACAGTTCACTTTATTTACTTTTACTATATTTTTTTCTGAACTTCTATGACTGGTATTCACACTGAATGACAATCTTATGGCTTTCATACATGAACTGACACAGAGACTAAATACAGATTAAATGATCTTACCGCTTGAGCTTTTCTTTTGTAGAACGTTGGCTCAGCATAAGTGATCATTTCTTCACACGTCTGATCTATTTAAACAACAATAGATGCAATAATAGTAATAATAATAACTTGTTACATTTATATAGCGCTTTTCTGGGTACTCAAAGCGCTTTACATAGAAGGGGGAATCTCCTCAACCACCACCAGTAGATGCATTAAACAGTCAATCTTAACTAGATCTGTTTCTTTAGAACATACTGTATGTATCATTATCAAGACTCAAATGTAAGCATTAATACATACAATTAAATAAAAACATAACTGCATTTTTTTATTGGTTTTTATTATTATTATTATTATTGTAATTTTGTCTATTAATTAATTAAAATATATAGAGTATATTACTTTTTTGAAAGCAGTATGAAAGCACTTGCCTTTTCTTTCAATTTTTCTACATTTCTTGAAGATGCAGCACATCACGACTGTAGCTACAACCAACAGAGATCCAGCAGCAGCAGAAATCAACCCTATGTTAAATGAAGGAAGCTTCTGACCTGTAATGAACAAAATGAGCCATTAGTGTGAGTGAATCTGTCAGCCTGATATATAACAAACACTATGAAACATCAGCACTATATAACTAAGAAATCAGCCAATGTTAATATCAGCTCCAACATACCTGGACACGGCCAACAAAGTTCACAGATGTCCGGATGTCTCGTCTGGTTGCTGATGGGATTGTTGAGCACACAGCTGTAGGTGTTTTTATCCTGATATTCCACCTCCAGAGGTAGAGAGAGACTGATGCTGAGATCAGACACACTGATGCTGGACAATAAACTGTTTCCTTTGTACCAGGAGAGAGTCACATGACCCACATTCACCACTGAACACAACAATGAACAATTTGATGATGAAGAACATTGTGAAGAGTTACTGCTGATGACAGGAACAGGCAGACGAGCTGTAAAACATCAGAGAATGAAGAGAAATATGGATACATCTAATGCACAATGTAATTTTTGGTGTATTGTAATCTATGGTTCATCACTCCAAAGTATTGAGTCCCAATAGGCTTTGCTTTTGTCAAGCCCTGGCATAATCTAGACAGATTGTTTTTTAGTTTTTTTTTAAGCAGTGGCTTCCTTCGTGGACAACAGTATGGTACATTGTATGGGGCCATGGGAAACACTCATCCCAGTTTGACTTTGCAAACCAAATTTGACTTTTGCGACAGTATTCAAACTTATTAGCAGTGCTTTATTCATTTTCTTAATATACTGTATATATATATTTTTGTGCAAAGAAATAATTTTCTTTCCCAGCTCTCTTGACATTTCTTTTTCACACATAGTGCCATTTTGTCAGCATTATATGGGAGTGGATTTTCTCTTTTAAATACCACTCTTAATTGTCAATTATTCTTTGGCCACATGTGTGATGTTTGATTAGATTCATCTGCTGGTGAATTCCTGTTAATTACATTTTTCTTTTTTTTTTTTCATTATGCTGATTTTATTTTATTTTGTTAGAATAGTTCCAATTTTGCCTTTGGTACTGACTAATCTAATTTAAAACCAATAAACCATATTTGCACAAATATTTAATTGTATTGGATCCCATGGAAAGTATTAATTTAAAAGTGAGATGGATGTTTTCTGAGAAATCTGTTGGGGTGCACTCATTTATGCCGTGCACTGTATGCCTCGCCATTTATTTTCTTATTTAAAAAAAAAAAAAAAAAAAGTAGGTTAACATGAAATGCTTATAATGGAAGTCAATGGGGTCAATCTGTAAACACTAAAATACTGTTTCGGTACAGAGTAAAGTAAAAAAAAAATTTTGTAAATAGCTTTACAGCTCAAATAATGCACTAATTTTGACATAAGATAATTGTTTTTGTGAAATCATAAGCTTAACATTTGTACTTTTCTACTTTTATGTCTTAAAAAAGGACTTTCATTGTAAGCGCTTCGTTGATTTTGTTGTTCTTTTCTTGATGAGTCAAAATTATTTTTGTAGTATTCATGCCACAAATGCTGTGGATTAAGCTTATTTTTTACTGAACCAATGATTATTTTAATAAAACAGAAATACGCCAATGTTCAAGCAAATTATGTGTCTACTCACCATAGACAGAAACGCTGAATGCTTTTAATGATCCTTTCGCTCCATTTACTTCATAGAGTCCAGCATGTTGAGTTGTGATGTTAGTGATGGTCAGCGATCCAGTCTGATTGTCCAGCTTCAGTCGGTTTCTGAATCTCCCATCGGGTACATCCTCACGTGTAAAGAAGAGTCCATATTTTGCATTGATTTCAGCTATAATGCACGTTTTACCTCCAAATATCCACAGAATATTGTCGTCTTCATGTATTTCAGTAAGATCAATGTTTAGAGTGACAGAATCTCCCTCCGTCACTGACACTGAATCACCAAGAACACCTTATCAACAGATTTTACACAGATTAATGTGCTTATTTGTTTAGAAAGCCCAGGATCAGTTTGTAACTTTTAATAGCAGCAAAGACATCAAACTAAATAAAAAGTGCATATATGAAAAGACAGATTTGTGTGAATCAGTAATTTAATCTTTAACATGTTTTATCTGCTTGTAGAGTTAAATAAAAATGTCAAGTTGTATACAGTTAATTACAGATAATTCTGCTGGACACTCTCAATAGTTGCATAGCAGGCTTACTGAAAAGAGACCTGACTCTAAAGTAGAACTTGCAATAATATGTGTGAATTTGCAAATGCAGATCCTCTAATTATTTCAAACAGAATCGTTTTCCATCTTTTTTTTTTCTCTGAAATGGAAATAAATGAAGTCTAAAAATGCATTCATAACTTACCAATCAGACAACACAAGCGGAACAAAAGGAGCGTGTGAAACATTTTCTTCAGCTGTTCAGCCAAATCTCTGATCTAATAAGACCTCCTGATAACACTGAAGCTGGTGTGTGAATCCTCCCCCGACAGAGTTTGACCCGGTATCACACCAAAGCGTGTAATAGACACGCTGGTCCACTCGAGGATGCGTGTGAGTGTCATGGTTTGCCTCTTCTAGGCGTGAAAATGTCACGCATGTATGAAGCTGGAGTTACCACTGGAGAACCAGCAGGGGCGATCATTTCCCCAATGACAACAACTCCACACGGACCAAAGACCAGCGATAAAGTGCGTTAAAAGATGGATTTAGATGACTTCAAAACGCATACAGGTAGGTTTCCAGCCGTCTCGTAAAATAGTCGATCGTCCCGTATTTATGAATGAAATTATGAATTTGATATTTCCCTGTCGTGGGAAAGGGATCATTTAAACAGTCCACACATTTACCATATTATTTACCATAGTAACTGTCGCTCGACCATGTCACAGTCAATCCCTTACTAAAATTAACCATGGTTTTATTGTAGTAAAGTAGTAATGGTTTTTTTTGGGGGGGGGGGGCGTATTTATTACCATTTGTATAATCACAATTTTACTACAAATACCATGGTTAAACTATGGTTAGTGTAGCAAAACCATGGTTAATTTGTGGTTACCATGGATTAACTATAGCAACCGTTTTTTGGTTTCATTTATAGCCACGACCACATGAAAAAAAAATACTATAGTAATTTATAGTAAATACTAGTCTTTTTGAACCATACTGTAGTAAAGTAGGCCTACTTGAAATAATTTGTTGTAGTAAGTAGTTTCTGTGGTAATATAACAATTATAGTAATATAAACAAATGACTTTATCCAATACTGTACTAAGTTTCTACAACTATAGGGTATATACTACAATTACAATACAGTTTACTGTAGTAAAAACTAAAGTATACTACAGTATTTATTACAGTTTATCAGTTCACTATAGTTAATATAGTTATGCTGTAGCATTCATTAACAAAATGTTGTAAATACCATAATTTATACAATATAAAACACTTTACTGTAGTGGTTCAAAAACACTATTTACTATAAATTACTATAGTATTTTTTTCATGTGGGTTATTTTCGTAAGGGATGCACAGTAACCAAAACATACCACGTTTCACCTTAAATGTAGTTTTACTGTGGTATTTGTACATATGGTAACCACAGCACTTGTCATTTTACCATAGTAACTGTATACTGTCTACTCTTTGTATTGAAAGCACAGTATAACACAACACTTACCATGGTTTACCACAGTGACTGTATTTTTAATGTGGTATTTGTAGTTAAAGCACAGAAACAACAACAATTACCATGCTTTTACCACAGTAACTGTGTTTTTACTGTATACTATTTGTAAAGCACAGTAACCACAATGCTTTTTGTGAAGTGATTATAATTCAATATTTTTTTCTGTCTTGCAGTTACGTCAGATCACATACTCCACAACAACCTGTAATCCAACAGCTCTTTTAAGAAGACTTCTCTTGTAGTCCTCTCTCTCTCTCTCTCTCTCTCACCTTTCCTATTTTTCCAAACTGTAATCCATGATTCATTTACACATAGTTTTGCTCTTTCTCTTTCTGTGGTTCATCATGGCCTATTTTTAAAACTCAGAATCAAATTCTGACCAATGCTGTCAGAAAGCTGCTAGAATTAACAGGGAACTTGAACTCGAAGCTCTCAGAAGCTGAACAAGTCCTTCAAAGGTTCAACCCTTCACAGGTAATGTTGAACACATTTAGTTATAACCAATTTGCTTCAATGAATTTTAATAACTTTCCTTACAGTCCTTCCTCTCAAATATTCTGGTCACAGATCATTTTAACACACTGTCTCAACATGTATATATTTCTCTTCATTTCAGCTGAAAGGGAAGACCAAAGGAAGGCCTGTCATGGGATTTGAATTTGACCATCTTGTGCGTTTACGGAGAAGACCAAAAGATGCAAAGGCAAACACTTCCAATGGTACGTCTGTGTTGGTCTGAGCACCCTGACTGAACTTTACTGCAGTTACATTTTGCACAGTATGTGATATTTCTTAAACTTTGCATTTCTTAAACCACCTCAGAAAAGTCTCATGTTGAAGTAGTAATAATTCATACAATTTACCAAGTCAGCAAATTCATATGACATTTTACGAGCGTACTCATACAAAATTCTACGACTTTTACATTCTACGACTGCTGTCATTGGCCATTGCCTCAACTCTCATGCAGATTGTGCTCATAGTAAGTAGTTAGAGTGTTTATATCATTGTTTATTTAAGTCCATTGTAGTCTCTATTAACCTTTACAAATTGGCGCAGCGTCTTCCCGTTCCAACAGTTCGTGATATCTGTCCACACCTCACAGTCTGTCTTTCTTTCCATGTTGATCTGTCTAAGCTGTTGAAGCTGTCTGGAAATGCTAGTTTAACTTGTCACGTGACAAATCAGATCTTCAATTAATTTGGCGAAATCAGATCACTTAAAGCTGTTCACACCAAGAGCAATAACTATAATGACAAGTATTTTAGCATCTACACCAACAGACAGTAATATTCTGTTTATTATAAGCGTGCGTTGCAGTTATGTTGTCTGCCATTTAAATGCTCAAGCTCTTTAAAATCTGGTGGATTCTGAAATTGTTCTGAAAGATATTCCAACGATATTCTTACTCTGTGTCATTAAATGTTAAATAGCTGCGGTGTGGACCCATCCTTGGTGTGAAGAGGCCTTTAAACTGCTTACAACAATATGGCAGCATGTAATCATGTTTAATCAAATTAATATTAATTTAGCTTGCTATTGAAGATACAGCTTTTTCTAATGCTGCTTTCCTCTCGTTCTGTTAAACTTACACACACAATTCTGCCTTTCTCTGCCTATTCATCTTCATCTTATTCCTTTACTCCGTCACTCACTCACACATTCTTTCGTGCTCTGTTGTAAGGTAGAAACTGAGAGTTTGCATGATGGCCTTTTCTCAGACTCTGAATCTGATGTATACAGATGAACTCAGGAGCCTGCTAGAGTTGCCAGGGAACTTGAACTTGAAGTTTATTATTATAACTGCTTAATTTATGTTTAAACAACAATAATAATTAAACATTATTTATATATATTTCTTGTTTTACAGCTGAAGACCAAAAACGCAAAGAAAATCAGTCACAGCCAGCTGGTCAAACCAGTCCTGATGAATGAGGAATGAACATGGCCTTCTTGTGCCCAAACAGAAAAGACAGAGCTAAAAGTAGCATATTTCCATTGGTATGTCTGCATTCAATGCAGTTATGTGTGGTACAGCATTGATGTTGATCTCTCAAAAGACAGCAGTTATAGTTACTTCAAGTCAGCAGTTATAGTTTTTCACACATGCATCTTTTTATAGCTCCTAGAATGAGCAAATCAGCTGTGCATCATCTCTGGAATTTGGGCAGGAAATTACTGAATATGGTGAGTACTGACACCTGAATTCACCAAAACTATTTCTCTAAAGTTATTGTTTTGTCTGTTTGTTTGAAGGAGGATGAAGCCAGTTGATGAAGATATCAATTCAATGGCCACCAAGTGAAGCACTGCTGCCTGAACCCATCAGATATCTGCTGTGAAGACTCTATTCATGAACAGCTCTACTGTGACAGCTCAGATGTTACGGCCCATAAAAGAAACTTCACAACTGAACAACTGCAAGTAGTGGTGGAGGGATTCTTTTAGCCCATACCTCCAACAATCTCCAACAAGAATCGATGGTAAGTCCAGTGCAACAATTATAAACAAAAATACTATATATTGTTTATTAATTTACCACACCCTAAATACATGTTTTGTCCGTCCAGGACATTTACACCAGGTGAAGTGTGAGGAGGACCATCAGAAACTCCAGCCACCCGAGCCATGGATCACCAGAGCTGACAAACTTCTCTCAGAACTAAATATTCAACACACGACCACCATCAGACAGATGTTATTGCAGAACCTTCACCAGCAGACTGCGAGACAAGTTCTTTCCACAGACAATCAGACTGAACTAAACTCGTACCAGTAACACACACACACCCCACCAACCTCTTATGTACTGCACTCTATCAGTTACACTGACTGGACTCTGAATCACTATTATTCTGCACCCTGACATTCTGTTTACACTAATTCATACCGTACTGCACTGCAAAGGTATAGGTGTACTGTGATTATTATGTTTATTATTGTTTTCATTGCATGCTCTCTGTATAGTATAATATTTACCATATGTTGTTCTCTACCTGTATTGAGTCCCTTATATATGTGTGTTGCATATATATATATTCAATACTTGTCATCCATAACGTCATGCTGCAGTTTGCACAAAAGACTTTGACCACCTGTACACTTGCGTTCATGGTATTGTGACAATAAAGTGATTTGATTTGAATTGGTCACATGTCTTTTGTTCATCAGTTGTACTGTACGGTGCTGGATAACAACTGCAAATTGTTTAAGTTATGGAAGAAGTAGTTTATGATAGGGACATGGACAAGCAAACAAGATCAAGAAAACTAGGAGAGCTCTGATGAGAAGGAAACTGAATGTGATTCTGTGGTGCTCAAGACATTTCACCATATATGCATTTGTGTGGCTTCATCTGATTAAAATAATATATTTTTAAATAACTCTCTTGAATATGATTTGTCTTTATGTGCTACTTCAGCTGTCCTTATGCGGTATCCTCCAGCAAAGTATTGCACATGGTGTTGGATAATAAAGTATGGTGAATATTCTGTATTGGGGATGGTGTTTGGTAAATACACTTTTTAATTTAGTAAACAATATATATAATTACTATGATTGTTTTAATAATTAAGACATGAACATTTGGTCATATTAATTACTCCATTACAAGAAGGGAATGCTGAAAGATGCATTATAAGAGACTGCATGGACTATATTGCTACAGACACTTCATGCACAACTGAGGGTGATGCTCCAGGGAAGGAACAACCTGAATCCTGTACTGTATTATAAGCAAGATGAGCATGGACATTACTAATGTTTAACACCTGAAGAGGACAAAGATGAGACATTTCTGACATAGAGATACAAATTAGGTCTTTTATATCATGATTCTTTGAATTGCATGAATTGTAGGGCTTTTGCACCATAAACCACACACTGTCTGTACCTTGTCTTACTGACTGACGCATTGGCATTGTGTGATAGTACAGTAAAGTGTCACAGTATGTATTGATTGTTTAAACTGGTCTTTGTCTTTGTTTACTGTCAACACTGTATTCTTGCTCCTGATCTAATGAAATAAATGGAGCCCATTCCAAATAGGCACTGATGTAGATTTTTTTGGGTCTATTCTTATTCTAAGATAACTATGACTTGCAACTTACATATTGACAAGTTGTTGAGAAGACAATCTAAAAATTGTGACTCAGCACAGTTTGTTGTGATATTGAGAATAGATCTGTGTATGTTTTACTGCCCTTCCATCCCCAGGGGCCCAGTAGAGTCCCCTGGAAGAGCAAAAAAAAATTGAACATTTCAAATGTCTGTAACTCAAAGTATGATTATAGTTTTAAAGAGAAATTTGTCAGGACAACTACTTATGCTATGTTAATTAAATAATGTTGGACAGAGCTTTTAGACATATATGGAAAGGTGTTTAAAAAAGTGCTCTTAGTAAAATACCAAATTTCAGCCTGTCTCTTAAATATGTCATAAATGTTTGCACAATGAACACGTTTAGATATACCTTTGTTCAAAAAAGATTGTATTTCCCCACCATTTTATTATTAAACTACATTACCTATAAGGCTCTGCCATTCAACCGCGAAAAACATGGTGCTGGTATTTTTAGTTCAATAAAGTTATGCTCAGGGTTAGGGTTACGATCTCGGTAAAGTGGCAATTTCTCATGACATAGCAACACTGCATTGTTAACTGAAAGTATTACTGATGTAATAATAACAGCAAAACGTACTTTGCAATATTATGCGTTTTTTTAATCTGGGTTAAAAGATAGTCCAATCACATTGACTTCTGCCAGTGCCAAGGGAACTTCAAAGCCAATGGCAACTCAGATGAGCAGGAGCATCACACTTACTTGTCCATATATGGTCATTCAGCACAGGATCTTCCGGGTTCTTGTGGTGAATGGTCAGAGAATCAGTTCAAGGTTTATTTGTCTCCACTTAATATAAAACTGTAACAACAGATTGCATTGTGTGGTTAACCTGATGCAGCAATAAATTTGTTGATTACAGTGTTTTTTTTTCTCCAAACAAGGGTGTAATGGTTCCCATTGTATACATTGTTTACACTAATATTAATTAATGTACAATATTTAAACTCAAAAGTGTGCATATACTGTGTGAAAAATAAATAATACATTTTTAATTTGCTTACAAAAACAACACGTCTTATAATTATTCAAACATGCAGTATTTTTCTACTATTCAATTTAGATTCTGTAACATTTACAGTGTATAGTGTATTAAAGGTACAATTAATCACTTTTATGTTTCCTGGAAATGGACCCTACAAACTTGATATTCTTATCTCTGCCAGCTGACCTATGGGAATATATATATATATATATAAGACACACACACACACATTACACATTTCCCAAAGTTTATTGATATGTCAAACTTTTCCAAGACAAACATAGTGCCCAGAACAGCACTCTCTCTCTCCAGTTTGTGCCACTATGAAAAAAACAAAACAGTTATAGTGAAACATAACAACTTAAAACAATGACTGATTGATAAAGTAATTAATGGGTACATGGAAATAAATATGTAACTAAAAAAAAATGCAATAAAAACCCCTTTAAAAAAAACATGGTCTAAATTCAAAAAATAAAAAGAGAATTTGTTTACAGAAAATGTCATAAGATGCCAAATAACATTTTACAAACCAGGAGTTTTGAGGCTCCAGGTGAAAAAAGTATTATTTTCTTCCCTTTAATGAACAAATAGTCAAAAAAATATTAAGAACAATATTTTAATATTTTACGATTACTATTCTCATGTAATCATTGTTTGCTTCTATTGTGACTAAGCGCAGGACCAATTAAAATGGTTAACAATTATAATATAATATAATATATATATATATATATATATATATATATATATATATATTATATATATGTGTGTGTGTGTGTGTGTGTGTGTGTGTGTGTGTGCCTGTATATATATATATATATATATATATATATATATTTATATAGTGTCAGGAGTGCTCACAGTAGAGATGGGAGTGTTGACTGTAAAGAAGAAATTAATACAAGTAGACATGCTAAGACTGGGAGTTGGCAGTAAAGGGCTGAGAGCAGATGTGCCACACGAGAGAGAGCGATGTAGAAGAGCTTTTGGAAGAGCTGATATTGTGGAGAGCTGATGGAGAAGGACTAAGTAGTCTGTGAGAAATCCTGCAAGACAGGAACAAAGAGAATGTATCACATGATGAACAATAAAAACCTTGACAACAACAAATAGCAGACAACAACATAATGTAACTGCAGCGTGTATAACAGTAAACAGAGCGTTTTCGTCTGTTGGTGGATGCTAAAATATTTACCAATATATTTCTTGTTCTTGGTGTGAACAGCTTTAAGTGATCTGATTTGGCCAAATTAACTGAAGATCTGATTTGTCACGTGACAATTTAAACTAGCATTTCCAGACAGCTTCAACAGCTTAGACAGATCAACATGGAAAGAAAGACAGACTGTGAGGTGTGGACAGATATCACGAACTGTTGGAACGGGAAGACGCTGCGCCAATTTGTAAAGGTTAATAGAGACTACAATGGACTTAAATAAACAATGATATAAACACTCTAACTACTTACTATGAGCACAATCTGCATGAGAGTTGAGGCAATGGCCAATGACAGCAGTCGTAGAATGTAAAAGTCGTAGAATTTTGTATGAGTACGCTCGTAAAATGTCATATGAATTTGCTGACTTGGTAAATTGTATGAATTATTACTACTTCAACATGAGACTTTTCTGGGGGTTCTTCCTGATGGGGCCGTGGGATATGTAAAGCAAAGTTTAAGAAAAATCACATGCTGTGCAAAATGTAACTGCAGTAAAGTTCAGTCAGGGTGCTCAGACCAACACAGACGTACCATTGGAAGTGTTTGCCTTTGCAGCTTTTGGTCTTCTCCGTAAACGCACAAGATGGTCAAATTCAAATCCCATGACAGGCCTTCCTTTGGTCTTCCCTTTCAGCTGAAATGAAGAGAAATATATACATGTTGAGACAGTGTGTTAAAATGATCTGTGACCAGAATATTTGAGAGGAAGGACTGTAAGGAAAGTTATTAAAATCCATTGAAGCAAATTGGTTATAACTAAATGTGTTCAACATTACCTGTGAAGGGTTGAACCTTTGAAGGACTTGTTCAGCTTCTGAGAGCTTCGAGTTCAAGTTCCCTGTTAATTCTAGCAGCTTTCTGACAGCATTGGTCAGAATTTGATTCTGAGTTTTAAAAATAGGCCATGATGAACCACAGAAAGAGAAAGAGCAAAACCGAATCATGGATTACAGTTTGGAAAAATAGGAAAGGTGAGAGAGAGAGAGAGAGAGAGAGGGAGAGATTTTTTTTGAATTTTAACAAAACTTTAATACATAAAAAATCACAATACAACTAAAACATATTTCACTTCACATTGCATTAAAGCAAAAACAAATCACATGAATGTAAAAACCACATCAGCTTCAAACAAACAACACAAAGCACCGTTACAGCACCAAATATTTTCAAAAGTGTCAAGATCATTCATATGCTTATAATAATTAAAATCAATCAATATCCTCGCTTGCATCATATTTGAAAATACAACAATTACATCCTGTTCCAAGTTGTGTTCAATTTTCTTCTTCCTGCTCATATAAACAGCCAACTTGGCCTGCCCTATTACAAAATTCAACAATTGACAAGAAAATCTTCTTTTCCTTGCATATTTAAAACCAAGAATAAACACTTCCAAAGAAAAGGTTTCACTAAAACTTGCGAAAAATTTTCCTAGTAACAAAAACAAAAGTTCCAATCTAGCACAGTTCACAAAAGCATGAAAAATTGTTTCTCTCCCATTGCAAAAAGGGCATTTAGCACCAATCTCTGGGTTTAAAACTGAAATGAAAGAGTTGACTGCAATAGCACCATGAAGGATCCTCCACTGCAAGTCACCTGTTCTTTTGATCAATGGTGGTTTATACAGTGCCCTCCATTGAGGTCTTCTATCTGCATCCAGTTTAAAAAAATCACGCCATGGGGTGTCAATCTTCCCATCTAACATTTTCTTATTAAAACTGATCACACAATACTTATACAGTGTTTTCCCAATACAAGATAAAAATTCAACATACACAGAATCAACAGTCTCCAAAAAAATTCCAGCAAAACCTTCCACATTCACAGAAAAAAACAAAAGAGGGAAAGAATCCGCTGGATTGGGTTTACTGAGGCCATCCCGAAGGCTAGACAGCAAAGACCATTCTGTTGGTTTGAGGGCAGCCCGCCACTTCAATAATAACTGTGCAACTAGACGAGTAGATCTGAAACCCAACCGTTGAGCAATAGCTTCATCATTTTTAAAATCAAGTCCTGCTGTCTCCAGTAATTGTCCCAAAGTGATGACTTTGTTGTCAACGAGTGCCTTGTTAAGTCCTGGAAAAAGTAAATTTGCAGATAAGTCCAGACGTGCTCCACGAACTATAGGTTCCTCCAAAAGCCAATAGAGAGAATGTGGGTCTTCTGCTTGTCTAACAACAAAAAGACTCCAAACTTTGAAAATATTCCTGTAAAACACTGGCAACCCAGAAGTGTTCAGTTTCCTGGGGTCCAACAGAAAAAGAGTTTTGTCCAGCCCCAGATTCTCAAGCTTATGTAAAATCACATATGCAACAGCACACCATTTAAAATCAACAGAACTAACTAATAGTCTTTGGATACGCTGCAAACGAAAGGCTGCTATTCTGCTTTGCAGATGTATTAAGCCTTGCCCACCCTCCTCCTTAGGCAAAAACAGCACACTCTGCGGGACCCAATGCAGTTTATCCCAGAAAAAATCAATTAAAGTAGCCTGGATTTTAGCTAACAGATGAATGGGCGGATCAACACATGCAAATTTGTGCCATAATGAGGATGCAACTAAATTATTAACTATTAAAATGCGGCCTCTGTATGATATATTTTGGGACAAACAATTCCATTTTTCCAGACGACCCTTAATTTTCTCAATGACCCCTTCCCAATTTTTTTGCATTATTAAATCATCACCCAGAAACACACCTAAATATTTATTACCTGATGTTCCCCAAACTAAGCCCTCTGGCAGTTCTGGCTTTCCCTCTAACCATTTACCCAATAATAAAGCTTCACTTTTCCTCCAGTTTACCTTTGCAGATGATAAACCTCTAAAGACTGAAAGTAGCTTTAACAAAGTCCGTATGTCACTTTGCCTGCTAATCATAACTATCACATCATCAGCATAAGCTGACAATATGAGATTATCCTTGCAATTTGGCAAACATATACCGTGTAGTTTAGTCCTTATTTGGTGTAAAAGAGGTTCAATCGCTAAAGAATAAAGCATGCCAGATAATGAGCACCCTTGCCTGACACCTCTATAAACTTTAAAAGGAGCACATAAACCACCATTGATTTTAAGAATGCTCTCAACGCCACTATAAAGAACTTTGATACAATCAATAAACTTTTGGCAAAAACCAAAAGATTCTAAAACTCTCCAAAGGTAACAATGCTCCACACGATCAAAAGCTTTCTCCTGATCCAGAGAAATTAAACCACAATCCAAGTTAAGCATCTTGGAGACCTCAAACACATCACGAACCAAAGAAACATTATCAAATATCGATCTGCCGGGAACACAGTAGGTCTGGTCAGGATGGATGACACAGCTCATCACCCCTACTAACCGATTTGTCAATGCTTTGGAGAGCAGTTTGTAATCACTACAGAGCAGAGATACGGGCCGCCAACACTTGATGTCAGTAAGGTCACCTTTCTTGGGCAAGAGGGTTAACACTGCTCTGCGGCAGCTCAGAGGCAGCCGGCCTTCAGCCAAGCTTTCATTCAAAACCTCCAGCAGATCCTCTTTCAATTCAGCCCAGAAAGTCTTATACCACTCAACTGGCAGACCATCAATTCCCGGAGCCTTTCCCGACTCCATTCCTTGGAGGGCCTTATACAGCTCTGCCTCACTCAAGGCACCTGAGATTTTAGCATTGGCTTCCTCCGGTACCTGAGGCAATTCGTCGAAAAAATCACTTTCACCCTCATATCCTGCTCCGAGTTCATTCTTATACAAATTTTCATAGAAAATAACTGCTCTCCTGCGCATTCCTGCAGGGTCTGTCAATAATCTACCAGATTCAGATCGCAAGGCATGAATGGCTCTACTCTGGCCATTCTTCTTCTCCAAGTTAAAAAAAAACCTGGAAGGAGCATCCATCTGGCTCACACTCAAGAACCGTGATCTGACCAGAGCCCCCTGTGCTTTAAAACCCAGCAAATCAGCCAACTGTGTCTTCTTATTGGCCAAAGTGTCAAAATAACTTTGGACACCAGTTGACTCAGCCAATTCCTGAAGTTTTAGAATATCGGCCTCCAAGGTGTTCATAACTAAAGTAGCCTCTTTAGTGACGTTTTGAGTATACTGTATACAAAACTGTTTCATTTGAATTTTTCCAAAATCCCACCATTGCCGTAAGGAATTAAAAGATCCCTTTGTGGTTTTAAATTCACCCCAAAACACCTTAAAAGTATCTCCAAAATACGTATCACTTAACAAGTTTACATTTAGCTGCCAGTACGCACTCTTTTGTTTAATTGAGTTTAAAAACACACAACACTGTACCATACTGTGATCAGTAAAACCCAACGGGGTGATTAAACATCTTCTTACAATATTGCATTGATGCTTATAAACATAAAACCGATCCAACCTAGCCAGAGAGATAACACGGTCGCGAACATGAGTCCAGGTGTACTGTCTTTGTGTCCCATTAAACTGCCTCCAAATGTCACATAACTCATGTGTCTTAACAAGTCGAGTTAAACGATTACGAGAGGGCAAATGGGGCTCAAAATGATTCCTATCCAAATTTGACACTGTACAGTTAAAATCACCACCCAAAAACAAGTATTCTTCCACACAACATTTTTGCATAACAGAACAAAGTACATTTAAAAACACAATTCTTTCCACAGCTGAAGTAGGGACGTACACACAAATAAAAACAAAAGTACATTTTTCAAAAGTAGCTCTTACTTTTAAAAGTCTGCCTTTAACAACTTCTTCAATCTGATAAGTGTGTGGAATAAAACTTTTGGCGAAAAGAATGGCAACCCCTCCACTTAGTGAGGTGTTGTGACTCAAAACTGAGACTCCATCCCACTCCGCTGCCCAATCAGCAGCATTTCTTAAATCACTGTGGGTTTCCTGCAACATGGCAACATCAATTTTTTTTTGTTTAACCACCTCAAACACTTCAGCTCTTTTTTCCATTACCCTTAAACCATTTACATTAATTGTTGCAATATTCACCTCACACATGTTAGAAGAAAAGAAAAAAAAACAAACATAGCAAAACTGCACACACACACCCTTTCATGGTCATAATATTATGCTTTTTCACTGTCTTCATTTGTATCACCAGACGAGAGTGTTCTCACTATCTTTTTTAATCGATATATCTCTTTGTTTGTAAACAAACTTTCTGACATGAAAAGCCTAGTTTTGTCAACAAACTTGTTTCGCATCGGGAAAAAACTCGGTTACACGCACCCCTCTTTTATTTTTAGTGGCCCTAAGAAAGAGTTTAATGTCATCAACTTCATAATTGCGGGTAGAAAAGTCACTCTGAGACAAACTAACGCTCGAATCAGAGGACTCACCACCGCTTTCCATTCCATCGTCACAATAGACATCCTCCACATCTGCTTTCTTTGCTTTATTAGTTTGAAAATCACCAGCTTTTTTCCTCTTTGTTGGAACTTTAAATTGGCTCTGTTCTGCCTCCATTTCAATGCCATCCCAACGCGAATCGGACTGCAAAACATTAACCGCACCGTCACTTCTTTGCATGTCCGTCTGCACAACGGATTTAGAAATCGGAATATCAACATTTGCTGAACTATTTTTTCCAACCACGGTCTCGGGATTAGTTACCGGAGCTGTCACACACTCAGTCGCGGACAGAGTCACGTCAGCTCTCTCTTTCATTTTACCTGACTCTGTCCCAGACGGAGCAGCGTTTGATGGTCCGGCTCCAGCCGACTCACCAACCCTACCTCCACTAGCATCAGCCACTGACCTGTTTTCATTTGTTTTGCTAGGACATGTGCGAATTAAATGACCCACCTCCCCGCAATTGAAACATTTCATTTTTTCCGTCGTGGCATAGATAATATAATCACAATCATCAACTTTAAGATGCAGTGACAAATCGAGTTCTTCATCCTCCTTTAAAATCATGAAAAGAAAGCGTCTAAACGAAACCACATGCTTCAAAAGAGGGGACTTACAGCTAACTGGTATCATCTTGATAGGTGACACCAGTTTACCATATCGGGACATAATTCTCACCAAAGTTTCATCACTTACGAAAGGCGGGACGTTGGACAACAACACTTTCTTAGAAGGCATAGAAAGCGGGAGTACAGGAGTAAAAAGGTTATCAACAACTATACCAGTCTCAACCAACTCATTTGCTTTCTCAACCGAACTAAGAAATACAACTGTGGCACTGTTCATCCTGGAGGCCGACATGATGTGTTCATGTCCCACGACCTCACCTGCAGCCAGACAACAGTCCTCTACACTCACCGCGGACGCCACTTTCACACCATGGCGCCGCGTGAGATTACTCAACCCCTGTGACCGTAGGGCCGTCATGCTGCCCGCACAGTGAGCAGTAGCACGCGGCCCGACAAGTCAAACAGGTATCAAACACTTAAAAGAGAAAAGCCCAAGCAACCCGAAGCAAGAAAAAGAAAAAAAGAACAGGGTTCACTCACACAGCCCTCGCACCACTCTGTCCACTCACGCTCAACACCAGCACCGGAAGTGAGAGAGAGAGAGAGAGACAGAGAGGGAGAGAGAGAGGACTACAAGAGAAGTCTTCTTAAAAGAGCTGTTGGATTACAGGTTGTTGTGGAGTATGTGATCTGACGTAACTGCAAGACAGAAAAAAATATTGAATTATAATCACTTCACAAAAGCATTTTGGTTACTGTGCTTTACAAATAGTATACAGTAAAAACACAGTTACTGTGGTAAAAGCATGGTAATTGTTATTTCTGTGCTTTAACTACAAATACCACATTAAAAATACAGTCACTGTGGTAAACCATGGTAAGTGTTGTGTTATACTGTGCTTTCAATACAAAGAGTAGACAGTATACAGTTACTATGGTAAAATGACAAGTGCTGTGGTTACCATATGTACAAATACCACAGTAAAACTACATTTAAGGTGAAACGTGGTATATGTTTTGGTTACTGTGCATCCCTTAAAAAATACTATAGTAATTTATAGTAAATAGTGTTTTTGAACCACTACAGTAAAGTGTTTTATATTGTATAAATTATGGTATTTACAACATTTTGTTAATGAATGCTACAGCATACTGTAATATTAACTATAGTGAACTGATAAACTGTAATAAATACTGTAGTATACTTTAGTTTTTACTACAGTAAACTGTATTGTAATTGTAGTATATACCCTATAGTTGTAGAAAACTTAGTACAGTATTGGATAAAGTCATTTGTTTATATTACTATAATTGTTATATTACCACAGAAACTACTTACTACAACAAATTATTTCAAGTAGGCCTACTTTACTACAGTATGGTTCAAAAAGACTAGTATTTACTATAAATTACTATAGTATTTTTTTTTCATGTGGTCGTGGCTATAAATGAAACCAAAAAACGGTTGCTATAGTTAATCCATGGTAACCACAAATTAACCATGGTTTTGCTACACTAACCATAGTTTAACCATGGTATTTGTAGTAAAATTGTGATTATACAAATGGTAATAAATACGCCCCCCCCCAAAAAAAAAACATTACTACTTTACTACAATAAAACCATGGTTAATTTTAGTAAGGGATGGACTGTGACATGGTCGAGCGACAGTTACTATGGTAAATAATATGGTAAATGTGTGGACTGTTTAAATGATCCCTTTCCCACGACAGGGAAATATCAAATTCATAATTTCATTCATAAATACGGGACGATCGACTATTTTACGAGACGGCTGGAAACCTACCTGTATGCGTTTTGAAGTCATCTAAATCCATCTTTTAACGCACTTTATCGCTGGTCTTTGGTCCGTGTGGAGTTGTTGTCATTGGGGAAATGATCGCCCCTGCTGGTTCTCCAGTGGTAACTCCAGCTTCATACATGCGTGACATTTTCACGCCTAGAAGAGGCAAACCATGACACTCACACGCATCCTCGAGTGGACCAGCGTGTCTATTACACGCTTTGGTGTGATACCGGGTTGAAATAACTATACACGAGCAGAACAAACCAGCTGAATTCAATATTTAGTATGCTAAAAGGAGTGAAAATATGTGTTATTATTCTAATAAACCAAAGTAATCTGTGTTTAATTGTGATTGTTAATAATATAATAAATATGCATTAGGAGGCAGCACAGTGATCATGTGTCTTATTGAGTTAATTTTATTGAAGAGAGAAACAAGGCATTTCAAACCTTTGAATCAATTGAAACTATTGCTTCGGACAAAAAAAAAAAAGCGCTCAGAACTCCTCATGCTGGTTACCCCTGCTGGTCAGAACAGGGTGAAATCAGCAAAAACTAATGCATATAATAACACCCTTTAAAAACCAATTGCAAATATTTTATTGAATCTGTAATCTAGTAAATGCAATTAACAAATAATAATACAATGAAAAAGTGCCTGTATAATATGTGTTATTTTATTAAATTGTAGGCAAGTGTGTTGGAGCTAAACTCCAAGAAGCAGGATTGGACACCCCTGCCCTAAATTGAAAATGTATGTTTAACTTTTGGACAGCAGCACTGTTATGCTACTGAAAGTTTGTTAGAAGCATTTCAGCATAGCAGCACTAACCTTTAGTAAGATTTTCCTCAAAACTGATGAAAACAAAAGAAAATATTAACAGACATCAAACATAAATTGTAACTAATGCATTGCATTTATGTTTAAAATTGACCTAGAAGTTAACAAAAAATATGGATATAACCTGTGAAAAAAGGTAGCAAGAATAGTTCTTATTAGAAGGAAGTCTTGAGCTGGAAATAATAAGATATTTTTATATTTCACAGCAATATCACTGTTTAATTTGAGATCTGTTTGTCAAACACCAGCATTATGGGTTTAATATTTTGTATTAAAGCAAAGGTTCTCTGTAGAGCAGAAGTCGACGGTTTAATGCGAGCAGGAATGGAAAAATCACTTTAACCACACGCGATTGAAAGACACACTATATCCACACCTCAGACAAACTCACATACTGACATCAAACACAAGCGTTCAGCAGTAGAGACATTCTTGTGAATACGCTTTTTGTCAAACTGATAAAACCACATTTGTGCACAGATGTAAAAAATGAATCAATGAGAACCCAGCAGGGTCTCCATTACTTTTGGTGAGTATTTGCACTTTTTTGTTCATGAGATTTATACACATGGTCTCTTTAAGACTCTTTTCAAACATGAAAATGATTCAATGTGCCATATGATTTAGTTAATTTGTAAGAAGCCTTTGTATTACAATGCAAATTCTTTTGAATTTTTAGGAGACCATTTCATTAATCAGTCTTTACATATATATCACACTTTAAACTCTCCAGGATGATTGATTTTCACCAAAACACCACCATACACTCTTTCTCTAATGCTGTCGCAGGCCACACAGTTGGATATTGTAATTAGAAAAAAAAATCATCTTCTCATTGTGATTGGTGCATAATCCACATGATCCTCCTCTTGAGCTTTCTAAAAACACAATACACAAGAAATAATAATGAGTTAAGTTCATCCTGAAGATTGATTGAGATGTAATGTGATATAGATTTTTTTCCCCCTAAGTTACAAGTGTTTCTTGTATTGAATGGTGATCATATGGCTTTTATAAACATCTGATATTGTGCCGTTGTGTGTGTGATGGATCATTATACAGCACACACATCTACAGTTGCTGAAATGATACAAAGACTCTCAACATAAATTAATAAGCTGTCTTACCCATTCATGTGCGTTTCTCTTGTAGAACACTGGTGCGGCGTAAGTGATCTCTTCTTCATGAGTTTCAACTGCTTTGACAATAATAGATGCATTAAAACTCAATTCAACTAACAATATAGCAACAAAAGTCATAATTCATAGAGATCTAATTTGAGTTCCAGCTGCATCTTTACAAATCGTCGCCTTGGAATTATAAAGTTCTATCTGCAATCTGAGTAATTTTGAGAGATTGAGCTTCAAAGTTTTTCTAAAAAAAATGGCCCAAAATGTACACAGCTTTACAAAAGAAACATCACATAATGTAAATAAGTTGTCATAGAATAAGAATATGTGAATAACTCCATTTTGACAAAAATGTCAGATATAACCTTCCATAATTCCAAGCCGATGACATGTAAATTATGTTTATACAGTGATGTGGAGAAAGTTCTTTATTTTTGAATTAATGCAGACTTGTATTGCTGATTGGCATTTCCAGTATTATGATGCAGTGTAATAAATGAAGAATCTCTCTCGTATGTGTATCAGTGAAATGAATAAAGAGCGCTGCCCAATGTCACTAACAGTGTGGTTATGATTTGGAGAACTAAGGAGGATAAAAGTATAAATTTTCCAGTTTTTAAGTTGTCTAAGAAGAGTCTCACTGTGTGTGCGAAAGTAAAATACCTTGGGCATATTATCACTAAACGCATGACAGATGATGAGGATATTGAAAGGCAACGCCGTATGATGTATATGCAGGCGAATATACTTTTACGTAAGTTTAGTTTCTGTTCAGATGAGGTGAAGGTGTCACTTTTAAAGCATATTGTACAACACTTTATACTGCTCATTTGTGGTGTAACTACAGAGCATCTAGTTTACAGAAGCTGCAAGTAGCTTACAATGATGCAATGAGAATCTTACTAAGGAGACCAAGATGGCATAGTGCAAGTGAAATGTTTGTGAATGTAAGAGTAATCACTTTTAAAGCACTGTTACGAAATCTTATGTATAGATTTATTTTACTTTCGGCTTAATGCTTCTAAAAATTAAATTATTGTGGGTTTATCAAATATAAGGGTTAGTACTACACGGTATCAGTCAAAGCTGTGGAGACACTGGTATTGCTGTATTTTGAAACTCTTTATGTTTGCGATGGATCCTATGGTTGTATATGTTGTTTATTGTCTTTTTTAAAAATCTGGACCTTGAGTCTGTAATAAAGTTTGATTGATTGATTGATTGATATAGACGTGTATTTTTACACAGTCTACAGAAATGTACGGTTTATTTTCATTTTCAAACGATCTAGATGGTGTTAACTGCAAAAATATAAGAATAGTTTTGATTAAATTCTAATTAGGGCTATCACTTGAAAATATTTTGTATATATTTTTTAAGTATTATTTGTTACAATGATGATTAAAGTCAGTCTGTAACACTTGCCTTCTTGATCAGTTTTTCTATATTTCCTGCAGAACCAGAAGATCCCGACTGCAGTGACAATCAACAGAGATCCAGCAGCAACAGCAGCAAAGATCAACACTATCAGAGATATGGTTTGAGAAAGAGACTGTCCATTCAGCGCTGTAATGATGAAGAAAGACGTAAATGCATCAGTCTGATCTTAAACAGAAAACAGATATCAGCTCAGTAATTAAGCACACATATCAGCGCTGCCATACCTGAACATGTGTGACAGAGCTCACTGATGTCCAGATGTCTGGTCTGGTTGCTGATGGGATTGTTGAGCACACAGCTGTAGGTGTTTTTATCCTGATATTCCACCTCCAGAGGTAGAGAGAGACTGATGCTGAGATCAGACACACTGATGCTGGACAATAAACTGTTTCCTTTGTACCAGGAGAGAGTCACGTGACCAACATTCACCACTGAACACAACAATGAACAATTCTGCTGTGATGATGATGATGATGATGATGATGATGATGATGATGAAGAACAATCTCTACTAATGACAGGAACAGGCAGGCAAGCTGGAAAACATGAGAGAATAAAGAGAAATCCAGGTAAATCACAACAATCTTATTTTCAGCTCAATGTGTTGAGTAAATGTAAAGTAAGTTGACAGCGAGTCAGTGTTTTCATTTCAAAATACAAAATGATTGAACACTTCAATATGTAAACAGTTACAGAAATATTCTAGCTTCAGTACCAGTTAAGCTCCATTGACTGGAAGAAAATCATTTACTTTTGTCCCTACTGGTGTTTCAGTGAAATACTTACAATGGAAGTCAATGGGGCTCGTCTGTAAACGTTAAAATGCCATAGTAAAGACACAACACATTAACAATATGACTATATGAGTGTAAACTAATTTTACATATTTTATCCAATTGTCTAACTTTATGTTCAAAACATTTTAACTTTAAAGTTATACTATACATATAATTTAAACAGTTTATAGCTGAATTAACACACAAGGTTTAACAGAAGAGTTCATCTAAGTGCCTTGATTAAAAATGTAAGCTTTACATTTCTGCTATTAAGTCCGCCAAAAAAAACAAAATATATATATACGTATATGATAGCTACTCACCATAGACAGAAACACTGAATGTTTTTGTTTTCAGTTTCACTGCAATTATCTCTAGTTGATAGAGTCCAGTATGTTGAGTTGTGATGTTTGTGATGATCAGAGATCCAGTTTGATTGTTCAGCTTCAGTCTGTCTCTGAATCTCCCATCAGTACCAAAATTTGTGGAGAGGATTTGCTTCTTTTTCTTTATTTTAGCTATGAGAGACTTTTCAGCTCCAAATGTCCACAGTATGTCATCTTCTTCATGTATTTCAGTAACATCAGTGTATAAAGTGACAGAATCTCCCTCCATCACTGACACTGAATCACCAAACACACCTGGAGAATAAACAGAGTTCACACAGGTCCAAGCTTCTGATGGTTTACAAAGCCTGAAATCAGTTTGTATCATGTGCATGTGAACTTGAGAACAGCATGAACAAAAAATGCTAGATATGAAACATATAAAAGTGAAAAGTGAATGCGAACAGACAGATGTTAAGTGCACCACTTAATTTTAAACACAGATGAACAAATCGGAGATTATAATTATAATCTGTGATTAAAAATTTCATCTGTGGTTAATTCTGATAAATTCGACATTGTGATTAAACAGCAACAATGTTGATATTCCATTTATTTTTTGACTGATAGCAGAAACTTTCTTTTTTTATGTCTGCTTCTTTTTAAACAAAGTTTAAAGTTTGTTGCAATAATTGTTAATGTGCAACACATCCTTAATATTTAAATATATTTTAAAGTTCTCTGCTGTAGAGAAAAATAAATCAATGTATAAAGTTACATAATTTATTAAAAATACATTATTTCAATTATTGAAGACTGAAAATGAATGTTTAATTGTGTTTGATATAATTCAATATATGTTTTAAATAAATGAGACATTTAGATCAGTAGATGAAACAGGCTCACTGAATCTGTCTTTAATGAACAATGTAATTTGAACAGTACTCTCAGAAAAATTATACTCTATAACCTATAATAGGGTGTTACCTTTTCAAAATGTACACTTTTGTACCTTATTTTTTTAATAAAAGTTGCATATTAGTATGTTAAGTATCTTAAATATATATGTAGTACCGAAAGTGTACATATTAGCACCTTTTATTAAAAAAAATAAAAAGTAAATAAATAAATCTTGTTTTTTTATATATATATATAACTTACCAATCAGGGTCCACCAGCAGAGAAAGATCAAAACAAACATGTGAAACATTTTCTTCAATACTTCAGTGTCTGATCTAATAGAACTATCCACTGAAAACACTCAAGCTATATATGAATCCTCCCTCAAAAGTGTTTGACCCTCCTAGTTCACACACTGCACTTGCATATGATACAGTGTTATAGTTCAACTGACAGTTATTCAGAATTTAGCTGTTCTTAATGGGTGAAAATATTCTATACATCTATCATTTAACAATTTTAATTTTAAGGTAGTTGCCCGACTTTGTTACATGGCAAAAAAATAGAATAATATTCTGTGAATTTTGTATAAACTACATTTCATGGTAAAACAGAGCTATAACTGTAGTGATTTTAAAATTATTGTGTATATTTATTCAATTCTCAATTTCAGTGTATGGAAAAACCAAAGTACAAAGTTAAAACCGTGTCTCATCTCGCGGTACCAGTTTTACTGAAGTTCATCTTCTGAGTCGAACTGAAGGCTGCCGTGGTTTGATCTGTTGGATGGATGAACATCTATGTTAGAGTGGTTACTCAGAGCAGAAGTGTTTAGTTGGTAGGTGAAGAGTTTCTTTCTGTTCTGCTACTAACAGTTTTTTTAATATGTTCATAGTAGCAGGAAAGCAAGATGAGAAACTGTTTGAGACAGAGAAAAACAACAAAATTAGCAATTAACTTTTCAAACTTAAAAGTCCACCTGCCCAAACGTTAAATTCCACCCACTGCAAAAAAAATAATAAAAATAAAAACAAAAAATACGCAGGGGGAAAACACAGGAAGAGAGAATGCAAACTAAAATCCATGAATAACTTCATATTATATTTAGTCCTGAAATCAACAGAACACACAAGGAGCCGGTGGGATTGAGGACAGTGGTGCAGCCGGTGTAATGTTAGGATGGCATATAGATGAGGCGAAACAGGTGTTCTCCGTTTCTGTTTGTTTTATTAACAACTGTGTAATGGTTTTAACATACACTCACTCTGTGCTGCAATTCTCCTCAACTGCTTCTGACCCCCGGATTCTCCGTACTAGCTGCGCATGTCACAACGGGTATGAGCTACTCGCTATATTACCGTATATGACCTAAACATATCATCAGTCTATCATTACATCTTCCCCTTTTCTTGAGTTTTCAAAATATTGTACTGTGTTAACATGTGAGTCTTTCACAATAAACAAAATTAACAAACAAAACAGTTTTCTCCTTTTTCTTTTCAATATCAACATAATATGAAACTTGTGTATGTTGACACACAAAGAACTATCTAGGGATTCCGGGTAGACTACCGGTCACCCACACAGATGCTGGGGATTATTCTTCCCCATGTAGCAATCTATGTATTAACTCTGAAATCTTTCAAGTATCCAGGCTGTTTAATAACTCTTCCTCTGGATGTAACAACATTTTTAGATTGCTCTGGAGCATCCTGCTCTTTATTTTGAACTTGAACATCTTGTGGCTGTTCGGCTTGTGTTTGTTCTTGATCCACACTCCTCTTTTCCTTGAACTCACGTTGGTGTGAAGACACATTGAAGAAACTTAGGTGTTTTCTGTTCCTTCGTAGATTTCCATTTGTGAGGATTATGTAAGATCTCGGGGTAGTGTGTTTATGATCAACTGTAGCAGTCTTGTTCCAGCCTTTCTCACTGTCCGTCTTGACTGCAACAGGATCTCCAGGTTTGAGTTCAGGCAATAGACAGCAGCCATGGCGTCTATCATAAAACAGCTTATTGTCAGGGGACTGGGCCCTGTGTTTCCCCCTCTCACCATCAGAGGCCGCCATCGCCCATCCTCCCGGACTTCTTTACCTTAACTCCACACACCTGTGCACCTACTCACACGCACATAGCTGTTGCCCAACCTGATGGCTATTTATACTCCTTCCCCACGCCTCTCTGGGCTGGATTATTAGTTGTTTATATGTGGACTGATGCAAGCACTAGGTTGGCGTATTTGTGTCATATCCCCGTTTCTGTTTTGAGCCTGTTTTCAGATTCTTATATCTGTGTTTGTTTCTGTTTTTGTTTCTACTTTGTCTGCCTTTCAGTTAATAAAGACCTGTGTTTGGACCCAGACTCCTGTTTACACGGTGTGTTCCCTTACCGCGCCGTGACACTTTATGTATTTCACTTTATGGTTTGTTGCTCTCACTTTTGAGAAATCAGGCCACTCAGGTGTCAGTTTCTTTTCCAGGACAGGAACTGGTGTTGTCAGCTGATGACCGAACATCAACTGTTCAGGGCTGTAACCTGTTGCTTGGATAGTTGTAACTCTGTAAGTGAGAAGAGCTAGAAAAGTATCTTCTTACATGAGAATGTGCTTTGTGGTTCGCACTGCTCTTTCGGCCTCTCCATTCGACTGTGGAAAATACGGGCTTGTGGTGATGTTACGAAACCTGTAAGCTTTTGCAAAATCCTGAAACTGTTGACTGCCAAATTGTGGACCTTTGTCAGTAACAAGGGTATCAGGACAACCCCATCTGGCAAACATGTTGCTCAACCTCAACGTCACAGTCTTTCCTGACATGTCTGGCAGATAAGCACGGTCGATGAATCTAGAAAAATAGTTGACCACTACAAGGTATTTTCTTTTGTCAACCTTGAAAATATCAGCGGCAATTCTCACCCAAGGTGCATCTGGTAACAGGGTAGTCATCAGAGATTCTCAGTGTTGTGTAGGCTTATTTGTTTGACAATATGTACAATTTTCTGTAAATACCTGGATCTCCTTGCTAATGCCAGGCCACCAAATGCTCTGTTTTGCATGCTCTCTGCACTTGACTATCCCCATGTGACCATCATGCTGTTTGGAATGACGATCCTGTAACTATAAATCAGAAGATCGAGACAGAAACACAGACAACATATCTCGGATATCATAGTAGGGCTTGACATACTCTGGCAATTGTGAAGAATACTTTGGCCATCCCTGTTTCACGTATCTCATTATCGCTTGCAAAGATTGTTACCGTTATCTCAGGAAACTGAGGTTACGTTAATAACCGGAACTTTTGTTCAACTACCTTCATGCAACAGGGCACAGGTGCCCATGTATATTTCCAAGGTGGGAAAACTATTTAGAAGTAGCACATGCATGTGGAGTACGTCATGGATTGAGAAAAAAAAAAAAAAACCTGTAATGTATTACTGTATTAATTTATTACTTATTGTAATAAATTTTGCTTTATGCTAATTAACTTATTTAGGCCTGCAAAATGGAAAACTGTGTATTAGTGTTCACAGTACGCTGAGGTGCAAACAGTACAAACTTTAAATGTAAATAGGTTAAAACATGCATAAACTATACTTTTGATCTGCTTTCAACAACATGTAATAATAATGACAATTGCACTGTTATTCTGTTATTCACGTCTGTTCACTGACCGCGTGTTGCACATTAAACACAAAACTTCAATCAGCAAAGCTTCAATCAGACTAACTGACTGCAACACATTTTCTTGCAGCAGTCATGAGTGGTCTAATCATTTTCATGTTTTTGTTTGCTGAATCAGTTCTGTCTTCCTCCCATGCCTGGACTGCATTAACAATAATACAGGTGAGTTATAAACAACATAGCTTGCATTCCTATATAGAATTCTGATTCAAATGCATTATTTACAATATTTAAATTCCTGACCTGTTTTTCTACATTTTCTGCAGTTGCAGCACATCCTAAATACAGCAACAATCAACAAAGATCCAGCAGCAGCAGATAACTAGCACTATCCTGGAGAATGAGAGTGTGAGAGAGTCTGGGGGAGTGGTCCTGTATAGGACAGTCAATTTGAGGAATGTGTCAGTCTACAACAAAAGAGATCAGGTAAGTAAACAACCCCACATATCAGTGCTGCAGTACCTGCACGTGTAACAGAGTTTGCTAATTTCCAGATGTTGATTCTGGTTGCTGATGAGATTGTTGAGCACACAGCTGTAGGTGTTTTTATCCTGATATTCCACCTCCAGAGGTAGAGAGAGACTGATGCTGAGATCAGACACACTGATGCTTTGTACCAGGAGAGAGTCACATGAATCACATTCAACACTGAACACAGAAATTAACAAATTAATGATGATGAAGGACATTGTGAAGAGTTACTGCTGATGTCAAGAACAGGTAGATGAAAAACATGAATGAATAAAGAGAAAGCTGGGTAAATATAATCAACAATCTTATTTTTGATTCAATGTGTTGAGTGATGAGCAGTGATTGTGTCGGACATCCCAGACTATAACATAATTGGGCATTTCATTATGTAAATTAATGTTTTTAATGACAGTTCAGCTCCAGATAGAGACCAGCATGTTCAGTTGTGATGTTTGTGATGGTCAGAGATCCAGTTTGATTGTCCAGCTTCAGTCTGTTTCTGAATCTCCCATAAAAAAAAAAAGATCATCATATACAGTCATTCCCTAATCATCGTATGTGTAGAAGATTCGGTTCTCAATGCTGATTTTAGCTATGAAAGACTTTTCTCTCATAGCTAAAGTTAAAACTGTGTATCATCTCATAGAACCAGTTTCACTGACATTCATCTTCTGACTCAAACTTAAACCCTGTGGAGTTTAATTTCTTCAGAAATGTGGTTTGATCTGTTGGGTGGACAAACATCTTGTATGTGAGTGTGGGGATTCACAGCATGTGTGTTTAGTTTGTAGGTGCAGAGTTTCTTCCTGTTCTGCTATTATGAACAGCTTTGAACTTTACAGAAACATGAGAAGAAACTGCCTTTAACAGAGAGACAGAATGATGTCCTTGAGTATTTTGCTCCTTTAATCCCAGAACATCTTGAGATGGTGGAGCAACAGCAGTGCCGTATCCCTACCGCCCCTTACAGTCCTTCCTCCAGAGCCAGAGCCAAAACTCTCCTGTTCTGCCTCCTCTGCCAGGTCTTTGAGGGCCTTTTTCAGTTTAGGACCTCTGACTCCAAAGGATTACTTTGGATTCGTTGGGACATTGGATGGAAGCTCCAGTGAAGCCCCTTTACCCGACTTCTACCGGGAATGTTAATGCCCTCCACCCAGCTTGTGAGCATACAGATCTGCATACCATTGCCTTTTCAGCCTCTATTCCTTCCTCCCACTGTCAGTTCTTCCAAGATGACCAACATAGCAGAAGTGGACCAGAGCATGATGTCTGGCCAAAGCGACGTTGTGGTGATCTCTTAAGGGAACAATAACTGGGGTTCAAGATCGACAATCATGTTCCACTCAGCTCAGGATGAGAGGAGGGACGGTGGCCCTATGCTTCTACTGTGGGCCCTAACTCCTTACTTGGCAAACTGGATCGCCCGCTGTGGTGTTGCCAGACTAGGCCTGTTTGCCTCCAGCCTGCATACTTCCATGATTTCAGCCAGCTTGTGCAGGACCCGGTTAAGGCACCATCTGTAGCGGCCCTGCATCAGTGGTGCTTTGCAGGAAGATGGCATATGCCATAGGCTTGGATTATTGTGGTCACAAAGATGACATGACTCCTCCAAACACGTGTAGGTTCTGATGACTAGGAAGGGTGTTGCCTGTGGCCCAGATTGTGAAACTCA
This sequence comes from Schizothorax lantsangensis, assembly GCA_027422415.1. Taxonomy (NCBI): domain Eukaryota; kingdom Metazoa; phylum Chordata; class Actinopteri; order Cypriniformes; family Cyprinidae; genus Schizothorax; species Schizothorax lantsangensis. The sequence goes on along the minus strand of CM049843.1, from coordinate 11,483,467 downwards.
ACATCACATCAGGTTATTCTCCACATGTCCACTCTTTGATCTTACAGGCTTCCTCTTCAATCATAATGACCTCTGATATCACCAGGTTTCTCTTTTTTTGTGGCTTTGGTCTACAACTTTGGAGGCATTCCACATCCAAGGCCAGTTCTGTCTGTCTACAGCCACCCAATGATCTCCTAATGCTTCAGTCGGTTGATGGATCTACTACCTTTTTGTTGCATTCCACTTTGTCTAGAATGGACTTAAACCTTAGATTTCTGGATAGCTGGGTCAGGTGAGTCTCTTATCTTGAACAGGAGCCTCACCTTCGCTTGATAATAGCCCAGGCTGACAGATATCAAGGGGAGCTGCAAGGTGTTTCTTCCGAACAGTGCCATGTTGGATAGGCATCGTAGGAGGCCCAGCCATTTGCGTAAATAGCTGTTGGTTCTTAAGTCTATCTTATCAACTGCTGTCAAGGTGGTATCACACAACTTCAAGAACCACATCACACGTGGTATAGGGTGAACTCGTAACACCAGACCTTGAACTTTCCTTGGAGAAAGTCTGGTCATTTTTGCTCAACCCATCCATCAAATGAGACATCACAGAGCTGACCATTTACTTGTAAGGTAGCTTAAAAGTATAGAGCCTTCTGAGACTTTGCACGGTTTGTTTTGTCAACAGTAGAATTATCTCACTGTTGACTCAGAAGATTGACAGGCTGCAATGTTTACCTTTATACGGGCCCACTATAACAGCTCATCCAGCCTCTGTAGGAAAAGGAAGGAAGGAAAGGAAAGGATGTGACGTGTGGCCAAGTATGGTTATCCATACTCGGAATTTGTGTTCTACATTTCACCCATCCAAGTGCACACACACAGTGAGCTGTAGTGTGAATACTTGGATGGGTGTGCACAACAGTAGTGAACAAACACACACACACACACACACACACACACACACACACACACACACACACACACACACTGTGACCACACACCCGTAGCAGCATGCAGCCATTTTTTGCTGTGTTGTTCAGGGAGCAGTTGGGGGTTCGGTGCCTTGCTCAAGGGTCTCAGCACTGGTCATTCACTACCCCCACCAACAATCCTTGCCGATACCGAGACTTGAACCCACGACCTTTGGGTTACAAGTCCGACTCTTTAACCAGGGAGCCCAACAATGGTCCTGGAGAGCTGGTGTCCTGCAGAGTTTAGATTTGCCTTAACACACCTGTCAGTACTAGTATTCCTTGTAAGAGCTTGATTAGCTGGTTCAGGTGTGTTTAATTGGGGTTGGAGCTAAACTCTGCGGCCGTTTCCCAAACGTAAGGCTACATCCTCAGGAGGTCGCATGTGTAGGCTGCATAGGACATCAAGCCTGGTTTATTTCAGTTAAGCATATCACAACAATTTACACTTAACTAAGAATAATGGTCAAATTTATAACTGTTAATATTCTAAAATAAGATCTTCTTTATGACGTATACAGCCTACAAATGCGACCTCCGGAGGATGCATCCTTCTGTTTGAGAAACCGCCTGCAAGTTTGGGCACCCCTGAAAATTAGCTGGTGGGGAACAGAACCATAGGCATTTCCAAGGTCCAGCTAAACTACATGGAGATCTGATAATTGTAAATCTACTAAATATAAAAAATAAAAAAACACCACTTTCAAATTCTTTTGTACTTGGTTTCAACTGGGGTGCTTTATTACAAGCAAAATTGGGATGCGAGTTTGTATGATGGGCATTAATTTGTTCAAGATTATCCATGAGACTCATGTTTGTCTGATGAGTGAATGTGTAAATCAGTGATGTTCTTCTGCTGTTTATTTGCATGTGTTGCATTTACAGACTGCAGCTGGATCATCAAACTGGATCTCGGACAGTTACAAACATCAGAATCAGTAAACATACTTGAAATCATATTTCAAATAATCACTTTTAAAGTGAAGAGCCCAAATCTTAAACCTCATCTTAAAACCATGCAAATATAGTGTTGAAGGCTTCACATGCACATCCAGATAGGTCTAAATATGTTGTCAAAACACCAGCAGCATAATAGTCTGTTTACTGTTGAGCTCACAGTGCTGATGCTGTTTAACTGCTATTCTTCAAAAACACACCAGATGGTGCCATTTATCAGTTCAATCAATATCATACAGCTGAAGATCAATGTAGAAATGTGTAAGTAAGTAAGGATTCAGATTTTGACATTTACTCAAATTAATAAGCTGTTTACTCAGCAATATATGAACCCAATATCTAAAAACATTAGATTTTACATTAGAACATTAGGCATTAACTGTTCATAAGGTGGATTGCCTGGGGGAAGAAACTGTTCTTGTGCCTGGCTGTCCTGGTATTTTGTGCAGAAGTTGACAGTTTCACATGAGCAAGGGTATGATTGGGGTAAAAAAAAACAACAAAAAAAACACTTCAACCACATGCTACTGACACAGAAGCACTTTTCACACCTCAGATACACTCACGAACAGACATCAAACACAGATGTCCAGTGGTAGGCGCATTCTCATGCACAAGCTGTTTGTCTATCAGCAGAGCAAACCGCATTTTCTGTACAGATGTAAATAATCGATACCACAGCAGAGTTTCCATTCCTTTTGATGGGTAGTTTGCATCTACGTTTTGCACTTTTAACTTTAAGTGTAAAAAATGAAAGAGCTCCATTGGGCTGAAAGAGTTACATAATTGTCCTTGAACTTCAAGGTAAAGTCTTTTGAAGTTTTAGGAGGCTATTTCATTAATCCATTGTTAATTATCATTCTTTAAACCCCTATAGGATGATCCTGCTATATGTGCTCTGTGATTTCCTGATGCAACATGTGGTGATTTTCACAATCTCAAAACTCAGTCTAAGTCTGAGGTTGTTGCTGGAGATTTATAGTGAAAATGATCACACAGTCTGGGTTTTGTACTAAGAAAAACACTGGCGTTTGATCGTCATCTCATCACGATTGGTGCATAATCCACATGACTGTCCTCTTTAGCTTCCTGTAGAAAATACGTAACACAAGATATAATAATAAATGTGACATAATGTGATTATATAGTTTTTCCTTTTTTTTCAAGGTAAAATAAGGCTTTTATAAACATCTAACGGTGTTGATGTGGGTGAGATGTAAGTGATAGATCATTATAATATGGAAGCCTATAATTATGACTTAAACATCGTCATTTTTAATTAGTGTGTCATCATTTTGACTTTTTATGTTATAATTATGCTTTTTAAAGTCATACTTTTAAACTTTAATGTCATTATTTTCTCTTATGTCGTAACATTAACTTTTTATGTGACAATTATGATTTACCAGAGCATTTTTTTTTCTCATGAGATGGAAATGGACTTCCATTTTAGCAGACAAAATCAGACTGATCAGATTCTCTACAAATGAACAATGAAATGTCTTACCGATTCCTCTGTGTTTGTTCTGTTGAATGTCGGCTCAGTGTAAGATAACTCTTCTGCAGAAGTCTCAACTGTTTCAACAGTAATATGCATTAAAACAACTAAACTCAATCCTAGACAACTAGATCTGGTTCTTCACAGCATATGTCTTATTATTAGGGCTTTCAAACTTAAAGCAAAAAAATATTTAACATCATAGTTTTTAAAAATGGCATTAACAAATTGAATTTGCCATTCGGCCAATAATGTTTTCCACAGAAAATAAGTTTCTAACAGAGCATGTGTTTATCATAAAATTTCAAAGGCATTATTTACACTTAAAATCAAACCTGTTGGGATGTTTAATAAAAGTAAAGTCATTTACATTCTTTGTATTAAATCAGCATTTAGGCTCATAGATTTTAATTTGAGCACCAGCTGCATCTTTTACACATGTATGATTATGTTAACACAATAGGGATAAAAATGCAGAATCTGTTTTTATGAGTGAGATGAATAAAGAGTGACGTTCAGTATCATTATATACAAATAAACATGAATTCTGACATGAGTGTGATCTATAAAAATAGTTAAACAATAACATTTCATATAAAGAATGTTAACTATAAAATTATGAGAATAATTAAATGATAAAACAGAACCATCAGTTTACTAAAATATTTAGAGCATGTTTTCAGAGTATTATTTGTTATATTTAAAAGCAGTAACACTTGCCTTGTTTGTCAGTTTTTCTGCATTTCTTGCAGATCCAGAAGATCCCGACTGCAGCAACAATCACCAGAGATACAGCAGAGATCAGCGCTATCAGAGAGACAGACACTGGAAGATGTGAAGGAGCATAAAAGTTGGTTAGCATAGAACAAAAAGCATAGAACATGGTTAAATCAGTCTGATCTACAACAGAATACAGAAATCAGGTCAGTAAATAACCACACATATCAGTGCTGCTGTATCTGAACATGTGTGACAGAGTTGAGTGATGTCCAGATGTTGAGTCTGGTTGCTGATGGGATTGTTGAGCACACAGCTGTAGGTGTTTTTATCCTGATATTCCACCTCCAGAGGTAGAGAGAGACTGATGCTGAGATCAGACACACTGATGCTGGACAATAAACTGTTTCCTTTGTACCAGGAGAGAGTCACATGACCCACATTCACCACTGAACACACCAGTGAACAATATGATGATGATGATGATGATGATGATGATGAAGAACAGTTTGAAGTGTTACTGCTGATGACAGGAACAGGCAGACGAGCTGAGAAAATATGAGAGTATAAACAAAAATATGAACACAACAATCTGTATTTTCAGTGTGGTGAATTGTAGTGAATCTGTGTAATAGATTATGTGATGAGTGAGTGTTTACTATGTTGATGATCACTGAATGTGTCTGTCAGTGGCTTTATTGGACAGACGCTGCCTATTCCTGCTCTATACTCACCGTAGACAGAAACATTGAATGTTTTTGATGATTTTTTCGCTCCGGCTATCTCTAGTTCATAGAGTCCAGCATGTTGAGTTGTGATGTTTGTGATGGTCAGAGATCCAGTCTGATTGTCCAGCTTCAGTCTGTCTCTGAATCTCCCATCAGGAACATCATATGTGGAGAAGATTTGCTTCTTTTTCTTCATTTTAGCTATTTGAGACTTTTCAGCTCCAAATTTCCACAGTATGTCATCATCTTCACGTATTTCAGTAACACCAGTGTATAAAGTGACAGAATCTCTCTCCGTGACTGACACCGACTCACCAAACACACCTGATGAACAAACAGATTTTACATTACATTTATATTTAGGCTCCTGATGGTTTATAAAGTCTGATGTCAGCTGTAGATTTTACTGTTTATATGTGAACTTGAGGACATCCAGAAACACAAAACACAATGAAAGGTGAGGTATATGAACAGACAGATGTGTGAAAGCCACGTATTTAGGGTGAGTTTCACCAATAAGGATTAAATTCAATGTATGAATTTATAGCTGTACATCACTGTCATATGGACATTCATTTGACACAGATAAAGAAAAAGGAAATGTGTAAAATATCAACTGTAAACTGTTAATTTCTATTCTACCTGTCACGAATTCAGCCTCTGTGGCTCCCTCCGATCACCACCAGAGGGAACCCTCACCTGAGTATTAACTTTCATTCGGACTCCATTTCCCATATACCCCGTACCTGAGACTGATTACCTGAACAGGTGTTTCTCATTGACTCTGGTCTATTTAAGCTGCTCTCCCCATAACCTCACTGCGAAGTCTTGTTTTGCTATGCTGACATTTCTGAGCGTTTTTCCCGTGTTTGATTTCCTGTTGCCGACCTGGACTGTTTACCCGTTTATGAAAGAACTCTGCCTGCCTAAACTGACCCTGCCTGCCTTGTTGATCTGCTCTATTATCTGTCTGCCGCCTGCCCTGATCTCCAGCCTGAACACTGTTTATGATTCTGTCCTACCTACGTGGTATCTGACGCCTGAGATTGACGTATGCCTGTATGACCTGTCTTGTGAAGTAATAAAGCTGCAAATGGATCTGAATGACACTGCCTCCTCATTACAGAAGACTTCGCCGCAGATCGATCCAGCGGCGTTTTACCACTTCACCACTGAGGTATCTGCTCAAGCCTCAGTCTTAACAACTCATCAACAACAACTTACTCGCCTTACCTTGTTGACCGAGGAAATGATAAACGCATTACGGGATCTTCGTCAGCAGACACCCGTTGCCCAAACAACTTCTTCAAACACGCCTCCTACAGCCCCAACATCCACCACCAGTCCTCGGCTGGCGTTCCCTGACAAGTTTGATGGCTCCCCCACGAAGTGTAAGGGGTTCTTAATGCAATGCTCGATGTTTGTAAGTCAACAGCCCATGTTATATCCCACTGATGATAGCCGCATCGCATTTGTCTGCTCGCTACTCACGGGAAGAGCACTGGAGTGGGCTACTGCTGTGTGGAGGGATGATCAATCTGTTTTCCCCACCTTCACTGCTTTTATCCAGTGGTTTAAGGAGGTGTTTGAACACCCCGCTGGAGGTAAGGAGGCGGGTGAGCAGCTGATTTCGCTACGTCAGGGAAGAGGTTCGGCGGCGGATTATGCTCTCTCCTTTCGCACACTCGCAGCTCAAACAGGATGGCCAGATGATCCACTGAAGCTGCACTTTCGTAAGGGTCTGAGTGCGGAGCTACAGTCCGAGCTAGCCTGTCGGGATGAGGGTAAAACCTTGGATCAGTTCATTGACCTGGCCATTCGGATTGACAACCTACTCCGTTCCCGACGTCAACCTCGTTTCTCCTCGGCTCCACTCGGAAATACAGCTCCACCCCCTGATCCCGAACCCATGCATATCGGATTCACTCACCTCAGTGAGGAGGAGAGAGAGAGACGCATGAGAAGAAATCTGTGTCTGTACTGCGGACTCTCAGGACATATGAGGGCTACCTGTCCCACTCGTCCATCACGTAACCCGTCGGCGGTGAGTTCTAATTTAAATTCATCCACTGTATTAGAAATACCAGTCACTCTAATGATTAAGGGGCATATCATGGAGACTGTGGCTTTGATTGATTCAGGAGCTGCGGGAAATTTCATTGATGCCAGTTTTGCAAAGACTCACAACATCCCTCTTGTCCCTTGTGTATCTCATCTGGCAGTGGCAGCGCTAGACGGTCGCCCGCTGGGCTCCGGCCGGGTCCAATTCATCACAGAGGACATACAGTTACGTGTTGGAGCCCTTCACACCGAGGCTATCAGATTATTTGTTTTCCAGTCACCGCAGACTCCAATCATCCTGGGATTACCCTGGCTAGAGAGACACAATCCTTCTATTTCCTGGTCCGAAAAACAAATTACTCAGTGGTCAGAATTCTGCAGACAGAATTGCCTTCCTTCTACCTCAGCCAGAAGGGTGACGTGCACGCCCGAATTACAACTCCCTGCCGAATACCACGATCTCGCAGAGGCCTTCAGTAAAACCAAAGCCACCCAGCTTCCACCGCACCGAACAGGTGATTGTGCCATCGACCTTCAACCAGGTTCACAACCTCCCAAGTGGAGAATTTTCCCGCTATCCCAACCTGAAGCAGAGTCTATGAAATCGTATATTGAAGAGGAACTCGCTAAGGGATTCCTGAGACCATCCACTTCACCTGCCTCTGCCGGGTTCTTTTTTGTCAAGAAGAAAGATGGGGGACTTCGTCCTTGCATTGATTATCGAGGGCTCAACGACATAACCATCAAGTTCCGCTATCCACTACCCCTAGTACCAGCGGCCCTAGAACAACTCCGGGAAGCACGATATTTCACTAAACTGGATCTACGCAGCGCCTACATTTACATTTACATTTATGCATTTAGCAGACGCTTTTATCCAAAGCGACTTACAGTGCATTCATGCTATACATTTTTTTTTTTTTATCAGTATGTGCGTTCCCTGGGAATCGAACCCACGACCTTTTGCGCTGCTAACGCAATGCTCTACCACTGAGCCACAGTAGCCTACAATCTCATCCGCATCCGGGAGGGGGATGAATGGAAAACTGCCTTTTCTACCACAACTGGGCACTATGAATATCTTGTTATGCCCTTCGGGCTTGCCAACAGTCCCTCCGTGTTCCAGTCGTTCATTAACGATGTATTCAGAGACATGCTTAACAGCTGGGTAATTATCTACATCGATGACATCCTGATATATTCTACGTCACTCGAGGAGCATGTTAAGCAGGTCCGAGCAGTTCTTCGTCGTCTCATCGATCATCAGTTGTACGCCAAGGCAGAGAAGTGTGAGTTTCATCAGGAATCTGTATCCTTTCTCGGCTATGTGATCAGTTCTGGAGGAGTAGCGATGGAGGACAAGAAGATCCACAATGTAGTCAACTGGCCTCCACCCACTACTCTGAAAGAACTTCAGCGCTTCTTAGGCTTTGCCAACTTCTACCGGAGATTCATCCGAAATTTCAGCACGGTAGCAGCCCCGCTGACTTCTATGACCAAGAAGGGGAATCAACGCCTCACATGGTCTCCTGCAGCCCATCAGGCTTTTCAGACCCTCAAGGAACGATTCACCACTGCGCCCATTCTACATCATCCTGATCCAAAACGAGAGTTCATTGTAGAAGTGGACGCTTCTAGCACAGGCATCGGGGCAGTTCTGTCACAACGTCAGGGCGATCCACCTAAACTCTATCCCTGCGCCTTTTTCTCTCGCAAACTCAATTCCGCAGAGCAGAATTACGATGTGGGCAATCGAGAACTTCTCGCCATGAAGGCTGCATTTGAGGAGTGGCGCCATTGGCTCGAGGGAGCTAGACATCCTTTCACCGTCCTCACCGATCATCGAAATCTGGAGTATTTGAAATCAGCCAAGAGACTCAACCATAGACAGGCAAGATGGGCACTCTTTTTCACTCGATTCGACTTCAAGATCACTTATCGTCCAGGCTCACAAAACACCAAGGCAGACGCACTATCACGACTCTATGAATCTTCCGCCTCAAATCCCAATCCAGAACTCATCCTACCACCCTCCATCATCCTCGCACCCATTCAATGGGACATCATGACTGAAATCGCTGACGCTCAGAACACTGAACCTCCACCAGCCGAAACTCCACCTAACCTCACGTATGTTCCTCAGCCTCTGCGACAACAGGTCCTTAGTTTGGTCCATTCAACCCCCAGCTCCGGACATCCAGGCATAACAGCGACACTCCAATTACTTAACAACCGGTTCTGGTGGCCTTCTATTCAAACCGACACCATCACCTTCATAAAGAACTGTGACATATGCAATATCTCCAAATCTCCGCATCAGTTACCCGCTGGCCTGCTCCAACCATTACCCATCCCACAACGCCCCTGGTCACACATAGCCATCGACTTCGTGACTGATCTACCAGCCTCACAGGGTCACACAACCATCCTAACCATCGAACTCACTCGATTCCTTCGATCATACTGCCATCGAAATCAGTCTGACTGGAGCCGCTTCCTATTCTGGGCCGAATATGCTCAAAATTCTCTCCACAAACCTGCCACTGGAATCACGCCCTTCCAGTGCACCCTGGGATTCCAACCTCCTCTATTCCCCTGGTCAGGAGAACCCTCAGAACTCCCTGCCGTTAATTCATGGTTACAGCGTAGTGAGGAAACATGGAATGAGGCTCATACGCATCTCCAGAGAGCAGTCCGTCGATCAAGTGATCAAGCCAATCGTCACCGACGCATCAATCCAGATTACCAGCCGGGTCAATGGGTTTGGCTGTCCACTCGGGACCTTCGTCTCCGGTTACCCTGCAAGAAGCTCAGTCCCAGGTACGTGGGTCCATTTCAAATCCTTAGACAAATAACTCCTGTTTCATTCCGTTTGGCTCTCCCTGCCCAGTATCGTATCTCACCCACTTTTCATGTCTCTTTGCTCAAGCCCGCTGGTGGTCCGAGAGGAGAGGAGGTCCAGGAGGAGGCTGGTGACCAGAGGGCTTCTCCCCTCATCATAGATGGCGAGGAGGCGTATCAAGTCCGTGAGATTCTGGACTCTCGTCGCCGGGGAAGGATACTTCAGTATCTAGTGGACTGGGAGGGGTACGGCCCGGAGGAACGGTCATGGGTCAATGCGGAGGACATCTTGGATCCATCCCTTACCGCAGACTTCCATCAAGACCACCCGGAGAGGCCGGCCCCGAGACCCGGTGGAAGACCCCGGCGTCGGTTGCCTCTTCGCGTCAGGAGCCGCTCACAGGGGGGGGGCTCTGTCACGAATTCAGCCTCTGTGGCTCCCTCCGATCACCACCAGAGGGAACCCTCACCTGAGTATTAACTTTCATTCGGACTCCATTTCCCATATACCCCGTACCTGAGACTGATTACCTGAACAGGTGTTTCTCATTGACTCTGGTCTATTTAAGCTGCTCTCCCCATAACCTCACTGCGAAGTCTTGTTTTGCTATGCTGACATTTCTGAGCGTTTTTCCCGTGTTTGATTTCCTGTTGCCGACCTGGACTGTTTACCTGTTTATGAAAGAACTCTGCCTGCCTAAACTGACCCTGCCTGCCTTGTTGATCTGCTCTATTATCTGTCTGCCGCCTGCCCTGATCTCCAGCCTGAACACTGTTTATGATTCTGTCCTACCTACGTGGTATCTGACGCCTGAGATTGACGTATGCCTGTATGACCTGTCTTGTGAAGTAATAAAGCTGCAAATGGATCTGAATGACACTGCCTCCTCATTACACTACCATTACAGAGAGACTAAAAACTTTCCAGTGCTTCGGATTGCCTGGAAATATATTTATAGTATCAGTTAATGAAGTAATATGGCAGTACAAATTTATGGAGAAATAAGAGCTTAATGCTACTATTTTTACTTATTATTACTATATTTATTATTAGTTTCACAAATGTCAATTTTAAACAAGCACATGGGCCAACACACATTGAATTTTCATACTAAATAGTCAAGGCTTTTTAATACACTAAAAAATAAATAAATGTATTAAGCCCAGATATGAACTCAAAGCAAACAGGGTTCCAAAAATAGCAACAACATTTGCAGTCATGTGACTTCTTCCTTAACAAGTTTAATATAAAGTAGCAGGATTAAAGTTAATCTATCTTGCAGTAAATGTTTTATGGTTTAACGGTTTAAATGTAAGTCTGCTTATTTCAAAGTTTAAAGTTTGGCGCAACAGATTTATTAGCTAAACCATGATTTAAGATTAATCTTTATGGTGCAAAACATGCTTAATATTTAATTTGTTGTAAAGTTATCATATATATATATATATATATATATATATATATATATACAACCCCAAATCAGAAAAAGTTGGGACAGTATGGAAAACGCAAATAAAAAAAGAAAGTAGTGATTTCTAAATTTACTTTGACTTGTATTTCATTGCAGACAATATGAACACAAAATATTTCATGTTTTGTCTGGTCAACTTCATGTCATTGGTAAATATACATCTTTTCCTGTCATTCAGACCTGCAACACATTCCAAAAAAAGTTGGGACAGGAGCAATTTAGGGCTAGTAATGAGGTAAATTGGTTAAATAATGATGTGATTTGAAACAGTTGATGCCAACAGGTGATTGTAATTATGATTTGGTACAAAAGCAGCATCCAAGAAAGGTCTAGTCCTTTAGGAGCAAAGATGGGCCGAGGATCGCCAGTTTGCCAACAAATACGTGAGAAAATTATTGAAATGTTTAAAAACAATGTTCCTCAAAGAAAGATAGGAAGAGATTTGGATATTTCACCTTCAACAGTGCATAACATAATTAAAAGATTCAAGGAATCTGGAGGAATTTCAGTGTGTAAAGGACAAGGGCGCAAGCCTAAGCTGAACAACCGTGATCTCCGATCCCTCAGGCGGCACTGCATCAAGAATAGTCATTCATCTATAAGCGATATCACCACAAGGGCTCAGGAATACTTTGGCAAACCTTTGTCAAGTACCACAATACGTAGTTACATCCACAAATGCCAGTTAAAACTGTACTGTGCCAAAAGGAAGCCCTATGTTAACAGTGTCCAGAAGCGCCGTCAACTTCTCTGGGCTCGGAGGCATCTAGGACGGACCATCACACAGTGGAAACGTGTACTGTGGTCAGATGAATCAGTATTTCAGGTATTTTTTGGGAGGAATGGACGCCGTGTGCTCCGGACCAAAGAAGAAAAGGATCATCCAGACTGTTACCAGCAACAAGTCCAAAAGCCAGGGTCTGTCATGGTATGGGGTTGTGTCAGTGCCCTTGGCAAAGGTAACTTGCACTTCTGTGATGGCACCATTAATGCTGAAAAGTACATAGAGATTTTGGAGCACAATATGCTGCCTTCAAGAAGACATCTTTTCCAGGGACGTCCATGCATAGTTCAACAAGACAATGCAAAACCACATTCTGCACACATTACAAAGTCCTGGCTGCGGAGGAAGAGGGTACGGGTACTTGACTGGCCTGCCTGCAGTCCCGACCTGTCTCCAATAGAGAATGTGTGGCGCATTTTGAAGCGCAAAATGCGACAACGAAGGCCCCGTACTGTTGCCCACCTTAAGACTTGTTTGCAGGAAGAATGGGACAAAATTACACCTGAAACACTTCATCACTTGCTGTCTTCAGTCCCTAAATGTCTTTTAAGTGTTGTGAAAAGGAATGGCAACATTACAAAGTGGTAAATGCTTTACTGTCCCAACTTTTTTTGGAATGTGTTGCAGGTCTGAATGACAGGAAAGGATGTATATTTACAAATTACATGAAGTTGACCAGACAAAACATGAAATATTTTGTGTTCATATTGTCTGCAATGAAATACAAGTCAAAGTAAATTTAGAAATCACTACTTTCTTTTTTTATTTGCGTTTTCCATACTGTCCCAACTTTTTCTGATTTGGGGTTGTATATATATATATATAATTATGTTTGATATGACATTTGACTGATATTTGAAAGCAACTCAATTAAGGTTTTTGACTTTTCAGAGCCTTAATTCCGAGCATAAACATTTACAGTATAAATTTTGCATTATTTTATTTTTCATTATTATTACATAGATATTTGCATCTACTGTAGAAATTTACATTGTTTTCATGACCTTTCTAGACGTTGACATTTTAATTTAAAATTCTGATCAGAGACCCGAATTCAAAGTTGGTAGATTTCTCAATATTCACAATTCATCTGGTACATAACAGCAGATGAATATAATCCAATTATTTTATCCAACAGTAGCAGCAGCTTTATTACTCTGTAATGGAATAAAAGTTTAGAATAATAAAATGCCATAAAAATGATTTTATAACTTACCGATCAGATTCCACCAGCAAAAACCAAAAACAAACATGTGAAACATTTTCTTCAGTTGTTCAGTGTCTGACCTAATAAAACTACCTGCTAAACCAACAGCAGAACTGTTAATGTGTGAATCCTCCCACGACAGAGTTACAGAGTTTGACCCTCCTAGTTCACATGCTGCATTTGCTTGACATACTATTATAGTTAATCTGGCTGTTATTAAAACTTTAACTGTTCTTATTGAGTGAAATATTATTTAGCTTTTTAATTATAGCTTGCTTTCTGTAAGTTAATGTACAAAAGCTGTCACAATTTCAAAAGGGATCTTATTGACCCCTTAAGGGTGCATATTAGTATCTCAGATGTAAAGTACATATAAGAGTACATGTTACTACTATAAGTTCCTTTTGAAAAGGTACCACCCCAGTGACAGCTTCTATACCATTTTTATCCTTTTACACCCAATCATGATAACTTCATCTGTTACCAGCTCACCTACTTAATGTGGACTTTTTAAAAGAGTTTAATTTGGATATTGTATAACCTTTTCACTTTTATTTCACATCTGATCAACTTTCTTTTTTTGTGTGTTTGAATGTGTTGCAGTTATCAAAATCAAAATGTGTTTATATTCACACTGGAAACACTGGAAATCTTAAATGAAGGTGAAGTAGAATTAGCAAATCAGATTCTTGACTCTATTTGCATTTTAATAAATGTCCCAACTTTTCTGGAATAGGGTTGTAAAGCCTAACTCTAGTGATTTTAAGATGATGTATATTTCAAAGTACATAGATAAAACCATGCATAGATAAGTACCAGTGTTATTAAGTTCAGCTTCTGACTCAAACTGAAAGTGGCAGCATTCGGTTTTCTACAGACATGTGGTTTGATCTGTTGGGTGGACAGACAGCTTGTAGGTGAGAGAGTGTGGTGCCCCATTGTATTCAGTGTCTGTGTGTAGTTTGTAGATAAAGGGGCTTCTTCCTGTCCTACTAGATTTTTTAAACGCTTTAATCTAAAAACAACAACAAAACAAGATGAGCAACTGTTTGACACCAGTAGAAACAAGAACAAAATTATCATATTTAACTAGATGGAGTAATGTAATTTTACCACAGGACGGCTGTAATATTAATGGCCAATTTGCATGGGATAAGAAATCTCAGTAAAACTAGATTTTTGCACCGCCATCACCTCCCTGACGTCATATGAATGACACATTGCTTCCTGTGCATACTATATTGCTTCCTGATATCACATGGAATATATGAAATCTTGCTTATCAATAGGATCATTAGGCTATAATAACATATGACCACTGTAAGTAATTATTAATTGTTCAACCAGACCTATATTCAGTAGTCAATATTTGAAGTGGATCAAAACCTTTCATCACAGTTGTCCTAAAACCAAAAAAAAAATACCCATTCTTGTCTTAGGACAACTTTGATGAACTTTTTTGATCCACTTTAAATGTTGACTACTAGATATATACACTACCAGTCAAAAGTTTTTGGACAGTAAGATTTTTAATGTTTTTTTAAAGAAGCCTCTTCTGCTCACAAAGCCTGTATTTATTTGATCCAAAATACAGCAAAATCAGTAAAATTTTGAAATATTTTTACTATTTAAAATAACTGTTTTCTATTTAAATTTATTTTAAAATTTAATTTATTCCTGTGATTTCAAAGCTGAATTTTTAGCATCATTACTCCAGTCACATGGTCCTTCAGAAATCATTTTAATATTCTGATTTGCTGCTCAAAAACATTTATTATTATTATTATTATTATTATTATTACTGTATGTAGAAAACAGCAGAGTAGAATTTTTCAGGTATATTTGATGAATAGAAAGTTCAGAAGAACAGCATTTATCGGAAATATAAATCTTTTGTAACATTAGAAATGTCTTTATAAATTTGTAACTGTCTTTTGATCAATCTAAAGCATCCTTGCTAAAATTATTACAGTGTATATATATATATATTATATACGTATATATATATATATATATATATATACAACCCGAATTCCGAAAATGTTGGGACGTTTTTTTTTTTTTTTTAATAAATTGAAAACTAAAAGACTTTCAAATCACATGAGCCAATATTTTATTCTCAATAGAACATAGATAACATCAATTTTTAAACTGAGAAATTTTACAATTTTATGCACAAAATGAGCTCATTTCAAATTTGATGCTTGCTACAGGTCTCAAAATAGTTGGGACAGGGGCATGTTTACCATGGTGTAGCATCTCCTCTTCTTTTCAAAACAGTTAGAAGACATCTGGGCATTAACGTTATGAGTTTATGGAGTTTTGGTGTTGGAATTTGGTCCCATTCTTGCCTGATATAGGTTTCCAGCTGCTGAAGAGTTTGTGGTCATCTTTGACGTATTTTTCGTTTAATGATGCGCCAAATGTTCTCTATAGGTGAAAAATCTGGACTGCAGGCAGGCCAGTTCAGCACCCGTACTCTTTTACTACGAAGCCATGCTGTTGTAATAGCTGCAGTAAGTGGTTTTGCATTGTCTTGCTAAAATACACAAGGCCTTCCCTGAAATAGACGTCATCTGGAGGGGAGCATGTGTTGCTCTAAAAAATGTATATCCCTTTCAGCATTCATAGTGCCTTCCAGAACATGCAAGCTGCCCATACCGTATGCCATCAGACATGCTGGCTTTTGAACTGAATGCTGATAACTCGCTGGAAGGTCTCCCTCCTGTTTAGCCCGGAGGACACTGCGTCTGTGATTTCCAACAAGAATATCAAATTTGGACTCGTCTGACCATAGAACACTTTTCCACTTTGAAACAGCCCATTTTAAATGAGCCTTGGCCCACAGGACACGGCAGCGCTTCTGGACAATGTTCACATATGGCTTCCTTTTTGCATGACAGAGCTTTAGTTGGCATCTGCAGATGGCAGGGTGGATTGTGTTTACCGACAGTGGTTTCTGGAAGTATTCCTGGGCCCATTTAGTAATGTCAGTGACAGAATCATGCCGATGAGTGATGCAGTGTCGTCTGAGGGCCCGAAGACCATGGGCATCCAACAAAGGTTTTCGGCCTTGTCCCTTACGCACAGAGATTTGTCCAGTTTCTCTGAAACTTTTGATGATGTTATGCACTGTAGATGATGAGATTTGCAAAGCCTTTGCAATTTGACGTTGAGGAACGTTGTTTTGAAAGTATTCCACAATCTTTTTACTCATTCTTTCACAGATTGGAGAGCCTCTGCCCATCTTTACTTCTGAGAGACTCTGCCTCTCTAAGACCTCCCTTTTATGTTACAGACCTGATATCAATTAACTTAATTAGTTGCTAGATGTTCCCCCATCTGAATCTTTTCAAAATTTCTTGCTTTTTCAGCCCTTTGTTGCCCCCCTGCCAACTTTTTTGAGACCTGTAGCAGGCATCAAATTTGAAATGAGCTCATTTAGTTGATAAAAGAGTAAAATTTCTCAGTTTAAACATCTGTTATGTTATCTATGTTCTGCTGTGAATAAAACATTGGCTCATGTGATTTGAAAGTCTTTTAGATTTAATTTTATTCAATTTTTTTTTTAAAAGTCACAACATTTCTGGAATTTGGGTTGTATATATATATATATATATATATATATATATATATATATATGTTTGTTGTGGACTTAAATTCCCGTCACCCTTTTCACGGACTATCATGTCACATTGCTTTCAGCTGTGTGTGATATACCCATTTAGCTCACCATCATGTTCTCTGAGCATTTGGTTGCTATAGTACTGTGTCTTTGTCACACTGAGTGTTTTGCTGGAGTTTGCTTTCTGGATGTGCTTGTGCCTTTTGCCCTTTTTTTGGATCTTTGTTCTGGAC
The DNA here is from genome assembly GCA_027422415.1 of Schizothorax lantsangensis. Taxonomy (NCBI): domain Eukaryota; kingdom Metazoa; phylum Chordata; class Actinopteri; order Cypriniformes; family Cyprinidae; genus Schizothorax; species Schizothorax lantsangensis. The sequence continues at coordinate 11,466,392 of CM049843.1, read as the reverse complement.
TTCATATTAAACTGTACTAGCATCTTCTATGTTGTCTCCGAGTATTCCGTGACAATACTTTAATAGCTATAATATGGTTTTTGATATCACTTTTTTCCCCCTCAAGTGCCTCCATACCGTGGAAAACTACTTTTAAACAAGAATGGAATATTTATGTACATATTTATATCAGTAAAGTAAGACATACCAGTCTTATGGTTTTTAGCCAAACTGTTCAAAAGCAAAAATGTCTATTTTTACATTTCTTGACCACTAGATGGTGCTGTGCCGAAATTGATCATATACTTTACCCTCAGCTCAGGTTATGATTGGTATGTACCAAGTTTGATAGTGCTGTGGAGATATAGCCTCATGTCCATTTTGGCACAATTTTCGTTAAATTCGTTGACGTTTTATGAGAGCAGTTTGGCCTATTGTATATCTTTTAATAGTGTTTTGTCAGCTTGGTCTGAAGATGATCTGATATTGCTGAAAATCGGATGAAATTTCTAGAACGAGTTTGAAAAAATACATTTTTTGGAAAATTCAAAATGGCTTTAAAATTGTTATGATGGCAAATGCTCACTAGATTTTTGGGCTTAAGAACATCATAAGAGCGAGGGTCGTGTATGATGATATTAACGTCACAGTGAACCATCAACACATCAATGATCTGGACTTTGTGGTTCACTATTCATTTGACATTTGTCATGTCTTTGATATTCGACTACTTAATATGTTTGTTTTAGATCTTGAGGAAGTGAACAAAGGAAGAAAGGACATAAGCCAACAAATCCATCACCTGCCTAACTGTAAAAAAACAAAAATCACATGAGAGAATGAGATACTGAAGTGAAGCAAAACACGATGAAAGTGTTGAATTGATTACATTTATTATAATGCATATTTATTGCATTTTTTTCTGTTAATTTAATCTCCGTTATGAAGGTACTTGTAATTTGTACCTATCATTTATTTTTAACTTGTTTTTCATTTTGCTTAGCACTTCTAATTACTTTACCATTTTACTATTACAAAATATATTGACCTTTATTTGCTTCTCTTATTTTCTTGTGTTGCTTTGGTTATCTTGTATGTCAATGAAGAGAGAAACCCAAGGTTTGATTTTGGAATTGGTTTGGACATAACAGAAGACAAACAAATTGTCAGATTAACATTATTGTTATAGGGACAATTTAGTAGATACTGGACATTGGTAGGGACATGTCTCTAGCATCCCTACTAAATTGTACTCCCTTGAAAATCATAACAAGTGATGATCATTATAATATAAGTCAGACAATGAAGTGAGTTATTTTTGTCACTCTTCTGAGGAAGATGTCATTCAATTGTTTTGGCAATGTACCCACACAGAAATGTTTGAGCAGATTTTTCTTTTTACTGGTTTAAAGATGTTCTCTTTGTATTGTTTGAGTACTCAAAAGAGAATATAGGAAAATATAAATTAATTTGTGCTAGCCGGATTTCACACACATAAACAAAAATCTGGCTCTAAACATCACTTTTCTTTATTTAAAGTTGATCTAAACATTAACATGGTAACTATCCAAGTTTGTTAATCATAAAGCAGTCAAAACTGCATCTATAAATTCATCCTATGTGTCCTCCTATGTATCCGCTTAAGGTGTAAATTTATTACTTTTTAAAAAAAAGCTGGCAACACATCCCTTACGAAAATTAACCATGGTTTTCCTACAAAAAAGGTTACAATTGAAGGAGTGGATGTCGATCTACGATGGCCTTCATAATAATATTAATTATAATATTTATTGAATGATTATTAATCAAAGTTACATTTATACATGTTAGAAAATAAGTTGAATATGGCTTTATTCTGCCTTTTCGCTCTCTAAGAAGGTGCTCTCATTGTGTGTGTGTGTAGTTAACCATATTTGATAAGATTCAGGGCAGAGCCCGGCAACCTTGAAGTACAGATAAGTGTATGTGTATGAGTGTCTGTCTGTGAAGCTAGATGCGGAGAGAGAGCTCTAGGAGGAAATCGTCATTTGCCATCACCCTGATGTCAAGGCTAACAGATATACATCTCTGGAGAGACCTATTGCGTCTGACCTCTGATCACTTATCACCAAAATAATCACTAGAAGATATGCTTTGAGTTTTAGGTCCATGTGTGGAGATTTTCTAAGTTTGTCTACCAACCAGAATCTTGCTTACACTACGTAATTAGTGACCTCTGTTAGAGTATAACTATTGGTATCTAGAACATGTACGCAGAGCGGCCTACGAACTCCATCGAGAGTGTTGAAGCTGACTTCTGCTGATGAAACTGCAAACTATTTTCTTCAGTAAATTTTTCTTTAATTGATCGCATCTCTGACTCCTGGGGCCGGATTCACGAAAATCTTCTTAAGAAATAAGTTAAGAAATTTCTTCTTAAGAATGTTTCGTGAATCCGGCCCCTGGTCCTGTAAGTCCTGATCTGAATCAAATGATTCATGATACAAGATCCGTTTGGAGCGCTTAGAAACACTGAATCATTTTGCAAAGCAAACTGCCACTGTAATTCAGCTGGTGACAGTTCAATACCCTGATAGCACACACACATCACAAAGACATCTATTTGACGTGTGCATTTACATCTGCAAGATATATTTTTTAGAGTGTTTGATCATCTGAAATACGTCTTTAGGACGTTTCGTATCAGATGTCAAATAGACGTTTATTAGATGTCTTTAAGATGTTTAGGATTTAGAATGTATGTAAAATTGACCTCTTAAAGACATCTGTCGGATGTTTGTACACAGCAGATTCTTTCCAGATCAAATGATCTTTAACAGACATCTTGCAGACATACTTGTGCATTCTGGGTAGGAAATCACTTGAAAGCATCCAGTCATCTCATACACTGAAGTGAATGTTCAGTTTATCAGTATATATTGTAATAAATATTTGAGAAATTATTGTTGTATCTGATTATATTAGTCTTTAAGTGATAATCAATGTAAAAATGTTTTAGAAGTTATTCAAAACCCACCAGATGGCGCCAATCAATACTATAAATAAAAATGATGCCATAAAGGTGTAAATGTGAGTCAAAATGGCCCTACTTACCTGCACGAGCAGGACAAAACCACTAGTTTCAAGGCCTAGTGTGTTAAAAGAATGTGTAAAGGGTAATGTAAAGTATTCTGTTTAATTGAGGGTTTTTTTAATTGTTATAACACAATGCAATCCATATTCAATTCTATATTTATTTAACAAGGAGTAGACATCGATAGATACATAACACAGTGAAGGGTGAGATCAATTTTAATAGGCCCTAAAGTTAATTTCCATATGTCATCAGGTTAAAAATAAATAAACTGACAAAAAAATAAAATAAAAATGTGACACAGGAGCTACCACAAAACAGAGAGACGAAAAACATCCTTGCAGAGAATAAATGTGAACTAAGACGTGTGAGTCAGCGTTCCGACTCAGGTCAAACATTTATTTGAACATTGCTGATTTTTCATGGTGATATTGGCATACACAGGTTCCTTTGATTTCTGCAAGGAAACACAAACTCAATCAGGAACATGCTGACCATTTAAAAAAAAACATTTATAGAAATAATAGAATTGTACATCAAATTCACTCAGAATGAATATTAACTTAAGCGCCAACATTTATAAGACCTTATTAAAGGTGGGGTATGCATTTTTTCAAAAACACTCTAGAAAACAATTCGGGCCAATTACCAAAACAAACTTGTAGCCAATCAGCAGTAAAGGGCTTGTCTACTCATGGTTGCCAAGTCTGCGTATTATAAGCGTCTTTGGGCTTCTTTTTTTGTAAAGTTGCATGAAAAAATCCCTGGTCACAGGTTGCAGTATTTTGGGCTTATTTAAAAAAATATGGTTGCTTGTCTGGGTAAATCTGACAAGCAATCCAAGACGTTGTAATCCAAGCGATGATAGAAGTAGATGTAGAGGAGTGGGATGACTTTCTTTTAGCCTAATTTTTACAATGTTTTTGTAATGTATTAATTATCACGGGCTATAATAAAAAACAAGTAGTTATATCCTAATACTAAGAGTAAATACATTTGGTTCGAATAGCTTGGTATGGCAATATGTCTTAAAATGTATCTCTTTTTTAACATTTAAACTTAGACAACATTATTAAATTACATTTTGACTTCATGAATACACATAAATGACAGCTTAATGACTTTTTTATATTTATTATAATATTTTAATAATATCATATAATATAATATAATATTTTATTTTATAATATATATTATAATTTAATATATAATTTAATATAATATTTTATATAATATTTTTATATATTTTTCTATAATATTTATTTGCCATTTAGTTTTTTATGTCATTTATTTGATAGTTATTGCATACATTATTTTATTTTAAATGGTAGAAAAACCTGTTTTTGACCTCAAAATAAAGCATGTTCCCTCTGTACATGGCTGTGGGGACGAGCAGTTTTGTGGTGCTTGGAATTCTTTATAATTAATTAAAAACAAATATTGCCACATTGATGGCTCAAGAAGGTGTAATTGTTCACATAACACATTGTTTCATTTTAAAATATATTAAAAAAAGTGTAACCAAGTGTTTTTCAAGTATAATATTGAAAAATTATGTGTAAAATGAAAATTATTTGAAATTTGTGTCAATGTCATAAACAGAATGCGGCAGCAGTTTACTGTCAGGGATTTGTCATGCCGCGCCGTACCGCTCGCGTCCGGTGTAGACACGGTGTTACAATAAAGCAAGAAGTAGGACCCGTGTAAATATCAGCTTTCCAGCACTGGAGAGAACTCAAGGAGCAGGAAGGCCTGTGATCGGGCGCCGAGGTTGCTTTGGTTCTTCTCCATAGGTGAGTAACATTGGTTTTGCTGTGTTTCACAGAACTAATCATTGCCGTACGTATGTGTGGAGCAGAGCTATCAAAATAGGGGCGAGACCCTTTTGGGGTAGGGGTGTGTTTGTTTTGGTGATTTCAAATGTAAACATTGACTACCAGAAATAGCTTACCCCACCTTTAATGTTTCTGCAAAAAACAACAACAACAACAACAACAAAACTCTTTGACTGATCATGGTTTCAAGATTTTAACATCTTAATTAACTTATGCATTCTTTAATGATGTTTACTTGATGAATAGGCCTATTTTCATCTGTAGGACAGCATGTATATTTTCTAGTAGTAACCGTAACAATAAATAACTGTATATAAACAACAAAAAAATAAGAGAGGCTGCTAACTTCAGGGCCAATGGGTGGATTTAGAGGTGGAGCTGGACTAAGCTCCATCCATTACGTCCAGAGAAAGGGTGCTGGATGGCATTTAGCTCTGCAGTGAGCACTACTTGCAAAATAATAGTCTAAAAAGTTGCAGAGTACAGCTGCAAATGTGAACGATACTGTAAACGAGTGTGTATCCATGTACAATTTTGTTTAGCTAAGCTGAAGAGGATTTTGCGTTCCACTTTGTTACTTTTCCATTGTTTTTCTATGTTGTTTATCAATATTATATGCAACTGTGTTGCTTCGCGTGTGCAGTATTGCCATGTGCACTTATTATAAGCATATTTGAGAGTCCTATTTTCTTCCAATATTGCTGCAGTGTGTACGTGGGTACGACCAATCATTCACTGAAGTAACAACATAGCAAACTGTAATCGGTGGTAAATAAAAAGCGGACGAGCGTCTTAAGGCACAACTTTCTCATCAAGTCTCCCTGACCACGACAAAAATGGAGATCTACCGTTTTAACCCGCGATGAAGATAAACTTACTTTCTTCCGGGAAACACAAAAGGTGGTGGAAAACAGATGCAATGAAAGTTAATGGCGAGTGAGGCTGACTGCTGTGAGTAGGCTACTGTGAGCAAATTAAGACTATTTTTATTTTTACATGAACTAAAAAATTGTGCATAATAATAATTTATCAATAATAATAGTATTTTATTGATTTTGAGAAAAAAGACATCACTTTTCTGCGTGATAATACATATAGCTTTGTGCAAGTTAATTTGAGGAAATACTGTTAATATTTACAGGTGCAAACAGTAGTCTAAATTGCACAAAACATGCTTTTTTTCCCCTACTGAACGTAATATATACCACGACAAAAATGGAGATCTACCGTTTTAACCCGCGATGAAGATAAACTTACTTTCTTCCGGGAAACACAAAAGGTGGTGGAAAACAGATGCAATGAAAGTTAATGGCGAGTGAGGCTGACTGCTGTGAGTAGGCTACTGTGAGCAAATTAAGACTATTTTTATTTTTACATGAACTAAAAATTGTGCATAATAATAATTTATCAATAATAATAGTATTTTATTGATTTTGAGAAAAAAGACATCACTTTTCTGCGTGATAATACATATAGCTTTGTGCAAGTTAATTTGAGGAAATACTGTTAATATTTACAGGTGCAAACAGTAGTCTAAATAGCACAAAACATGCTTTTTTTCCCCTACTGAACGTAATATATGATCAAGCCTGACCTCCCTATCTGTTCACTGTCTGTCATATCACACACAAAACTTCAATCATCAAGCTTTAATCAGGCTACAACATCATCTTGCAACACACTCATGAATGACCTTACCGTTTTTTGTGGTTTCGGTTTAGGCAGTGTTGAATCATTTTCGTATATCTCGTTGATCACGACTGCATTAACAGTAATCACAGTCATGTTAAAACAACACAGCTTTCAACCTTATATTTAAATGTATGCCTAAAAAAATATAAATATTTCAACATAGGCATTAATTGCTTGCACTTCTGACCTATTGTTCTACGTTTCCAGCAGAAACAATACATCACGAGGGTAGCTACAATCAACAGAGATCCAGCAGCAGTAGAGATCAGCAATATGTACAATAAAGGGAGGCCCTGATCTGTAATGAACAAAATGAGCCATTAGAGTGAGTGAATCTGTCCGTCTGATCTACAACGAACACTATGAAACATCAGCTGAGTAAATCAAAGTTAACGTCAACGCTGCTGTACCTGGACATGTGTGACAGAGTTGACTGATGTCCAGATGTTGAGTCTGGTTGCTGATGGGATTGTTAAGCACACATCTGTAGGTGTTTTTATCCTGATATTCCACCTCCAGAGGTAGAGAGAGACTGATGCTGAGATCAGACACACTGATGCTGGACAATAAACTGTTTCCTTTGTACCAGGAGAGAGTCACATGACCCACATTCACCACTGAACACACCAATGAACAATTCTGCTGTGATGAAGATGATGATGATGATGAACATTGTGAAGAGCTACTGCTGATGACAGGAACAGGCAGACGAGCTGAAAACAAGAGAGAATAGGCAAAAATCAAAGTAATTCTAGTCAACAAACCTATGTTTGGTGTAGCGTGCTGACAGTCAGTGAGTATTTCTGTCAATTCAAAGTACAAAATGATGAAATACTTCAATAGTTATATTCTGGTTTCAGTAAACGCTACCAGTTAAACTCACTTGACAGAATCTGTTGCACTGAAGGTCATCATAAATAATTACTCACCATCGACAGAAACACTGAATATGTGTGATGACAGTTTCTCTCCAGTAATTTCTAGTTTATAGAGTCCAGCATGTTCAGTTGTGATGTTTGTGATGGTCAGAAACCCAGTGTGATTGTCCAGCTTCAGTCTGTCTCTGAATCTCCCATCAGGACCATCAAATGTAGAGAAATGTTGCTGTTGTTTTTTAATTTTAGCTATGAGAGACTTTTCAGCTCCAAACTCCCACAGGATGTCGTCAGCTTGTTGTACTTCAGTAACATTCGTTTTTAAAGTGAGCGAATCTCCCTCCATCACTGACACTGACTCACCAAAATCACCTGATGAACAAACTGATTTTACACCGATTAAGGCCTCTGGTGGTCTACAAAGCCTGAAATCATCTGTAGTTTGTAACTAAATGTGAACTGAAAAATGTTCAGAACAGCAGAACATTCCGTTATCTACAGCACAACGTATGAAGCTATAAAGTCTATTATAACATGAAAAATTAATCTTGATATTGGCAATGCCTTTGTATGTTATGTATGGGACATTTATATTAGTAGATAACTTGGTTACTACCGAAGTATTTTAAAAATAATTTTCCCGACAGGATGTGTAAACCATGAAATTGAAGTTACCTTCACTATTCTGTTAACACCTGTGAAGAACGTTAATGATATTTAGCCAAAAACACATATTTAAAACTTACCAATCAGATGCCACCAGCACAAACAGAACAAAACAAGCATGTGAAACATTTTCTTTAGTTGTTCAGTTGTGAAAAGTCTATTCTAAAACACTTGAGCTGTTCATCTGGTGTGTGAATCCTCCCACATCAGCGTTTGACCCTCCTATAGTGGGTGAAATGCACAAGCTCTTTGCAATTGACATATGCTTATGTATAAATGCTTGTCTGACACTTTTTAAGACTTAATAATAGTAAACATTCTTTGTTCTATCATTTAACACTGAACATTTTCAAAAGAAAATGAATGTTGGTAACCCAACAGTTGCTGGTAGCCATTGACTTCCATTGTATTTTTTCCATACTATGGGAGACAATGGGGACCAGCAACTATTGAGTTACCAACATTCTTCAAAATAAATATATTTTTGTGTTTAACAGAATAAATAAGTTAATGCAGGTTTGGAACAAAATGAGGGTGAATAAATGATGACCTTGTTTTCTTAATTTTTGAGTAAACTATTAGCCTACTTTAAAACCATCTACCATCTCACATTGTTGCACTAGCAGCTCAACATCTGAGTCAAACTGAAACCTTCTGCGGTCTTTGGAAATGTGGTTTGATATGTTGGGTGAACAAGCAGCTTGTAGGTGAGAGTGACCATTTAGTGTGTGTATGTTTAGTTTGTAGGTGAAGAGTTTATTCCTGTCCTGCTTTTTGTAAATCTCACAGCTGATAACCCTCACACAACAGCTTTAGAGTCAAATAAAATATTGAATTCGTCAAAAACTGTCAAATCTGAGTCACAGGTCTAGTTTGACTGTTTTGATGTATTCTGTAATTTTTTATTTTTTTATTTTTTTTTACTGTAACAAACTATAATGTGAGTTTTTAAACAACAGCATTCATAAATAAGTTGAAATAAAAACATAAACTTGACAATTAATAAATAACGTTTATGTACACGAATACTTGGTCCAAACAGAGCTGGCTGTAATTCCTTCTTCTGAATCAGCTGTTTTAGATCCTGTCTTCCTGTTCTTTGTCTTTCCTGCTGCAGTTGAAACCTCATACAATGAATGCTGGAACAAGTAGGTCAACAGAATGGGGGGTTGGGTATTTTCTATAGCCATGACATTAATAGGCAAAAAAAAGAGTGTGTAGTTACGACATCTGCCAGTAGGTACCTTAGGGACAAAAGGAGATTGTGTGTTCTTTTTTTCCACCTGTGCTCAAGGTTTTTCCTCTACTACAACTGGTTTAAAGGTTGTTAGGCCAGACTTGAAGTCTTCTCTATCACTTTGTGTCACTGAAAGATTAATAAATAATAATGATGTTTTTTATAACAATTATAAAGTTTTATTACAATTTATTATATTATCATAATGTTATTGTTCTGCTTGAAGCTGGATATTATGTAATTCCACAGGCTGAAAGAAAAACAGCTAAAACCAGCCTAAGCTGGTTGGCTGGTCTGGTTTAAGCTGGTTTTAACTGGTCACCCAGCCTGGTCAAGCTGGTTTTAGCTGGTTGTTCCAGCTGGTCTCCCAGCCTGACCAGCTAAAGAAGTGGCCAAAACCCCTCTAAAACCAGCCTGATGACCAGCTAAGACCAGGCTGATTGACCAGCTAAAACCAGCCAACCAACTTAGGCTGGTTTTAGCTGGGGTTTTTTCAGCAGGCTCACATTACTTGTTATCTCCCCTTATATTTACCTTGTTTTATTTTTACAATAACTAAGATAATGAACTACAATTTAAACTCAACAATAGTCTTCATTTTGTATAATTTTAAAATTAGCCTACTGTAATGTTTATACCGCAAGTTTAAGCGTCTTTCAATCTCACAATACATCTGGTTCACTTTAGTATTTAGTGTTGCTTTAGTGAATGCACTTCAAAAGATCATGTTGCTAGGTTCATAGTGTAGCCTCCCAGCAAGCAATAGCCGTCATTTTACCGTCTCGATTAACTATAGACCCGATATAGTCTGGCTATGTGTAACCCACTTCTAGCCCAAATAACCTTGAATTTGGTTACATGTCATATTTTGGCAAAATAACTTGTGAGATGTATGATATTCCATCATGTAAGCAAAGTCAACAGCGTTTACAAGGTGTTTGGTTTCATTTCTTTGACATGTTCTTTGCGTAGCCTGTACGTAGCCACGATTTAGCTGTAATCAGAGTGGCTATTTGTAGCCCACTTATAGTCAAAACTGATTCACTGTAGTTTTTGGTCAGGCAGCGCATGAGATGGTTAATATCCCATCATGTTCGCAGTGTCAATAATATCTACAAAGATATAAGTGTCATTTCATGATACGGTCTATATGTAGCCACGATTTAGCTCTAAATTGGACAGGCTACGTTTAGTCTGCTTTTAGCCCACCCGGTGAAATCGAGGCAATCCGTGGTTTAATTTTAACAGTTTATAGCCCTACACCAGACCAGCGATGAGCATAATTGCCTTAATTTTTTTTACATGTATTTTTCGTCGAAGCAGCTTCTTATCAAATGCAAGAAAACTTTTGAAACATTTAAATTAGCATTATTTTATATTTTATTTTACAGCATTATTAAATATAGCATTATTTATGCCAAAAATAATTTAAATGTTTCAAAAGTTTACTTGCATTTGATATGATGTCATGCATACACTCTAAAAAAAAAGGTGCTATATAGCACCAAAAGTGGTTATTTGATCATAGGGGAACCACTTTTGGTGCTATATAGCACCTATTCTTAAAGGTGCTATATAGCACCTTTTTCAAATGGTGCCATATCCATATGGTGCCTTTTTCTCAAAAATGGTGTTCAACAGTGGTTCTTTGGCTTTTAATCATAGGGACTATACTATATGGCACATATTCTTAAAGATAAGAAGCTTAATAGCACAATTGTCAAAATGTGTTACACAGAACCATTAGAGGTGCCATATATGACTACCATAGATGAGCCAATATGCTTCTAAATGACACTTTTACTTAAGATGAATGATAACTAATAATTTATTACCAAATTGCAGCTTTAAATATTCAAATTCATGTACTAAATGCGTTCTGAGAAACAAAATCCATGCCACTTTCAAAACCTTTTAATTCATTTCTTTCAGCAGCAAATAAAATGAGTGCTGACAAGCCAGGAAATATACATATACAACATCACAATATCTGGGGAGTTGTTGTTTTATACACATACAAAATAATGCAACAAGATGAAATATGTACATTTTTGAAGAAGAGAGAGTCCTGGTTTACACACTGTCACGAATCCTGGCCATGAACTTTCCTTCATTCACCACTAGAGGTCACTCTCCCAGCACATGGACTTTCACACAGTTACAGATCACTCTTAGACTACATTTCCCAGCATTCACTGCACCCACACAGCTGTTCACTATAATCACGCTTGCACCTGTTCACCATCTCTCAATCACCATCATCCAATCACACACACACACACACACACACACACACACACACTATATAAACTCTGGACTTTCTCTCACACTCTGCCGAGTATTGTTAGCCCCGCTGCATACAAAGCATTTCCCTAGTATTCTCAGTTTGATTTCCTGTGTTCTGATTCTGCCCGTGCTCCTGGATTATTCTCTCTGCCTAGCCCTCTGGATTAAGTTTGCCGATCGCCGACCTACGCTTGCCTAAGGATTACTCTTGTGTCTTGCCCATGCCATACCTGATTGCTACAGCCCGACCCTGCCTGTTTCGACCATGTTTTCTAATAAAAAGCTTGCATTTGGATCCGCATGTCTCACGTCTCGTCAGCTCCGTCACACACACACACACACATACATATATATATATATATATATATATATATATATATATATATATATATATATATATATATATATATATATATATATATACCGTAGCCCTATAATCAGGTAACTTTTTCACCTACGGTCTTGGGCCTACATTAGTTCTTTACTTTATTTGGAAAATCTAGTCTTTTTAACATTAATAGTGAGTGAGTGAAATTACTGAAAATTAATAATACACAACCACTTGCAAACTAAGTTGTACACTGTGAAGTACTGCAATATCTTTCACTTTTTCACTGTCAACAGCTTACTAACATTTTTGTAAGTCCGTCAGGATTTAAAAAACAATAGAAACTACAACTAGACTTGGAAGAGGCCAAGAAATAGAGAATGATTTACAGTGAGAGGAAGTAGTGTAAATCTGTGAATGAATGTTCCGTGTAGGGACACTGTGTCGGGACCATGTCAGTCAGAGCAGAGTTAATTCAAGGAGCTCATTTCTGACGAGCTCATGAACTGAATCAGGTGTGTTAAATAAGTGAGACATGTACAACATGTTGGGGCAGGTGGCCAGGACTGGAATTGAGAACCGCTGCAACAGGAGTCGTCCCAGTGCCGTCGAGATGTCCTCGCTCTCCTCTGTGATTAACTGTCCATCCAACGTGAGCACAATGTGGTCATACTGCACGAGTTGACCCTCCCTACAGCCTTTAAGCTTCATCAGGTGTTGGGATGGGCTGGTCTGAGAATGGCCCTGGGGGAGAGGGGATAATAGCATTAACCATCTTCTCATATTTATTTGCAAGGCAAACCTTATGAGTTAAATTAATTTTAACTACTGTCATACAACTGCTCAAATGCTTTTGGCCATGAACTGAAAATGAACAAAATTTTCTCTTCAGTTTGATAGCATAGTTTGTGTAGACCAACAAACCAAAAAAAAAAAAATGTTTGCATTGAAATCATCTGAATAACAAAATGTGCAATAAAGCATAGTGCTTTGATTGGATTGTGTTTCACACACTGTAGTCAACTGTTCATGGCTTACCTCAACTTCAAACAGCAACCCCGGGTCCTCCTTGAACAGAGCAGGCAAGAGCAGAATAGCTGCTTCCAACTGTAGGCTTTTAAACAAGCAAGATTAACATACCATGGTGGATGCTTTTACCCTTCTTCTTTTTTTTTACATCCATTACTGTGTGTAATACAGATAACTTCAGGAAAGTAGACAGGTATGATCTCAGGCAGAGAGGTAGGGTGTCAGTCAGTGGTACAATGAAAATCTAAGCAGTAATGATTTAATTACCTTTTTTCAGTCTGCCATCTTCACAGTCATCAAACATGCACCTGAACTTCTCCTTCAGGGGACTCCGTGAAACTTGAAGGACTCGGGATGTCATTACAGAGAGTTGTGTGAGAATTTGTTGGTCCACATCAACATTGGCATGGTCTCACAGATCCAGAAAGAGCTTGTGTTAAGAGGAAGGCAAAGGAGGAAAGATATGTATTAAAATATAGTCATAACTCATACAATTAAATAAGGAGGCAATTAACACTGCTGTACTGAACATTTTGGCCAGTGTGAATCACAAGAACTCAGAGAGAGTCTCCTCTGTGCTATAGGACACAAAATCTGTCCGATGGCATTTTATTAGTGCCATCCTTTCTTTGAGGATCTCTAAGTTTGGTCTAAACTTCTCTGTTTCCTCCTTCATTACACGCAGATGTTCCCTGATGCTTTGTTAATTTTCTCCAGCATCAACCTATTGGGGTAGTTACATTGTTAAAAATGGGGGCTGTCAATAAAATGTAAAAAAAAAAGACAACAACAACAAAAAAACAGTCTTTAGAAAATCTTTAGTTGAGGGCAGCCCTACTAGAAAGAGTCCTGACTTCTAATTATAATTAGGCAAATAATAAATATTAATGATCAAAAGGTTATGCATGACAATCAATAATCTTAAATATGGAAATGTGGCTTACCCATGCCTGTTACGTGTCCTAAAAATGTTAACAAAGAGCTCTTTTCATCCAACTTGACAATGTACTGATGATTTTATACTCAAACACATTTCTTTTTGATTTTTCAGTTATTCCAGCATGAACCATCTGTAACAACATTAGAGGAATATGTAATTGTAAAAAATGTAATTCCAAACCCATATTTGGTTCTTCTTTGGCTCTCAACGGAGGCGGTCGCATTTTTTCACACTCCCCGTCCTCTCCCTTTTTTCCCTCCTGCCTGCTCTCTTGTCTTGTATCGTGTAATACTTGAGAGACTCTCTCTGCATTGCTCCTCAAAACCTCAAAACTCAAAAATCATGGATTTGATCAACTGGTCTCTTAACGCAATTGACACCATCTTCTCGACGAGAAGCACAGGTTCGGGGGAACCAAACTGCCCTGACGGAACGTACCCCGCTGGCTACACGATGGACGCGTGGGACAGATGGCATGTCGTGTGTTTAGCAGCTCTTTCCGTGGAGGACATCGAAGATATCTATCTATTCGGAACCATGATAACAGGTCTTCTGCTGATTGGATTAGGCTTTGCCCTGGGTTATCGAAGAATTAAGAAAACGGGAACAGCTGTTCAAAGCCTCACAAGGCTGCCCGTCATGATTGAAGCAGTGGGAAGAGCGGTCAGCATTGAGACTGAGACTATTAACCGCAATATGGATTCTATCACGTAAAAGCTCACGGCTTTGCAAAGAAAAATTGACGGAGACCAGAACAGACAATAAGAGTAGCTGTGGAATTGGAATGCGGTTACTCGCCCTAAGACTAAACAAGCACAATCTTATCTTTTCCGGCCCCCTCTACCAGCACTGGCCTTGGTCAAGGCCGCTGTCGGGAAATCAACCCTGAGAAGCACCGCAGGAAGACGCTCTCTGCGTTCCTCCCCCATTCCTCAGACACCTGCTGATTACACATACACACACATACACACATACTGATTACAAACTATTACACATACACACACACATATGCATTCACTTCCCCAATCCCGATCCCACGCCTCCGTCGCTTTGAACCGCCAGCCTGACAAGCGGGTCTGTGACTAGCGCTGCTGGGTTAGCTGCTGGACCGGATGGCTGCTTACCAGAGCTGGATTACCCTACCCTGTTGCAAAGTCGTGTGTCTATGTTGTATTATGTGCTTTTTGCTGGGGTGTTTTTTCTGTTCTCACACTGTACTCCCCCAATCGCATTTTAATGGAGTATAGTATGGGGATTATTTTTTTCCTCCCCTCTTTCCTCTTGTTTTTTGCTGTATTTTTCTTCGAAAAATCCCTGCATTTCACTGCTGATTGTACTCTGTATGATTGTGTATGTGACAAATAAACCTACCTTGACCTTGACCTTGACCATATAACTCACTTTTGATCCCACAAAAACTTGTTCAAAGTAAGTCATGTGTCATATCTTGTGAGGTGACAAAATCACTTTAATTTTTTTTTAACTCACTTAATATATAAAGTTTGAGTATACTGAAAAGAGTTATTTCAAATGAATATTCTAAAATAGCACTCAAACCCAGTAAATCGACACATCAAAATAACTCCATGTACAAGCTTTATGATATGATGTGCTATGACATTTGTTCACGAGACATGCAAGAACCAATGACTTATATTACCATTTTAAATGTGGGGAGTTCAAAAAGGTATAACACTGACTTTAGGTGTCTTGTTGATAATTGTAACCTCTTTGCCTGCTCCGTATCGTGAATTAAAGCAAATGTCTCTCTGAGAAATGTTTAAGAGCCCATATCACATAAATGTCGTTGTAAAACAATATGATGTTATAAATACATATTGTGAATGAGGTAAATCACTTACTTTTAGTGTTTTCCAAAAAGCAAAATCTTTGTCTTCTCAGTATCACGAGTCAAAGAAAATTGTCTATGAGAAAAAGTTTAGGAGCGCACAACACAAAAATATCGTTATAAAATAATATAACATCATAAAATACATATGTAAATGAGACTAAACCTTACTTTCAGTCTTCTCTCTGTTAAAACCTCCATGTCTGTACCGCGAGTCAGAGGAAATGTCGTTTGAGAGAAAAGTTTTGGACTGTTTAAACACACACAGCATATAAATATCACTATAAATCAATATGTTACAAAATACATATTGTAAATGAGATAAAACACTTACTTTCAGTGTTTTCCTGTTAAAAAGCGGCCTCGTCAGCTCCGCACCGCGAGCCGCACATAAATATCATTCTAAATGTGATGTTATAAAATTAAGAAAATGGCAACTGTGAGAAAAGTTTCAGCCGGTTTAGGCGCGCAAAGTACGTAAATGTCCCGGATGTAACGTCTTCTTCTTGTTTAATGGCCAGTAACTCCTTAAGAGCATTATCGTCACCTATTGTACTGGAAGTCAAATTAAACTTACATAGGTGATGGGTCTGAAATTTGAGGAACAAACAAAAACAAAACGTGTGGCTAATTCAACACCAGAGCTTTTTACTCTTTACTGATTTTACTTTTATATGGTATGTGTAAATGAGTTACAGAGACATTTTATTGTGTGTGTGTTCATTAAATTGTTCATTAAATAAAAAGAAAGATTGTGTGTGTGTGTGTGTGTGTGTGTGTATGTATGTGTGTGTATATATTATAAATTATAATCTGATGTACAATTAGTAAATTAAGTTTGGAGTATAATGAAGAAAAGAAAGTGTAAGAAAGTGAAGTGAAGTGTGGGCAAGTATGGTAACCCATACTCTGAATTTGTGCTCTGCATTAATCCCATCCATCTGCAAACACAGTTAAAAAACTTAATGGCAGGCTTAATGGCTTCTTTATGTACGGCAGTGGTGCTATATAGCACTTCAACCTCCCCAAAGAACCGCTGAAGAACCTTTTTTTTAGAGTATACCACAAGCTGTTAAATGTAACATTCATACACATTATACGATATTATTGATATTATTCGACTGTCTTTCATTTTATAAATAAAAATGCAATTACAATTGTAGCCCTACTGAGACATGAAGCAACGCGAGACAAAGTTAGTAGAGATCACTGGTGCATTTTGAATTTTGTTTTTACACGAGAGAGAACACAAGTTTACCTGTCGGAGAGCAGCGGGCAAACAGCAAACGATAAAGGACATTCCTACTTGGTCTAGTATCTGTGTTTTTGTTTTTACATGTGTTCATTATTTATCTGTATTGTTTGTTATCATGTTTATGAACCGTGATATTTTAGTGAAGGGAGCAGATCATAGTTGTGATCCATGACTAGGCCCACAGTTCAGCATGCACGTGTTCAGAGGATTAATTGCAAAATTTTATAGATAATAGAGTAAAAGTTTTATCATATGTACGTGTTAACAAACTCAAGCAATTTTAAAATAGCGCAAGAAGAGGCGAAAAAGCAAACAACAGAACAAAAACATCTTTGCCAAAGATTAATCTATATTAATTTATACAGTGAACACACAGAAAAATTGGACAAACTGAGGAGGAGTTTCAACATCTGGAAAAAACAATTGGAAATTGAGGAGAGTGTTCCGGGCAGCAAAAATGTAAAAAAATAAATAAATAAATACCAACATTTCCTCATTAAAGCTCTCATCTTTGAAAAAGTCCATCATTTATTTTAATTATTATATTGAATTTTTCACTGAACAATGGCAGCTATCACTGTGTTGTTATGAAATCAGTTGTGCCAGACAATTTTGGAGGCAGAGACTTGTGGGGGGCATTAATAGGGAAAAATGTAAACTGCTGGAATAAAGAGTTTTTAAGGGTTAGTGATGGAAAACTTGCAGGTCAATGGCATCAGTGTTTAAGGTTGTAAACGCTTGTACACTGACACATATAATACTACCTGCCTGACATTGGCATGTGTTATTCAGGTGTCAAAGTTCAAAGACAGTGTCAGAAGGATGCTGGACAGGTAAAGCCTTCAAAACATGCCACATCAATCAAACATTGTGTGTCAATACTCAATAAGTTACAACGCAAATCAGAAATTTAATAAAGAATTTCTTTACTGGTCATTTTGAAATGTCAAACTTTGTCTGCAATTGTTAACCACCTCAATCTGTATTATATGTTAGGGTTTTAAAAAATGCGCTCATGTCCAAATTCAACATAAAGGGGGGGTGGTCCGCTGCAGAAGGAGGCATTTGAAAAGACTGCACTGTTCTCGGTCATATT
This sequence comes from Schizothorax lantsangensis, assembly GCA_027422415.1. Classification (NCBI taxonomy): domain Eukaryota; kingdom Metazoa; phylum Chordata; class Actinopteri; order Cypriniformes; family Cyprinidae; genus Schizothorax; species Schizothorax lantsangensis. The sequence goes on along the minus strand of CM049843.1, from coordinate 11,448,252 downwards.
AGAGGTATTTATATACAACTCACAACATTTACCAGAGAGCTTCTCTCTTTTTTTAACACACTGAATGGTGATACACTACATATATCTCGTTTTTAGTAGGCAGCCAAGCAAAAGAGAATGACTCCCTGTCACAATTAGTGTAATTAAAGTAAAATAATATGTCAAAAAAGCTTTTCTTATGCTATTTATTTTTCTCTTATTTGGCAGATGCTGTGATGACCAACTTCTCGGCAGCAATACAGTTGGACTTGAGGAATGCAGTTGGGAAGCATTTTAAACAGGAAATAAAACCAATAATGAATAATTTCCTTTAAGTTCACTGTTGGTTGTTTTATTTGTTCAAATAAGTAAATCAACAAAAGGGTTAATCTTTTTTTATGTTGTCATTTATCCGTAATGTTTTAATGTTAAGTGTGATAACATGCTCTTTTTTTCTTTTAAATATCTTGTCATTTAAAATATTTTTTTAATTTTTATATTTTTATTATCTTAAATTGTTAAAAATTCCATATTTTTTATCATAATATTTATATTTAGGTGTATTGTATTTGTAATATTTTATTTTGTCTTTAATTCTTTTGTATTGTCTTAAGTTGTCAAAATTTTTATTTTTCTTAATAAAAGCTGTATATTTAATTTGTTTGGTTGGATTGTCATTTTGTTGTCTATTAGATGTATATATGTAGCCATTCATTAGCTGTCTGTTTGATGACTAGTCTATACTTGGGCTATGGTTAGATGTCTATTAAGTTTTCACTGACAGCCCAAATTTAGTCTCGGTTTAGCCTAGATGACTGGGGTGTGTTTGGACAAGATCCTTCTCGTTTAGACGTCTATTAAACTGACAATTGATTGCTAGGCTATTTTCGTGTCGCAACCCTCTGCTGAGTAAAGTTACCATTTAAATTGGGAAGAAAAGAAAAGGGAGCTTAGGCAAGTATTAACAAGTCTCAAAAAGCTGGGTCGAACTCATTCACAGCCCAAAATGAAAATACACACCAAATTTTGGCACGGGCGAACCGGGCAGTCGCCCGGGGTGGCATTTTTTCATGATACATGGGGCACGAGCAGTAAAAAAAAAAAAAAAAAAAATCCTCTGCACACCTTGACTGTCTTCCAAATAATGCACATTTCATTCATAATACAGGCCTATAGATCCTGCACATTTTTGTTTTTCTGAATTGCGTGAAATCATGGCTAATAAAAATAGGTAATACAAAACGATTATGTGGTCACCAAGGTGAATTGGTTTAATCTTGACTTCTGGTCATGTTGGGGGGATGAGAAATCTGTTGATTGTCGAGTGCCAAATAAGCACAGAGATATACAGGAAAAGGTCAAAGCCATCAGGTGCCCAATTTAGAAAAAAAAGAAAAGAAGATAAAAATAAATTATACATCAATATTCCTATGAAATATTAAATATTATTATTATAATGTTGCCAATTATTACACTTTTTTTCACTTATGTTGTTATAATAAAATATAACTGTTTGTGCAGAATTTTGTGGGGTTTTTTTGTTTTTTTTGTGGGGGGCGGGGTCTCTCGCCCAGGGTGTAATTCAATGTAGAACCGCCACTGTTCACCCCCACAGACTGGAATGTTATTCTGAGCGTGGTCAGAGGTGCGGAAGGTATTCAGAGCGCTGCTTCGGCGAGTGAGAGATGGAAACCCCGGAGTGGATCTGGAGCCAGCAACCGCAATCATTAATGCATTTAGCGCGGATCGAAATCCACGCCGATACCACACTGTAGCCTTGGCAAGACGGGCACCCCTGTGCACTTCCCTGAAGTGTGTGGTTTTATTTGGATCACAACTTTGGCTATTTTAGTAGCTTCCATAGGGAGGCTCCTGGATTATTGCTTTCATTTTTAACTAAAAATCTGTCAACTAAAGGTTGTGAACATGAAGCTTCTCTTCTATTCGCTTGCAGTGATTTTGTTTTTACTCGACCACGGTAAGACCTTTATTTATTACAAGTTGCACTCTTCCGACCCTAATTTCTGTGACAGGTGGGCTCTGTATGGTTAAAGTGACAACAGCGCCTACAGTCATACAGTTCATGTAACGGTGTTAATAAAAGGAACCGAACGCAGCTGAAATGCAGCCCAGATCAGTTTCAGTGGCTTTGTAGCCTAGAATCAGGACATGACAATAACAACGTAGGCTATCATACCGTCAGTAAATGTTAATGTATTTTACATCAGTGAATAAACTCACATGTGAATAACTCAAACATAGGAAGATATAGGACTAAAAAATAGAAAACTTTTTTTTAACCCTCTACTGCATAGTGTTGCCCTCAGGCAACGGAAAGTTTTTCTTATGCCCCATGTTAAGTGCATGTTTTTTTTTTAAATAATTGCAACCAATTAAAATGTTTGAAAATATCAAAGAATAGTCCATTTGAATGTGGGACATCCTGTTCTGACATATGGTCACAGGAGAACATGGTGTGAGAAGAAGGCAATAGCTATTATTTGCTTTAGTAATCTTATTTAAAATGACATGAACTGTACATTTAAAAAAATATGTGTGTGTGTATGAAGGTGTAGAAAAGACTTTTGTCAGGTTTGATGATTTTTTTATTTTATTTTGCATGTTCAGAAATTCAGTTTTTCTTTTCGTTGCCTCAACATTGCGCAATAAAGGGGTAAGGAAGCATGATTTCCCATTATGTGTGACAAAAAGGGAAGATGCAAGGTTCCTGGGTGCAAAGGAACACCTAAAGTGATGTGCAAAAAGTGTAATGTGCACCTCTGTTTCACAGCAGAGAAGAAGTGCTTCTTGAAGTTTAACACGGAGTAAAATCTCATTCCATGAAGTACATGATATGACACAACACACTACATCAGGGGCCTCATTTATAAAATGTCGCGCAGAAACCATCCTAAATTTGTTCTAAGATCATTTCGCAAAAGTGCGTAAGTGCGATTCAGAGAAAACGAACGTGCGCACAAAAACACGTGCGTACGCCTCTCTTCCAGATGTGACGTTTATAAATCGCAAATGATCTTGAAATTGTGCGCAGCTGACTGGTGTCAGATCTCCGCCTTGTAAACGCCCCCTAATTAATATCATTATCATATAAAAGAGCACACGCCAATATCCAAATTTCTATGCTTGAGAATGACGAGCACAAAGAAAAATAAACTTTACTGAGTCTGAAATTGAGGTCCTGCTGGCGGAGGTAGAGGTTCGTGCGGGGACGCTTTTTGGGAGTCTCTCAAGTTCAAGTACTTTATTGTCATTGTGTACACAACGAAATTCCTCTTGTGACAACCCCGAGGTGCATAAAAAATAAAAACAGTATAAATAGTTGACAAAACATATATAAAAATATGTGATAATTAGTCACATTGTCTCATAGATTATTTTACATGATCAGGTTGGGAGTCTCTCCAGTGGGCTTTCACACAAAACAAAATGTGTGGCATGGCAGTGTATAGCGCAGGCTGTGAACGAGGTAGGGGGGGGCAGCAAAGGTCCCTAAAAGACGTAAAAAAAGGGTCTGACTTGAAATTACAGTCCAAAAAACGCGTTATCTTCTCATTGCACGGTCCATTCTGCTTCTTGCAAACTACTACTTCATAGGCCATTTTATAGGCCATAGATGCATAGGAATTATTAACATGCGTGGATCCAAATTATTTCATAATGTGTAATTATTCTTTGGACAAACAATGTGTGTGTGGTTAGATTTTTTCTATTGACTATTATCAAAATGACTACTAGAAACAACAGAATTAATAATAATATTAGTAGTGGTGGTAGTAGTAGTAGTAATTATTAAACAATAAGGTTTCCAAAAGTAAGAATAAACTACGAATTCAAGTAAAATTTTCAGTCATCTTATAAAAAGTGAGCATCCTACTTTTAAAATCACTTGCTATGACAATTAATAAAAAGTGTAGTATCACAAAATTCTAGCAAAACTTAAAAAAAAAAACATTATAGAAAGACAAATTGGACGTTTCATATCATCATAATAAAATAAATGATTACACGATTATGGTCTCAGGTCTGAAAAAACCTGCATGTGATTTGGAATTTCTTTATATTTACAGTTTACTAATGCTGCTCAAATGTGCCATTAATGTACTGACACAAACATATCTAGTGTATTTTATACAAATATAACTGATGTAAATGACAAAACAAAGTTTAAGGCTGATGTCTCTATTCATTTTCACAGAAGCAAAGCAGCAGATGTTATAAATAAAAACAGTTAACAATGTTATTGAATAGAATATATTAAAACCGTTATTGCATCTTTGTTGTTTATGATTAATTCGGTGCTTGCACGTACACCGCTTTTATTAGATATTCAAATAGCTGCAGTACTCCGACTTTGCCACGAGGAAAAGTGCGTATGTCTGTTCAGACCTTGACGTGGCGGTAAGCACTTTTCCACGTCAAAGACCGTCTTTATAAATATGAGCTTTGGCGTGGATTTAAGCGTACGCACACTCTAAGATCAAATCTGAGCGTACGCACGCTTTATAAATGAGGCCCCTGGGCTGGGAAACTTCGGTCCTGGAGGGCCACTGTCCTGCAGAGTTAGCTCCAACCATAATCAAACACATCAGAACAAGCTAATGAATGTATTTTAAGATCACTAGAAAGCTACAGGCAAGTGTGTTTGATAAGGGTTGGAGCTAAACTCTGCAGGACAGTGGCCCTCCAGGATCGGAGTTTCCCAGGCCCGCACTACAACACAAACCTATGTCTGAATCAAATGCAATATATCAATGTGTTTCAAGTGTTTTTCCAGTTTCATTCAATGATTTATTGACATTTTTTGACAGATTTGTAATTTTGAATTGCTCTCTGAACTTTGTCTTATGATATGTGAATGGAGAATTTCCTCCGTAATTCTGTACCATTGTTGCGCAATGTTGCCTTGAGGCAACGGAATTTTTTTATTTTTTTGGGGGGCGGGGTTGTGGTGTGAGGAGTGGTCAAAAATGTTTTATCTATAAAATGTTCCCAAATAAACCAAAAGATGATGTGGAATATTTTTTATCATGTACCATCAAAATGCATGCAGTAGTAGAGGGTTAATGAATCCGGGTATGTTTCTCAAAATGTTCATGATGTCTAAACAAATCATTCACAGCTGTATTGTAGCAGTATTGTATTGTTTGGTTTATATTTCTGTTTCAGGTGCATCTGGTGTTGGATCAGATGAAGTGTCTGTGTCAGTGATGGAGGGAGATTCAATCATTTTTCACACTGGTGTTGAAAGAAACCAACAAGAAGATATTAAGTGGTATTTCCACAGCACTCGAATTGCTCAAATCAATGGAGATCTCAGTTTTATCTGTACAGATGTTCGGTGTAATGCAGGTACTGAGAGATTCAGAGACAGACTGAAGCTGGACAATCAGACTGGATCTCTGACCATCATCAACATCACAAACATAAACTCTGGAGATTATGAGCTGAAGATCATCAGAAGCAGCAGCAGCAGTGAAAAAACCTTCAATGTTATTGTCCATAGTGAGTCATTAATACATTATATATATATATATATATATATTTTTTTTTAATATTTTTTTTATAGTTAAGCTCAGATGGAGATGACAGCGTCTAATCATCTCTGATAATTATCTGTTCAAATGAGGATTTGAAACAAAATAAGTATGTAAAATGTGTTTATAAGTACAAACCATGCATTATTTTTGTAATCAAAAGTCAAGAAAAGGTGTTGCTTTCATCTTCACAGTTCTTTCATGTTGTGGAGTTTGTTGTTATTTTCAACAGAACGATCATTCAGCAGCTGTTGGTTTGTGTTTCAGGTGTTCCTGCTAAACGTGATGAAGTGAAGACAAACAAGGGAGAATCTGTCACTTTAGATTCTGGTGAAACAAGAAAACCAAATCATGTGATGACATGGTTTTTTAAAGACAGTCTCATTGCTCAAATGACTGGCGATCGCAATAAAACCTGTACAGATGTTCAGTGTCACGATGGTGGTGAGAGATTCAGAGACAGAGTAAAGGTGAATCAGACTGGATCTCTGACCATCACAAACACCACAATCACAGACTCTGGACTTTATAAACTGGAGATCATCGTCAGCGACAGCAGCTTCAATATCACCAGAGTGAAGAGATTCAGTGTTAATGTCACTGGTGAGTAGCCTATAATTTAGTCATTCAATGTGTTTTCTTTGACGAATTTAAAAAAACAAAGTCTTATTTATTTATTTATTTTTTTAAGATAAAAAGATTTTAAGATATGGTTAAATACTGAATGGGTTGTCGTTCACTCTCTGTTTCTCTTTAGCTGTTCCAAATTCAGGTCTGTCTTCAGGCGTTGTAGCAGGAATCAGTTTTGTTGTTCTGCTGGTGGTTGCGGCTGTAACTGCTGGTTTGATTTAAAGTGTCCATGGGAGATATAGAAGAGCACCACAGAATGTAAGTATTTCATACAGCTGATGATTTACTGTGGGGAAGAAACAACTTATATAACTTATATAAGTTATAAACAACTTATAAGTAATTATGTTCTTAATGTAGGGTGTAACATAAATGTACACTATGAATACTAGGGGTGTCCCTGAGTAAGGATTTACATAGTCGGAATTTTCGAATCTTGCCAATAGTCGACTGATAGTCGAATCATATGTTTGGGGGCGGGGTCAAAATACATTACCAAGATTCAAGTCAGACATTCGACAGTCATTACTGACGTTAACACAGGGAAAATGTGTATCGGATGCCTCACAGATACAAACGGGGTAAATAATGTTTTATGTTTTGATTAAAAGATAGCTAACATTAAACGACAGAGAAACCATAAGAATTCACAACATTTTTTACAATAGTGCTCTCAATATAACGTTATGTAGCCTATATGACAGTTATTAATGTTCTGCATTTCTGTTTTGAGCTGCGCACGTTGAAGATGACCAGTAGAATGAAGCATATGATAGCAGATTGTATGTGAAATCAGACATTTGAGCACCCCCCTATAGCCAAAATGGCATGATCATAACACCTCAGCGAATATTCAACTGTGAGATTGGGAGTCGAATCAGGCTTCTCCTATCGAAGCATCGAATCGTCGACTATTCGGGGTCACCCCTAATGAATACCTTTTTTGTCCTTTATATTTAACACCACAGAAGCAGATACTCACCAGTGATGCATTGTCAAAAAATTGTCATAAATCTCAAACTAAATAACAATAAAAAAAAAAACATTCAAAGTGTCTTAATAGAAAATGGCAATTCAGAAGTTTTAGATGTGGTATTGATTGAAATCACAACAGTTGAATTTTGTAATATTGGAATACACAGTCGATGACAGTTTGATGCAGTTATAGACACTGTTTTAAGTATTTTGGAAAAGTGTTTGTGTAACTGACACATCAATTACTTTTATCGTATGAATGTGTTTATTTTTTATTTATTTATTTATTTAATTTTTTCAGGGGAATGATGTTAATAAAGAGATTGCTTGGGACACGGAAGGAGGAGGCTGCCTACAAAAAACAATGTAACAACATTTATAATTTTGATACTTTAATTGAAAGGGACGCTAAAGTGAATTAAGAAAGGATGGAAAGAAGAGGATCCATTGAAACTCTCTTCAAGGATTTCTATTTAAATTTAAAAACTTTTTTAAATCAATTAAAGCATTTAGAATTAAAGGTGCTGTATGTAAGTTTTTGACTCTACTAAAGCATAAGAATACCATAATATGTTTGCAGATATTTAAGAAACATGCTAAGTTAACATACTTGTTTATCTGAAAAACAATGCTACAGTCAGTTATTCTGTGAAAATGTGTGTTCTGGGATGGAATGTCTGTCTTTGTTTTGCTTTGTGAAACCCGCCCACTGCCAGTTTACCCAATTGTATTTTGGCACCCTGGGTTGCCATGGCGGAAAAAACAGCGTAGGCCTATTTCATTTAATTCATATTCATGTGCACTTGTTCCTGTTGGTGTCGTTAATCTAGCAACCTGTGTGTGCATCAAGTCTGAGGAGGAGGGGCCGGGTGAAAAAAAAAAACCCTCTCCAATATTTTGAATTTGGACTGCAATACCTAGTTCAATATTGTCAATCCTACATACAGCACCTATAAACAGTATATGAGCAATAATGTAAGAAACGAAACAATGCATCACTAGCAATAGATTAGTGCTTGATATTTTTCAGTATATGAATGAATGAATTAAGCATTTATATAGCGCTTTATTGTGTATTGCTATACACCCAAAGCGCTTTACAATCATATAGGGGGTCTCTCCTCAACCACCACCAGTGTGCAGCATCCACTTGGATGATATATGCATTTATCAAAGCTGATAAAGTGTTCTACTGGAATAATGAGCGATCATCTCTTTCTTATCTTTTGCACAAAGACATAATAATGCTAATCTGTTATGATCTGTTTTACACAATTACCTCACCAAGCAGAGCATTATCACAACAAAAATCACTCCTCACACATGCTTAGTGCTCTTCATGTTTCTACTGGTTTTGACTGAAATCATTATTTTACTAATGTAGCCACTAACACTAACCCCGGCTGGACCAACTACTGTATAAATAGCTGTTTTTTTATGTCCCCCAGCTACACTGGAACCAAAACCAGCCTTAAGATGCCTGGAAATGAACTGATTTATTTTTAAATTGGTGAAATACTTTACTGAGATGTTCAGTGCCTTTAACTGGATGTTAAATTATTTTTCTCTGGCATTAAATTATGTTCCTTGTTCCTTTTTCTTTTTAGAATTAGTCTTTTGTTTGAAGCTCATTTTAAATATGTAAACGGCCTGTACGTAAGAGATATAGACAAATCTGATACTTTGAATCAATTGCTTTGCAAAATTTTTCACTATTTCAAAACGATGGTGACGCCTACTGCCCAGAATGGTGTAAATGCAGTGAAAACTCCAAACGTACATAAAAACACCTTTACAAACCAACTGCAAGCATTTTATTGAAAATGTAATCTATTAAATAGCTGCTTCTTTTCTTCATTTTTGTTGTTTTTGACCAAATAAATGCACAATAAATGTATTGGAATCTCCAACTTTATGTGGACATTGCATTTTATTTTCAATCTGTTCAAGAAACAAGAGCGTAAAAAACAATGATCTAAAAAGACAAACTCACACCTACACGCTGTTTTTTTTTTGGTACATTTTCATGCACAACATCCATCTTTGATTTATGTAAGAAAACACAAGATCAATTAGGAACCTGTGAATGTGACAAATTGCAGACAAATTCCACTATGTTGAACAGAAAAAAATATATATAGATATTTCACCATAATGTCTTTAACTGAATGTTTATCTGAATGTCTGTGATTATTTCCCAGTGTAGGACTGCAGCATCAACACAGAAGCACAAGAAGAGCAGTAGCTTGAGGAAATTACATCATGGCCTACATTCAATTCATATACATCACATGACTTTTTAAACAGTTGAATGAGCAAACATATGCACAGCTGTGAGGTTTTGAAACTTTACAAATTTCAGACTTCAAGGAACAGAAATAGGCTACAATATTTCATTATTTTCTTTACCAACTGCAATAATATTAAGTTATAGCTGCAAGCAGTGATTACTGGGGTTCAAGCAATTTAGGTCACTTAAGCACATAAGAAAAAATACATTACATATTATTTAGCAAGCCTGTAACCACCTAAATCAATTATTAAAACAGCATTTTTGGCAAATTCCCAAGATGGCACAGTCTGAGGTCGAGGAAGATTCAATCTTCGTGCACCCTTAAAGAACTTAACCATCAGGGCTGTGTTTCCCAAAAGCATCGTAAGCTTAAGTACATCGTAGACCAATTGAAACCAATGGAGCTACGATCAACTTAGGCTTAAGATGCTTTTGGGGAACGCAGCCCAGGTCGTTTCTGCTGATCGATTGGCCAGCTTCGAGAGAATGGTTCGCTGCAATAGCTTCCACATACTCGTTGATCGTGGAGGGGGCATGGCCCTTATCCAGCAGCTCTTGCAAAAAGGTTAGCATGTGGGACATGTCACATGATATCGGGTCCAAATTCCGTGCAGATCTTAAGGAAGACCGACCATATTAGGCTGTAAAGTCGTCTTGTAGATGGCACTCTTGCCTCCAAAATGGTATTGCTTACTCTCTTTGGGAGCTGATTAAAAACCAGTCCTCGGGCAAACGTGTGAGAGGATCTACGTGATAGTTAACATCTTGAATGACCGGAACATAAGCGAGTGGTTCAGACGTATGAGATCCAGAATGGGTCTGAGCTGCCACCTCTCTTTGGAATGAGGAAGTAGCAGCTGAAAAAGCCTGACTTGCTGTTCACTGAGGGCACTATTTCCACAGTGCTTTTTACAAGCAATATTTGCACTTCTTGTCAGAGAATGAGTGCTTCATTGTCTTGAACAGAAGTTTGAACAATGCCTCTGAAGCGAGGTGGACTGTGAGAGAACTGAAGCGAATAACCTTGCTGAATTGTTTTCAAAACCCAACTCGCCACTCCCGGAATGGCTGCCCAAGCCATGAAACATGAGGCGAGAGGGTTTATTTTTGCGAATGAGAGCTTGCAGAGAGAAGGCGGGGAACTTCCATTCACATGAGTGTGTGAGAGAGTGTGAAGAGGAAATTTGCTCTTTATTGTATGTGGGTCCGCTTTCACAGCAGTAAAACATTCTGGTGTGCGCTGCACCTGCAGGACGTGACCCGCTGGTAACGAAACTTCCAAAAGCTCTTTAGTGTTTAAAAAGCAAGTTTAAAAAAAATATAATAATAAATAAATAAAAACATTCCTTTCTTTCTGAGAAAGAGATTTCCACTTTTAATTTGTGAATATTACAGGTCTCAAGCAGTCCCTTTTATTTTGACATCCCTTCTGCCATGACACCAAACAATGCCTCTTTGCTTAAGTTCCTTAATCAAGTGTCTTGTGTAGCAAATTAGCTCAAAAGGGAAATGTAGACAATTAATTACAATTCATTAATTATTAATAACAATTATTTATATCAGCTGCCGGCAGTAACTAGCAAAATTAAATTGCCATCAACTAATCTGTTCATCCAGCGAACATTCAGTGTAAGTTTATATCAACTGTAGGAAAATATATTTTCGTGGCCACAGAAAACACTTTCCTACAGTATTAATGCATTACAGTATTAATGCATCCGAGTGTGTGCAGCGCATTTTACGGAGGACTGTTTCCTGAACCTGATGTAGCCTACAATGTGAACACTATAAATGGCTGTGAACACTATAAAGTGGGGCAATTCCAACATCACGAGGACAGTCTGGTGCTTCTAATTCACAGCCTGTAAGTATGTTTCGATATTTAAAGAATTTGCTACTGACTATTCAAACGCAAATTTTTAGCAGTGTTGTTTGGCGTTTCTCCGATCACAAATGCAGACATGGTGTTATGTTTACGCGACTGTATGAGTCATTATTATCAGTAATTATGTCCTCACTGAATGCAACAAATGCCTCGTTTACAATGGTTTTTATTGTTTTAGTCTCGTCGCGCCGGGACACGGCATCACAATCTGGTAAGGGGCGTAACATTTCAGTCTCACGCTTGAGGTATTCGGCCAATCACAACGCACTGGATAGCTTTGATGAATGGAAAGGCAAGGCTGAAGCCACAGACTGGCCAGGCGGGTCACTGATGTGAGAGCTTTATCTGCTATAGAGGTCACACCTCTGGGGATCCAAAGAGCCAATGGTTTACAACTCTTTGTGTCTGAACATGGTAATTTGCATTTGTAATTTGACTGAAAGTGAAAGTGACGTGACATACGGCCAAGTATGGTGACCCATACTCGGAATTTGTGCTCTGCATTTAACCCATCCAAAGTGCACACAGCAGTGAACACACACCGTGAACACACACCCGGAGCAGTGGGTATGCTGTAACACAGTTGGGGAGCAGTTGGGGGTTCGGTGCCTTGCTCAAGGGCACCTAAGTCGTGGTGTTGAGGATGGAGAGAGCGCTGTACATTCACTCCCCCCACCTACAATTCGTGCCGGACCTGAGACTCGAACTCGTAACCTTTGGTCAGAGGAGAACTGGACCCCCGACTGAGCCTGGTTTCTCCCAAGTTTTTTTTCTCCATTCTGTAACAGAGGGAGTTTTGGTTCCTTGCCACTGTCGCCTCTGGCTTGCTCAGTTGGGGACACTCAATTTCTAGCGATTATCGTCAATTTGATTTTACAGATACTATTTAAACTAAACTGAGCTAGACAATGACATCTCTGAATTCAATAATGAAATGCCTTTAACTGAAAATTGAGTGTTTAATCTTATTATTATACATTACTGACACTCTATACTCAATGTGATACTGTTAAGTGCTTTGACACAATCTGTATTGTTAAAAGCACTATATAAATAAAGGTGACTTGACTTGACTTTGGATTACGAGTCCGACTCTCTAACCATTAGGCCACGACTACCTAGATGGTCAGAGATCCAGTCTGATGATCCAGCTTCAGTCTGGGTGTTGATGCAAAAACTACTAAAGATTCATATGACACTAATATGTTGCATAATCAATATAAAATATACACTCTCATTTAGATCATCAGAAGATGAATTCATAGATACTAAACATGGTGTAGGTGAGATTACATGAACGACTGGTTATATCATAGGCATGCATAAAACAGTATACAAAAAAAGACAGTATACAAGAACAATAGCAATATACACAATGACCTGAGGATATGTGTGTTCATTCACAGAAAGGTTTTTCTGTGAATTAATTAGAGAAGAGTCCATTTTTATGGGCATTATGTGTCTTTCCTAAGGATAAATGGAGTGAGAGTCGCTCTGCCCGCATTCCTTTAGGCAATAAAACTAGTGTTATCAGATGGTTTGTCTTAGGTTGCCATGGAACCAGAGGCCTGTTCTGCCCTTTTTAGTTGTTAGTTACATTTCGGGGAAAGAGTCCATAGACTCTCATGGTTGGCCCTTTGGTTAGATGAGGGGGCGTTAGAGCTTATTTGTTAATACAACGTGAGTCACAAAAAAACATCTGTTAAATGAATAACAAGTAAATGAATACATGTTATTTACATGTGAGATTCAAAAAGACTTTTGATATTCATCTATGGAATGCTATGAGTCTTTTTGTAATCTGATCATTTAACAACAACACTCCAAACAAAGAACACTGGAATGAAAGTTGTGACAGAGGGGTCCAAAGCTGAGAGGGGTATGTTTACTTCTTTGATGTTGTAAAGTCTTGTTGTTTTCAACTGAAAGATCCCCCAGTAGCTGTTTGTCTGTGTATCAGGTGTTCCTGCTGTTGAAGTAAATCAAATAATGACAAAATCTGTGACTAAAGGAGAATCTGTTACTTTATGTAATAAAAAAATAAGTAAAATAAAAAATATATGTGATAATATGGTATTTTAATGACATTCACATTACTAGTGCAGATGTCTAATGTAAAGATGGTAATGGGACATCTGAAGCTGGATCATCAGACTGGATCTCTGACCATCATAAACACCACAACCACAGACTCTGGAGGAAACTAATCTGGAAGAAAGATCTCCAAGAGAGCAAATGACAGCACTATGCCCAAACCTCTCCCCTCTCCCACAGCAGGTAGATTCATCTTTGAGCGATTGATGTTATGTATTGGAACTGAACCTTTTTCTAAATTGGATTCTCATTGTTTGATTATGTAATTGGTATGATACATTTTTACATGACAAAAAAAAAGTGTTATATTTGATTTATTATGAACTCTCCTGCAATCTTTATGACTAGATCATGTGGAGGCTGATGTTACGTCAAATCCATGGCCAGGATAGTACAAACTGAAGGCGCCCGGATGAATGAAGCTTTATTGCTATTGTAATACTTTATTGCTGTTATTATCACTCATATAGAGAGTTTCCCGTGACGTCACATTTCCAGTGGGACACACCAACTCCTGCTCTGCTTTTTTGGTTTACTGTCTTGGACTAGCTATCTTCCCGTGTCCTCTGTGCTTCCTGGACCTTGTTTCCTAGCTACCTTGTTTTTCTCCCTGTCTTCTAAGATTGAATTGAATGACTTTTTTGCATGTTTTGTAAAGTAAGGTCCCCCTTTGCCATCATTATACTCCTGAATCCCTTTCTCTTTTTGACAGCGTTGGAATCATGGAGGGAAGATATGAGGAAGTTTTGAATCTCCGCACTTATGGGTTCCCTGTGCAGTACAATAAAACTGAACGGCAAACTTTGAAACATTTTGCTGCAAAGTTCAATGACAATGGTTAGTGACAATGTCAGTTTTGTGGCAGAAGTGCTTTGAATTCGGTATAACTTGAACACAAAATTTGAAATTGGAATTTTATATAAATTAAGTAGGTTAATTTATGGTTGCAGATGGCATGCTGTAATATGGGAAACGGAAAGAAGTAAAGACCAAGAAGGAGTGCAATTCCACATCAGCCCCATTGATGGTCACAGTGGGAAATAAAAAAAATGCAGTGTGTGCCAAGTATCACTGGCCAGGGATGACTGTGGACATTCAGAAATGGGTAACAATTACATATTCTATAATAATATTCAAAAGATCACTTTACCTGTATTTTTGTTTTTATCTGTATATGTCGTTCCAAACCCGTAAAACCTTTGTTCATCTTCGGAACACAAATTATGCGCATTAATCCGCGTGCTGAAGCATTTCCGTGTTGTTTACATGAAACGGAAGTGCGCGCATGCGCCGTGATACTCGCCTGGATGAGAAGGGGTAGAATTGTTGAATAAAGTCTTTATTTGTTTTCTTTGTGCACAAAAAGTATTCTCGTAGCTTCTAAAATTACGGTTGAACTACTGATATCACATGGACTATTTTACCAATGTCCTTGCTACGTTTCTGGACCTTGATCGTGGTAGTAACCTTGCTGTATGGGAGGGTCAGAGAGCCAGGGGCGCCGTAAGGGGGGGAAAAGTTAGGACGATTCTAAGGGCCCACGATGGGAGGGGGCCCCCCGAGGGAGAAATGTGATTTCTACCGAGGGGAACGCTAGAGCCCTGCATTTCAGCCCGACCCCGACCGGGCTTTGATCGGGCCAATTTTCACGTCATAATTCAGACTTTTAGGCTTCTCCTTATGTTTATATTTTAGACATCCATCAATTAGTGATGAAAAAAATTGCCGCATTGGTGGAAACAACACGAGACCGTGTCGCGACTGTCAAGAGCTCTCGACGGTGTTTAGAGTCCCGCAGCAGCAGCAGAGAGCCGTCAGCGCAGCTGAAGAGTTCTGCTTCAAATACACGCAATAAAGCTTGCCATAAACCCCAGCAAAAGTAATTACCATGAGTGTGTCAGGAGGAATTAGTAAAGAGATATTTGAATTATTTAAATAGTGTCAGTGTCAGTGTCAGTGTCGCAAAGATGAAGAATCAGATGAAGATCCTGACTCATCTCCTCATTAGACGCACCTTTAGAGAGAAGTGCATCTTCACGGATTATAATGAAAGAGTTTTTGTTTTCGATTTGATTTATTTCGTTAAGTAGTAATTTAAAGCTTTCTATAGATATATTTATCATGTCTGTGAGTCATGTATTCACTGACTTTCGGTTCATTTTTGTGAAGTGCTCCTGTTCAAGATGAGACATTGTTTTCTTTATTTTATAAAATTATTTTATATATTCAGGGCTCTAGACTGCGACCATTTTTTTGAGAGTGTGCGAGTAAAAATTTGAAGTGGTCGCACTTTGTGTCACACACCGCACGCGTAAGCAGAGCAGAGGCAGTGCAGAAGCAGTGTGTATGCAGAATGGGCGCGTCAGCACGAGCGTGAAGGTGCGCGCAGCAGACGGAGCACAACGGAGGATTTGGTTTTCAAACTAAAGTAAAAGACCTCTTCTTAAAACAGAGAAGGTGAACATGTTGGTATTCTTGTAGAGAAAACAAGCAAGTCCTGTCAGCGACAGACAGTTTAGTTTGTCTTTTTGTTTTCGTTTTGAAAAGCTTGTTATCTTGGCTGTTTACCTCACGTTACACTATGGAGGCTTTCCTTATTTTTTTATTATTATTATTATTTGATTCCTCAGTGTTTGCTAAACATTCTGTTATGTATTAGTCGGTATAATACAGCATGTGATGTGTACTATGCCTCCTTATTCGTTTTTGTTAATAAATGTTATGTAAGCTATAGTTTGTCATTGTAACTACTGTTTTATTGTTGTTGTGCTTTTTAATTGAGAATACCAATGAATCCATCTTTTGTTTTAGTCTTAAAAAGTGAAAGGTGTATAGATATAAGCAAAACAGACCATTATCTTTTCTTGTAAAGCTGACACCAAAATCTTTTAAGTGAAAGCAAAAAAAGGAATTCCTGCCACAAAATATAAATCACAAATAATACTGATGAAAAATAACGGGTTGAATGTTGAACACTTTCGTTACCATATAACTATAAACTATGATAAAAGTTCATCAGCATGCATTGATTAATCAAATTGCAGCAAAAATTACTGCAAGTTGTTTCAATTGAAAAAAATGCAATTGATTGCACTGGTGCCTCCATGTTACTCTCCGCACAAACTATTGGATGCAGCGCACATTTAACTAGATTTAACGTTAAAACATTGTTATATGCTTGAACAGTTTTAGTACATCTATAGATTTTATTTTAGGCAAGTCGTGATGATTTGAGAAGGCTAAATTGATCAAACATGGCTATGATCAGCTCACTGTCTGCCGTTGGCCGCTTGGTCGTTACTTTAAGAAAGAAAAAACATATTTAATGAACAAAAAAATGCTCCAAACGTTTTTCTAAATTAACTTTATAAAAAACCAAAACGAAATATTATCACTTTGCCATTACATACAAAACTGAACAATTTTAATAGCTGAAACAGTATATTCTGATTTGGGAGAAGGGGAAAAAAAGATGGGCTCGGGAACTTCGGGATTTCTATAAGATATAACACCCAATGCTTGTCCTTCTGTGAATATTGTCAGTGTTGTTCCTTAAAAGTTAGGTGTGTGTTTAAAAATAACTCCGTTCAGTCCTTCCAATGAAAGGTTTGGAAAAAGGAAAATGATACGTGTCTCCACTTGCTGAGAAAAATGCCTGTTTTGCGCTAAATGTCAACCTGTCACAATAATAGTAATCCTTTGCGTCTTGCTGATGAAAGTTTCATCTTTGGACAACTCAGTTCCTCTGGGTCAAGTAATACACCTAACCTGTTTGGTCCAAAAAAAAGAGCCATGAACATCAACAGACAAAAATTATATCTTTACAACATTTGCCTTGTCCACATGAACGCATGTAAAATAACATTCACTTGTAGAATTTATTGTTCAATACGGCACAATAGTCCATATTAACACTCTCAAATTATGGAAAAATAAATGAACTCACCAAGTCCGGGGGATGGGGGTCCCATTGATTGACATCGACCTCAAAACGATTAGTCTCTCTAAAAAACAAGTAGGTTTTTCAGGTTGTTTGTCACACTTTTGATTAATTTTAATATATATATATATATATATATATATATATATACAGTATATATATATATATATATATATATATACTGTATATATGTCTTACTCTTGTTTCATCGTCTCAGCCTATCCGCTGTTGCTACTTGTTCTTCTTCTTGATTTTATAGTTCCCTCGTGTAGCCTAACCCAGAAGATCAAACAGGTATAGGTCAATAGGATTCAGAAGACAGGATTCGACTGCTGGAGAGATAAAAAAAAATAATAATAATGGCAGCAAGCAACTGAGTGAATGATCACACAGAGTCTGAGTTTTTATACAATGAAATTAATAAATTAGAGGTTAGAGCTTCTTAATTTGGTTAGTGATCACTTTAATAGTGATCTCAAGTAATTATAAAACATTAAAGATATGAAAGAGCTGCTTACTCTAACAATATGCAATGAAGGTTACATTTTCTTTTGATTTACCTAGTTAAATCCGGGTGTGTTTAATTAGGGTTGGATCTAAACTCTTCAGGACAGTGGCCCTCCAGGACCGAGTTTGGGCACCCCTGGTTAAAACCTGAATCGGTTTGTCGCAGCCTGAATTCGTAACCTTAGTTCAACTGAATCAATTTCCCCATGCATCTTCTGTCGGCTCAATCTCGGTATTGGTGAAATTACACCAGCAGTTAAATATAGCCTACATGTTGTTTGAACAAAATTATTGCTAGGGACAATTTAGTAGTCACTGGATATTGGTAGCCAGCGTCATTACTAAATTATATGCCCTTGGAGAAATCTCAATTGTTTTCACTTCATTTTCGGATTTGCAAGTAATCACACCAACATTCAAAGCCCACCAGATGGCGCCACTCACTACAATAAATAAATGATGCCAGAAATTGTCCTACTGACCTGCACCTGCAGGACAAATAGAATCTTTAAAATTGAGTTTGTTTTTATTATTATTAGGCCTATATGGTTGAATATGCAGTATCCAATATATTTATTTAACCAGGAGCAGACAGTGATAGATACAGAACACGGTCAAGGGTGAGATACATTTTAATAAAGTTACAAATTTCCATGGGTGATTAGCTAAAAAATAGAACATTTACATGAGTTTCTGATGCTATGATAACCACACAATTAAACTAAAACAGAGCAACAACATTTCAGACATGAAGAGAGTGTATGTGCAAAAAAAAAAAAAAAATACAGATGAAGTCTTTAATGTGACACAAGAGTGACAACAAAACAGAGATTGATGAAAAACATCCTGGCAGAGAATAAATGTGAACTAAAAAGTATGAGTCAGGGGTCCGTATGAGCTCTAAAATATATTTGATCATTGCTGATTATTTCCGTCGATATATGCATACACAGGCTCCTTTGATTTCTGCAAGGAAACACAAACTCAATCAGGAACCTGCTGATGAGACAGTTAAAAAAAACATTTAAAAAATAATAATAAAATAGAAGTTTGCTTCAAATTCACTCAGAATGAATATTAACTTGAGTCCAACCTTTATAAGTCCTTATTAAAGTTTCTGCAAAATAATTTCTTTGACTGATCATGCTTTTAGGAATTTAACATTTTAATTGTTTGTTGCCTATACAAGGCTATTGTTTAATTGTCGCTAACGTATTTGATGTGCATATTTTTATCTGTAGGACAGCCTATATTTTCTATATTTTCACAAACATAAGAGAGGCTTCTCACTGCAGAGCCAATGGGTGGAGTTAGAGGTTGAGCTGAACTAGGTTAAGCTCCACCCATTACATCCAGAGAAGGGGTGCTGGATTTAGCTCGGCAGTGAGCACCACTTGCAAAATAATAAAAGTTATTAAGCTGGAGTGTGTACGTGGGTACGGCCGATCATTCACATCTGAACATAGCACTAAAAACTCTGTGGTAAATGAAAAGCGGACGAGCATAGGGCACACGGGGCCGGATTATCCATAGACGGGATTGGGCGAGTGCCCTGGGGCACCAGCCAATAGGGGGCCACCAAGTGATAAAAATAATGACTAGACCTTTAAAATATTTTTCATGTTTTGTATATATATTATTTTGCTGGAAGAGAGGCAGATGCATAGAAAATTAACAGTTAATGATACAATATATACAGAGAGAATATAAAATATATGCACACATGTAAAGAACTGCGATTGGGTCAGGTCACAGTGTAATTGTGCCCTCCCCCCAGTCAGAGTCGAGCCCGCCAATTTATATTATTCAATTCACAAAGGATAGGCAGCATTAGCGGTTGTGCAAAACGTAAATTAAAAAAAGAGAAAATATCACGGCACATAGCCAGGGCTCTACAGTGCGACTGAAAAGTACTGCGTGCGACTATCTAAACATACCCAATCAGCATATTTGCTGAGGGGAGCTTCAAAGATTTGTACTTGCGTGTTTGTGCAGCGTTGAGTAATGTATCGCCGACATATGTTGATTCCTTGAATGCAATGTTAATCAGAATCCACTCACTGCTCAAAATACTTTTGTTCATTGCTGAGTTATGCAAGTTTAGCTCAAAATCCTCTCGTTATAACAAACAAAGTGTAGACAGGGTGTAAATAAAATATTCGTTGTGCTGTTTTGCTTTGTGAGATTGCGATGAACTGAAGTGAGTGACAGCTTTTAAAGATTATAAGGGAGTTTGATTATTGAGTTCAAAGCAAATTAAGACAATAAACAGAGCCGATCCTCCCTATACGCAGAATACGCAAGTTGCGTAGGGCCCTCGAAACAACAGGGGCCCCCCTTGCTCTCAAATATGTTTTAATTTTAGTTTTGTTTTTGAGTTTGGCCAGCGGTTATGAAAACATGAATGATCATTTATTTTAATGCGGTGCACTGTCACCCTATCTACGTAAAAATCAGTCAAACCATGTAATGTGAATGTCGTACAGTCTCTTGAAAAAGGCTCCAGACAAAAAAAAAAAAAAACGAGTTGAAAGCGTACCGAGCCGCGGAAGAGATACTGTTTCACGAGCGCTTTCTGCGAGCGCCATTCGAGACGGAGTGAAACACGGACAAATGCGTTACATCCATTCTTTCATCCCAGCCCCATACCCCCTGCCAGCGACAAAGTTTTGCGTAGGGCCCCCAGAAGTCTAGGATCGGCACTGACAATAATTAATAATTTATCAATAATAATAGCCTAAAAAATACAACACCGAGTGATCTAGCCTTATGCAAATTAATTTGAGGAAATGCTGTACATGTTAATATTTATAGGTGCAAACAGTAGTGTAAATAGAATAAAAGCATGATTTTTTCAAACCGGTCCCTACTGAAGGTAATATGATCAAGCCTGACCACCCTATCTGTTCACTGTCTGTCATATTACACACAAAACTTCAATCATCAAGCTTTAATCAGGCTGCAACATCATCTTGCAACACAGTCATGAATAATCTTACCTTTTTTTGTGGTTTCGGTTCAGGCAGTGTTTAATGATTTCCGTATATCTCGTTGATCACAACTGCATTAACAGTAATCACAGTCATGTTAAAACAAGCTTTCAATCTTATATTGAAATGTGTGCCTCAAAAGAGATAATTATTTCAACATGGGCATTAATTGCTTGCTTTTCTGACCTATTTTTCTGTGTTTCCAGCAGTACCTCACGACTGCAGCTACAATCAACAGAGATCCAGCAGCAACAGAAATCAGCACTATGTACACAAAAGTTTCGCCCTGATCTGTAATGAACAAAATAAGACATTAGTGTGAATGAATATGTCTGTCTTATCCACAACAAAACTATCAAACAATAGCACTGTATAACTGAGAGTAAATCAACGTTAATGTCAGCGCTGCTGTACCTGCATATATATGACAGAGTTGACTGATGTCCAGATGTTGAGTCTGGTTACTGATGGGATTGTTGAGCACACAGCTGTAGGTGTTTTTATCCTGATATTCCACCTCCAGAGGTAGAGAGAGACTGATGCTGAGATCAGACACACTGATGCTGGACAATAAACTGTTTCCTTTGTACCAGGAGAGAGTCACATTACTCACATTCAACACTGAACACAACAATGAACAATTCTGATGTGATGATGAAGATGATGATGATGATGATGATGATGAATACATTTGTGAAGAGTTACTGCTGATGACAGGAACAGACATACGAGCTGAAAACAAGAGAAAATAAAGGTAAATCTAGGCAACAATCCTGTTTTTGGTGTAGTCATTGAGTGTTTCTGTCATTTCAAACTACAAAATGATGACACACTTCAATAGTTATTATAGGAATATTCTGTTTTCAGTAATAGCTACCAGTTAAACTCAGTTGACAGAATTTGTAGCATTGAAGGTCACAACTGATCTCTACTCACCATAAACAGAAACACTGTATGTTTGTGATGACTTTTTCGCTCCAGTAATATCTAGTTCATAGAGTCCAGCGTGTTGAGTTGTGATGTTTGTGATGGTCAGAGATCCAGTCTGTTTGTCCAGCTTCAGTCTGTCTCTGAATCTCCCATCAGTACCATTAAATGTGGAGAAGATTTGCTGTTGTTTTTTAATTTTAGCTATAAAAGT
The DNA here is from genome assembly GCA_027422415.1 of Schizothorax lantsangensis. Classification (NCBI taxonomy): domain Eukaryota; kingdom Metazoa; phylum Chordata; class Actinopteri; order Cypriniformes; family Cyprinidae; genus Schizothorax; species Schizothorax lantsangensis. The sequence continues at coordinate 11,426,263 of CM049843.1, read as the reverse complement.
GTTTTCAGCTTCAAATTTCCACAGTATGTCGTCAGCTTGTTGTACTTCAGTAACATTAGTTTTTAAAGTGACAGAATCTCCCTCCATCACTGACACTGACTCACCAAACACACCTGATGAACAGATTTTACACAGATTAAGGCCTCTGGTGGTTTACAAATCCTGAAATCAGCTGTAGTTTGTAAATAAATGTGAATCGAAAAATTCAGAACATTCAGCTGTCTACTAGAACATAATGTATAAAGCTACAAAGTCAATTACGACATGAAAAACTTAATCTTGATATTGATACCTTGAAATTGAAGTTACATTCTCTATATCAATATTTTCCATGACATCGGTGAAGAATTTTAACATTTTAACAAAAAAAACAACATATATTTATAACTTACCAGTCAAATGCCACCAACACAAACAGAACAAAACAAACATGTGAAACATTTTCTTCAGTTGTGAAAAGTCTGATGTAAATCATTTGAGCTGTTCAACGTCTGTGTGAATCCTCCCACGGCAACGTTTGACCCTCCTATGCTGGGTGGAATGCACAAGCACTTAACTAAGGACAAATGGTTATAAATAAATTCTTGACTGCCTCTTTTTAAGACTATATGATAGTAAAGATTCTTCGTTCTGTCATTTAACACTGAACATTTTCAAAAGAAGATATTTTAAAGAATATTGGTAACCAAACAGTTGCTGGTAGCCATTGACTTCCATAGTATTTTATTTATTTATTTTTTATTTATTTTTTTACTATGGGAGTCAATGGGGAACAGTAACTATTGGGTTTCTAACATTCTTCAAAATATATATATTTTTTTGTGTGTGTGTTTATGAGAAGAAGGAAGTTCATGCAGGGTTGGAACAACCCTTTTTTATTTTTTGGGGGACTATCCTTTTAATACTGTCTGCCATCTCACATGGACTAGCAGCTCATCGTATGAGTCAGACTGAAACCTGTGGTCAGTTTTTTTTAGAAATGTGGTTTGATCTGTTGGATATTCAGACCATTTAGTGTATGCATGTTTAGTCTGTAGGTGAAGAGTTTATTCCTTTTCTGGTTTTTATAAATCTCACAGTTGTTACCCTCACAAAACATGGCGTAATAAAATGTTGAATCTTTCATAAACAGTCAAATTAGAGACACAGGACTAGTTTGACTGTTTTTGATGGATTCAGGGGTTGTTGTTTTTTTTTTTTGGACTGAAAATAACAATCTAGACTTACCTATCATGTGTCTTTGATAACATTCACAGACAGCTAAACAAAACACTGCAATACACCAGGGGCCCGTTTCAGTAAGGAGGTTCAACCAACTCTGAGTTTAAACTTGAACTCAGAGTTGACTTACTCTGAGATGGGAAACTCTGAGTTTTCGGTTACAGAACAGCTGAATTGTGTTAGTTTACTCAACTCTAAGTATGTTGACTCTGAGTTTAGCGCGTGCACCACGACTATGAAAAGTCATGATCAGTGGAGCTCCGAAATTACAATTCACCATGGCAACAGCAGATCCGCCCACCCCTAGCGGAAACATCGTTTCCTGCACGGCAAGGACTAAGCTATATCGAGTCCTCCGTAATCCGACACTAAGGGTTTTTGTTCATAGCCAATTATTTCGTTCTCTGTATCATTTATTTGTTATCTGTAAACCACTATTCGTTATTCCTGAAGCAGTAGGTTGGGGGTTGCCTTTTATTTTTGTGAACTTTGTTTTCTCCTGGTTTTTGTCTTGCTAGGGAGTTAGGGAAGACTTATGTATTTCTTTTGGGATTTTTTTCTTTGTTAGGTAATTTAAGTCTTTAAACCCCTAGTTGTGCTTTGGTTTGTTATATTTTGGCCTGGATCCCCTTCCGAACAGCTATGCTTCTTGATTTTATAAAACAAACTTGTCAACTTGTAGTAATCTCTGTTGTGGTCATTGTGAGCTGGGACAGGAGAGGAGGAGTGTCGTTGTTTTCTAATTTTATTTTTTTCTTGTCACAGGCCTTAGGCCTACTAACCTTAGACTGGGCAGGACGTGACAATTGGGGGCTCGTCCACACTTTATATTCGTTCCTTAACCATTTTTGCTTGACTGTTTTTGAATTTTCGGTAGGGGAGGAAAGTCATATGGTAATATGGAATTCGATTTAATTAAGTTTACTCTCTCGCCCACATTAGAAGAAATCGATAGGTGTAGGAAAAATATTTAATTTTAATAGCGGAATTTTACAACTTGACGGTCCCTAAAGAGCAAAAGAAACAAGTTATTAAGGACCAGTTGTATGGTAAGATAGTGGAGGCAGGTGTTTTACCTGGAGGTGCTGAAGCAGAAGGTCCCGAGTCAGAGACTGATGGAGTGGCCGCATCTGACGATGCAGATTCAGTAAGCGATGAAAAGGCTCCTGGGGTTACCTGATGGTAACTGTTCCTTTAAAGGAATTAGATATCGCCTTAAAGAAACAGGAGCACGAAACTTAGCTACTCCGATTGATAGAGTTGGAGATAAAGACAGATCGGGATATAAGGCTAAGGAAAATGGATCTGGAATCTCAAGTGCTGCGTAGTAAACCAGTCCCACCTCCGCGCACCAGGCCCCCTTCTAGTAGTTCTGAGGTTGGGCAACCTGACTTCAATGTAGGTAAGTACATTAAACTTGTACCTCCCTTCCGTGAAACCAAAGTAGACTCGTACTTTGTGGCTTTCGAACGAGTCGCGGCTAAATTAAAATGGCCCAGAGATATGTGGGCATTGCTATTACAGTGCAATCTTGTTTGCAAAGCCCAAGAAGTTTGTGCGGCTTTACCAATTGAAGATTCATTCAATTTTGACGTTGTGAAACTGGCTGTTTTGCGAGCTTACGAACTGGTACCAGAGGCGTATCGGCAGAAGTTCAGGGCTTGTTCAAAGACAGCCAAGCAAACGTTCGTGGAGTTTGCGCGTGAAAAGAAAGCGTTGTTTGAGAAGTGGTGTCTCTCTACCAAAATTACAACACTTGAGGATTTGCAAGAACTAATTTTGCTTGAGGATTTTAAGAACAGTCTGCCAGAGAGCATTGTAGTGCATTTAAACGAGCAGAAAGTCTCTAAATGGTCCAACCCAGTCTCTTACAGTAGTAAGCGTATCTATACAACGAGTTTGCATTTTCATTCGGCGTAGTATTTACACGCCAAGTCACATTTTTCGTTCACACAGCACGCAAAGCCCTCCCATTACACTTCCATTGATGGAAAATGCGTATGCATTGTATGCAGTGAATGTATTATAGTCAATGTCATCACCATCGTCCCGCCCCTTCAATCATACACAAGATTTATGTTTTTGTTTGTGATTGTATTTGGAATAGTAAAAGTATTAACTAGTAATAATGATGATGATTATGAATATATATAAAGTGCAATGCCCTGGTTTTTAGTCCTTCGCTGATTCAGGAACCACCCACTCCAGCTCGGAACCCAATCAAATCGTTTAGCGTTCTCATCATTATCCGATCTCGTGCGACCTCGTGCATCGTCGAAGCTGTCAATCATCACAACACAAAAGTATGTATTTAGCCAAAAATATGAACAAATAAATAAATAGATATAGTAAATGCAAGTGCTAATAGGATTTCTAATGCGTGTCAATGCTGTCAGCATCAAACGTTATTATTCTCTTAAGTGAGCATGCACTTGTAGGCCCACAGTGTTGCCAGGTGATTTATGTCTGTTTAAAATAATTTTCATTAAATGTATTAGAATACAATTAGTGTAAGGGTCATCTGTGCGCAAATATTACTTTTTATTGATTCATCATATGTATTTGGTTACATTATGATGAGATCACATTACTTTATGTGCATGCCAGGCATTATGTGTCGATCACAGATGTGTGGATTTTACAGGCCTGCACAATCATCACGTATTGTTAGTGTTTATTTTGGCCAACTCTTGATGATAATGAAGATAAATTAGTCTTTAATAAGTATGTCGTTTTTGAGAGGTACCCACCTCTCAAAAACTATACTTATTAATCATTAATTTATTTTTAATTTGCTTAAACTTTTGCATGTGATGTCTGTCTGTTATTCTATGCCTAATTTAGTCTTTTTGTGTTGTTTTTGTATAGTCAAAATGCCAGGTTCAACTGTTCGCCAATGCCCCCACTGCCAGTACAAGATGAATTGCCGAAACCGGTGCTGTGTTAAGGTGATTGTGTGTAACTAACACTGGTTCTTTATATGGTATTGCATTTATTTTAATTCTCAATGTATTTATGTTTCTCTTTTTGTAGTGTGGAAAATTGCTTGATTTTAAACACAGACAATCAGTACGACTGGCAAAGTTTTGTGCCCAAGCCCAACAGTGGGCAAAAACAAATATTAAGTCTCGGAATCAATCAAAAGTTCTTGACAATTTAAATGTCATGGTAAGCAAAATCCAACATCCTCACTCACACTTTGTTCTATACAAAAATAATTAAATAAGAGGCAATACAATATAAAGATGTTTTACATGTAAATACATAAACATAATACATTACATAAACATGAGAAAATTGTAATTCTTGTAAACTGACAGTTCAAATAAAAAGTAAATTGATGTGCCAGATTTAAATTGGCAGAACTCTTCTAAATAAAAGAGCTAATTAGCATTTGGTAAAGTGACACATAACTGCAGCCTGCTGCAAAAAAAAAAAAAAAAACAAACAAACAAACAAAAAAAACATATTGGCTTGGAGTGACATGAGGTTAAACAGATTTTTTAACTGTTTCTTTCAGAATTATCATAAACCATTTTTAAAATCTGTAATGTTTGACATTCTTATATTTTAGATGGAAAAGCTTAAAGCTCTTGCATATGTCCCTCTTCTTTTCCTGGGGAAATGTTCCAAGGCCCAAAAGTGGACAGCAGAGGTCCAATGCCCCCTTGAGTTCCCACCTGAGGGACATGGTGTGATGGAAAAAATGCTCATAATTTTTGAGCATATTTTACAGGGTAAGACGTATTGGCAAGCACCAATACTTATATGTTTGTCTAATATTTTAATGTGTAAAATAATTTCTGCAGCTATACAAGATTCTTTATTAAACTGCACTTTCTTTTAGAGTTTTTTTATTTAATGTATTTTAACATGACTTTTTTTTTTAAGGTTTACAGAAGGTAATGAGGTGCAAAGTCAGGATTTGACAGAAACTGTAGAAGAAGAAGAGGACATTATCTCAGAGAACAATGTAGAAGTGGAAAGACTGAAGGATGAAGAGCAGATCAAAGAACAACAGAAAGGAAGTAGTAGAAAGGAAGAACCAGAGAGGCCTGTTGAGGAAGAGAGAGACAAAAGTCCAGAAAAAGAACAAGAGTTCATCAAAAGTGATGAGAAAGAAAGTCAGGACTTGAAAGAGACTGTAGAAGATGAGGAGAACATTGTAGTGTAGGACAATGTAGAAGTGAGAAGACTGGAAAATGAAGAGCAGATCAAAGAACAACAGATAGAAAGTAGGGAGGAAGAACCAGAGAGGCCTGTTGAGGAAGAGAGATGCAAAGTGACAAAAAAGACTGAACAGGCAAAGGGGGTGAAGAAACAGGCAGAGAAAATAAAGTTTAATGCACTTGAGATGGAGGAAATGGAAAAGATAAGAGAGATGGAGGGAGTCGTATTAAAGGCAGATTGGTGAATAGAAGAAATTGAGGCGAAGCAAAGACTATAGATATAGGAAAATGTTGCACTCCTATTACTTATGAATGGGAGAAAGTGTAACGCTCAACATGGAGAATTAACCCCAGCTGCCATTAGAAGCTCTGTTGCTATAGAAATAGACAGTATTCTGAGACGCGCATGTATGACTGTGCATGCACATTGGCTGGTTTAGTCTGAAAAGTAAGCTTTTTTAAACTCTATTTGAACATAAGAAACTAAAGTTGTAAGACATATTTCATTGGTGATTTCAAATATGAAATTTAATCGTAAGCTTAGTGAACAGTTTCCACATTCAAAGAGATAGGATCTGCACTTACTGGAGATGCCCAAGAGGCGTTTCAAAGATGACCGCTGAGTGAAATGACTTGTCTTATAGGAACTTTGGGTAAAGCCAGTGCAATGAACAAGGAACAATGTGAACTCAGGCTCAATGAAAACTGTTCTTTGACATGCACTTGAACACCATGCTAAAAACTTTTTTTTTCTTCACAGCAAATCATCTGTCAACATGGCAGCAAAAAGAAAGCGCCAAAAAAAGATAGACACAGGTATAAAATGTTATACAATAAAGTTTAGCTCTGTGGTCTCAAACTCAGTTCCTGGAGGGCCACAGCCCTGCACAGTTTAGCTCCAGCTAACTCTTGCTTGGAAGCTTCTAGGGGTGCTTCTCATAATACTCAAATTCATGCTTCCTCAGTTCCTTGCTTTCCTGTCCTTAAGCCTGTGACCTGGAAACCGATCAAACGCAACCACCTTGAAGGACATCGGAATTCTCTAATTCAGGGGTCACCAGACTTGGTCCTGGAGGGCTGGTGTCCTGCAGAGTTTAGCTCCAATCCTAAGTAAACACACCTGAAGCAGCTAATCAAGGTCTTGCTAGGTATACTTGAAACTTCCAGGCAGGTGTGTTGAGGCAAGTTGAGTTAAACTCTGCAGGACACCGGCCCTCCAGGATCAAGTTTGTGGACCCCTGCTCTAATTGCACCTGAGGAGGTGAGGAACGAGGAATGAGGAAGCTTCCAGAGGAGCTATGGGCAAGAAAACACTGGTGTATCCTATACGGAAGCGACAGCCAGAGAAGCGAGAATCATGTGATCACTGTGTCGGAGGACGAGGTTCGGAGAGCACTAAAGAGAGTGAACATCAGGAAAGCGGCTGGACCTGACGGAATTACCGGCCGTGTTCTGAGGTCATGCGCTGATCAGCTTGCTGGTTTGTTCACTTCAATCTTTAATGAGTCCCTTGCTACCTCTGTAGTTCCCACCTCCTTTAAAAAATCCATCATCATCCCTGTGCCTAAGAACAATAAACCCTCTTGCCTGAATGACTATCGACCAGTGGCCCTCACATCTATAGTCATGAAGGTTTTTGAGAGACTTGTTAAGAGCCACATTAGCTCATCCATCCCTGTTACTTTGGACCCTCTTCAGTTTGCATATCGTCCCAATAGAACAACTGATGATGCCATCTCTCATATTCTCCACTCCTCCCTCACACACATTGACAGCAGCAATGGGAACTATGCAAGGCTGCTATTTATAGACTATAGCTCAGCTTTCAACACCATAGTCCCCATCAAGCTGACTTCTAAACTCACAGGCCTCGGCCTAAACACTTCACTCTGCGACTGAATTCAAGACTTCCTCACCGGCAGACCTCAAGTGGTGAAGGTAGGCCAGTACACCTCAAACTCCATCACCCTGAACGTAGGAGCCCCGCAGGGTTGTGTCCTGAGTCCCCTGCTCTACTCTCTCTACACACATGACTGCTTGTGCTCTCACAGATCCACATCTATTATCAAATTTGCTGATGATACTGTGGTTCTGGGCCTCATTTCCAACAATGATGAGACCGCATACTTGGATGAGGTGGAGAGACTTACATCATGGTGCCAGGACAACTGTCTCTCTCTGAATGTGAGCAAAACTAAAGAGCTGATTGTAGACTTCAGGAAGAGACAGCAGTGGCCCTACACTCCTCTTATGATCAGTGGGACCCCTGTGGAGAGGGTGAGCAGCTTCAAGTACCTCGGTGTAAACATCTCTGAGAACCTGACTTGGACTGCACACATTCAAACACAGGTCAAGAAAGCCAGGCAAAGACTGTACCATCTGCGACAGCTGAGGAAATTCAGGGTCTCACCATCAACCCTGAAAACTTTCTATGCAGGGACCATAGAAAGTGTATTGACTCAGTGTATCTCAGTGTGGTATGGAAACAGCTCCAGCCAAGACTGCAAGGCCTTGCAGAGAGTTGTGCGCTTAGCTGAGCGCATCTCTGGGTCTGCTCTCCCCTCTCTGCAGGACATCTACCTCAAACGTTGCAGAAGCAGAGCTGTCAAAATCACCAAGGACTCAAATCACCCTGGAAACTGTCTATTCACTCTGCTGCCATCTGGTAAGCGCTTCCGCAGCCTGATGGCAAAAACTGAGAGACTCAGGAGGAGTTTCTTCCCCCAGGCCATCAGGCTCCTGAACTCAAACTGAACTCAAACTCAGCCTCTTAACATCATGAGGACTTCACTTACTAATCACTCACAATCAGTAATATATTCACACTCATTATTATCTACCTCATACTGACAGTGTCATTTGCACACAACACTTTCTGTATTTGATATCTTATCTTATTTTTATATTTATTCTTTTTGTGATTGCTGCTCATGTCACCATGTTCAACCTGTTTGCACATTCCCCCTCCCGTACAGTCATGCTTATCTTAATATTTAATTCTACAGCATACTGTCATGCACATTCTCTTATACTTTATATTTTATATTCTGTGCTTTATATCTTATTTTTTATTCATTTTATTTTATGCATACTTCCCTTGTGTTGTATTCTACAATATTTGCACTGTCCATGGAGCGGACCTGACTCACATTTCACTGCTGGTTATACAATCTCTGTATAGTCGTGTATGTGACAAATAAAACTTGAAACTTGAAACTTGAAACTTGAAGTTCTCATCGACAAACCTGACGGACATATAATTTCTCCTCCCCCTTCACGTCTGTCATAATAATTTACATTTATATTTTACCTTTGCAGTTTAAATAAATCATACATGTCATACATTTTTACAGGGCATCTTGCTTTATTAATATTTATTATGAATGTCTTAAATAACAAACTTTAATAACATAAGGGCTGTAATGCCTTTGTGGAGGAAAAGAACACACACACACTAAGTGCAACAATACATTCCTGAGTTCTGATTTCCTGCCATAAAACCTCCTTATCTCAAGAGACTTTGTTAAAACAAGGAGAACATCTTGAATGTGGTTTAAAACAGGACTTTACTTGGTTCTTATCACTTAACCATAACTCGACCGAAACAGGACGAAACCTCTGCTAATAGTCCAGCGACAAACTTTATGGATCCCCTGATCGTTTAACGCAGTAACTCAATGATGGTATCAAGAACAAAGACTGTTTTACGGGAAAAGTCCGAGTGTTGAGGTTTTACAGATACAGCCCCAAAGTGACCTTCCTGACCTCCCGTTTCTCTCACATTCCAAACTGAAACACCCCTCAGTTTCTGTTTGGACAAACAAAGAACACACAAACTTTTGTCAGCTTTGCTAAAAGGACTCAAAGACTTTTATAAAGTGTTCCAAAAGACAATTAATAATAGTTACTGTGCTATTAAAGCAATATCCTCAAGAGACAAAATATATCAATGTGTATTTTATGTCATTTATAAGCTTGCTGTGTTATTGGAATCTATGGTATTTTTGTAATCTTTTGAGGTATAATTTTCTCCTGTACAGGAGTACTAGACTTCTAGTATCATATGCATGATGTGTTGTTTTTAATCTTTAATTTTAACCCCTTTGTGTGTTTTAGCAGGAAAACTATTAATGTGTAGGAAATATGCTGAATTTGGTTTCATTTTAATGGCCATGATAAATGCAACAAGTTGGTGTAAATGAAAGTTGACTTTTCTGATCCTAATGTATGATTAAAACACTTCTAGGAATCTGCTAAGATATGTTTTTCATTTGACGAAATAACTCAGCAAAGTATTTACATACGAAAACTGAGCCGTACGGGGCGGAGCTCCGCCCTACAAGAACTATTCCATTGGAAGAGCATCGAGTGGGAGGGGCCGAAATCTCTGGTCTAATACTGTCTCCCAGCTGCTGCTCGCTCTCTCTGCTGCTCAGCTTGAAATTCGCGAGCTTCTTGAAACTTGGAGCTGCTCCAGAAGAGCTCTCAGCCTTTAACATCTAGGCTGAGTTTTGAACATTGAACCAACACTTAGTCAAATTTCTGAAGAAACCCTTGAAAGTCTGAAGCTACGCGAAAGGAACTCAAGGAAGGACTTCGAGTGTCAGCACAGCACCAAGCAGCCAAACAACCAACAAAGGGCATCCCCAGAGTGACGTCACGCGACGACGACACGCGGGATTCCTTCAACCAGCCTGGAAACGAAACGACAGAACAGCGTCATTTCAACTTAAAAGCAAGTATCAAACGAAATCTCTATAAAGTGGCTGAATCGTGTGGTATTTATCTCTAAAGTAAAGATACTAGTTCTCCTCTTGATGATCGGCATGGGTAAAATCGTGTGGAAATAGCAAAACAGTGCTATATTTTAATCATTCTTAAATAATTCTGTATTATTATATCGTGGCCACGAAAATAAACAGAATTTCTCAGATATACAGAAACTTAACAACTCGCTGGACGATTGTTAAATCACCCGCTTCGAATGATATCATTCGATTGAATGGCCGTTTTCAGTGGATATCAGGTCACATATATGGCCAGAAGGGGGCTGCTGCGCCTTCTGTTAGGATGAGAATGATGTTATCATCGATCCACAAGGTTAATCCCTGCACGCATGTATGAAGGTGAAGTTACCACTGGAGTACCAGCAGAGGCGATCGTTTCCCCAACGTCAACAACTGCACATGGACCAAAGACCAGCGAAATAGCGCATTAAAAGATGGATTTAGATGACTTCAGGACACATATACAGGTACTGTCTCGTAAAATACTCAATTGTTCCGTGTTTATGAATTAAGTTATTAATTTAAAATTTGCTTATGGTGGGAAAGGGATCGTGTAAAAAGTCCACACATTTACCATAGTGTTACCATAGTAACTGTCGCTCGACGATGTCATGTGTAGTCAATGCACAGTGACCACAAAATATACCTTGCTTCTCCCACCGTAATCGTAATTTTACTGTGGTATTTCTAGTAAAATCCCAATAACTTCAATATTTACTATGAGTTCACCTCAGTAACCGTAGTTTTACTGTGGTATTTCTAGTAAAATCCCAATAACTTCAATATTTACTATGAGTTTACCTCAGTAACCGTAGTTTTACTGTGGTATTTCTAGTAAAATCCCAATAACTTAAATATTTACTATGAGTTTACCTCAGTAACCGTAGTTTTACTGTGGTATTTCTAGTAAAAGCCCAATAACTTCAATATTTTCTATGAGTTTACCTCAGTAACCGTAGTTTTACTGTGGTATTTCTAGTAAAAGCCCAATAACTTCAATATTTACTATGAGTTTACCTCAGTAACCATAGTTTTACTGTGGTATTTCTAGTAAAAGCCCAATAACTTCAATATTTACTATGAGTTTACCTCAGAAAACCGTAGTTTTACTGTGATATTTCTAGTAAAAGCCCAATAACTTCAATATTTACTATGAGTTTACCTCAGTAACCGTAGTTTTACTGTTGTATTTCTAGTAAAAGCCCAATAACTTCAATATTTACTATGAGTTTACCTCAGTAACCGTAGTTTTACTGTGGTATTTCTAGTAAAAGCCCAATAACTTCAATATTTACTATGAGTTTACCTCAGTAACCATAGTTTTACTGTGGTATTTCTAGTAAAAGCCCAATAACTTCAATATTTACTATGAGTTTACCTCAGAAAACCGTAGTTTTACTGTGATATTTCTAGTAAAAGCCCAATAACTTCAATATTTACTATGAGTTTACCTCAGTAACCGTAGTTTTACTGTTGTATTTCTAGTAAAAGCCCAATAACTTCAATATTTACTATGAGTTTACCTCAGTAACCGTAGTTTTACTGTGGTATTTCTAGTAAAAGCCCAATAACTTCAATATTTACTATGAGTTTACCTCAGTAACCATAGTTTTACTGTGGTATTTCTAGTAAAAGCCCAATAACTTCAATATTTACTATGAGTTTACCTCAGAAAACCGTAGTTTTACTGTGATATTTCTAGTAAAAGCCCAATAACTTCAATATTTACTATGAGTTTACCTCAGTAACCGTAGTTTTACTGTGGTTTTTCTAGTAAAAGCCCAATAACTTCAATATTTACTATGAGTTTACCTCAGTAACCGTAGTTTTACTGTGGTATTTCTAGTAAAAGCCCAATAACTTCAATATTTACTATTTACCTCAGTAACCGTAGTTTTACTGTGGTATTTCTAGTAAAAGCCCAATAACTTCAATATTTACTATGAGTTTACCTCCGTAACCGTAGTTTTACTGTGGTATTTCTAGTAAAAGCCCAATAACTTCAATATTTACTATGAGTTTACCTCAGTAACCATAGTTTTACTGTGGTATTTCTAGTAAAAGCCCAATAACTTCAATATTTACTATGAGTTTACCTCAGTAACCATAGTTTTACTGTGGTATTTCTAGTAAAAGCCCAATAACTTCAAAATTTACTATGAGTTTACCTCAGTAACCGTAGTTACGTCAGATTACATACGCCAGCAGCTCTTTTAAGAAGCCATCTCTTGTAAAGGTTCTCGTTCTCTCTCTCTCTCTCTCTCTCTCTCTCTCTCTCTCTCTCTCTCTCTCTCTCTCTCTCTCTCTCTCTCTCTCTCTCTCTCTCTCTGCTGGGAGTTTGGGGAATGTGAGGGTTCACTGGTGAGAGGAGCGTTTCTGGGGGTAGTTTTCTTTACTATTCTGTTGTCTTTTCTTTTCTTTTTTTTTCTTTTTTTCTAAAGGTTTATGTAGGTTATAGTTATAGTGCTTAATTGGTTGTTTGTTTTATTTTTTGAAGAGTAATAGTCGCCAGGTAGAAGTTTTTTGGCCTCGTGGCGGAGGACCGGGATGGAGGTTTCCTCTCTGTCACTCCGCCATGGAGTCAGGTGTGTGCCTGACGCTGGTGCGACAGTCGAAGACGTGCTCATGGCGATTGGAGAACAAACAGGATTTGAAAATATTGTATCCGCATCAAAAATGAACAAGGCCGTGGTGATTTTTCTAAAGGATCAAAGTTTTGTGAGTAAACTCATCGTGAGCGGCGTTTGGGTAAGTGGAGCATTTGTTACTGTTTCACCGTTGGTATCGCAGTCAACAAGGGTGAACATTTCTAATTGTCCACCATATATACCTAATGCATGCATTGAAAATGAACTGCAAAGGTTCGGGAAAATAGTAAGTGGAATGACATTAATTACACTCGGGTGTAAGAATGAAGCCCTAAAACACGTGTTGTCTTTTAGGCGGCAGCTGTTTATGGTTTTAGAATCGCCGACGCTAGACATCTCGTTTCGGGTTAAACATGAAGACAAGTCATATATGATCTATGCGAGCACCACTCATTTGAAATGCTTTGAGTGTGGAAATTTTGGACATAAAAAAATGGAATGCCCGCATAAAACACAAACAGAAGAAAATACTAACAAAACAAACGAAGGTGAACAGGCGGTCGCTGGTGAAGTGGGGAATGTAGATGAAAGTAATGAAACAGAGACAGATAATAGAACTGACAAAGAGCAGAGTGGAAACAATAAACTGAGTGTTCATGAACAAAGTGAATCTACTGAAGGTATAGAACAGAAGGAATCGAGTGAAAAGAAATTAGGAAAAAAATAATAATTGTAATGGAGAAAATAAAAGGAAGAATTGTGAAGAGGCAGGGATAAGTGATGTGAAAAAATCTCATTTTGAGAGTTCTGATCATAATGTTGAAGACATTGTTGAGAATCAAATCGATAATATATCTCTGTCTCAGCTCTCTGAAATCACTGATGTGACTGAAGAGATGACTGATGATGATTGTCTTTCAGAAATGTCAGATTTTCCCTCCAACTATGATGAAGAGCAGTTATATACTGTAAAAGAGATTAACGATTTCCTTGATGAAACCTTTGGAAGAAAAGTGGAAGTTAAGGATTTTTTTCCTGATGTGAAAAAGTTTTTGGCTTCAGTGATCAAGATACAAAAGACCGTCAGTTATGAAGAGTTAAGTAGAAGAAAAAGATTTCGTTTGAAAAAATGGTAACAAACTTGAGGAAAGAAAAAAATCTTGAAAATTCCTTATAGTTTATTAATGAAAGAATCACAAGGGGTGAACTATCTGTTCCTTTTTGTATTGTCCTCTTTAACTTTTCCTTTTCTGTCTTTTTTCATGGAGAGCTTTAAAATAGGTTCCATTAACATAAATGGGGGAAGAGATGTCAGAAAAAGAATGAGTTTAAATGAATACATACAAAATAAGAGTATTGATGTAACATTTGTACAGGAGACGCATGGTGATGTGAAAAATGAAGTGGAATGGAAAATGGGTTTTATTTATGAGTCATGGTACAAATGTTAGTGGAGGAGTTGCTATTTTATTTTCAAAGACAATTAATATAACCACTGTGTCTGTCAATGAAATAGAAAGAGGAAGAGTCTTGGCTGTTCAAGCAATTATAAATGGGTTTGTCTTTGTTTTTATTAATATTTATGCACCAAATACTGGTGCAGAGAGGATACAAATTTTTAAAAAGTTACATGAGTTTTTAAAACAAAACTGTGATGAAAATGTATGGTTGATTTTGGGGGGTGACTGGAACTGTACGGTAGATTTTACTTTAGATAGAAATGGAGAAGAACCTCATCCCTCTTCTGCTAAATGTTTATATAATATTATTAGTAATTCTAGTTTAATTGACGTATGGAGACTACAACACCCTACAGTTAAACAGTATACATGGGTAAAGGTTTCCCATGATCATATTAGTACCGCTAGGTTAGACAGGATTTATATTAATAAGGATAAAAGAATTTTAAAATCTACAATTTGTCCAAATGGGTTCTCTGATCATCATTTATGTATAATTGAAATAAATGTAAGGAAGTCACAAAGTCATAGTTATCACTGGCACTTCAATGTGAAATTGTTACAAGATGTGCTTTTTAGTGAAAAATTTTATATATTTTGGATTGAGTGGAAAAAAACAAAAAAATAATTATGATGATATTGTTCAGTGGTGGGATATAGGAAAAGCACAAATTAGAATATTTTGTCAAAATTATATATATAATACAAATGGTAGAATTAAAAAAAACTGTTTTTGAACTAGAAAAAGAGATACAGCAGATTGAAGGAGAGTTAAGTGTTGGAGATGCTGTGACAGTTGAGAAGTTGGAAGAAAAAAAAAAAGATTTAGCATCGTTATTTCATGAAAAAGCAAAGGGAGCTTTAATTAGAGCTCGCTTTGCATTTTTGAGAGAAATGGATGCACCAAGTTCCTTCTTTTTTAATTTGGAGCAGAAAGTAAAAGAGAAAAAAACGATGTTGTATTTGAAAGATGTAAATGGGAATGTGATTTCAGATCTTAAAGAAATGAGAAAAATTGCTTCGGAATTTTATATGGACTTATTTGGAGAAGGACAATGTGACGTTGAATGCATTGAGGAGTTACATAAAGACTTATTGAAACTCTCTGATGAACAGAGTAAACAGCTTGACTCTGGACTCCAGTTAAAAGAACTGTCTGAAGCTGTTCAAAACCTTTCAACTGGAAAAGCACCTGGTATAGATGGACTTCCGGCGGAGTTTTATAAACAATTTTGGAACCTTCTGAAGGATGATTTATATGAAGTTTTTAATTATTGTTATCAACAGCATGAATTGCCTACTAGTTATAAAAGGGCGGTTTTATCCTTATTACCGAAGAAAGGTGATCTTGGTCTGTTGAAAAATTGGAGACCTGTGGCTGTTTTATGCACTGACTATAAAATTTTGGCAAAGTGCCTTTCTAATAGATTGAAACCCTTTTTAGAATGTATGGTCAATGAATATCAAACGTATTGTATCCCCAACAGAACAATAATGTACAATCTGTTTCTTGTAAGAGACATAATAGACATTGCAAGTTTGAATGGTGAAAATTTAGGCATTTTTGCAATTGATCAAGAAAAAGCATTTGACAGAGTTAGTCATTTTTATTTGTTTAAAACACTTGAAGCTTTTGGGGTTGGTCAGAGTTTCATCTCATGGATTAAAATGTTGTATAATGATGCATCTGCAATGTTGAAAATGGGGGGTGGGCTCAGTCAGCCTATTCCAGTGTTGAGAGGAATTAGACAAGGATGCCCGTTATCAGGGATGTTGTATTCATTGGCCATTGAACCCTTACTTTGTAGGTTAAAGAAAACATTACAAGGGGTTTCTGTTGAGAAACCTATTAAGTTTGTTGCATATGCTGATGATGTCACAATTTTTCTTAAGGATGAGAGAGATGTGTCAGTTTTAAAAGAAACACTGAAAATTTATGAAAAAGCATCAACTGCTAGAGTGAATTGGGAAAAGTGTGAAGGTTTTTATTGTGGTCCGAAGGTAAATGAAAATCCACCAGATCTTCCAGGTGGTGTTAAGTGGAGTCAAGAGGGGTTGAAATGTTTAGGGGTTTATTTAGGGACTGAAACTTTTAAGATTCTGCATATGCAACAAAATTAAGTTTGTTGCATATGCTGATGATGTCACAATTTTTCTTAAGGATGAGAGAGATGTGTCAGTTTTAAAAGAAACACTGAAAATTTATGAAAAAGCATCAACTGCTAGAGTGAATTGGGAAAAGTGTGAAGGTTTTTATTGTGGTCCGAAGGTAAATGAAAATCCACCAGATCTTCCAGGTGGTGTTAAGTGGAGTCAAGAGGGGTTGAAATGTTTAGGGGTTTATTTAGGGACTGAAACTTTTAAGATGAAAAATTGGGAAGGAATTGTGGAGAAGATGTGTAGCCGGTTGTCTAAGTGGTCATGGGTGCTACCACAGTTATCCTATAGGGGAAGAGTTTTGGTCACAAATAATTTAGCAGCTTCAGCACTGTGGCACAAAATGAATGTCCTGGATCCTCCAGATGATATTGTCCATGAATTACAAAGAAGATTAGTCAATTTTTTTTGGACTGGACAACACTGGACTAAAGCTGCTGTTCTTTTCTTACCAGTAAATGAAGGTGGACATGGATTAATCGATATTCAGGCTGCAGGCAGCACAAAAGTTGCTGTACTCGAATAGGTGCTGGACTGATACCGCTAAGAAACTGTTACACAAAGTTGATGTTTGTAAATATGACTTGCATTTGTTTTTAATTAAATTAACAGAAATGGACTTAAAAGAAACATCTGCTTTTTACAAAACAATGCTGAGAACATGGTCTTCAAATTTTCAACTGAAGAGAGACCTGCCTTATTCTGAATCCTGGATAAACGAAGAACCTCTTTTTCATAATCCCTTACTTCAAGTAAAGGTGCTTAATTCAAAAAGCCTTCAGAAAGTAATGGCAAGAGCTGGATGCACAAGGATAATGGACTTAAAACATTATGATGGGTGGAAAAGCCCAGAGGAAATGTGTAATCTGACAGGAATCAAGTCCATCAGATTCATGAAACATGTAATGGATGAGATTATCTCTTTTTTTCCTTCTACTCATCGTCGAAAATTAAGAGAAGAGGATTTGAACGAAGAAGAGGAAGAGATAAATGAGGAGTTTTTTCCTGACCTCAATGTTTCTGCTTTGGTGGAAGAAGAACCACAGGACGACTCAATCCTCTCTTTCAGGACTCCAGAGATACATGGTTTCAAAGAGGCTTCAAAGAAAACATTGTATTTGACTTGTGTAAAAGTTGCTCACCAGTCAATTCTGAGAGACTGTAAAGAAACAAAGTGGTCAGATGTGTTGGGGCCAAACTCTTCTCCTAGAAGATGCTGGAGGTCAGTGTATAAGTCTCCCATTGAAAAACGAACTGCAGATCTACAGTGGAGAATTATACATTGGGCAGTAGCTACAAACAGACACGTGGCACATATTGATCCCACTGTAGAAAAGAAGTGCCCCTTTTGTGATTTAGAGGAATCAATTGATCATCTGTTCTTATTTTGTTCTAGATTGAGAAGTGTACTTCAGACGTTAGAAAACTGGATTGGAAAGCTAGGGGAAGAGTTTAATTTTAATATTTTTATTTTTGGGCCGAAGTATAAGGCTTCAGATAAGAAAAGAATTGGTATAATTAACTTTCTAATAGCGGAAACCAAAATGTCAATATGGGTAACAAGGAAAAAAATGGTAAATGAAGAAGCTTTAGTAGACCCAGAGAGAATATTAAGAGCTTTTGTGACTTCAAGGATTAGAGCAGAATTTGTGTTTTTTAAACTGACTAAAAATCTGGTTTGTTTTAAGGAAACATGGGGTTTAAATGATGTGCTGTGTACTATGATCATGAGGAAAACCTAATTCTTAATTTTTAATTTTGGTGGAAGGTAAAAAATTAAATGTTATGTATTGAATGAGATATGTGATGATGTTTTGGAAATTGTGGAAAAAAAAAATGGGAAAGAGAAACATGTAAAAATTTCTATAATTTTGTATAAATAAAGAGATATAAACGTCAACGTCTCTCTCTCTCTCTCTCTCTCTCTCTCTCTCTCTCTCTCTCTCAGCTTTTCCTTTCCTATTTTTCCAAACTGTAATCTGTAATTCATTTACACATATTTTGCTCTCTGTGGTTTATTTCTGTGGTTCATCATGGCATATTTTTAAAACTCAGAATCAAATTTTGACCAGTTCTTTCAGAAAGCTGCTGGAATTAACAGGGAACTTGAACTCGAAGCTCCCAATGCTGATCTTGAAGAAAGGTTGAAGAAAGGGTCCTTCAAAGGTTCAGCCCTTCACAGGTTTTGTTGAACACTTTTAGTAATAACTGATTTGCTTTAATGAACACATCCTTATATTATGTGTTGATCATATCTTTCGTTATTGTCCTTCTCAAATATTTTGCTCACAGATCATTTTTAACACACTGTCTCAACATGTATATATTTCTCTTCGTTTCAGTTGAAAGGGAAGACCAAAGAAGGCCTGTCATGGGATTTGAATTTGGCCATACTGTGCGTTTACGGAGAAGACCAAAAGCTGCAAAGGAATACACTTCCAATGGTACGTCTCTGTTGGTCTGAGCACCTTTACTATTTGCACAGCATTTGATGTTTCTTTAACTTTTTTAGGTTTACATACCCCACGGCCCCGCCACGAGGAACCCTCAACAAAGTGTCATGTTGAAGTAGTAATAATTCATACAATTGACCAAATCAGCAAATTCATATGATATTGTACAAGCGTACTCATACAAAATTCTACAACTTTTTCTCCTACTGCTGTTATTGGCCTTTGCCTCAACTCTCATGCAGATTGTGCTCATAGTAAGTAGTCAGAGTGTTTCATAAAGTTTATATTAAGTCCATTGTATTCTTTATTAACCTTCACAAACTGGTGCTGTCTCTTCCCGTTCTAACAGTACATGATATCTGTCCACACCTCAGCATCTGTCTATCTTTCCGTGTTGATTTTTATTGAGCATATCTGTCTAAGAAACAAGAGTCTGGAAATGCTAGTTTAACTTCTCATGTGACAAATCAGATCTTCAATTAATTTGGCCAAATCAGATCACTTAAAGCTGTTCACAGCAAGAACAAGAAATATAATGGTAAATATTTTAGCATCCACACCAACAGACGATAATGGTCTGTTTACTGTTATACACGCTGCAGTTACAGTACGTTGTTGTCTGCTATTTGTTGTTGTCAATGTTTTTATTGTTCATCATGTGATAAATTATTTTTCTTCCTGTCTTGCAGGATTTCTCACAGACTACTTAGTCCTTCTGCATCAGCTCTCCACAATATCAGCTCTTCCAAAAGCTTCCACATCTCTCTCACTCTCGTGTGGCACATCTGCTCTCAGCCCTTTACTGCCAACTTTACTGCATGTCTACTTGTTTTAATTTCTACTTTACAGTCAACACTCCCATCTCACACTCCTGTCACTGTGTATATATATATATATATATATATAATTGTTAACCATTTTAATTGGTCCTGCATTTAGTCACAATAGAATCAAACAATGATTACAGGAGAATAATAATTGTAAAATATAAAAATATTGTTCTTAATCATTTTTGCCTATTTGTTCATTAAAGGTAAGAAAATAATATATTTTCAACCGGAGCCTCAAAACTCCCAATTTGTAAAATAGTATTTTTCATCTTATGACATTTTCTGTAAACAAATTGTCTTTTTATTTTTGAATATTAGACAATGTTTTTTAAAATGGGTTTGATATTGCATATTTCTTAGTTACATGTTTGTGTCCATGTACCCATGAATTACTTTATCAATCAGTCATTGTTTTAAGTTGTTATATTACACTATAACTGATTTGTTTTTTCATAGTGGCACAAACTGGAGAGAGAGAGAGTGCTGTTCTGGGCACTATGTTTGTATTGGAAAAGTTTGACATATCAATAAACATTGGGAAATTCGTAATGTGTGTGTTTTTTTTTTTCTTTCTTTTTTTTAATATTCATGTAGTTCAACTGGCAGAGCTAAGAATGGCAAGTTTGTAGGGTCCACTTCCAGAAAACATAAAAGTGATTAATTGTATACCTTTAACACACTATAAATACACTGTAAATGTTACAGAAGCAAAGTTTAATAGCAGAAAAATACTGCATGTTTGAATAAATATCAGGTGGGGTTTTTTTGTAAGCAAATGAAACATTTAGACATTTATTGTTTATTTTTCACACAGTATATGCACACTTTTGAGTTTAAAAATTGTACATTAATTAATATTAGTGTAAACAGTGTATGCAATGGGAACCATTACACCCTTGTTTGAAAAGAAAGAAAAAAAAAACACTGTAATCAATAAATGTATTGCTGCATCAGGTTAACCACACGATGCAATCTGTTGTTACAGTTTTATATTGAGTGGAGACAAATAAATCGTATCTGTCCATTCACCACAAGAACCCGGAAGATCCTGTTATAAATGACCATATATGGACAAGTAAGTGTGACGCTTCTGCTCAATTGGGTTGCCATTGGCTTTGAAGTTCCCTTGGCACTCGCAGACGTCCCTGTGATTGGACTATCTTTTAACCCAAATTAAAAAACGCTTAATGTTCCAAAGTACGTTTTGCTGTTATTATTACGTCAGTAATACCTTCAGTTAACAATGCAGTGTTGTTATGTCGTGAGATATTACCACTTTACCGAGATCGTAACCCTAACCCCGAGGAAAACTTTTGTTAAACTACAAATACCAGCACCATGTTTTTTGCATTTGAATGGCAGAGGCTTATGGGTACTGTAGTTTAAAATGTTTAATAATAAAATGTGTGAAAATACCATCTTTTTTGAACAAAGGTATATCTAAACATGTTAATTGTGCAAACATTTATGACATATTTAAGAGGCAGGCTGAAATTTGGTATTTTAATAAGAGCACTTTTTTAAACACCTTTATACCACCTTTCCATATATGTTTGAAAACTCTGTCCAACATTATTTAATTAACATAGCATAAGTAGTTGTCCTGCCAAATTTCTCCTTAAAACTATAATCAGACTTTGATTTATAGCCATTTGAAATGTTAATTTTGTTTTGCTCTTCCAGGGGACTCTACTGGGCCCCTGAGGATGGAAGGGCAGTACAACATACACAGTTCTATTCTCAATATCACAACAAATTGTGCTGAGTCACATTTTTTAGATTGTCTTTTCATCAACTTGCCAATATGAAAGTTGCAAGTCATAGTTATCTTAGAATAAGAACAGACCCCCCAAAAATCTACATCAGTGCCTATTTGGAATGTGCTCCATTTATTTCATTAGATCAGGAGCAGGAATACAGTGTTGACAGTAAACAAAGACACCAATTTAAACAGCCAATACATACTGTGACACTTTATTGTACTATCACACAATGCCAATGTGTCATTCAGTAAGACAAGGTACAGACAGTGTGTGGTTTATGGTGCAAAAACCATACAATTCATAATACAAAATACCTAATTTGTATCTCTATGTCAGAAATGTCTCATCTTTGTCCTCTGCAGGTGCTAAACATCAGTAATGCCCATGCTCATCTTGCTTATAATACAGTACAAGATTCATGTTGATCTTTCCCTGGTAAATCATCCTCAGTTGTGCATGAAGTTCCTGAAGCAATATAGTCCATGCAGTTTCTTCTAATGCATCTTTCAGCATTCCCTTCATAACGGAGTCATTAATATGGCCACATGTTCATGTCTTAAAACTATCATAGTAATTATATGTATTGTTTACAAAATTAAATGGTGTATTTACCAAACACCATCCCTAATACAGAATATTCACCATACTTTATTATCCAACACCATGTGCAATACTTTGCTGGAGGATACAGCATAAAGACAGCTAAAGTAGCATATAAAGACAGATCATATTGAAGAGAAATAAAAATGAGTTATTTAAAACCATATTATTTTAATCAGATGAAGCCACCAGAATGCATGCATAGTGAAATGTCCTGAGCATCATAGAATCACATTCAGGTTCCTTCTCATCAGAGCTCTCCTGGTTTTCTTTCTCTTGCTTGCTTGTCCATGTCCCTATCATAATCTTATTCTTCCATGACTTTAACAATTTGCAATTGTTATCCAGCACCGTACAGTACGTCTCAGGTTACGTATGTAACCATGGTTCCCTGAGAATAGGGAACGAGACACTGCGTCCTCTAGGGGTCGCTATGGGGAATGCCATCAGCGTGACTCGTATCTGTAGCATACATACAAAAACGCCACCTGTTGGCCGGCGACAGCCTATGACGTCACTACCAGCGCGACCACAGTATAAAGGGGCACTGGGAAAATACGTCATCCACTTCTTCGTCTGAAGCTTGCGTCCGAAGCATGGCACCGCGCCTAGAGGACGCAGTGTCTCGTTCCCTATTCTCAGGGAACCATGGTTACATACGTAACCTGAGACGTTCCCTTTCGAGGGAACTTCGAACTGCATCCTCTAGGGGTCGCTATGGGGAACAGAATACCCACGCCACCATGCTGAGGGGAGTGCAAGCCAAGCACAAAAGGCGAGTACTAAGTACCAACTCTACCCGGCTACGGGAGTTGCCCCTGGGACGGTTAGACGGCTGTCAGTGACATTATCCCCTACGGCCAAAGACCCGAGCTGCATACCCTGAAACTTACCTGTTAAGGGCCGGGACTCCCGGACCCAGGGTAGAGCTCGAAGGCTTAGAATCATAAGAAAAGATTCCTTTAAGGGGATACGGCCAAGTGCCTAGGATAGTAGCTAAGTCCTGGCCTGTCACCCAGGGGCTACCACTTGCTCTGCATGAGCTCAATGAGGGAACTGTTTCAACAGACCCTTGGTAGCAACACCCTGTTCAAGTCAGTATCACTATGATACATAGGTAGAGTGGGCCCAAGGCGAAACCGGGGCCTGCCAACTCAAAGAAAGGGCACCAAGCCGCAGCGCGTAATCCCTACCATACAGGATTTTTAGAAAGAACGCAAAACCACTTGATGTGCGATCTTACCACAATGTGGATTTTTAGAAAAGTGCCCAGAGACTAGCGTGCGCACTTACCATAACATGGATTTCTTACTGTTCTAGGGAATCACAGAGGCTGTCATTACACATCGAGCAGATTAACAGGGAGGCCGAGAGAGGCCTAACAACCTGAAGTTTTCTGATTCCGAGCTCTGGGGAGCGGAGAACCTAACTCTCAGCATGAGAGGGAACTCAGACACTTCAGAAAGGAGTGGCATGCTCATATGTGACCCTCTACAGAGAGGGGAGCAATGCTAGCTCGACCAATTAGGAGAGCATACGGCTGCTGTGACAGCTCTGGAGAGCGGAGAACTCAACTCTCAGCATGAGAGACTCAGACGCTCAGAAGGGAGCGGCATGGTCATAGGTGACCCTCTATGGTGAAGGGAGCAATGCTAGCTCGACCGACAAGGAGAGCAACCTAACAGGGAGGCAGAGAGAGGCCTAGCAACCTGAGGTCGCTGAATCACAGCGCTCGTGATCTAATTCGTCTTTCAAGCCCAGAGCATTGGGAGAAATAGGTAGAGATGGGCCCAAGGCGAAACCGGGGCCTGACCAACTCAAAGAAAAGGCACGAAGCCACAGCGCGTAACCCTTACCTTACAGGATTTTAGAAAGAACGCAAAACACTTGATGTGCGATCTTACCACAACGTGGATTCTTAGAAAGTGCACAGAGCCTTAGCGTGCGCACTTACCATAACATGGATTTAAACTGTTCTAGGGAGCCGCAAAGTGCGCAACTTAACAGGGAGGCCTAAAGAGGCCTAACAACATGAAGCTGCTGACTGACAGCTCCGAAGAGCGGAGTCACAGTGCTCGGAAGGGAATAGCGTTGCTCATAGGTGACCCTCTATGGTGAGGGGAGCGATGCTAGCTCGACCATAAGGAGAGCACCTCCAAATCACAGAGCTCTGGGAAGCAGAGGGCCCAACTCTCAGAATGAGAGGGAACTCAGACGCTCGGAAGGGAGCGGCATGCTCAAAGATGACCCTCTATAGTGAGGGGAGCAATGCTAGCTCGACCATAGGAGAGCAACCTAGCAGGGAGACATAAAGAATCCTAACAACCTGAGGCTACTGTGACAGCTCAGAAGGGAGCGGCATGCTCATAGGTGACCCTCTATAGTGAGGGGAGCAATACTAGCTCGACCAGCCAAGAGTGAGGCTGCTGTGACCGCACCGGAGAGCGGAGAACCCAACTCTAACATTAGAGGGAACTCAGACTCTCAGAAGGGAGTGCTCGACCGACAAGGAGAGCAACCTAACAGGGAGGCAGAAAGAGGCCTAGCAACCTGAGACCGCTGCATCACAGCCTTCGGAAGGGAGCAGAATGCTCATAGGTGACACTCTCGATGAGGGGAGCAATACTGGCTCGACCGACCCGGAGAGCACCTGAGGCCGCTGAATCACAGCCCTTGTAAGGGAGCAGCGTGCTCATAGGTGACCCTCAGGTGAGGGGAGCAATGCTGGCTCTACCAACAAGGCACTCAGACTCAGAAGGGAGCGGCATGTTCATAGGTGACCCTCTATGGTGAGGGGAACAATGCTAGCTCGACCGTAACATCTAAATCACAGAGCTCCGGGAAGCGGAAAGCTCCACTCTCAGCATGAGAGGGAACTCAACCGCTCAGAAGGGAGCGGCATGCTCATAGGTGACCCTCTATGGTGAGGGGAGCCATGCTAGCTCGACCAACAGGGAGAGCAACCTAACAGGGAGGCAAAGAGAGGCCTAGCAACCTGCTAGCTCTGCTGACACGGACGTCTCTATGATGACAGAGCTCTGGAGAGCGGAGAACTCAACCCTCAGATGAAAGGTTGAACTCAGATGCTCAGAAGGGAGCGACATGCTCATAGGTGACCCTCTATGGTGAGGGGAGCAATGCTGGCTCGACCAACCAGGAGAGCATGAGGCTGCTGTGACAGCTCCAGAGAGTGGAGAACTCAACTCTCAGCACGAGAGGGAACTCAGACGCTTCAGAAGGGAGCGGCATGCTCATAGGTAACCCTCTATGGTGAGGGGAGCCATGCTAGCCACTGCCTGAAACCTTAGGTAAGCCCTGCAGAGCCTAGTAGTGGGTTAGCTCTCTAGGCAAGGGCTCAGGGAGATTGCTACTTAAACCCCGGGAGGGGAGCAGTCCCTGAGCTAACACATAGATATCCTCAGATAGCCATGCACCTTCCTCTACGAAGAACTGATAGTTAAAAAGACCCGCAGGTCCTGGAACTGCAGTGCCGGGGACCTGATGACCACGGAGGCTCCACAGAGACCTACGACTGGGCCACACGATCCAGGGGTATGTGGCCGTGGTTTTTAACAGGGCTCTCATCCTACCCTGGATCTAGTATCGATGAGTGAGGTCATCACTGCACTGAGTCGAAAGAAAGAGGTGAAACACACAAAACAACCGGTCCCCGACATACTGCAAAGAATGATTTACACAAAACCAGCCCATAGAACTGGATCGTACTCACCCATCCATGGTTCCTGCGCAGGTTTCTAGGTTCCCACCTAACCTCGGTCAGGTGGAGTAATGATGGTTGCAGGGGAATTAGAGAGGGGAAGATGAGGGCTTTTTATAAATGTTTCACAGGCCCCCCGAAGGAAGCGAGTAGATGTTTCAATTCTTACTCCGGTCCGGACGAGAGCGTTGCCTACCTCTCTTTGACCCGCGCCTCCATCTAGCCCTACCCGCAGGCGGGGGAGGGGCACGAGCCGCGACACTAGCCGTCTGTGCCCATCTCTGTCCCAGACGGAGATGGGCCAGGACCCCTGCATTGTTTGGGCTCAGACCTGGACCTTCATCAGGTGACAAGCCCTGACTCTTATCTAGGTCTTTCAGCAGATCAGCCTGGTATGCCTGAAGCACCGCCATCGTGTACAACGAAGTAACAGCCTGACCTGCTGCTGCGTACTTTTGAAGGGGCTTAGATGGCAAGGAGGGAGCCTTGAGAGAGGATGTCTCGCCCACAGAGAGATAGCTGGCTAGCGTCTCTTCCACAGGGGGCATCCCTAATAGCCGTTTCCACGCATCCCCTTAATGTCAGCATAGCTGGTATGCTGAAACCTATGGATGCGAGAGGAAAATGGGTTTTAAGAAAAAAGTTTTTTTTTTTTTTTACTTGGCCCGCTTCTACGGCAAGTCAAGCGTCGCCGTGGCGCGTTCCATAATCTCCAACAACTCGTCATACGCAGGGTAGGAGGATTGAGCGGGCTCAGCCTCAGCTTCTTCGCCCTCAGACATCTCCTGCTCTTCCTGGGCCTAACCCAGCAGAGCACTCGCAGCTGGATCAAATGATGTCAGCGAGATTGCATCATCATCATCCAGCCGCTCACCCTCGTTCGCGGCCGACAAGCGCGAGAGGGAAAGCCCCCTCTCTAACTCATCAGGCAGCTCCGCCTGCGAGCCCCACGAGTTCAATCCCCTCCGTGCCTCGGCAACAGTGGGTCTTGAACCGCGGGAAGCAGACGGCTGCCCCTCTTTCCTTGAAAAGAGAGACAGACGAGAGCGGAGCTTTCTCATCGAGAAAAACTCACAGTGCACGCAGATCGCTCCCTCGAGAACATCGCGTGTGTGCTCCTCGCCCAAACAAAAGACGCAAAGATCATGTGTGTCATCAGGTGTCAAATAACGAGGACACGGATGCACACATCACCTAAACGCCTTGCTAGTGCTCGCCATAGTAACAGTAAAAAATCGTTATTACCAGTAGAATGCACGCTTCAAACAAAACAGTCATTGAAGACGAAGAAGAGGATGATGTATTTTCCCAGCGCCCCTTTATACTGTGGTCACGCCGGTAGTGACATCATAGGCTGTCGCCGGCCAACAGGTGGCGTTTTTGTATGTATGCTTCAGACACGAGTCACGCTGATGGCATTCCCCATAGCGACCCCTAGAGGACGCAGTTCGAAGTTCCCTCGAAAGGGAACAACTGATGAACAAAAGACATGTGACCAATTAAAATCAAATTACTTTATTGTCACAATACCATGAACGCAAATGTACAGGTGGTGAAAGTCTTTTGTGCAAACTGCAGCACGACAGTATGATTGACAAGTATTGAATATATATGCAACACATAAGGGACTCAATACAGACAGAACAACGCCATAGTAAATATTATGGCCATGGTAAATATTATACTATACAGAGAGCATGAAATGAAAACAATAATAAACACAATAATCACAGTACACATATATATTTGCAGTGCAGTACGGTATGAATTAGTGTAAACAGAATGTCATGGTGCAGAATAATAGTGTGTCAGAGTCCAGTCAGTGTAACTGATAGAGTGCAGTACATAAGAGGTTGGTGGGGTGTGTGTGGTGTTACTGGTACGAGTTCAGCTCAGTCTGATTGCCTGTGGAAAGAACTTGTCTCACAGTCTGCTGGTGAAGGTTCTGCTATAACATCTGCCTGATGGTAACTGTGAGAGCAATCCATGGCTCGGGTGGCTGGAGTCTCTGATGGTCCTCCTCACACACCACCTGGTGTAGATGCCCTGGAGGGACAAAATATGTATTTAGGGTGTGGTAAATTAATAAACAATATATAGTATTTTTATTTATAATTGTTGCACTGGACTTACCATTGATTCTTTTTGGAGTTATGGGCTAAAAGAATCCCTCCACCACTATCTTGCAGTTGTGAAGTTGTGAAGTTTCTTTTATGGGCCGTAACATCTGAGCTGTCACAGTAGAGCTGTTCGTGAATGCAGTCTTCACAGCAGATATCTGATGGGTTCAGGCAGCAGTGCTTCACTTGGTGGCCATTGAATTGATATCTTCATCAACTGGCTTCATCCTCCTTCAAACAAACAGAAAAAACAATAAGTCAACAATAACTCTAGAGAAATAGTGTTGGTGAATACAGGTGCAGGTGTCAGAACTGACCATATTGACTGACCATATTAATGACCATATTGATTCAGTCATTTCCTGCCCAAATCCCAGAGATGATGCACAGCTAATTTGCTCATTCTAGGAGCAATAAAAAGATCTATGTGTGAAAAACTATAACTGCTGTCTTTTGAGAGATCAACATCAATGCTGTACCACACATAACTGCATTTAATACAGACATACCAATGGAAATATGCAACTTTTAGCTCTGTCTTTTCTGTTTGGGCACAAGAAGACCATGTTCATTCCTCATTCATCAGGACTGGTTTGACTGGCTTGCTGTGACTGATTTTCTTTTTAGTTTTTGGTCTTCAGCTGTAAAACAAGAAAATATCTATTGACCCCATGTTGAATTATTATTGTTGTTTAAACATAAGTTAAGCAGTTATAATAATAAACTTCAAGTTCAAGTTCCCTGGCAACTCTAGCGGGCTCCTCAGTTCATCTGTATACATCAGATTCAGAGTCTGAGAAAAGGCCATCATGCAAACTCTCAGTTTCTACCTTACAACAGAGCACGAAAGAATGTGTAAGTGAGTGACGGAGTAAAGGAATAAGATGAAGAGAATTTGGCAGAGAAAGGCAACATTTTGTGTGTAAGTTTAACAGAATGAGAGGAAAGCAGCATTAGAAAAAGCTGTATTCTTCAATAGCAACCTATATTAATATGAATTATTTTAAATATGATTACATGCTGCCGGTATTGTTGTAAGCAATTTAAAGGCCTCTTCACACCAAGGATGAGTCCACACCGCAGCTATTTAACATTTAATGACACAGAGGAACAATATCGTTGGAATCTCTTCCAGAACAACTTTTTCAAGCTGATGAACAATAAAAACATTGACAACAACAAATGGCAGACAACAACGTACTGTAACTGCAGCGTGTATAACAGTAAACAGACCATTATCATCTGTTGGTGTGGATGCTAAAATATTTACCATTATATTTCTTGTTCTTGCTGTGAACAGCTTTAAGTGATCTGATTTGGCCAAATTAATTGAAGATCTGATTTGTCACATGAGAAGTTAAACTAGTATTTCCAGACTCTTGTTTCTTAGACAGATATGCTCAATAAAAATCAACACGGAAAGAAAGACAGACTCTGAGGTGTGGACAGATATCATGTACTGTTAGAACGGGAAGAGACAGCACCAGTTTGTAAAGGTTAATAAAGAATACAATGGACTTAATATAAACTTTATGAAACACTCTGACTACTTACTATGAGCACAAACTGCATGAGAGTTGAGGCAAAGGCCAATAACAGCAGTAGGAGAAAAAGTTGTAGAATTTTGTATGAGTACGCTTGTACAATATCATATGAATTTGCTGATTTGGTCAATTGTATGAATTATTACTACTTCAACATGACACTTTGTTGAGGGTTCCTCGTGGCGGGGCCGTGGGGTATGTAAACCAAAGTTAAAGAAACATCAAATGCTGTGCAAATAGTAAAGGTGCTCAGACCAACACAGACGTACCATTGGAAGTGTATTCCTTTGCAGCTTTTGGTCTTCTCCGTAAACGCACAGTATGGCCAAATTCAAATCCCATGACAGGCCTTCTTTGGTCTTCCCTTTCAACTGAAACAAAGAGAAATATATACATGTTGAGACAGTGTGTTAAAAATGATCTGTGAGCAAAATATTTGAGAAGGACAATAACGAAAGATATGATCAACACATAATATAAGGATGTGTTCATTAAAGCAAATCAGTTATTACTAAAAGTGTTCAACAAAACCTGTGAAGGGCTGAACCTTTGAAGGACCCTTTCTTCAACCTTTCTTCAAGATCAGCATTGGGAGCTTCGAGTTCAAGTTCCCTGTTAATTCCAGCAGCTTTCTGAAAGAACTGGTCAAAATTTGATTCTGAGTTTTAAAAATATGCCATGATGAACCAGATTACAGTTTGGAAAAATAGGAAAGGAAAAGCTGAGAGAGAGAGAGTGAGAGAGAGAGAGAGAGAGAGAGAGAGAGAGAGAGAGAGAACCTTTACAAGAGATGGCTTCTTAAAAGAGCTGCTGGAGTATGTAATCTGACGTAACCCAGCCGGCACATGACCGACCTTCAACGTTGAAATATGGTTGAAATAAGGTCAGTTGTTGTTTTAACGTTGAAACAACGTTAATACAACATTTAATGCTGAACGGTTGAAAACCAGCCGGCACATGACCAATCTTCAACGTTGAAATATGGTTGAAATAATGACAGTTGTTGTTTCAACATTGAAACAACGTTGAAAAAATGTTTAATGCTAAATGGTTGAAAAAGGTTACCAAAAACACTTGTAAATCAATGTTGATGTGTTTTTTACAAGAACTGTATGTTGAATCAACTTAATGTCTTCAACAGCATACAAAATAAATTTCTGCCTTTTAAATTATTATTACTAAATTATTTAAGATCATTATTATTATTTTATTAGCATTTTACAATATTTTGATCATTAAACCTATTCTAAAATCTAAAGGTATATGTTAAAATATTATCATCATTAACAACAATAAAACTAAATACATTTCACTGCGTTTACCTTATTTCTTTGATCATGATTGGTTAATCTGGCTGTCATCCAGGAAACTGGCCAATGAAACTGTTTGCGCCTTTCTAAATTTGAAAATATGACCGTTATTATCGTCTTTTTGAGTGAGGCGGCTGACTGACTGTGTGTGTGTGAGCTGCTGCTCGTTGAGATTGCTCGGTGGGTCCCGAATTATTTTATATTTGCCTGTTAAAATTTTATTTTGAATGAATTTAAGTCGTGACATGTCAACGGAGAACAAAAACTAGAATGTGAACACAGGAAGGGTCAGGTGTGATCTGCGAGGTCCTGCAAACACATGGACAAAATCAGGTAAGAAAATCGCTATCTTACCTTTCAAAAATAGTAAAGTATAATGTTACCAGAGTTTACAAATGGGTAAATGACATGTAACGTTAACCTGCAGAAGATAAATACCTGTGTCTCTCTCTCTCTGTGTCTGTGTGTGTGTGTGTGTGTGTGTGTGTCTGTGTGTGTATTTTTGTATTGCTTTATCACAGATGCTAATGTTGTGTGTTGCTAGTAAGTTGTGTTACTTTTTTTTGTTATCAACAATTTTTTATTTTCATTTTTTTTTACAAACAACACAACATAATATCCAAAATAAAACAAAACAAAACAGCAGACACATACTCAACAACTAAAAGTTCAATCAAAAGGGAGGGAGAGAGGGAAGGACAACAAGAACACAAAAGTCACTCCTTTAAATAATCACGTACATTCAGTAAAAAACACTGCCAAGCCTCGATGGTTGAAGGCCTGGCCCCACCGACTCGCGCCGTTGTACACTCACATGAGACAATTTGCAGGAGGCTACGGATCCAATATGCCTCTCTACACATGTGTGGTGTAAACCAGTTCTGAATTATTGTCTTCTTCACAGCTGTAAAACCAGCAAACAACATTCTCTTTTACATTGAACTAATACAGAGATCAGAATCATCATTAAGAAGACATAAACTTGGGTTAACAGACCAATCAATTCTCAGTAATGATGACAAAACCAGGTTTACATGTGTCCATAGACTGATGACGAAAGGACATTCCCAAAACATATGCAGAAAAGTGCCTGATGATGTAGTGTTACATATATGGCAGTTCAAATTTGACTGCAGTTTCATTTTAAATCTTTTGTAAGGAGTTATGTATGCTCTATGAATGACTTTGAAGTGAATAAGACGATGAGCCAGATTTTTAGATGTTAAGATGAGATTAGACCACACTCTCTCCCAGTCGACAGATCAATTAAGATCAGATAATTCCCTATTCCAAATAGTTTTAATAGAAAGAGGTTTTGTAATACAATCAATAATTTTATTATATATTAAGGAAACAGATGGCCGACCAGCAGATGGTGCAATCCAGTCCCGCATAGGATGAGAGGAAATGGAAGAAGACCAAGGAACGCCATACGCTTTGAGAGCAGAACGTAATTGAAGAAAAACAAAATATGCAGATGCTGGTAGACAAAATTTGGCTCTCAATGCCTGAAATGAACAGAGGCCCTGGTTATCATACATATCACCGCACGTGTTCACACCTAAAGAGGACCAAGAGGGTTGGACAAATGGACGATTTCCACATACAAAGTTCAAATTGTGCCATAAAGGTGTACTGTTACAGAATTTGAAGGGTCCACCTATCTGACGTTCAACCATTTTCCAGATTTTAATAGAGTTAGCCACAACCGGACCAAATTTATAATTATCCCCTTTTTTTCCTGTGCCAGTAAATAAAATATCTTGAAGTCTATTTGGCTTAACCTTGTCAGCTTCAATCACCCTCCATGAAACTGTAGATTGAGGATCAACCCAATTATGAAGGGCCTTAAGCTGGAACGACCAATAATATAATTCAAAATTTGGTACAGCCAGTCCTCCTGCGCTATTAGGACGTTGTAATGTGGTAAGTTTAATTCTGGGACATTTATCATTCCAGATAAACTTAGAAATTATGGAGTTGATCTCCTTAAAGTAACCTGAAGGGGGAGAAAGTGGTAGCATAGAGAAAAAAAAATTTAATCGAGGTAACAAATTCATCTTAACAGTGGAGATTCTTCCTTGGAGAGAGACTTTAAGATTCTTCCATCTTTGAATGTCATTTTTGACCTTAACGAAAATGTTATTAAAATTGTCTCTGGCAATCTTATGAATGTTTTTATATATGGTAATGCCCAAATAGATGAAAGATTCCTTAATAGGGATAAATGAGGGAATAGAAAAATTAACCTTAACATTGTTAATTGGCATTAAAGCAGATTTGCTCCAATTTATTTTATATCCTGATAGGCTACTAAAATTATCAAATTCCTTAATTACACTAGAGACTGAAACATCAAAGTGGTCTAAATATAGAATAATATCATCAGCGTATAATGAAATACAATGATTATGGTCATGAATCTTAATCGATACTTCAGATTTCCTGATGGCTTGTGCTAAGGGTTCGAGAGATAGACAAAACAATAAGGGGGAAAGTGGACACCCCTGTCTCGTTCCCCGCTGTAAAGGGAATGAGGGGGAAATAATATTACCAGTTATGACTGATGCTGCAGGTGAGTGGTATAATGTCTTAATCATAGAAACGAAGTGTTCACCGAAGCCGAAACATTGCAGAACTGCCCACATATAATTCCACTCTAGCCTGTCAAAGGCTTTTTCTGCATCAAGTGAAAAGACCGCACAAGGTGTTGGGTGGGAGTCCGCAAAGTCAAGAATATGATGGAGTCGACGCATATTGTCAGATGCATTGCGCCCCTTGATGAAACCAGTTTGGTCCTCCTTGATCAGACTGTGAATTACCTTCTCCAAACGAGAAGCAAAAACTTTAGCATAGATTTTTAGATCACATGGGATAAGCGAAATCGGTCTGTAGCTGGAACAATCTAATGGATCTTTCCCTTTTTTAAGAAGTAATGAAATCAGTGATGTTTTTTGATCTCTATGAAATGCCCCATGTTCAATTGCAAAATTAAATGAGTTAAGCATAAGTATCCCTACCAAATCCCAAATTTCTAAATATAATTCAGGGGGAGACCATCTAGACCCAGCGATTTGCCCTTTTGAAGGCTCTTTAGAGAGACGTGAAGTTCCTCCAAACTTAATGGGGCCTCCAAAGATTCTTTATCCATCTGTGAGATCCGAGGCAGTTCCAATTTATCTAAATACTGCTTACAAATTGGTTAATCAAAATCTGTTTTGGCTTTGTACTGATTTTTGTAAAAACCTTTAAATATGTCATTAATCGCCACAGGGTTCGTAGTGACCTGATCATCCGATGATTTTATTGTGCTAATATATGCCTTAGACTCGCATTCTTTCAACCTAAGGGCCAATAAATGACTAGGTCTCTCTGATTCAAAATAATATTTTTGTCTAGTCCTATGTAAAATAAATTCCGCCTTTGAGTGTGAAAGTAAATCATATTCTTCTTTTAAAGAGGACAGCTGTGTAGCCTGTTGCTCAGTAAAATGTTGTTTTTGTAGGTTTTGTAATGATTGGATTTTATTTTCTAATTGTGTAAACTGGTGAGTTTTCGCTTTGGCAAGAGTAGAAGAGAAAGATATACAGAAACCTCGTATAGCACACTTAGTCGTTTCCCACAGTATTTGAGGATCCACATCAGAGGGCATATTAATTTCAAGAAAGTCCTTAATATATTCTTTTAGAGAGGTAATAAAAGTCTGATTACTTAATAATGATATGTTAAAGCGCCATCTAGGGGACTTGGCTTTGACATCGGAAAGAGGAACACTGCACAACATAGCAGAATGATCAGATAATAAAATTGGTAATATAGATATAGAGGAATTAGATGAAATTAAAGATGGGCTGAGAAATATGTAGTCTATCCTAGAGAAAGTCTTGTGTCTATTAGAAAAAAAGTGAAGTCCTTAGATTTAGTGTTCTGAATTCTCCATAAATCGATTAAGTTGAGCTCAGTGATAAATTTATTCAATAATTTAGAGGATGGATTGGCTGTTGTATCAGATTGAGATTTATCTAAAGCAGGATTTATGACAGCATTAAAATCACCACCCACCACTAGAGGGCAATCAATCTCCTCAAGTAAAGTTTTGGAAATCTGTGTAAGGAATGCACTGTCTGTCTCATTCGGACCATAAATAGAGACCAATGCTAACCTATTATTATATATTTTGCATCGGATAAAAACAAATCTACCCTTCTCATCACTACCAAGGTGTTCAATTGTTAAATTTAACTTCCTATTAACAAGGATAAGCACCCCCTTAGTTTTATTTTGAGTGCAGGAAAAAGCTATTAATTTGTAATACTTATTCTGGAAACGTGCCACGTCAGATTGTTTTAAATGTGTCTCTTGTATTAAGGCACAGGAGATAGATTTACGGTGTAAATATTCTAATACACGGGTTCTTTTAACAGCAGAATTTAAACCATTCACATTCAGTGATAAAATATTTAAAGTATGCATTGAATATTCATAATCCCAAGATTGTACACAATAAATGCAAAAAACAAAAAAAAACAAAAAACAGAAGCACTTCCATTCCGTAAATATCCCGTAAACAATGATGTGCATTTTAGATACCAAACCTCCTATATAAAAAATCCCTTTAGAAATAATGTAAAATAGATAAAAGTATAAATGTCTGCTGTAAAAAACAAAAACAACATAAAAATGTGAACAACCGACAACCATAAACAAAGAACAACTCAGACCGCACATTACCGAGAACATAGGTCTGACTGAGCAACAAAAAACAGTGATAGGTTGTGACCGATCCACCCTAACGCAAGACATGTCTCCCGAAAGGCTCACACAGCCAAAAAAAAAATTTTTTTTAGTAATTAAACCTACTCTCCATTAGTCCCCTCCAAAACAGAAAAATGGAGTGTCAGTCTTACCAGCAAAGAGATCGTTGTACCGGATAAATAAGGACAATATCCCAATATAAGAGAAGAAAACGCAAACAATAGGTTTAGCAAGCATCCATGGCCATCCTGCTATCATCCCCTTCTGGGCAGCTAGGGCCAAGTCCATCCCGGCCGTCACGCCCCTCCCGTGGAAATGGAGAAACAGCGGCCGCTGCTCCCCCGTCGTCCCCCCGAAGAGCGGCGGCATAGGACTTCTGCTGAGACATGGAACTGATAAAATCCTCCGCTTTCTGAGGGGAATTGAAGCTTCTCTGTTCTCCTTTGTGCCGTAGCTTAATCACCGCCGGATAGATGAGGAAGGGCTGGAGACCAAGTGCAGTCATCTTCTTCAAAACCGGACCAAATGCCTTTCTCCTGATCGCTGTAGCCGGACTAAAGTCAGGAAAAAACAGCAGTGTGACATTGTTCTGTGCGCACTTCACCGGATACGCCTGCCGAGCACCTTTCAGGATATCTGATCTGTCATGCCATCTCAGTACACGGAAGATGAGAGTGCGCGGCCGATCGGAGCCCCTCCCTCCGTCATACACGCGATGCGCCCGATCAATCTCAATGTCACGGCCCCTCAAGGAAGGAATCCACTTGGAAAGATTAGCTCGGAGGAAACTAGCTGCATCTGACCTTCCATCCCTTCTGGGAGTCCCACCAGTCTAACATTGTTCCGCCTGCACCTGTCCTCCATATCTGTCATCTTCTCGGTGAGTTGCTCCAGCTGATCCTTTAAGTCCGTGACTGTTCTCTTATCTTCCCGCGCCGCTGCCTGAACAGAATCAACGCGGTCACGTGTCTGCTTCGTCTTGGTAACTATGGCCTCAAACTCCTCTCTTAGCTCTTTAACAGACTTATTGGTCGCTAGTATGTCCTCACGCAGTTCGCGCAATGCTGGAATCAGCACAGAGTCCATCGCATCTCTTACTGCCGAGTTCACAACCGAATTCAAAGTGCTTTGGTGTTCTTTAAATGCTAGTTCAATGCGACTAGCAATAGCACTGTCCAGGTCTTCACTGGAGATGGCTGAATCTCTGAATTTTTTCTTCATTGGCGATTGCTCAATCTCCCTTTTCCGATCTCCTTTGTCTGCCTTAGCAGTCATGATGGGTCTAATGCAGAGTGGTTCAAATTTCACTGACAGGATCGTGAAATATTTGGCAAAGTGAGCGGAGCGAAAAACTAAGCCTGCATCACCGTCGAGGGGTCACGTGATCCTCAGTAAGTTGTGTTACTTAATGTCTGTCTTAAGAGATTTTTCAAATTTTTCTGATGTGAATGCCATGCATTGTTATATTTTTAATCGTATAATAGTCTCAAAGATAACATACTCTGTTCATGTTTTCTAAATATAATATAATTGCAAATTTAAACGAATTAAGATTGTTTAAAGCAGTGATTCTCAAAGTGTGGTATGAGTACCACTAGTGCTACTCAGGCTCCCTCTAGTGGTACGCAGAGGAATCACTAAATTAAATATAAATTAATGTTAATACATTTTAATTTAATCTTTATTTGAGTAAAGTTTTTTTTTTTTTACATTTAAGTATAGTACAGTTTTTATTTAACTTTTGGTACAACACATTTTAATTTAATCATTATTTAAGTTTTGTATTTACCTGTATGTAAGCACTGTGCAGTGTTAATGTTCAAACTGTATTTACAATGTTAAAGTGGCTGACAACAATAAATATTCTTATTAGGAATAAAACTGCCTCGTTTTGAACTGTGCAGAGCTGTAGCTGAATAGTTGGGCCTACTGCGCTACTGTATTTTAATGTTGGTCATTATGGTGGTACTTGGAGAGCCAAATATTTTCTGAGGTGGTACTTGATATAAAAAGTTTGAGAACCACTGTTTTAAAGGAATGGTATAAAACGAAAAACTGCTTTTTAAGAACTTTTCAGTGAACCATTTCTTCTTTCCCCTTGTAGAGTCATCAAGGATCCAGCTGTTTATTGGCAATTTGGTAAGGAATTGTTCATCTGCTACATTGCACTGTCACTTCTGGAAGAGATTCATTGACCTTTTGTGAAAGGTTTTGATTTTACTTAGTTTAATAAAAATTTACTTGATTTGATTTTACTTGTTTTACTAAATACACTGTATAGTTAGGATTCTGATTAAAACAGTGTAACTGGGGGCTCTGAAAAAAACTGCTTGTGAATAATTTAATATTGCAAAATTTCATCTGAATACATTAAATAGGTGTTTAATGAATAGTGTTGTGCACTTTGTTTCCAACCCCACTGTTATTGAACTTAAAGTGAAAATATTGTATGTGATTTGTTTTGCATTCAGTTTTCAGTTAAAGATATTTCACAATATCAAAGTTGATCTTTTATGAGTATTTATTTTTGGTGTTTTTGTTATTTATACATACAGGACAGTACAGAAAGTGCACAAGTGTGAGAGAGAGGAGGACACGGCATCAGAAAGGACCTAGAGCTGGGACTCTTTCAAGGATCACCCAAAGCACAACCACGCTATATGCACAAGGCAGTTGGTTCTAACATTTTATCAGAATTTGAAGAAACATTTCTACTTAAAATATTAAATGCATTTCATTCAAGGCAGCGTTTTTCCTGCGTAAAGAATTTCCTCTGGCTGTCGACAAAACTCAGTCAGTCCTATCCTTTACCACCGACATGGTTTCTGTTGCAGGTTCCATTCTCAAACTGTTCAACACATTTTCACTGCACAAATGTACAAATCTCTTGTAATGAGACACATTAGTAAAACATGTTTTCACAGAAACTATAGATTTCCACCAAAATAAAAGATCAACTGGTTTCAGTCAAAAGAAGTTCAAGGGTTTCTCTTGCAAGTGCAGCACAAAATATGCATGTTATGGTACAAACACTTTGAGTCTTTAAATGTTGTATTTGGATTTTACAGGTTTTTAACAATACATCCAAGCACAAACACTGCAAGCTAAAGTTTGGGATTATTTTAATCTGTTTTATACTGTATGTTTCCAAAATAAAACTGCTGTTTTACCATTTTCAGCGTGTGGTAGTTTATTGAAGTTGATTGTAAAGCCATTGCTGCCAGTCATTTGATTTTTAAACTTTATGTATGTGTACAGTGTTGATCTAAATGCAAACTAGGTTGTAATTGAATGTACAGTTGTGTATTCACTCATGTTGAAAGTACGACGGTGAAACAACGTCACAATATCAACGTTGATTCAATTTGCAAAATCAACACATAATTCAACATCTACAGAACGACCTTAATTCACCAATGCTGAAGGTAAGACGGTGAAACAACGTCACGATTTCAACGGTGAAACAACGTCATGATTTCACAGTGAAACAACGTCACAATATCAACGTTGATCCAATTTGCAAAATCGAAACATAATCCAACGTTGATTCAACCATGGTACCTGACGTTGATTCACCGGTGAATCAACGTTGAAATGCCGGCTGGGAACTGCAAGACAGAATAAAAAATATTGAATTACAATTACTTCAAAAAAACATCTTAAAGGTGTGGAAAGTGTTGTGTTTACTGTGCTTTAAAAATAGTATACAGTAAAAACAGTTACTGTGGTAAAAACATGGTAAGTATTGTTGTTACTGTCCTTTAACTACAAATACCACAGTAAAACTACGGTTACTGAGGTAAACTCATAGTCAATTTTGAAGTTATTGGGCTTTTACTAGAAATACCACAGTAAAACTATGGTTACTGAGGTAAACTCATGGTAAATGTTGAAGTTATTGGGCTTTTACTAGAAATACCACAGTAAAACTATGGTTACTGAGGTAAACTCATAGTAAATATTTAAGTTATTGGGCTTGTACAAGAAATACCACAGTAAAACTACGGTTACTGAGGTAAACTCATAGTAAATATTGAAGTTATTGGGCTTTTACTACAAATACCACAGTAAAACTACGGTTACTGAGGTAAACATAGTAAATTGAAGTTATTCATAGTAAATATTGAAGTTATTGAGCTTTTACTAGAAATACCACAGTAAAACTATGGTTACTGAGGTAAACTCATAGTAAATATTGAAGTTATTGGGCTTTTACTAGAAATACCACAGTAAAACTATGGTTACTGAGGTAAATCATACTATAAACTTTTATAAAATAAATAATATAGTAAATCATAGAATAAACTAACTCATAAATATTGAAGTTATTGGGCTTTTACTAGAAATATCACAGTAAAACTACGGTTTACTGAGGTAAACTCAGTAAATATTGAAGTTATTGGGCTTTTACTAGAAATACCACAGTAAAACTATGGTTACTGATGTAAACTCATAGTAAATATTGAAGTTATTGGCTTTTACTAGAAATACCACAGTAGAAACTACGGTTACTGAGGTAAACTCATAGTAAATATTTAAG
Organism: Schizothorax lantsangensis; assembly: GCA_027422415.1. Lineage (NCBI taxonomy): Eukaryota > Metazoa > Chordata > Actinopteri > Cypriniformes > Cyprinidae > Schizothorax > Schizothorax lantsangensis. Next base: position 11,386,248 of record CM049843.1, on the reverse strand, counting down.
TTATTGGGCTTTTACAAGAAATAGCACAGTAAAACTATGGTTACTGAGGTAAACTCATAGTAAATATTGAAGTTATTGGGATTTTACTAGAAATACCACAGTAAAACTACTGTTACGGTGGGAGAAGCATGGTATATTTTGTGGTCACTGTGCAGTGACTACACATGACATCGTCGAGCGACAGTTACTATGGTAACACTATGGTAAATGTGTGGACTTTTTACACGATCCGTTTCCCACCATAAGCAAATTTTAAATTAATAACTTCATTCATAAACACGGAACAATTGAGTATTTTACGAGACAGTACCTGTATATGTGTCCTGAAGTCATCTAAATCCATCTTTTAATGCGCTATTTCGCTGGTCTTTGGTCCATGTGCAGTTGTTGACGTTGGGGAAACGATCGCCTCTGCTGGTACTCCAGTGGTAACTTCACCTTCATACATGCGTGCAGGGATTAACCTTGTGGATCGATGATAACATCCTTCTCATCCTAACAGAAGGCGCAGCAGCCCTCTTCTGGGCCATATATGTGACCTGATATCCACTGAAAACGGCCATTCAATCGAATGATATCATTCGAAGCGGGTGGTTAAATAAGGTATAAGTTGGACGTTTTGATTAATATCAATTGATATCAATATCAAATCTTAAAATTCCCTAAAGCTAAAATAAAGCTTAAACCAAAGAGCTAAATTAAACAATGTAAAAGGGTAAATATTATTACAGGGCAGATCCCTTTATCAGGTGATGACGATTTGAAGTGATGCTTGAGTGATCAAGAATATTCCAAAGTACAAATAACCTTTCCTTTGATTCTTTCATCCTCACTTTCTTTCTACACATCCTTACCTTATATTCTAAAGGGGGGTGGAGCTAAGACACAAGGAAAGGAAACAAGGATGCGCAAATAGGAAATGCACCCTAATAATCCAGAAGACGTTGATTAGCTGGATCAGGTGTGTTTTAGTAGGACTGGAGCAAAACTCTGTAGAACTGTGGCCCTCCAAGAACTGAGTTTGAGACCAGTTTAGCTCTTTAGCATTGTTAAACTATTACAGGTTGTCATCTATCTGGAAAGTTCTCATAATATTGATATTTATATTTGTTGTTTCAGTGCTGTTTAGATTTTGAAATGTTTCATATTTGTTTTGCTTTTAAACTTGTATACGTTCTCTGTTCAAGTTAAGTAATTAATTCACTTCTAACCAAATTTTACATTTATACAGAATGTCCATTCCATGCATCTCTGGACACATTTCCTGTGGAATTTGTTTCTAGGAGGTGTCTCAGAAAGGTTGGCAGTAATCGGTATCTACAGTCTGTTAATGTTGCGTTTAATAATACTGGTGACCTTTTCCTCTACAATAAATGAATGTAATACATTTATAAATGTAAATAATTTTTTTTTGCTCCAAAACAGCAGATGGATGAGTATCCCAAAATTTGTCTCTGTAATGTTAAAAACCCCACATTGAATGTATGGTAATTTTTTGGCAAATGTTCATCTGGAATTCTTAGTCGCTTATTAAACCTCTTGCATGCAAGATATTGGACTCATTTCAGTATGAGTAAAGGCAGTGCAAAAGAGCATGAGGTAGAAGAGAAGCACACGCAGTACACAATCAATAAATAAACAACATGAAGAATTGTAAATGTATGTGTTACTGTAAAGATTTAGAGTAAAATGTTCTGTACAGTAGTGTACTATGAATATAACAAATAATCTATATAACATTTAAAGTACAGGTGTGTATTTCCATTGCTTTTGAATATGTAACAGCAGTTGTTCTTCAGTAGTAAGAATCCTGTCCCTACCCTGTCTCTGTTTTTGTGCTGCTGGTGTGGCTGTACCACAGTAACGTAATGCATTGTAATGATGTGTAAAGATGGAAATGTAATGATGATTATTGTAATTGGCTGTTTTTTCTCACCTAATTCATAGGGAAGTAAAGAGGTCTTGGTGCATTGTTTGCCATGTCCATCCTGGTAAGAATAAGTAAACCTGCATGCCAACTTAATTAACTACTGTAATTTTCTCACAAATTGGATGTTGTTTTTACTTTATTATTTTTTTTCAGTAAGAAGACATGGCTACCCACCTGGGAGCCTGAGGATAATGTTCAAATTACCCTCAGTCAGTGTTAATTACATTACCGGTACATAATGACAGTTTGTTTGTTTATCCATTTGAGTTCACAGTTTCTGTTGTAGTGGACAAATAAAGGTTTGTGTTTTTACTATGTGCAACTTGGTCTTCTATTTATATCTTTTGACCTTCAAAAACACAATTTTTTTATGTCTGAAATATCCAGGAGCTTATCCCAGCTACAGGCCAAAGGTAGAGAATCCCCCTGAACAGATGACCAGTCTTTTACAAAGATAACACACACAATATAGCCAATAGTTCCTGATTAACCATAACTGCCTATTCTTGAAGTGTGGAAAACACTGGTGCACACAGAGGACCCCCCCCCCCCCCCCCCCCCCAGCAACACTGGGAAAACAATCAATCAAGAAGGGCTCAAGGAAATATGAAGTGATTTGTTGTATTACATTGTCATTTTTGAATACTACAAGCCCATTGTGTATGTGTACAGTATAATATACACAATGAAATAATAACTAACCTTAGTCCTTGTCAATTCAGTAAATATATAGATATGAACAACCATATTCTCACTAGAGTAGAGGCTAGATGTACAAGGTATGTTGTCTTTTTTTTTCCAAGGGATGATAATGCTCTAATTAAAATCATGCACTGCATTTGCATCTCTTTTGCTGCTTTCTTTTTTCTTTTTTATTTGATTTAGAACAAGAGAACAGGACAAAGTAGGACATACAGAGAAACAGTACAACATAGGAGAAAACATGCTGTAAATAGAAAGCAAATCTGACAATAAACAAACAAGCTAAGCCAAAACGAGCACAAACAATGAAGTTAAATTTACATGTAATTATGTGCAGTGTTGGTGTGAAATTATGAATATGAGTTGTACACCTCTCTCTATATATTTTTTTCCTCCTTTCATTAAGGACAGAGGGAAGAGGGGAAATAATTCAAATAATAACAGTATAATTTAGTAGATAATTATAATGCAGAAGAGAGGGAATAAATAAATAAAAATAAATAAATAAATTTGGGGGTTGACTGCGCTGAAGTTGAGGTGGTACAGACTGGTCCGTCCACTGTTCCGGAGGCATCAGAGTGGAGCAGTGGGGCATAGCAAGGTACTGTATTAAGGTATGTTGTCTTATATAAGAACATAGACAATGATTGCTCCAAATGGGCCCAGTGAATTGAATCTAGAAAAAGTGACATACAACTAACTGTATTTACAGTAATTTACAACATAAATGTATAATATATTTAGTACAGTAAATTCCTTATTGAAAATACAAAATATTTACCCTTGTATAGTCAAACAATGCTTTTAATAATACAAAACATAAAAAAAAAAATAAAAAAAAAATCAACTAATAGTGCCTGCACATCGCTTCTGTGCAAATCAAATGGGGTGACAAAAAGTTCTAGTTAATGCATAGTTTTGATAAAGAAATTGTTTGAAAAAATAACTGTTAATCAATTTTATGGTGATATTAAAGCAGATGATGATGAAAAATAAGCTTTTGATGACAGAACTTACACTACACAATACCTTGCAATGCAGATGGGTGAAGAAGTAGGGTTTGTGGTGGGAGCATCAGAGGTAGTGGGCAACAAAATGAGTGTCTCAGTGTTTGAAGGCAACTGAAGTTCAAAAGATAATTTTGTATTAGGAAGATCATAACATTTAGGAAAAGTGAAGGAAACTCAAAACCAATGTGACTGTAATGATTTATTTGTTTACCAGTCTAAAACGAATAGTCTTCCATCTCAGTTTATAACAAAGACACTCTAGATCCTTCAGAGTATCATGAAAACCATTCCAAAGTTTGCAGGAAAATCTAAGGAGAAGACTCTAAGACTCAAAAGTAAAATTTATTAATTTCTAGAGGATTCAAGATAACTCAGCAATGGAAGAGAATGGCTTTGATAAAATAAAAGCTTCATCATCTTTATCCAGTGTGGGGCCCTGCTTGTCCTCAACTCATGTTTTCTTATTCTTCAGGTCAAAAAGAACAACAAAAGAGTGTCATTGTATTTTATAATTTAATAATCACCACAATATAAATCAGTAATGATTCAAATAAACACAACTGGTCTTTACAGGCTGATTTTGTACTAATTTAGTACTAATATTAATGGAGAATTGATTGAATAATGTATAGCATACGACATTATTTGCTTACTGATATGCTTACTCTAACCCTAACCCTAACCCAAGACATTATTAATTAAATGCTAATTCAAGATTCTTGATTGTGGCACAAGATGTATATGTAAACTATATATGTAGAGATTTGTACTATTACCTAAAATGCAATTGTTGTACATCATTTTATGGATTATGTAATCAGATTCCAGAAATTAAGCAGGCCTACTTGTAATTAGATTATATTACATTTTAAAATTACTTTTTAAAAGCATAGTAAAAGCATAGTTTTTTAATTCTCCATACTTTCTGTATTTGAAAAATATATATATTTTTTATTTATTTTTTTCTCTGAAAAAGCCTACCGATTATTTACATTCTGAGGACTACCTTCCAGGTTTGTGGAATAGCACTCACAGACTAAGCCACTAGTCATGTGTCTATCACTGAAATCTAAGCAAAACACAGTATTTGATCACTGGATTTACAGAAAACATTTTACTTTTAACAAGTGTTTTCTCAACATTGCATATCTAATTAACTCCTGATAGAAACATTATTATTATTTGAATATCACTCAGTGGGTTATTTAACCATGTATAACTCTCTTTGGAAAGCTTTACATTAAAATTTACAAATTCACGTGATTTAATATTTACATGTAATGCAGGGATTCTCAAAATTTTTTGACAGCTGAAGCTCTTTGACCTAACAAATTTGCTTGAAGTAAGCTCTAAGATTTTTAGTTAATAAATTAGATCAATGATAAAATTAAGTCAAGAAGTTGTATTCTCTAATGTATATTAAATGGTCACATGACAAAGATAAACAAATCATATTTTTAAAATACTTTTTAATGTCGTCTTTTAAATAATTTTTTTTTTTAAATTTAATTACTTTATAGCTTTTCGATCCCATCTGGGAAACCCTGACATAACGTAACATTTAATGCACTTAATGTTGTTAACAAAGAATGGATTATATTTTCTTATAATATACTGCAGAATTATCTGCAGAGAATTATCATGCAAGACCTGCCTGAACAGAGATTAAATCAAGGAGATAAAAAGACAAGACTGTTTTTGTAGATCACTATACAAGCATTTTATTTTGCTTACTGTAGGGAAAAACATGTATTATGTAAAAAAGTTATCTACAGTATATGTAAACGTATCCTCATACACTTTCCATCAATGTAAGATATAGGTACACACTGCAAAACATTATCCCCTCCCCCCACCCCCCACCACCATCATATACACTACTACACACTGCATGGTCCCATGAGAGCTAAGAAAAATTGAAATAACAGAAAAGAGATAATAGGGACCGAGGTTGTATGATTGTTCTTCAGTAGTCTACATGGTCAGGTTTAGTCCTCGTCACTGTGTGTTTCATCAGAACTATAGTTTGAATCCTCAGTTTCTTCATCGGACATGTTTTCAAATAGAACGTTGTCTGATGCCTGTCCCAGAACACATTGTCTGTATAACATCCTAGCCTTATTTTGTAGAAACTGAAGGTCTTCCAATTTTCTCTTGAGAAGACACAGTAGTCCATTGGAGCTCCCCTCTGATAGCTCGAAGTCACTGTCTACATAAAAAAGAAAGGAAAACATAAATACAATTATTCCTAAGTTTTAATTCCATCAGTGCATTGGTTATTGAATTTTGTTATGGCTACTCACTGTTATTTTGTATTTTAACAGAGAGATCCCTCAGGGAACATTCAGCTTCCTTCAGTGATTGCCAGTGTTGCTTGACCTCCATCACAATGATCTGCTCCTCCTCCTCCAGTCGGGAAAGCAACATGAACCGGTCAAAGACCATCTTCTTAGTTGAGAGGCTGCTGTTACCTGCAATTAATTAAAGTTTAAAATTACCACCTTTAAGCCTTTAACTGTCACTCCCATTTTTGAACATAGACGTGAAAGTGTTACAAAAGTTCTCTCCGCTGTGGATGTGGGGAAAGATAAGGGGAACAGCTCTTTCAGGCCTGCGAGTGACCTCAAAAATGCTTTCAAGATGGCCCGATAGAAAACGACCCTGCTTAAAAAAACAACAGAAGCCCAATAGAAACCATCACAGATATTCCAATGGTTTCCATTAAAATACCATTATAAACCATTAGCTTTTTCCAGTAAAACCATTACAAAATTCCTTTTTGTAGTGTGTTTTGCGCAATTTCCCAATAGGATTTAACATCCCACCAATAGAATCCATCACATACCAGTTGACACCATTATAGTTTCCATTAAAACCAATACAATTCCCATTATAACCATTAAATCCATTACATTTTGTATTGTGTTTTGGGCAGGGTTCTATTGTTTTTTTTTTCAGCAGGGAATTTGTTTCTACTGCCTTGATCCTGGCCACTTGATTTCAAATTGTAAAGCTTGGCAGCAGAAACGGGTGTTCAGCCTAAAAGGGTAGCATTTACCTCTCTCACCATAAATCACAATACATTTTTTTTTTCCTCGGCTCAAGGTTTTCCCCTTTCTACAACTGGGTAAATATTGTTAGGCCAGAGTCCAGACTCAAGGTCTTTCTCTACCACTGTGTGTGTGTCAGTGAAAGATTAATGTTTAGGCTACATGATAATGTTATTGTTCTGCTTGCAGTTGGAACTGTAATGTTTATTGTAATTTCACAAGACTCTCACATTACTCGTCCCCCCCCCCCTCCTTTTGACTGTTTTATTTTTAAAATAACTAAAATTATAAACTTTTAAACTCAACAGTAGTCTTCATTTTTTTTAGAGTATTAAAATCAAGAAAGGGGCTTACTGTAGCTACTGTACTGTTTATACTGGGTGTATAAGCCTCTTTCATAAGACATTTTGCGAGAGCTTGTTTGATGTGATTAGTTCAATTCAGTATTTAATGCTGCTTTGTTGTGTGTGTATTGGAAAATATCATAATAAAAAGGTTTATAGTGTATTTTCGTGCTGCAACCTGTTGGCTGCTGAGTACCATGTGAACCTCGCGGGGAAAAAAAAATAAATGGAAAAACTCCGTCGTCAGAGTGAGCGAAGTCAAGTATTAACAAGTCTCAAAAAGCTTGTATTGATCTATCATTCACAGCCCAAGGAAAATAAACACCAGCATTTAGCTTGCTAGCACACCAATACCTCAGATTGTAGGCAGAAATCGTGATCACATTAATGTAAGATTTATTTTGAAGCACTTGTATCCTCTAGTTTGCTTGTCCATCCTGTGACAGACAAAAAGAAGGAAAACGCTACCAAGTAGGCTACAAGTAGGTGCACCGGAGAAATGGAAATTCCGGAGTGGATCTGGAGCAGCAAAGTCATGAAAGAAAACATTTAGCGCAGATTGAAATTCACTCCGCTCAGTACTCTGCCTGCTAGAGGAAAACCTCATACCGCTGTGCACTTCCCTGGATCATGATTTAGATAATTGCCCTAACTTCCACAGGGAAGCTTTTGGAATGTTGCTTTCAGTTTAACTAAAACCGTGTCGCTCTTATAGCAGAAGAACAGAACGCTTTCATAAATCAGAACCTGTATTCATTTTCTGAGGGGAAAATTGTGAAAATTAAGCTTCTCTGTAATTTGCTTGCAGGGATCTTATTTTTTCTCCACCACGGTAAGACATTTAATTGTTACAACCACTCTCCCAAACCAGAATTCTGTGACCGTAGGTACAGGCTCTGTAGTGGCAGACTGTGGTAAAGGTGACAACAGTGCCTACCAGAGTCACATAATTTGTGTAACGGTGTTAATGATTAAACAAAAGGAACCTAACACAGCTGAAATGCAGTCTATATACAGTATATATATATATATATATATATAATTTTTTTTTTTTTTTTTTTTATGAATCCAGGCATGTTTCTCTACTCAAAATCTTCCTGATATGTAGACAATACATTTTCACAGCAATATTGTAGCAGTGTTGTATTGTTTGATTTATATTTTTTCTTAAATCAGGTGTTGGATCAGATGAAGTGTCTGTGTCAGTGATGGAGGGAGATTCAATCATTTTTCACACTGGTGTTGAAGGAAACCAACAAGAAGATATTAAGTGGTATTTCCGCAGAACTCGAATTGCTCAAATCAATGGAGATATCAGTTTTATCTGTACAGATGTTCGGTGTAATGCAGGTACTGAGATATTCAGATACAGACTGAAGCTGGACAATCAGACTGGATCTCTGACCATCATCAACATCACAAACATAAACTCTGGAGATTATGAACTGAAGATCATCAGAAGCAGCAGCAGCAGTGAAAAAACCTTCAATGTTATTGTCAATGGTGAGTCATTAATATATATACAGGTGCTGGTCATATAATTAGAATATCATCAAAAAGTTGATTTATTTCACTAATTCCATTCAAAAAGTGAAACTTGTATAATGTATACATTCATTACACACAGACTGATATATTTCAAGTGTTTATTTCTTTTAATTTTGATGATTATAACTGACAACTAATGAAAACCCAAATTCAGTATCTCAGAAAATTAGAATATTACTTAAGACCAATACAAAGAAAGGATTTTTAGAAATCTTGGCCAACTGAAAAGTATGAACATGAAAAGTATGAGCATGTACAGCACTCAATACTTAGTTGGGGCTCCTTTTGCCTGAATTACTGCAGCAATGCGGCGTGGCATGGAGTCGATCAGTCTGTGGCACTGCTCAGGTGTTATGAGAGCCCAGGTTGCTCTGATAGTGGCCTTCAGCTCTTCTGCATTGTTGGGTCTGGCATATCGCATCTTCCTCTTCACAATACCCCATAGATTTTCTATGGGGTTAAGGTCAGGCGAGTTTGCTGGCCAATTAAGAACAGGGATACCATGGTCCTTAAACCAGGTACTGGTAGCTTTGGCACTGTGTGCAGGTGCCAAGTCCTGTTGGAAAATGAAATCTGCATCTCCATAAAATTGGTCAGCAGCAGGAAGCATGAAGTGCTCTAAAACTTCCTGGTATACGGCTGTGTTGACCTTGGACCTCAGAAAACACAGTGGACCAACACCAGCAGATGACATGGCACCCCAAACCATCACTGACTGTGGAAACTTTACACTGGACCTCAAGCAACGTGGATTCTGTGCCTCTCCTCTCTTCCTCCAGACTCTGGGACCCTGATTTCCAAAGGAAATGCAAAATTTACTTTCATCAGAGAACATAACTTTAGACCACTCAGCAGCAGTCCAGTCCTTTTTGTCTTTAGCCCAGGCGAGACGCTTCTGACGCTGTCTGTTGCTCAAGAGTGGCTTGACACAAGGAATGTGACAGCTGAAACCCATATCTTGCATACGTCTGTGCTAGGGCTGGGCCATATATCGAACGATATGATCACGCGCATCTCCTCAGTAAAGCCGGTTCCTTGATTAGCGCTAAATCTCCATCACCTGTTTTGGATCTTCGATAATGAACTCGATATTGCATAGCTTGTCAGTGATCTACGGCTCTGTGTGTTAACTGCCGCTCTATTTGAAAACAGGTGATGGAGATTTAGTGCTAATCAAGGAACCGGCTTTACTGAGGAGATGTGTATGATCATATCGTTCGATATATGGCCCAGCCCTAGTCTGTGCGTAGTGGTTCTTGGTCCAGCTGCAGTCCACTCTTTGTGAATCTCCCCCACATTTTTGAATGGGTTTTGTTTCACAATCCTCTCCAGGGTGCGGTTATCCCTATTGCTTGTACACTTTTTTCTACCACATCTTTTCCTTCCCTTCGCCTCTCTGTTAATGTGCTTGGACACAGCTCTGTGAACAGCCAGCCTCTTTTGCAATGACCTTTTGTGTCTTGCCCTCCTTGTGCAAGGTGTCAATGGTCGTCTTTTGGACAACTGTCAAGTCAGCAGTCTTCCCCATGATTGTGTAGCCTACAGAACTAGACTGAGAGACCATTTAAAGGCCTTTGCAGGTGTTTTGAGTTAATTAGCTGATTAGAGTGTGGCACCAGGTGTCTTCAATATTGAACCTTTTCACAATATTCTAATTTTCTGAGATACTGAATTTGGGGTTTTCATTAGTTGTCACTTATAATCATCAAAATTAAAAGAAATAAACACTTGAAATATATCAGTCTGTGTGGAATGAATGTATACATTATACAAGTTTCACTTTTTGAATGGAATTAGTGAAATAAATAAACTTTTTGATGATATTCTAATTATATATTATATATATTATATGACCAGCACCTGTATATATTTTTTTTTTTCATAAGGTGTAGCTGAGTTCAGATGAAGATGACCGCATATCTGACCAACTGATAATTGTTTAAATGAGGATTTTTCAAAAAGTCAAGAAAAGGCTCGTTGCTTTCATCTTCACAGTGCTTTCATGTTGTTTGTTATTAATTCCAGCAGAAAGATCCTCCAGCAGCTGTTGGTTTGTGTTTCAGGTGTTTCTGCTGCTGAACGAGATGAATTGAAGGGAAACGAGGGAGAATCTGTCACTTTAGATTCTGGTGAAATAAGAAAACCAAATGATGTGATATGTTTTTTTAACGACACTCTCATTGCTCAAATGACTGGCGATCCCAATAAAACCTGTACAGATGTTCAGTGTAGCAATGGCACTGAGAGATTCAGAGACAGACTAAAGGTGAATCAGACTGGATCTCTGACCATCAAAGAGACCAGAACCACAGACTCTGGACTTTATGAACTACAGATCATCATCGGCGACAGCAGCTTCAGTATCACCAGAGTGAAGAGATTCAATGTTACTGTCTTTGGTGAGTATATAATTCAGTCATTTAGTGCATTTTCTTTGATAAGTTTATATATATATATATATATATATATATATATATATATATATATATATATATATATATATATATATATAAACCGCTTTGGTAAATCAACTCAATAAGTGTTTGGTTGTGGACTGTTTAAAAAGCAAGCTTTGACTCAACAACACATTGACTAATGTTAGTAACAGTGCATAATATCAGTAATTTTTCCAGTCGAATACAGTGTCCTGTTGAGTTCACAGTGACTCAGTTAAACAGTTAAATTCCATGTGTCTACTTTTGACCAAAGTAGAAAGATGTCAATATCAGTCAAAAGTATTGCTAAATACTAGATGGGTTTTCATTTCCTCTATAGTAACAATGTCTTTAGCTGTTTCAGATTCAGGGTTGTCTTCAGCTGCTGTAGCAGGAATTGTTGTTGTTTTGCTTGCAGCTGCAGCTCTAATTGCTAGTTTGATTTACTGTCACCACATGATACATAGGCTACTGTAGAAGAGCACCACAGCATGTAAGTATTTCATACAGCTGATGATATACTGCGGGGAGACAAAACTTTAAATTAACAATGGTCCTTATAATTATGTTCTTAATGTAGGGTGTAACAAAATGTAATTTTTTTTGTCCTTTATTTTTTACTGCTACAGAAGCAAATATTTAACAGTGATGTGTTGTCAAAAATGGCCACAACTCCCAAATAAACTAAATAGGAATTAAAAAACCTTAAAGTTCAAATTTTTCAGAGAGCAAGTGTCTTAAGAAAATGGCAATACAACAGTTCAAGCATTTTAGATGTGGGATTGAAATCACAATACTTCAAATTTGTATTGTTGTAATACAGAGAAGATGACGGCTTGATGCAGCTTTAGACACTGTTTTAAATATTTAGGGAAATTTAACTTTTTTCGTTGCTTGTGTAACTGATACATCAATGACTTTCCATTTATGATTTTTTTTTTTTTTTTTTTGTTGGTTTTAGGAGAATAATGTTAAAGACATTGCTTTGAGGGACACAGGACATCCTTAAATCAGTGTCAGGACAAGGCTGCCTAAAAAACTATGTAACATAATTTATAATTTTGATACTATCTTTGAAAGGGACACTAAAGAGAATTCGGAAAAAAAATGGAGAGAAGAGGATATGCTGAAACTGTCTTCAGAGTAATTGTGTCATGATTCCAGCATTTCAATTTAAAATTAAAAACCAATTTTTATTTTTTTATTTTTTTATGAATTAAAACATTTAGACAATACAAGACGTCACTTGGAATAGATCAGCAAGTGCTTTGTTTTTCAGTATATGCATTTCAAAGCAGCTGAAGTGTTCTAGACAGGAATAAGGAGCAATTATATCTTTATTATCTTTTGCACAAAGACATAATAATGCTAATCCATTATAACATAAATTGTTTTGTCTTGCCTGTTCACATTCTCTTACAACTGAGACTATGAAATTATGATGTGATTAAAGTGAATGGCTTAGCCACTGACACTAACCCAGGTTGGACCAACTCTGAATCGCATGGCTTTTTATGTCCACCAGCTGGAACAAAAACCAGCCTTAAAGATGCCTGGAAGTTCACTTTTTTGTTCACTTTTTTGAAGTACAAGAAACGCTTTGCTGAGAGTATTTATGATGTTCAGTGCCTGTAACTGGATGCTGTGTTAAATCATGTTTCTCTGCTGATATGTAATGCAATGTTTGTCCCTTTTTTTTTGCAATTTTAAACGTGTACATAGCCTCAGGATTATTTATGCCATTGTGAATGCATTTTTATTTTTTATCCATAAATCAATAAGCACTGGGCACAAATGTTTGTTTTCTCAATGCTAAAGGTGGTAAGCTGTTATTGTGTTCCTTGCAATACGGCCAGAATATTTTTAGACACAAAAAAAGTGCCTTGAATAAACATTGTTTCCATTTCTGAAATGAGCTTGAAAGATCTTTGTTATGTGATAAATATGATTAAAACATATGATTCATTCATAATGGCTGGAATCTGTGCGTCTATAAAATGTTTTTGCGTGTTTTATCAGAAATTATCGTGGATATGCTCTCATTGAATCGTTGAGTTAAGAAATATTTCAACAGTGATGCACTAAACGTTCACCAACAGTTACAGCGATTGTTACTATAGTAAAACTGATAATGTGGTAGACACCACTCAAAAAATAAATTTGAAAAAATGTCATACATTCTTTAACGAAGGTGCCAGTATGATTTTAACATTAACTGCATAAATAAAATTTGGTGAAATAGCCTATGATAATTGTGGTCGGACAGAATTAATAACACAAATGGTGGTAAAACTTACTGATGGGGAAAATGAAGCTTTTCGAAACATTGAATCAATTGCTTTGCAAAATGATTCACTATTTCGAAGCGCTCGAAATGTCATACACTGGTGCCTGCTAGACAGAATGGTGTAAAAGCAGTGAAAGCTCAGACCAAACGTGCATAAAAACACCTTTACAACCCAACTGCAAATGTCTTATTGAAAATGTAACCTAATAAATAGTCGTTTCTTTTTCCTTCTTCATTTTTGTTGTTTTTGACCAAAGAAACGCACAATACATGGATTAGAATATCCAACTTTATTTACAAAGGTATGAACATTGCATTTTATTTTCAGTCTGTTCAGGAAACAAGGGCGTAAAACCAATGATCTAAAAATAAGACAAACTCACACCTACACACTGTTTTTTGGGAACATTTTCATGCACAGCATCCATCTTTGATTTCTGTAAGAAAACACAAACTCAATCAGGAACCTGCAAATGCGACAGTTTAAAGCTAATATGATTTTGCTTCAAATTTACTCAGAGTGGAAACTAATTGCAGACCAATTCCACTATGTTGAACAGAAAAAGTTTTCTTTCATAATTTCTTTAACTGAATATTTAGTTTTATTTCACAGAACTGTAGCGTCAACACAGAAGCACATGAAGAGCAGCTCAAGGAAATGACATCACAGCCTACATTAAAGTCATATGCATCACATGACTTTTTAAACAGTTGAATGAGCAAACAGATGCACAGCTGTGAGGGTTTGAAACTGAGTAGATTTCAGACTTTATTAAGGCAGAGGAACAGAAATATAAGATTGAATTATTTTCTTTACCAACTCGTCAGCTGCAATAATATTAAAGGTGTAAGTTCTGAAGGTTTGTCACGACAGCTTTTGCATTGAGAACGGTACAGTGCAAAGATATATACATTTTAAAATAGGGTTCTCCTGGAAAAAGTTTGGGATCCTCTGCACTAAATGGCAGTGATCTAGTCATCAAACAATGATACACCACAAACATCCGGTGTAGACATAGCCTTGCTTTTCATAGCACAGGTTGAGCTTGATAGAGCAAAATGCGTCATGGTTTTAAAAGTTTCAAATGATTATATGTATTTTATTAAATAATTTAATATTTAGACTATAGGCTGTATCAGCGGAAATTGGTAACTCGAATGAATGAAGTCGCTTCACTGATAGGCTTATTGCTATGTGAATGAACTTGCTGTGTGTTAAAGGGATAGAAAATTCTGTCATTAATTACTCACCCTCATGTTGTTCCAAACCCGTAAGACCTTTGTTCATCTTTGGAACACAAATTAAGATGTTTTGATCAAATCCAAGAGCTTTCTGAACCTCAATAGACAGCAATGCAACTGAAAAGTTCAAGGCCCAGAAAGATAGTAAGGAAATTGTTAAAATAGTCCATGTGACATCAGTGGTTCAACCGTAATGTTAAATAAAATTATTATTTTGGTTTTCTTTGTGCACAAAATGTATTCTCATAGCTTCATAACATTACAGTTGAACCACTGATGACACATGGACTATTTTAACAATGTCCTTCCCTTTCTGGGCCTTGAACATGGTAGTTGCTTTGCTGTCTATTCAGGGTCAGAAAGCTCTCGGATTTCATCAAAAATATCTTAATTTGTGTTCCAAAGTCGAACAAAGGTCTTACAGGTTTTGAACGACATGAGGGTGAGTAATTAATGACAGAATTTTCATTTTTGGGTGAACTATCCCTTTAAGAGAGAACATACACTGTTGTTTACAAACAGATTCACATCTTGCACTTTAAAACGCTGGGCCAAATGCCAGCCTTCCGCAGTGTTCAGGTGCTCACGCATAGGCTATTTCCAAGTTGGTTAAACTATTTTTTTTGCGTGTGGTAAATAAAATAGCGCAATTAGAGAAGGAGGAGCAACGTGTCTACACAGCGATTTTTGCAAATCAGTTTTAGTCAGTCTAACTGACTGCAACTCAATCATGAATGATCTTACCATGTTTTGTATTGTTGGTTTACACAAATCTGAATCAGTTATGTCTTCCTCCTGTGTCGTGGCTACATGAACAATAATTCAGATGAGTTAAACACAACAGAGCTTGCATATGTAGAATTATGTATATCGGTAGTTAATTTGTGTAGTTAATAATTTAATTCCTAACCTCTTTTTCTACAATTCTTGCAGAGGCAGTACATTCCGACTGCAGCAACAACCAACAGAGATCCAGCAGCAGCAGCAACAACACAGATCAACACTATCCGATAGAGTGAGACTGGAGGATGTGGAGAAGAATGTGAAACAGTCTGTGGTAGCCGAACTGTTACGGCTAAAGAGAGAGAGTCATTATTGGGAGAAATTTGTCGGTGTACCACAAAAGAGATCAGATCAGTAAATGAACACACATATCAGTGCTGCCATATCTGAACATGTGATTAAGTGTTTATTGTGATAATAAGTAGTGATTGTGTCTGTCATCTCAAGCTATAACATATTTAGGCATTTCATTATGTAAATAAAATAAGCACAGGACAAAAATGACATTTCTACTCACCATAGACAGAAGCACTGAATTTTTTTGATGGTGCAGCTCTCCTTATCTTTACTTTAAAGAGTCCAGCGTGTTCAGCTGTGATGTTTGTGATGGTCAGAGACCCAGTTTGATCGTCCAGCTTCAGTCTGTCTCTAAATCTCCCATCGGGAACATCAAATGTGGAGAAAATTCCATAAGCTCTCTTGATTTTAGCTATCAGAGGCTTTTCAGCTCCATATTTCCACAATATGTCATCACCTTCATGTATTTCAGTAAGATCAGTGTTTAGAGTGACTGATTCTCCCTCCATCACTGACACCGACTCACCAAACACACCTGATGAACAAACAGATTTTACACAGATTAATGATCTTGTTGGTATAGAAAGCCTGAAATCAGTTTGTAACCTTTAATTACAGCTTGAAAGTACACGCTTAAATCTTCCACACTTAGGATCTTATTATTCTGAGATGTGAATAAATGACAGAAATATGTTTATAACTTACCGATCAGATGCCAACAGCACAAACAGAACAAAATGTGAAACATTTTCAGCTGTTCAGTGAAAAGTCTGATCTAATAAGACTATCAATGAAAGCACAACTGATCTAAACAAACACAACAGAACTAATGTGAATCCTCCCCCGGCAGAGTTTGGCCCTCCTTAATGAAAACGCACATGCGCATATGAATGTTATATATATGTAATATCAAAACTACGTCATGGTAAAACAGAGCCTACCTCTTGTGATTTAAAATGGTTGTGTGCACTCAGTTATAGTTGATGGGGAAAAGTACAGAGTTAAAATAGTATATGATCTCACAGGACCAGTTTACTGACGTGCATTTTCTGAGTCAAACTGAAACCTGCTGTGGTTTGGTTTCTTGAGAATTGTGGTTTGATCTGTTGGGTGGACAAACAGCTTGTACATGCAAATTGTCATTCGTAGTTTGTGTGTTTAGTTTGTACGTGAAGAGTTTCCTCCTGTTCTGCTACTATGAACAACTTAATCTACAGACACTTGAGGAGAAACTGTATTTGACACAGAGACAGAAAAACAATAGAAACACAATGATCATATTTAACACTTCTTTTTACAAGTTTAGTCTGAAATTTTGTTTTGTTTTGTTTTGTTTTAGAAATGGCCCATCAGACTGGATCTCTGACCATCAGATTATCAACTAGAGAATCATAAATCCCCTGCATTTTCCTTTTAGAAATGTTACTGTAAAATACAATTTCAATCCAGATTAATGCTATCTTTGCCCAAACTGGCTTTGAGACCAGCACAGCCTTTCTAAGTAGAGTGCAATTCTTAAAATGTGATTTTCTGCTTTGGACACTAGAGAGCGTTGATGTGTTTGTGAAACATCTGCCCAAGTATCCAGGAGAGCTTATTATGTGCGGTACTGTAAATAACATTTTGCAAAAAGAATAAAACAAGAACACTAAATGAATGACAAAGGGGCAAATTTAAGCTTGAAATGTATATTTAATAATGCACGCTAGGTAAATTTCCATATGATAAACTAAAAATAGAAAATGTTCTGTATGCTCTACTGATAAACCACTAAATTAAAACAAAATTTCTGCCATCACAATAACACTAAAATATATGACACAAAGAGTGGAAACCAAACTGGGACATCCTAATGTGAACCGAACCAAAAGTGACCTGTAGGAACTCATTTCCATTAGTTGCAGTATTTGATCATCGTTTTTTGGGAATATTTTCATACACAGCCTCCTCCTTTGATTTCTGAAAGGAAACGCAATTAATATAAGATCTTTCTCTGAATAACCTTGTTACTTTCTTAATAACACCTTATTAGTCCAAATCTTAATCTATGAATACTGATTTGTTTTGTTTTGAAAGACTACTACAGAACAGATGTTAACATGGAGCAGCAAGTGGAAATGACATCAATCATGACTTTTTAAGTAGTTAAATCATCAAACAGAGTGAGTTCTGAAGGTTTGTCATTTCACACAAAGGCAACGGCAAAGTTGAAGTTGCAGCACGTCTACAAAGAAACCAATGACTGCTAAAGCTGCATTTGAGCTCAGATGAACCGCAGAGCGGCTGTAGCTCGACAACAGAATTTGGCACATATAACATGAGTAACAACTTTGTGTCCTACTTTCTTTCCAGTGAAAATCTAATAGTATAAAACATGCCCCTTAAAAAGCGTAACAAATGTAATTTATTCGCATGTATTGGTTTTCATTGGCTTTCTTATCTAAGCAGATGTCTTTGCATTAAAAAAGACTCTACATTTGTTTAAAAATAAATCCCAAAAGTGCTGGGTCAAATGTCAGCATGCCGAGTTGTTTCAGCGCTCAATTTCTAAGCATATTTACAAGTTGAGAAAAATATTTTTGGTGGTATTTTTTAAAGCGCAATTTTGGGTTTGCACCACAGTTGGTATAAAGTCACTTGGCTTGTGTTGTGTATGACCAAAGTAAAAATAGAAAAGTCAAAATATTAGTGACAGAAGGTCATAATTTACTATTATTGTAGGGAAAAACATGTGATGAATGCTAATAGTGCTTTAGATGACATTATAATGTTAAACGTATAATGTATAATTATTTATCAATGATAAAATATTATAAAATTATTGTCAAGTCACCTTTATTTATATAGTGCTTTTAACAATACAGATTGTGTCAAAGCACTTAACAGTATCACATTGGAGAATAGAGTGTCAGTAATGTATAATAATAAGATTAAACACTCAATTTTCAGTTAAAGGCATTTCATTATTGAATTCGGAGATGTCATTAGCTCAGTTTAGTTTAAATAGTATCTGTGAAATCAAATTGACGATAATCACTAGAAATTAAGTGTCCCCAGCTGAGCAAGCCAGCGGCGACAGTAGCAAGGAACCAAAACTCCCTCTGAGACAGAATGGAGAAAAAACCTTGGGAGAAACAAGGCTCAGTCATTGTTTGGATACATCTTATAAAACATTTTCTATGTGCTAATAATAAGGGCTAATTGATTTATTTTCTGCTAAATGAAAATAGACAAAATTGACAACACTGAGGTGCAAACAAAACACAAATTTAGTGAATCTAGCATTTACTTAAACTATCCTTTTTTGTTAGTCCCTACTAAAGGTAATAATGATGACAGTTGAGTTTATAAACCACCCACGTCTGTTCACTGACCTTCTGATGCTGCAAACTTCAATCAGCAAACTTCAAACACACTAACTGACTGCAACAACTTGCAACCTCTTACCTTTTGTAGTGTTTTTGGTTTACGCAATGCTGAATCACTTCTGTCTTCCTTCTGTCTTCCTTCTGTCTCTGGACTGCATTAATGATAACCACAGGTGTGTTAAAACAAGAAAGTTTTCAATATTTCTACAGTATAATTGCTTGCTCTCCTGACCTGTTTTACTACTTTTCTTGCAGATGCAGAAGATCCCAGTGACTGCAGCTACAATCAACATAAAACTAGAGGCAGCAGCTGAGATCAGCACTATGTTAAGTAAAGGCAGGCCTTCATCTGAAATGGACAAAACAAGCCAATAGTGTGAGTGAATATATCCATCAAACATCAACACTGTATAACCGAGAGTAAATCAATATTAATATTATCATACATGCACATGTATGACAGAGTTGTTTGATGTCCACGTGTATCGTCTGGTTAGTGAATGAATTGTTGAGCACACAGCTGTAGGTGTTTTTATCCTGATATTCCACCTCCAGAGGTAGAGAGAGACTGATGCTGAGATCAGACACACTGATGCTGGACAATAAACTGTTTCCTTTGTACCAGGAGAGAGTCACATGACCCACATTCACAACTGAACACAACAATGAACAATTTGATGATGAAGAACACTGTGAAGAGTTACTGCTGATGACAGGAAGAGGCAGACAAGCTGGAAAGCATAAGAGAATAAAGATAAAAAAATTTTTTATAATAAATATATTCTTAAATAATATATATATATATATATTATTTTTTAATTTTTTGGGCATGGACTTAAAGGAAAACACCACCGTTTTTCCATATTCCAATATGTTCTTCCCTCAACTTAGACGAGTTGATATGTACCTCTCCAGTCTCAGTCCGTGCACTTAATCGCTCTAGCGCGCAGCACCACTATGCTAGCGTTTAGCTTAGCACCATTCATTCCATAGGATCCAAACTGGGATGAATTTAGAAGCCACCAAACACTTCCATGTTTTCCCTATTTAAAGACGGTTACATGAGTATTTAAAACTCCCCCTCTCGCTCTCCCTGATAGTGATAGTGCAGGCCACGTTGGTTGTATTGACGGAAGAGGGAGAGGGAGAGTTTTCAGGAGTGATGATATTACTGCGCCGAGGTCGAAGTGCTGCAAAGTGCTCTTCCGCCACACATTATAGTTATCATTTTTATCCGCTTAGAAAATCGCCATGTTTTATTTTGTGTCACCATACTTACTCGTGTAACTACTCATGTAAACGTCTTTAAATAGGGAAAACATGGAAGTGTTTGGTGGCTTCTAAATTCATCCCAGTTTGGATCTTATGGAATGAATGGTGCTAAGCTAAACGCTAGCATAGTGGTGCTGCGCGCTAGAGTGATTAAGTGCACGGACTGAGACGGGAGAGGTACATATCAACTTGTCTAAATTGAGGGAAGAACATATTGGAATATGGAAAAACGGTGGCGTTTTCCTTTAAGCAGTGGCTTCCTTCATGGACAACAGTATGGTACATTGTATGGCTTCAATCCCAGCTCTCTTGACATTTATTTTTCACGCTTAGTGTCATTTTGTCAGCATTATATGGGAATGGATTTTCTCTTTTAAATACCACCCTTAATTGTCAATTATTCTTTGGCCACATGTTTGATGTTTGATTAGAACACATTCATTGTGGTGTACTAATTTGTGCACCCTGATTTTATATTATTTTGTTAGTTATATTATATATTAGATAGATATATTAGTTCCAATTTTGCCTTTGGTACTGACTAATCTAATTTAAAACCAATAAACTATATTTGCACAAATATTTCATAGAATTGGATCCCATGGAAAGTATTAATTTAAAAGTGAGATGGATGTTTTCTGAGAAATCTGTTGGGGTGCACTCATTTATGCCGTGCACTGTATGCCTCTCCATTTGTTTTCTTATTTCAAAAAAAAAAAAAAAGTAGGTTAACATGATTTGCTTACAATGGAAGTCAATGGGGTCAATCTGTAAACACTAAGATACTGTTTCGGTACCGAGTAAAGTTAAATTCTTATTTTGTAAATAGCTTTACAGCTCAAATAATGCACTAATTTTGACATAAGATAATTGTTTTTGTGAAATCATAAGCTTAACATTTGTACTTTTCTACTTTTATGTCTTAAAAAAGGACTTTCATTGTAAGCGCTTCGTTGATTTTGTTGTTCTTTTCTTGATGAGTCAAAATTATTTTTGTAGTATTCATGCCACAAATGCTGTGGATTAAGCTTATTTTTTACTGAACCAATGATTATTTTAATAAAACAGAAATACGCCAATGTTCAAGCAAATTATGTGTCTACTCACCATAGACAGAAACGCTGAATGCTTTTAATGATCCTTTCGCTCCATTTACTTCATAGAGTCCAGCATGTTGAGTTGTGATGTTAGTGATGGTCAGCGATCCAGTCTGATTGTCCAGCTTCAGTCTGTTTCTGAATCTCCCATCGGGTACATCCTCACGTGTAAAGAAGAGTCCATATTTTGCATTGATTTCAGCTATAATGCACGTTTTACCTCCAAATATCCACAGAATATTGTCGTCTTCGTGTATTTCAGTAAGATCAATGTTTAGAGTGACAGAATCTCCCTCCGTCACTGACACTGAATCACCAAGAACACCTTATAAACAGATTTTACACAGATTAATGTGCTTATT
Organism: Schizothorax lantsangensis; assembly: GCA_027422415.1. Taxonomy (NCBI): domain Eukaryota; kingdom Metazoa; phylum Chordata; class Actinopteri; order Cypriniformes; family Cyprinidae; genus Schizothorax; species Schizothorax lantsangensis. The sequence continues at coordinate 11,364,521 of CM049843.1, read as the reverse complement.
TGTTTAGAAAGCCCAGGATCAGTTTGTAACTTTTAATAGCAGCAAAGACATCATACTAAATAAAAAGTGCATATATGAAAAGACAGATTTGTGTGAATCGGTAATTTAATCTTTAACATGTTTTATCTGCTTGTAGAGTTAAATAAAAATGTCAAGTTGTATACAGTTAATTACAGATAATTCTGCTGGACACTCTCAATAGTTGCATAGCAGGCTTACTGAAAAGAGACCTGACTCTAAAGTAGAACTTGCAATAATATGTGTGAATTTGCAAATGCAGATCCTAATTATTTCGAACAGAATCGTTTTCCGTCTTTTTTTTCTCTGAAATGGAAATAAATGAAGTCTAAAAATGCATTTATAACTTACCAATCAGACAACACAAACGGAACAAAAGGAGCGTGTGAAACATTTTCTTCAGCTGTTCAGCCAAATCTCTGATCTAATAAGACCTCCTGATAACACTGAAGCTGGTGTGTGAATCCTCCCCCGACAGAGTTTGAACACCCTACTAGTTAACACGCACTCTAGTTCACGCATTTTATATATATTCTTATACATGTTCTTCTGGCTTAAATTTAACGGTCAAAAACAATTTGGAAAACATTACATTGATGGTTTCTGAAAGGTAGCATTTGACTGTGGCAAATATGAACAAGTAGAAAATTGGATTAGCCAATCTAAATTTACTGATAAAATAAATCTAATGGATCATTAAGTTATTGCAAATGTCAAAGACTATCTACAATCTCATATTACTGACAGATTTACTGCGCACTCAGAAAAAAGGTACAAATGTTGTTCATTTCAAAAGGTAGGCCTTTGTACCTAGGCCATATTAGTACCTCAAAGGTACGCATTGGTACCAAAGGTTGTACATATTAGTACATACATGGTTAGTATTAGAACATTTTTAAAGGGTATCATCCGTGTGACAGCTTTTGTACCTTTTTTATGAGAGTGTGATGTGAGGCATGAGAAGCTCAGTTTCTGGGTCAGACTGAAAACTGCTGCGGTCGGTTTGATTTAAACGGCCATTTGTTTGATGTATGTTCAGTTTTTAGTTTTTAGTGAAGGGGTTTTTCTTTTCCTGCTGTCATGAACGTATTGCCTGACTTCCCTCCTGTAGAACAACTTTACAGTCAAATAAAATGAATCCATTAAAAATACCATGTGAAAAAACACGTCTGGCCACAAAGGTAGCATTAATTGATTTAATACACTGTTAGACATTTCAAAGGGTTTTTACAGTAACTTACTGGCAACACTACCTCAATAGAATGGCACCAAAGAGGCCGTTACAGTAAATACAGTAGTATACAACAATTTAAAATAATACAGTAAGTCTCTGTATGTGGGGTCTGACAAAAACAAGCCGTTTTTGGAGCTTGATTAAATAAATGCTTTGTTAATAATGAGGAGGATGTTTTAAGCTATGAAACTTGAAGGAAGTTTTAATGTACAAAGACCTCTTATATGCCAAAAGATCATTGCAAATTTGATTTCTAATGTCATGACCTCTTTCAGTCCACTTTTATATGCGCCTTCTTCAATAAACTCCCTTCATCTCATTAACTTGGATGTACTGTATGTCACTGCTGACTTTACTGCCCATTACTGGCAGAGACAATGATGTACTAAAAACGGAAACACTATTCCACTGGATTTTGAAAAGGTTTGCGTACAGATGACAACATTGTCAAAATGATCCCGTTCACACGGATCGGCGAAAATGACTAAAAACTCTGTTTTATCCTGCCAGGCCATAGATGGTGATGTCACTTTGTAAAGAAACACTGTCTATGCTCCTTTAGACTGAACATGTAATACGCATGAGCATAACGTCACTGTTTTCACAAATTCATGTTTTCATACTTTACACAGATACGATGACGGTATCCCAAAACTTGCACTTTGAAACCTGTTTTTAAAAGTTTTTTTTTTTTTTTTTTAGGCCTCCAACGTGCCATTGTTGTGTAAATGAACAGCCTTAGTGCATAAAAGTTTTCTGTTATTTTTTGTATAAAACGGTGTCATGTTAACGCAACCCTCTGAAACCTAAAATGGCATGTGGGACACACAAATTCGGCGAGGATTCCTGCCCCATACTGTCATTGGTCAAGGATCTATCTAAAAAAAATAATAATAATAATAAAAAAATAAATAAAGAACATCTATATACAAAATAAAAGCTCAAGGCATACTTGGTGTATATAATTTTGTACTTTGCGGTGTACAGCAAAGGCCTAAAAACATCAGCTATTCAAGATGTGTAGTAGCTTATAAAGTAAAACACACACACACAAAACACTCCACTTGCTGCTACTGTTATTTCATGATTTAACTGTAGGGATAATGCATTATTTCTGTTATGCCTTTGCATATAAGCTTCCACCAAACATCTCAGTGAGCTTATTCTTTTTGAAATGGGTTTAAAAAATAAACAGCTTTTATTTTTTGGTGCACACATAAAAAATGAAATCTGAGCTCCTTAATAATTCTTGTTCTTTGTTTGCCAGATTGAATGGATTATTTGAATGATTGGATGTTATAGTGGAGTGTCATTGTATATTTACACTAACCCTTGGCAATAATAGATTATTCCAATTTCGATACATTCTAGGATTTTTAAAACATGTTTATTCAAAACAAAGTTTATTCTCATTTGTCACACGTTGAACATTTGAAATGTGTGACGATTAACAGAGGCCTTACCTGACTAAGAAAGGTCATAAGGGACAAACTAGGCCTTGTCCCAAATGACACTTTATGAGCAGTTGCTCTTGTGGACTTACAATGGCCACCATGACACATATCTGTTAAGTCCACAAGAATTAATGGAACTTATTCTTGCTTTACATCAAGGTTACAAGTGAATTCTGTAACTTCATTGTGTGTCCACATTATCCTGTGTATTGCAGGATTGATAACTTTACACATCTATGAACAGAAAAGTGACTTTATTTTAAAGTATTATCGTTAGATATCGTTTCGCGCAAAATCCATGTGAAATTAACCCATATTTAAAAAAAAAAAAAAAAAAGCATTACATATATAGATACTTTTTTGACTAGCCTAAGCCCTGCCCCACACTTCTGTGACCGCTGGTGCTGAGATTCTGAAGCTGGATAATACTACAAGTATAGATAGTATTGCTAATTTGAGTGGTCAGCGCTCAGGCACATCTAAACAGCTTGGGCTAAAGGATAAGTTTATGCAACTGGTCCCAGATTCTGTCTACAACGCCTGCGCCTCGCCTTATGAATGACAGTGTCTTAAGAGCTAGTCTGTCCAACTAGCAGTTAGCCAAGGGGTCTTATTTTTCGGATTCAGCTTAGACTAATCTAAGTTTCAATCTAAGTTTATGTAAACACATTAAAAAAATAAATATTAAAAAAAGGAAAAAATTATGTGACTAAACTTTTAACTTTTAAGACCTTTTATGCAACTGGCTCCTGGACTTATTTTCGGAAACATTGTGAAATTATGTGCTGTGTTTTTCCAACAATGTGTCTTTAGCTCTTGCATGGTAAGACATTTATTGATACCACATATTTGCTACGATCAGCACTGGAGCTCTTCAGGGCTGCGTTCTCTCCCCACTGCTCTTCTCCCTGTACACCAACGACTGCACATCTAAAGACCCCTCTGTCAAGCTCCTGAAGTTTGCAGACGACACCACACTGATCGGCCTCATCCAGGACGGTGACGAGTCTGCTTACAGACAGGAGGTTAAGGAGCTGGCTGTCTGGTGCAGTCTAAATAACCTGGAGCTCAACACGCTCAAAACTGTGGAGATGATCGTGGACTTCAGGAGAAAACCCCCTGCACTCTCCCCACTCACCATCATGAACAACACTGTGACTGCAGTGGAGTCATTCAGATTCCTGGGCACCACCATCTCTCAGGACATGAAGTGGGACAATCACATTGAGTCCATTGTGAATAAGGCCCAGCAGAGGTTATGCTTCCTTCGCCAGCTGAGGAAGTTCAACCTGCCACAGGAGCTGCTGAAACAATTCTACTCTGCCATCATTGAATCCGTCCTCCGCACTTCTATAACTGTCTGGTTCAGCTCAGCTACCAAATCTGACCTCAGAAGACTACGGAGAGTAGTCCGGACTGCTGAGCGAATCATTGGTACTACCCTCCCCACTCTCCAAGAACTGTACTCATCCAGAGTGAGCAAAAGGGCTGGCAAAATCACTCTGGACCCCTCACATCCAGCACACTCCCTCTTTGAACTGCTACCGTCTGGTCGACGCTACAGAGCTCTGAGCACCAGAACGACACAACGCAATCCATCTCATGAACGCTTGAACTCTTAACAATAAACATGACACACAAAACACTATCATACTTTTTATTTGTATTTATTTGTATTTTTTATTTAACACACATACTTATTACATTTCAAATTTGTACCTAATATACCTGTACATACTAAATTGTCTATTTTGTATATTTGTACATTTTTTTTTTTTATTATCTGTGTCCTGTCCTGTCGCTGTCATTCTGTCGCACTGTGGAGCTACTGTCACCAAAAAAAAAAAAATTCCTCGTATGTGCAAACATGCCTAGCAATAAAGCTAATTCTGATTCTGATTCTGATTGCTATATTATTAGCCCTGTTTCTGGGTGGCTGGTATTTGCGTCACCATTAAAAATCCAGTCACGTATTATGAATCTCATTTAATATTAAACAGAAATATTAGACAAACCGGAGAATCATACCCCAACAGTGCAACATTTTAGTTTTTAGTTTTTTTGAAGAGTGAAGAGAAGAACTGAGAGAATAGGAACATACTCACTGAAAGCAAAATTTTGCTTCAAAATGATTAGCAATTAAGAAACAAAGTAACTTTACCAGCAATCGATCAGCAAGTGCTTGATGTTTTGTCAGTATGTCTAGGTTTATTAAAGCTGAGGTGGAGATCTGTGGGGCGTTAAAGTTGAACATCCATTACAGATGTTTTCTCCATCTCTGTTTGTGAAGCATGTTTAGTGTGATGTAATTAATGTGTTTTCTTGATCTGTTTATGAGTATTCACACTATGTGCTAGAGATGATCTGTGATGATCAAGTGATGATTTTCACTTGAATGTTTATTTATTTTCACATAGATGTTTCTTGTTTTACTACACTGTAAAAAAAAAAAGTTGAGCCAACTTAAAAGTTTAAGGCAACCAGCTTCAGCAGATTTTTGAGTTGTCTCAACTTATTTTTTAGGAAATTTCTGAGTTTTCTCAACTTTTTGTTGGATAAACTTATAACAAGTTGAGAAAACTCAAAAATCTGCTGAAGCTGGTTTTCTTAAACTTTTTAAGTTGGCTCAACTTTTTATATTATTTATTTTTTTACAGTGCTGTAAAAAATCTAAAGTTGAGAGAACTTAAACGTTTAAGGCAACAAGCTTAAGCAGATTTTTGAGTTTTCACAACTTCTTATTTTAAGTTTATACAACAAAAAGTTGAGAAAACTCAAAAATCTGCTGAAGCTGGTTGCCTTAAAATTTTAAGTTTGCCCAACTTTTTTTTCTTTTTTTTTTTACAGTGTAGGTAAGAATGTTTACCTTCAGTGTTGACTTACAGTTTTCCTTTTTAAGGTGACGTGATTTCACCAAGTGCAACATGTTCCTGGATCAACATCCTTGTTGATCCTGGAACAACATTCCAAGCAACCAATCAGAATTTAGGGATAACTTTACAGGAAGTTCTGTCAGTTTTAGCCTTACAACCAGAGTTAGGTGGTTCTACCCTTGTTATTCAACTATCATTTCCTTCTGATTTTAGGTATACATTATGGGTAGGGTTAGGTTTAGGGGTAGGGAAAGGGTTAGGTCTATGTTTTTGGATAATAATGTTGAGCCGGGATCAACAAAAGATGTTGATCCAGGAACATGTCTTACTTGGCAAAATCACGGCGACCAGGAATTAGGTATATTTATAAGTGCATCATGACAGATTTTTGTCATGTAAATGTTTTGTCGCATCAGATTTAAAATCTGCCAAATGTAAATCAATAAGAGCTGGACATAGATGATTTTGTTTCATTAACACTAATTTTCCAGTATTTTAATAAACTGTTGAAATATTGTAAAAGATCTGTTCATATGAAGTTTCTTTCTGAAACAAGCAACAATAATATGTATGCATGTTCATGTGATAACATTAAAAACACCTGATTCAATTAATAACCAAATTATTTGATGTTATAAATGTTGAATTCCAAATCATGCCACTGATGCTCTAATACAGTATGCAACCTGTCTGTGGTGTGCACACTTTATGCATTAATGAAATGGCAGGCAATTTATAACAAGAGCACACTGTGTGAATGCTGTTCTTGCAAATAATAATAATAAAACATTGCGAAAGGAGTCAAAAGATGTTGAAAAGGTGTTATGATGTATTGTTTCGATAGAGAAACTAATTTAAGTATTTTTTTAAACAATGTATCTAGCCCAGTGGTCTCAAACTCAATTCTCTGCACTGTTTAGCTTCTTAATCAAGCACACATGATCCAGCTAATTAAGGTCTTCAGGATTACTAGAAACCTCCAAGCAGGTGTGAGTTGGAGCTAGTTGGAGTTAAACTATGCAGAGCTGTGGCCCTCCAGGAATTGAGTTTGAGACTACTGATCTAGCCCTTGTAGACATTCTGCTCCACACTCCATACCAGTTGGTGGCACCAGTGTGTTGTTTGCCAATGAACTAATAAACCGTAGAAGAAGAAGTGGAAACATGACTCTCGTCCTCTATTGGTCAAACTCGGTTAGTTTCACTTCTGAGGGTGTGTATACTGTATATAAAAGGAAACAACATGACAGCTTTGCAGACCAACGCAAAATAAATAAATCTCCTAACAGACGAATCGCAACGGATGCTAGTGCTAGTATTCGTGTGTTATAAACAACTGAGTGGGTCATTTACTGTCACTACACACGTGTATATATTTTTTATTATCATGTAGCATGAAGTCCTCGACACATTTAATGCTCTTTATCTGACTGAAATAATGCTTTGTGTGACACCAGAAACTCGGCGGCATCGGCTAAATAGCGTCTTTGTGTCATTTTTCTTAGTAATGAATGCAGGCAATAGGGTCTGGGAGTGCAAGTACTGAGAGAGCAAGTGCAAGTCTGCAGCCAGACCCTTCTCGATGCAGGTGTATTTATCAGTGTGTCAACTGTACTGCAAAAAGTTTCAGTCCTGTGTTCCAGACAAGAATCATTCCTCATCCTGTGTTCCTGTGTGTTGCTGAGGAAAGATGTGTGCTGCTATTTAAAGTGACCAGACTTATGGTTTTCACCTGCTGGACGACGAATCAGGTGAAAAGTCCCTCAGACGCACATATTTGAACGAGGGACCTGAGACATATTTACAGATCAGAATATGACAGAGACTATGTCATATATCAGTCATGTGGGCTCTTTTGAGCAGTAACAACCACCCACTCAGAGCACACTAGGTAGGCCTACTAAAATCTACCAGAACACTTCAGTAACCACGTATTTGCTTATCCGTTTTTTTTTTGTATTTAAAAAAATTAAGAAAAGTGGTTTGTATCATTAGCTGGAAAACACTCCTTCACTCCATCACTCATGTTTTGTTCACTGATCCTCAGGCGGCGTTAAAGAGCTGGAACTGGAGCAATATCTTGAGCAGTCCACATATTTGTGTCTGTTACCATTGGAAACTTAAGGTGAGATTTTCTATCTGATTATTGTTTTACCTATGGACAGGAGTCCTGTCATGCTATTAAAAAAATAAATAAAATCTAGTTTGTTGTTAGTTTCTCATTGATGCAAACAATACATTATTAACCACCATCAAATAATAAATTGTAAATCATACATTGTATTTATTCTTAAAATGACCAAGACAAAAACCTTTATAAGAAAAAAAAAAGGTTCAAGAATAGTTCTACTGGAACTATTTTCTCAGAAAAAAGGTACAAGCTCTTGCTGGTGCATTAGCTTTTTGCCCATTTAGGTACTAATGTGCACCCTTAAGCAGTAAAAGGTGTACCTTTTGAAAAGATATTGCACATGACAACTGTCTTTATTTCAGAGAGTGTAGCACTGCTTAACTGCAGGATCACTGTGTAAGATCATCAAGCACACAAAGTATATAATATTTCACTTTTTCATACTAATATCACTTTTTGATTTGAGACATTTTTGTCAAAAATCAGCAGTAATATAAGTTTAGTATTTTGAAGTAAAGTGGCTTCCCTGTAGTGCAGAAGTCGAAGGTTTCATGTGAGCATAAATGAAAAATCCTTGCAACGACATGCTGATCACACAGACTGACACCTCAGATACACTCGCACCGTCACACTATAGACACCTCAGACACACTCGCACGGCACACTATAGACACCTAAGACACACTTGCACGGCACACGCTTACACAGAACATAATATTGACACCTCAGACACAGATACACACTCAAACAGACACTGTTGACACCTTAGACACACACTAACAACCTGCCATCGAATGCAAGCATCCAGCAGTAGACGCATTCTCACACACAGATCAAACCACATCTCTGTACAGATGTAAATAATCGATACCACAGCACTTTGAGTTCGAGTTCACTTTGTCACCTTTTGACAACTAGTTTGCATCTATGTTTTGCAAACATGAAAATGCTCATCCATAGACCACAGTGGCTGAGGGCGTTGCTGGAGGTTCCCGATGAAAATGATCAGACAATAAGTGTATTTGTAACAACATTAATTTTGATCATCATCTGATTGTGATTGGTGCATATACCACATGACTCTCCTCTTCAACTCTCTGTAAATAAAATTCGTAACACAATACATATTAATAGTTATATTAATAACAATAAGTCTTTTATAAACACATGGTGCAGTTGTGTATGAGATTTGTGTGATAGATCATTATGCTATGAAAGCTCATTACCGTCACTAGATCTGTCGCAATAATCAATATATCGATTTATCACACGACATATGGAAAGAGTGGACATCGGCAGGTGAAGAGAAGGCATCATTTGAGGCCTTATAGTGAGGGTTTCACAAGGGAGAGAATGCATTTTTGCATTCCACTTGTGCTGTTTGACCATCTTTTGCAGCATATTGTGCACTACTTGCATTGTTATGCTGTTATATTATCATTCAGTGGCATAAAATGGTCATAAAATGACAATAATATCATATATCATAATTATTTCTGAGACAATACATCAGCCAACAAAAAGTAGTTATCGTGACAGGCCAAACTAAAAAATAAAGCTTTGGTAAATCATAATAATAATAATAATAATAATAATAAAATCTAAATTAAATTGACGTAGTCAAAATTATGAGATTAAAAATTACAAATTATAACATAAATCAGATTGTTATACTCAAGTCAAAATTACTATATCATAACTTCAACATTTTAAGTTATAATGTGAACCTTTCAATCTCATTATTTAAACTTTGTATGTGATATTTTCAACTTCTTAAGTTATGACTTTTTAATCTCAAAATGATAATTTAGTATGTCATAATTTTGACTTGTTAAAATTATGATTTAACAGAGCTTGTTTTTTTCATAAGTGGTGGAAATGGACTTAAATATTTACAGACAAAATCAAAAGCACACGCTGATCTACATCAGGCTCACTGATGAAATTATACTCAGCAAATTAACAATAAATTATCTTACCAATTTCTGTGTGTTTCTTTTGTAGAATGTTGTCTCAGCGTAAGTGATCTCTACTTCACAAGTCTCAGCTGTTTGAAAAATTATAGATGCATTAAAACCACACAGTTTGATTGTAACTAGATTAGGTTTATCACAACATATGAGTTATTAGGGCTTTCAAAGTGAACACCAAAGTAACACTCAAAGCTTGTAAAAATGGCATTAACAAATCTAATTTTGCCATTAGGCCATTAACTTTTTCCACACACAAAAAGCTCTTAAAGAGTGTTTATCATTAAATTTAGAGACACAAATCACACATAAGTTTACACTTAAATCAAACCCATTTGGGATGTGTTCTTTGTATTTAATCAGCATTTAGCTTCAACAAGCACAACAAAATGCATTATTCATATACATTTTAGAGCACCAGCCACATCTTTATACCTTATTATAAAATTGAGAAAGCTTTTTTTTTTTTAACAAATATAAACATTTCTGATTTTGCATTTCCAGTGTTGATGCAGTTTGACAAAAGCAGAACTTGTTTTTTTTTTGTATGTGTGTGTGTGTTTGCATGTTGGGAGTGAGCAAGTAAAGAGCGATGTTTAGTGTTATGTACAGATAGACATTTATTATGACATGAGTGTGTTTAGTACACAAAAATTATCAGAATCTTAATTGAATGATAAAATAGGACTATCATTTATCTAAAATATTTAGAGCATAATTTTGAAGAATTGTTTCTTATATTACTTCTTTAAAAGGATAAGATAACACTTGCCTTCTTTATCAATTTTTCTACATTTCCTGCAGAGGTGGAAGATCACGACTACTGCTACAATCAACAGCAATCCAGCCGAGATCAACACTATCAAAGAGACTGGAGGAACTGAAGGAGTAAAAGAGAAACAGTCATTAATGTAAGTGAATGTGTACATGAACACACATATCAACGCTGCCATACCTGCACATGTCTGACAGAGATTGATGTCCAGATGTCTCGTCTGGTTGCTGATGGGATTGTTGAGCACACAGCTGTAGGTGTTTTTATCCTGATATTCCACCTCCAGAGGTAGAGAGAGACTGATGCTGAGATCAGACACACTGATGCTGGACAATAAACTGTTTCTTTTGTACCAGGAGAGAGTCACATGACTCACATTCACCACTGAACACACCAATGAACAATATGATGATGATGATGATGATGAACATTGTGAAGAGTTACTGCTGATGACAGGAACAGGCAGACGAGCTGAGAAAACATCAGAGAATAAAAAGGAATATGAACACAGTAATTAGCTTATTTTTAGTGAGTGATGTTTAGTGTGTTGATGGTCGCTGAATGTCATCTCAAACTATAATATGTAAATAGAATAAGTGAATGTTTGGACAAATGATGTCTATACTCACCATAGACAGAAACACTGAATGTTTTTATTCTTTGATTTCTTCCACTTATCTCTAGTTGATAAACTCCAGCATGTTCAGTTGTGATGTTCATGATGGTCAGAGATCCAGTTTGATTGTCCAGCTTCAGTCTGTCTCTGAATCTCCCATCAGTACTGTTATATGTGATGAAGAGTTGGTTCTTTTTTTTTAATTTAGCTATTTGAGATTTTTTAGCTCCATATTTACACAGTACGTAGTCGTCTTCATGTATTTCAGTATCATCAATGTATAAAGTGACAGAATCGCCCTCCAGCACTGATACTGATTCACCAAACACACCTGGAGAATATAAACAGATTTTAGATAAAGCATCTGATGGTTTACAAAGCCTGAAATCAGCTTCATTTACATGTAAAGTTGAGAACAGCAGCAGAAACACAAAACAAAATGTAAAATATAAAATGTCTTCATAAACTGCTACTGTAAACTGCTAAATGCTACCGTTACAGAGTGACTGTTAGAATCAAGCAGACAGAGAAAACACTAAAGAAGGGCTTACGGATTGCTTGGAAATGTATTTACGGTAGCAAATAATAGAGTAATATGGCAGCATAATTTATGAAAAAAGGACAGATAACCACACATAACAAACTGTAACAATAATTCATAGTAGCTTAAAACAACTGTGTTTTCTACAGTGTTGGGAGTAATGCGTTACAAAAGTAATGTATTACAGTAAGGTATTACTTTTTCCTGTAACGCAGTAGTGTAAGGCATTACTAATACTTTTTCAGTAATATTTTACTCGGTACATGTTCAGTAACGCTTGCGTTACAACAAACTTTTCGCCCGCAAGACATTAACAAATAAAAATCACCGCAAGTAAGTTCTATTTCCTGTTCGTGGTTAGTGAATATACGTGTGAACTTTTTACTTTGTAAGGCGGAATGATTTCTGAACTCAAGGTCCGAGGCTATTGGCACCGCCCGGTTCGCAGTAAGCCCTAACGCGCAGTGAAAAAGCGGCAAATGGATGAAAATGGCAGAAGACAGTACATTCGCGGGATGGACGTACGCGCATTACTTCGATTTTGTCCGAGATAAGGACAAGAAGAACGTTATTGTCAAATGCAACCTTTGTATAAACCCGAGAGAATTATCGACATCGAGAAATAGCACTAGCAATTAAAAAAAACATCTCGAGCGTTGCCATGCGACCACTCCTCTTACAGAGAAGAGAAAGAAAACAGGACGAGAGTGATAAGCCAAAGCAGCAGAAATTAAGTTTCTCTCGGTCTGCCATCATGCCACTTGAACCTCGAGAAGTCAGAAGACTTGTGGCAGAGTATGTCGTCGAGGACATGTTACCATTGTCAACGGTGGAATCTCCTGCTTTCAGGAAGCTAATTAGCAAGATCCCTGTGACCAGCAGCAATGACAAGGTAAGCTAACGTTTACATGATGACTAGCTAGAATTCTATATAATCTGGTTCAGGGATGGGATGGGATTATTTTGTATTTAAATACCTTTGAAAAAGATGTAATGTATTTTGTATTTAAATGTGTTTAATCTTAGTATTTTCGTTTTTTTTTTTTTGTTTTTTTTTACCAATTAACGTTAACCTTCTTATTAGACTGCATTAATGGGCAATATATATATTTTGAGTACATCCGTTTAAAATACAAAATACTATTATTTTGTAAAAGTATGATGCATTTAAATGCATTTAATCTTGTATTTATTTTTGTATAACCTAATCAATACAAGAAATCAGCAGGCTAATAAAGAGGTTGATTGGGAAAAAGTATTTTGTATTTTGAAAATACAAAAATAAAAGATTAAATGTATTTGAAATACAAAATACTTTTTTCCCAATCAACCAGTCAATTTGAAATAATGACATCCCTGATGTTCTTCGTATAGATCTGTATGGATCATATAGTTCCTGGAGATACCTTTCTGCAGAGTTCAGTTCCAACCCTGATCAAACACACCTGTTAATTATCAAGTGCTCCTTCAGATCCTTATTAGTTGGTTCAATTGTGTTTGTTCAGGGTTGGTGCTGAACTTTGCAGGAAGGTAAATCTCCAAAAACAGAGTTGGGGACTGGGTCAAATGTTATAGCCATCTACAGACCTATTTACAGCAGCATAACGTGAATGTATGCTCTTGCATCTGACTGGAACAGACAATAAATATGCATATGTATGATTTAGCATAGCATGGTCATGAACTGGAGTTTTAATATCTGTGTATTTTACTTATTTTTCAGCATGTACTGCCATGCAGAACAACTTTCGCCAAAGAACTGGATAGGAACTATACTGCCATGGAAATAGAGCTAAAGAAAACAATTGATGAACAGCAGTTCGTGTCAACAACTGCAGACATTTGGACTGCCTACAACAAGAGCTTTTTGGGGGTGACGGTCCATTGGAGTGATTCAGAGACACTTCAACGGAAGAAGGCTGCTATCGCTTGTCGTAGGTTCAGAGGTAGACACACATATGATGCAATTGCATCTGAACTCGATGATATTTTTTCCCAGTATGGATTAACTGCTGAAAAAGTGACAGCATGTGTGACAGACAATGGCAGCAACTTCATTAAAGCTTTTAAGGAATACCAACAAGTCGAATCTCAGGAGGATGAAGAGGAGGAGGTGGAGGAGGATGAAGGGGAAGTGGCCTTCACTGATCTCCACAGCATTCTCACTGGAGGAAATGATGAGGATGCCCAGCAAGGGCTGTGTGTGCTGCCTGCACATTACAGATGTGCAGCTCACACGCTTAACCTCATTGCCAACAATGAGATTGGCAAATGGTTGGTATCAAACCCAGAATCCAGGGCTGTTTACCGCAGTTCCACAGCAAAGTGTTCAGCACTATGGACCAAAGCTAGCCGGTCCACAGTTGCATCTGAGTGCCTAGAAAAAATCAGTGAAAGGAAGCTGATTGTGCCCTCAGTAACTCGATGGAACTCATTTTATGATGCATATGTTCGGATCGTAGAAATGCCACTAACTGACATTAACAATCTATGCACACAGCTTCAAATTACATTTATGAATGACAGGGAATACTAGTTTCTGAAAGAATACTGTGCTATTATGAAGCCCTTCAGCGCTACACTGGACATCCTACAGGGTGAGGAAACTTGTTTTTATGGGACACTTCAACCAACACTTGAAGTTCTAATGGCCAAAACTTTAGCAATGCAAAATGGCCTTTCACAAATGACCACTGGGTTGCCTGAAATAATTGTGGGAGCAATTAAAACTCGCTTTGCCACAACAATTGACTCCAAGGAAGCTCTACTGGCTGCCGTCTCGCTGCCCAAGTTTAAACTCCGCTGGGTAAAAGAGGAAACCAGAAGAGATCACATCAAGTATCTCCTCACCACTGAGTGCCGCTCCCTAACAGTAGAAGTGCGTGCAACCCCAGTGATTGATGCTCCTCAACCTGCTGCAGTCACCTCCCGTGAAGATGAATTCTTTTCATTTGATGAACAGCCCAATGCCATGGCTGATGCACCTATGTCAGTGGAAACAGAGGTGACATCTTATTTCAATTCTGATCCGGTAATGGAAAGCCTGCATCAGTTTCCAAGAATTAAAAAAATTGCACTACGCTATAATGCACCAACACCGTCCAGTGCACCGGTCGAAAGACTTTTCAGCCTTGGGAGTCTGGTACTCACCCCAAAACGCAACCGTCTTGGTGATGGACGCTTTCAGCACCTTATTCTGATGCGCTTCAACAGATATTTCAGCCAAGGGGGTATAATGGAATAGGCTAGCCCCCTCCATAGCAGTAAGGACAGCCTCGATTTCCCTTCTACTTTGAGCCAAGTTGAACTGCACACTACCTCTGTTTTATATTTGGCAGGAAACAACTTTTTAAATACAAGTTTTTTAAGTTTGATTATTGAGCCATATTTGCTGTCAGGCCATGTGGGCCCAAACACCTTAATTTCAGTTTTGTATTTCTAAAATGTTTTATTTCCATGTTTTGTTGTATGACTTGACTTTTTACTGGACTTTGGTATTTGTTTTTTATTTTTTTTTTTATTTTTTTTTTCAAATTTTACTTAAATGACTGAGCCATATTTCCTGTTAGGCCTTGTAGGCCCAAACACTTTAATTTAATTTTTGTATTGAAAAGTGT
This sequence comes from Schizothorax lantsangensis, assembly GCA_027422415.1. Lineage (NCBI taxonomy): Eukaryota > Metazoa > Chordata > Actinopteri > Cypriniformes > Cyprinidae > Schizothorax > Schizothorax lantsangensis. Next base: position 11,349,293 of record CM049843.1, on the reverse strand, counting down.
GTCTAGTTCTATAGTTTCATAGAGCCAATAGCTAGCTGTCTTGTTGTTTTAGCCTAAGTGGATTAATTTAGGCTATGTTTAGCCTTTTCATTTCTATGGCCTAAAATGACTGAGGTTGAGGGGTTGGTCCTCTAATTGCACTTTATACTGAGAAAGCTATGTTCATCATGCTCACTTTGTGCATGACAGTTTTGTGTTGTGAACCACTTGAATTTAAAGTGAATAAAATAATGGCAACAATAAGAAAAGAAAAAATCTGCATCTTGTCATGGCATTGGAGTTTACATATAGTCTTGTTGTGTCTAATATGAATATACCCAAGCTATTCACAGATATTGCCAGATAATCACTTTACCTCTACCATACTTTTACGAGACTTAGATCATTTGTGATTCTGGCTGTCATCCTTTCTTGCATTGTCTTGAGCCTTCACGTTGACAATTATAAACTATGTTGTTAGTATCCTGGATAGGCCACAGTCATTATGTTACATCATATCGCTTTCTACTAGATGTAAAATGCTCTGCAGTACATTTTGTCATTTTAGAATGTTAAGTTCTAATTCTGTAATTATTTTGGTGAAAGTAACTAAAAAGTAATATAAGATTCATGTAACATATTACAATTCTGAGACAGTAATATTGTAAGGTAAGGGATTACTTTTAAATAACAGTAACAAATAATCTGTAATGTATTACAGTTTGGAAGTAACTTGCACAACACTGGTTTTCTACCACAGGAATTATTATTGTTATATATTTCACAAATGTCCAGCACACTGTAGTACACTGGATATTCACATTCTAGGCTATTTAATGGATTAAACACATAAATGCATTAGCCTCGAATATAAACTCAAAGCAAACAGTTTTCCAAAAACAGCTACAACTTTTTACTGACTTTCTTAAGGAGTTTAATGTAAAGAAACAGGGTTAAAATTAAATAATCTTTAATGCGAAGTAACACTGGGATCATAATAATAGTTTAAATGTAAGTCTGCTTATTTCAAAGTTTGGTTCAAGAGAAGTATTAGATAAACCTTGATTTAGTCTAGATTTAGCCTTTATTATTTTTGGTGCAAAATATTTAATCTATAATTTGTTTTAAAGTATAGAGAACAATCAGTGGTTAAAGTTTCATAACTTATTGACAGTGAATACATGATAATTTTTGCAGATTGAAAATACAGTTTTAATAGTGCTGGATTATAATACTTTTAAATATTATATATATTTATTTATTTAATAAATGAGACATTTAGAGCATTATGTCACTGGATAGTCTCCTATGCACTATAAGGTTCCTGCATATTTTGCATGACTATGACATTTTCCATTTCCAGATGTTAATGGTCACTTTCAGTAGTATTAAGTATTTTTAAAGAAAGAAAGAAATGTATTTTTGGAATTTAGAATTTTTAGAAATGTATTTTTAAAAGGACAAAAAAAGCCCTGATATTTGAAAGCAGCTCAATGGAAAGTTTACACTTTCTGAACATTTACCTGGAAATTTCAGTGTAAACTTCTTAACCCAAAAGAGACCTGAATTCAATGTTATTAGATCTTGTATTATATTCATACAATATTCATAGTTCATTTGGTAAATAACAGCAGTTGAAAATAATCTAATTCTAATTTACTCTAAAATTAAAAAAAGCCATAAAAATGTTTTTATAACTTACCAGTGAGACTCCAGCAGCACAAACAGAACATAAGAAACACGTGAAACATTTTCTTCAGCGGTTTAGCATCTGATCTAACAGCAGAACTGTTAAAGAGTTGTGTGACTCCTCCCATGACAGAGTTTGACCCTCCTAGTTCACACATAGCATTTGCATATGATATAATGTTATAGTTCATCTAGCCCTTAAGATTTTAACTGTTCTTAATGGATTAAAAAGTCTTTATTTTTATTAAAATGTTAGGAGTTCATATTAGTACCTTAAAGGTACATATTAAGTCAAGTCAAGTCATCTTTATTTATGTAGCGCTACAGATTGTTTCAAAGCAGCTTTACAGTGATAACAGGAAAATTATACATTATGTCATTGTTCAGCTTAATTAGTTGATTCAGTTCAGTTGTAGAAATCATTGGTTATTAATTTAGTTCATTTCATCTATACAGCAGCTCTGGAGAAAATGGTGATGTCATCGTCCAGCTCAGTTTAGGTCGCCTCATACAATAATGTCAGTGCAGTCAGATCAATAATAATGTTGAATATTAAGTGTCCCCAAATTACAGTAATATGTTGTCCGGTCTCATTTGTGCAAAGTGGATTAATTACCTGATTTCCAGCGATTATCTCCAGTGTGTCTTCCCTTCCTTTGTGTCCCCTGTATATTCTGTCTGCAAACCTGTAGGAACGTATTACCTTCAAGCTCACCACGGAAGAATGAGGTGTGTGCATCCATCCATCCATCTGCTCTGCCATCCATGATCTCCTGCACCTGCAAAAAGGAAAGTTCTGTTCACTCAGAGCCATATTCACTCAACTCAGCCTATTTGAACTGAATACTCACCAGTTAGGCCCATCTGTGCCCATAAGAGACTGTATTCAATAACTTAACAAGTCTCTGGATAATTTCCTCTTTATGCAAAATCACTTCCTTTAAGTCTTTGGCAAGCCCATAGGAGACTTCTGTTGGTGATCAATTATATCATCTTTGCCAAGGAAAAATGTCTATTAATAATTAAGTTCAGAACTCTTGCTGCTGCCACCTGCTGGTACAAGCACTGGCTCCTCACCACATACTGGCAGGCCTTAAATCCATGTTGCAGCTGCATCTTGCTGCATTCAATGATTCCATCGGCTTCAAACAGATCATCCAGCTCTCCATCAGTGTCACCATTCCTATGCAGTCATGTTTGGAATACTACCAGGGCCAGCAATCCTCCCAATACCATCGCCACTAGTTCACTAGTGCTCCAGAACCAGGGTATGATCCAATGCAACAGAAAAAAACATGCGAAAGAACTGTTGCCGTTTCCGTGTGGGACCTGTCCAACTATGCATTGGCCTACTGCACTCCAAACCCATCCATCTCCTGGTTCTGGAGTATTCCACTGCTGATGTGTGTGGCGAGGGGGGCGTGGTTCAGCGAAGTCTGCAGCAGGAGAGAGCATCGGGAGACGAGCGATGAGCAAGTAGGTCAAGTGCAAAATGATGAACACCTGTGTCTAATTGCAGTAATTGGCATGGAGAGACCGGATAAAAGAGCGACTGATGAACATGGAAGTCAGAGAGAGACGGGACGGAGACTCGTGTGCACTGACTGGTCTAGGAACTGGAGAAATCCTAGGAACTGTGTAATTGTGGGAGCTGAGGTGTTGGTGAAATGCGCTGAGAGGGCAACCTTTGTTTTGTGATTTTGAGTTATTGAATAAACCACACAAGTCTCCTTGCACCAATCTTGTCCTCTTCCTTCCTTACTCTGAACCTTGCTACAATGTGATTTTAGGGCACCCATGGTTAGTGCAAGACAATGCTGTCATCTCTTGGAAAACTGGTGAAGTCCTAAAGTGGGGTGATGATTGCTTCCATGGATGATTTCCTTAAGTTCCTCAACCTATCTCTCGTCTACACCAGATTCTCCATGTCAACTCAATCTCTATCGAGAGTCCAGTAGAGAAGCAATCTGTAGATATCCCAGTCTGCTACGCCCCCTTCAGTGATGTATTCTGCCCTAAGAAGGCTTCACAGTTGCCTCCACATCGGCCATGGGATTGTGCCATCGATCTGATACCAGTTCAGGCAGTGCCCCACGGGAAGATTTACCCCCTTTCACTTCTTGAACAGAAGGCCATGGAGGAGTACATAGAAGAGGCTTTACAACAAGGCTATATCCACCCTTCAATGTCCCCTGCTGTTTTGAGATTTGTCTTTGTGTCAAAGAAGGACAGAGGCTTGCAGCCTTTTATCGATTATTGTGCCTCAACAAAGTAACTGTGAAGTTAAGATATCCACTTCCCCTTGTGCCAGCCACATTAGAACACTTCCGTGGAGTCACCATCTTCAGCAACTTAGACCTCTGCAGTGCCTATTAACTCATCTGGATATGTGAGGGGACGAGTGGAAGACAGCTTTTGTGACCCCTTCTGGCCACTATGTATATCTCGTCATGCCTTATAGATTAGTCAGCGCTCCCTCCATATTCCAGGATTTCATGCATGAGGTGCTCCGGAAGTTCCTCCATCAGTTTTTGCTCATCTACATTGATGATAACCTCATCTACTCCCGAAGTATGGCCAAACATCACCAGCATGTTGCCGAGGTCCTGGAATGCCTGAGAGAGTTCCATCTGTTCCGGATAGCTGAAAAAATGTTCCTTCAATCAGTCTTCAGTGCAGTTCCTTGGTTATAATTTCAGCAAATGTGGTATTCAGATGGACAAAAGGGAAGGTTGAAGCTGTACAGAACTGGCCCACACCTACCACTGTCAAAGAACTCCAAAACTTTTTGGGATTTGCTAACTTCTACCAGTGGTTCATCTGGAAATACATCTCCATCCCCAATCCATTTACCAGTCTGCTCAAGAACAAGCCCAAGTCTTTGTCATGGACACCACCTGCCACAGAAGCCTTCCAAGCCTTCACCAATGCACCGCTCCTCATTCACTCTGACACCAGCAAACCTTTCGTCGTGGAAGTGGATGTATCAACCACCAGGGTAGGAGTGGTGCTATCTCAGCAACAGGGGAACCCATCCATGCAGCTTCTTCTCTAAGAAACTCACCCAGGTAGAGAGGATCTACGACATCGGCAACAGAGAACTCCTAGCTATCAAGCTTGCACTTGAGGAGTGGAGGCATTGTTTGGAGGGTGCACAACAGCCTTTTACCGTGCTGAGTGATCATAGGAATCTAGAATACTTAAAGGGCACCGATTATGCAAAATCCACTTTTACAAGGTGTTTGGACATAAATGTGTGTTGGCAGTGTGTGAACACAACCACCCTACAATGATAAAAATCCACCCACTCCTTATTTTTTAATCCCCATTAAACCAAAGCAGCCATTTTGATTCTCTGCAGTTTGTTATGTCACAAACTGCATTGCCCCAGCCATGGCCTCTGAGTGACAGTCCAGCATTAGTATAGTATCCACCCTCAGCGAATTGTTACGCTCCATGCTCTAGCAAATGCAATGTCGAAGTAATATTTGAACATGACACAACAGTACCCCTCACATAAATTTTTCAACCCTTTTCAATTTCTCAATTTCATATCGCCCAGGTATCAAAAATGTAAAGGCTGATGCCCTTTCTTGTCTTCATCCTTCAGAAGAGGTTATTGAAGAACCTGAGCCCATCCTACCCTCCAACCTGATCGTGAGTCCCATCCAGTGGTCATGAAAACTGACCACCTCCTCAAGTACCTCCATCTGCTGCCTATTCCTAACTGCCCGTGGTCACACTTAAGAGTGGACTTCATCATGGGCCTGCTCCCTTCTGAAGGTAACACATGCATTCTAGATGTAATTGATCATTTTTCCAAATCATGTTGTCTGCTTCCTCTCAAAGGAATTCTCACTTCAATGGAAACTGCTGAATTACTCTTGAATCATGTCTTTAGGTACTTCGGAATCCAAGAGAGAATAGTGAGATCAGGTTCCCCAGTTTATTTCCAAGGTATCGAAAGCTTTCTTCACCCTCCTAGGTGTGACTGTAGGTCTATTCTCAAGATACCATGCCCAGGCGAACGGGCAGATGGAGAGAAAGATCCAGGGGATTGGAAATTTCCTAAGAATCTTCTGCCACGGCCACCAGAACTCTTGAAACCAGTTCCTGGGCTGGGCTGAGTATGAGCAGAACTACTCATGGGCATACTCGGTTACCAGCCTTCTGTGTTCTGGTGGTCTGGGGGATCATTGGATGTCCCATCAGGAGGTTCCGAGATCGAAAGTGTCTGGGATGCAGCTGAATGTCTGGCAAATGAAGACCCCAACTTTCCCGCCTGGACAGAAGGTTTGGTTTTGGTCCACTAGAGACTTCATGGTGCACCTGTCTTGCAAGAAGCTCAGTCCCAGATACATTGCCCCCTTCTCCATCACCTGACAGATCGACCCTGTCACTTACCAACTTGAGTTTCCTTCACATTACAAGATCCATTCCTCATTCCATGTTTCAATCCTTAAACCTTATCAACCACCTGTTTCTGTCCCCACAGAGCCTGGCCCAGCAGAGCAGCCTTATGTTGATCCTGAAAGAAGGTGACATGCAAAAAGTGAGAGAATTCCTGGAATACCTAGTTGAAGTAGGGTTCACTCATTAGGACTGCTACAAAAGCACACACCATTCTGCTCAGTCTGTATTTTTTCTCAGTCTACATTCCATAACATCTAAAGTAGGGCTGTCTTTAATGATTATTTTGGTAATTGAGTAATCGTTTGATTATTTTGACGATTAATTAAGTAATCAGATAATTATAATTATTTTTTTGTGATAAAAAATGGATCTAAAAATAGAACACTAGCATTTAAAATTACTTAAAATACATATATAATAGCAATGAGGCAATAATAATATAATAAAATAATTAGCAAAAGCAAGTAATCATATGGTTTTATTAAACAAAACTGTTATAATGTACATTATTCATTATAACAAATGACTGCAGAGGGCGCCAATGGCCTTTTTACAATTTACTGCATGATCTAATCTTTGTCTAATATTGGCTACACAAAATTTAATTCAAATGTCCACTTAATCTTTAATATTTCGCCATTTCTTTATGACAGAATGCTACAGCCACTGTAATTTATTGAATATGTGGACGTCAAAACGTGTAAACTCAGAGTAAGGGTATGAGCTTTTGTTTTGAAATTGCGATTGACATGTTTAGAAAGATATTGATGTATTCTTCTGTGTTTGTGTAGGTTTATAAATTATTACTTTACAAATCCGATAAAATGGTGCACATTGTGTTCCCAGATGAACGTTATAATATACTGTGGGAGGAGCAAACGACAGACACAGTGGGTGTGGCGTCAGGCCTCGGAGAGGCTTTTATTAAACAGAAATAATAAAATAGTGTCCAAAGGGGATGAAGTGTCCAAAATAAACAGGGGATCTGGTGTCCTCGTCGTGCTGCGCGGGTTGTGAAGGAGGGGCAGTGTTCTGGAAGGAAGGGTCCAGGTAAGGGGCGGAGTCCGGTGGCCGCACGCGCTCCCCCTTGGGTCCGGGGCGCGAGGGCGGCGCCTTCTATCGGCGGCTTCGTCCTCCTTTGGGCCCGCGGCGCTTCCAGGGGTACGGCCCGGCATCCTGGCCCGTCAGCCGTCTCGCGGGTGCGGTCCTCCGCGCTCGACGCTCCCTTCCTGGACCCACGAGGACACCAGCGTGCATTCACGGGGAAGAGACCGGTCTCCAGAGGAGAGGCGCAGCCGGCATATAACAGCGGCGGTGATGAGGCTCCATTCACTTCAGGTGTGTGCCTCATCACACGCCGCCAGACCTGGCTGTTTCAGCGCCCCTCCTCTCTCACACACCCACTCCCGTCGGGAGCCTGGTGAAGGGCGGCGATAAAGGGACGGGGAGATGCTAATAATTAGGGGGGAGGCAGCCGAATCGTCACAATACCCAAACTCACATCAATATGCAGAGAAGGAGTTTGAGACGCACCGCACATGTAAATGATAGCAGTTTGTGTGGAGCAGCATTTACTGTCAATAGAGCCGCTCTATGACTCACATACATAACCTACACGCATGTAAATAATTAAAGCGTATATATTAAACCTGAATCGCATATGTTTATTTGACTGAATCGTAGCATCTGTGAATTCACAATAGAATTATGCTTTATGATTTTTAAAATCATGCGGCCTTAGAAAATGCATAGACGCATAAAATTGAGTACTCAAATTGATTCAAGGAATCATGACAGCCCTAATCTAAAGTGTTACCAAATTATCAGATTTAATTTTTCAAAATTGTGGAATGCCTTTTTTTTTTACTAAAATATTATTATTATTATAAACAGGCATCAGCACAGTGATCAGTTGGGTATGTGTCTTTTTTAGTTTATTATATTGATTCTTTACCTCTTCCTCTGTGAGAACAGCAGAATCATAGCGCACCCTATTGTGTAAAAGTAGCACTATTCTTAAAGAGATGTGATTCATTTTTGGGGGATATTTGCATACACTGCCACCTTTTTAATTACTGGAAGGACAAATAGAGTCAATCAGTAAACTGCTGATACAACAGTTTAATAACATTAAAAAAATAATAATGGATTTTTCTTCAAATTCTCTTGAGTGAATATTAACTACAGACCAACCTTTACAAGACTGGCTCTTATTAAGACTTAATAGTAGGAAACATTCTTCATTCTATCTATCACTTAGCACTGAGCATTTTTCAAAAGTAGTTGCTTTACTGTGTTAAATATGTAAACTTAGATGGTGGAATATAAAACACGCTTAAAGTGTGTTTTGCTTTGTTTTTATTCAATTTATGAAGTTTCTGTAAATTTAATTATATTTTTGGTATCGTTATTGTACATTACAATGGTATTTTGTACATGCAACTTAGTTATTTTGTAAATTTACACTTTTGGGGAAGAAAAATCCAAGAATGGTATACAAATAGTAGTCAATGAACAATAAAATGGATTAAGAGAGTGTATTTCACCTTTTTCTCATTATGAAATAGTACAGATTTAACGTTAAAGAGCAGAGACTCATCTGTTTCTTCTGAGTTAAGTGCAAAAGTATGGAATAAAATCATTGAAAATTGTTTCTGCTGCTGTTCTTCCAATTCATGGTTGTGAATGCTTGAAAATACCTGGTCAAGTGGTGAAAATTTTCCTCTCCAAGTGAAAATTGTCTTTAGAATTAAATTCAAGGGGTAAAGTAGTTGTAATGCTTCCCATTGGAGCTCTCTCATGGGTTTTGCTTTTATCTTTGACTAACAGGACCAACTGACCAACAACAAAAAACTCTAAAACTTACTAAAATAAAAGATGCTAGATCGCTACATTTCCCCAGCAACCGAGGTGATAAAATCGCTGTTTTTGAAGTAATTGTTTGTAGAGAGAGAGCGTGCAGATGCAGCGAGCAGGTACTGTCATCTCTCTCTCTCTCTCTCTCTCTCTCTCTCTCTCTCTCTCTCTCTATCGACAATTAATTGAAATACATGCTATAATTCATTCAAATAAATGTGGTCTTACCGCACTTAGACTTTCGTCTGCTTTGAACCGGGCAGAAAATAACCGTCATTTTTACCCTTCCGGTCAAATATTGCGCTGCAAGGAGCAATAGGCTACAAGTTTTAACTTGTCTATAACTTCGCGGAGGAAACCACCCTCCGCACTTCGTTCATTAAAATTAATGCACGGCTAGCCGTTGTTTATCCCTTACTTATTAAAATTATTTGAAACAATAAACGCAGACAAATTTGGGTTAGGAATCCATGTATCATAGTCCATTAATAACATAAAAGTATATTTACACAATATTTTACAAAATGACGAAACATATTTTTTGCATAAACACAGGAATGTCTAAATCCCATAGGGACTGGGTTATTTCTTTCACTTCTGCAAAAAAAAAAAAATCTGCGACGCCATTAGCTAAAGCAGAGAGCAGAACTCACATGAATCAGAATCTGCATTCGTTTTCTGAGGGGAAAAGTGGTGAAAATGAAGCTTCTATTTAATTTACTCACAGGGATTTTGTTTTTACTCTACCACGGTAAGACATTTATACTGTCTCTTTGCTGGTGTTAGGTTGTGTGACCGAGTAGGCCTAACTCTCGGTGTCACTCTCATTAACATTGAATAATAAACATTTAAAACCTAAAAAAGTGCCTAATATGTGGACTATAAACAATTGATATTATGGGGGAGGGGTCAGGCAACTCAAGCAAGTAACGCGCAAGCTTTGTGCAAGATTGCGAACCTCAATTCACTAGAGAAAGTGAAAGTAAAAAAAAAAAAAAAACTGACGGCATTAACGGCGCATATTCTCTCTGAGACAACGAGAGACGAGAGACGATTCTACTCTAACATATGCTGATAACGGTACACAAGTGTCTTAAATTATTCCCATAATATTTATTTTGTGGCTCATAGTGAAAAACATGAGAAGAAACGTATTTCGCGTTAAACAGCTGGTTTTTGAAAATCAGTGCCTGAAATAAAGCTGCTTTGAAATTACATTGATGACTGCAGTGTTAATAATTTTAATTATAGGCCTATAATTCATTGTATAAATTAATAGACCTGTTTAAAAAAAAACTTTTTTAAAAACATTGTCAATGAGGAGTAAGCTAATAGCCTAATATTGTATTATCCTCACAACGCATCATGCGGTGATTATTGATTATTGCGGGGCAACAATTTCATGTAATTTAATAATAAAAGCTAATCTAATAATAATAATAGGCTAATAAGAAGAAGAATGTAAGGCCTCATTAATTAATAATCGGGGCAAGTGGCCTAATAGGCGAGTTGGACTAAGCGGAAGGTTGTGGGTTATCTCATCCGGCAGGGATTGTTGGTGGGGGGAGTATCCTCCTTCAATAAGAAGGTGTCCTTGAGCAAGGTAACACTGCTCCCCGGGCGGCCTGCCCACTGCTCCGGGTGTGTGTTCATTAATGGGTTTGCAGAGAATACATTTCAATGTTATATACTCTCTATGTAATTGTGTATGTGACAAATAAAACTTATCTTTTATTTTTTTTTATTCTTAATATTGCCAATTTTTGATGCTTATCTCTGGCTATCATCATGGACACGTGATATGATGCAAATCAGCACGGGGAGGTTATCGCTCGCAATGTGGGCTCCTTTGGAAATAGTTTTATTGAATTGAAACAAGACAAAACTCCAAAAATGTCTATATTCGTTCATAAATTATATTACTCTGTAAGTGTCATATTTGGCAGTTGGCATTAGAAGTTATATTACTAATAACAGTGACATATGAGAAGTTTAATACCACAGAAAAAAAGTAAAATACTCCTTTTTCGAAGCTGCTGTAGCTATAAAAAACTGATAGCTAAAGTTTAGGCGTTCATTACTTTCACTCAATTTAATTAGTTTTTTAGCACCCCCTCTGAACTGTTAAGCCCCCCTTAGCACCCCCAACGAAAAAATCCTGGAGCCGCCACTGCATGGGAGGAGTGAAAAAAGTGCAGGCAAGATGGAGACTTTTCAGTTCTTGCAGTGGATCAGACTAGTGATGGGAATTCTGGCTAGTAGTAATATAATACACTTTGTGTCACTTTGATGATTTATGACCCCCTGTCAGCGTTGATTGACAGGTCACCATATGTCAAATGTGTCCATGGGTAGATTTATGACGCGATTTATGGCTCTGTGACCCCCTCTGTCACCCTGACTGTCACGTCACAGGGTCCTGTCACCCCTGACTGACATGACAGTAGGGTGTGTAAATCAAAGATCAAAACAGATGTTAGATTTGACATTTTGATTTATGAGTGGATTTATGATGTCTTTATCTCTTACCTTTGCCATGGGGGGTTTTAGGGCGTTCCTTCCTGAGCTGTAGCTAGCTTCCAGTCTGGAGGTGTTGGGTTCTTCTTGATTGTGGAAAAATAGCTGAGCAAAGGGGTGCGTATTGACACCTTAACAGGATCAATGTTTGTTTGATCTATAGGCTAAATGTTAATGCCTAGTCACCATTTTGTTCCTACCGGCCCTTTTACATCCACCTCTGAAAAAAGGTGCTATGTCCGGGCATGTTTTTTCTTTATCATCTCTATGTGTGCATGCTAACACCTCTGTAGGATCAGAACAACCTAATCTGTAGGTTGAATAGATAAATTTATGAGAAGCAATCTTAAATTCAAAATTATTCAAACCACCAACTATCCACCAGTCCACCCCATCCTATCCATTTCCATCTAACAGTGAAGGTGTCTAACTGACAGTCAGGGGCGGACTTACCCATTAGGCAAAGGTAGGCGACTGCCTTGGGCCCCCAAAAGCCAAGGGCCCCCTAAAATGCATTTCATAAAGATGCGCATTAAGCGCGGACACGCGAACGGTTGCGGTTTACTGTGTTTATTACCACGACAACCGTCTGTGTCCGAGTTGAATGTGCTTCTTGTGTATCCTGCTTGTAGCAAATTAAAATATTATGCATCTGAAGCTGACTGCCGCACGAGCGCGAGGTCTCTCTTTCCCAGCGCGCGCGCACACCTCTCTCTCTCTCTCTCTCTCTCTCTCTCTCTCTCTCTCTCTGCGTCTGCTCTGTACAGCGAGCGGCTGAAAGTAGCTGCGCTTTCAGTTAAAACACAGATATGTTGCTTCTCTAATTTTACATGCAAGTATAGCCGAAATCACAGCACAGCTATGGTCCTTATCTTATGTGTAGCCTATTTGATTTTATCAGATGACGGCACGATTATAAATCAGGATTTTTGTGCAGATTAACATCTTGGAAGAGAGCTGGTTATGTAGCCTAGTCTTAATGGATCGCGTTTCAGTCACTATTTCATATTCATCCTGTTGTCTGACAACAGAAACAGTAAAATATACCAATGAAAACAGTTTTATTGAGAATTTAGCTGCATCAAAATACAGTATGTGGCCCAGAGATGCAAACAAATGTAATAATAAATAATAAATGTACATTTTGCATGTTCAGAAGAAGTCCTGTCCTGTGAAAATGTAAACAGGTTTGTGTAAGTTAACTGCTCAGTGCAAAGAAAGAGAAGTAATAGGAACCTGGTATTTCTATGTTCTTTTTTTCATGTGTCTAATAGACATGAACAAGTTCTTTGAAAAACATCTATGACATATGAAACATGTCTACTCTTCATGCTCTATGTATGTTAATTATGGTTTCACTAATAATACACATATATTGCATAAAGCATCCATATTTGTCCATGCCCATGTTGATTGGAGTATTAAAAACTTGAAAAGTATTAATTTAAGGTACATTTAGAACAGATAAAAAATTAAATTGAAATTTTACCTGATAAAGTACAGACTATAGAATGAATGTGCATTTTCAATAATCCAGTCTGCAGTTTTTGTTCAGACCAATGCAAAAATCCACCCACATAAACCCGTTTTAAATAATATAATAATTTATACTTCTGACTCATCCCTTTTCTTTAAAAAACAAAAACAGTTTAAAGGTTCAATTGTGAGGTTTATCATTTTATAATTTATTTTGTTTTTTGTTATTTTGTTTTTGTTGTTTTGTCTCAACGGTAAATCAATTGCTATTTCGTGGTCTACAACATGAAAGAATAAAAGTGTCTGCTAAATGAATAAATGTAAATGTAAATGAAAGAATCCCATTATAACATGCAAAATGTAGAAACATTGGACACAACTATGGGGCACCATTGTGCAGCAGCAAGCATCACGACAAAAAAGAAACCTCAAGGTTGATCTAGGTAAATTTGTGCAAATGTATAGGGCCCCATTCCTATATTTGCCTGGGGCCCCCAATTCACTAAATCCGCCCCTGCTGACAGTGGATATCCTCTATGTGCTTGTGTTAATGGCTTTACAACATCCACCTCATATTGATGTGCACAGAATCATGCTTTAGTCCAGTTCAGTTCATTTTATTTATAAAGCACACCAACAATGGTTGACCATTGTGCTGAACAATATTGTTTAAAATAAATCAAAGTACATAACATGATATGACAAGACAAACAAATAAACATTTGAAATAAGCTCTGCTTTAGACAGTGATGGGAATAACGGCATTATAAATAAACAGCGTTACTAACGGCGTTATTGTTTTCAGTAACGAGTAATCAAACTAATTACTGTTTCCCCCGTTACAACGCCGTTACCGTTACTGACAATAAAATGTGGCGTTACTATAATTTATTATAATATTATTAGCATTTTATTTTTCAGTTCATCTGAATAGATGCACAGTGTAGCTGACATACCGTAAACTCTAGTGTGAAGCGCACGACTCGCCATAGCTTTGTCTCTCTCTCTCACACACACACACACATACACACACGCACGCGCGCGCAAAGAAAGATACAGAGCGAGAGAGTCTTTCATAACATGCATAATTTACGCGCTACATGTAAACGATATTCTTTGTTGTATTTTCCTGTCAAAATAACGGAGTTCCTTTGGAATTCTTCAGCTTTTAAGAACTGCCAGGTTCTCCTGTAGTGGGCGGAGCTAATGCGCAAACGACAATCTCATTGGCCGGCACTCACCTATTATCATCCCTGTTTTGATTTCAGCGAATCAATTCGAGCGAACCCATACAACGTGATTAATATTCATGAACCCAGCAGCTCCTTTATCCTTAGTGCGTTTTATATTGGTATTAGTGGTATAATTCCTAGTAGTTTTGTTATCTTATCAATTTTTTCCCCCTTTTTTATAGAAACACTAAATGACAAACAATATCTTAAGCACCACCACCAGTCCTAAGTTCAGTCAACATGACAAATATGAATTCATACTTGGTTATTCTAATTACTAAAGTTCTATCATCATATAATGCTAAATTATCATAATATCATATTATAATGCTTGACTTAAGTGTCAGTAGATAAATAGTGTCGATTAATGTACAATGTTTTATAATAATCATTTATTCTATTTAGTGTCCATTTCATTCATTTAACATATTTAATATTGGGGCATCCAAGTTATTTGACATTTGAACATTTTTAAAAAAAGTAACGCAATAGTTACTTTCCCTGGTAATTAGTTACTTTTATAATGATGTAACTCAGTTACTAACTCAGTTACTATTTGTGAGAAGTAACTAGTAACTATAACTAATTACTTTTTTAAAGTAACGTGCCCCACACTGCTGATGATGATGTGCACATTTTATTCGTCGTACTCGTTTCTTTCAATTTCCGCTTGAGATTAAAGTGTAGGTAATGTGACCACAATTAAGAACCATAGCATTATACTACATTCCCTTTGAAAAGGTTATAGACATAGTCGTTTATACAGGAAATATGTTTGCACAACAGAAGTATGTATCAGTATAACAAAAACCTAATACTGAAATCCTCTCTTCTAAATATATTGTTAAAGTTTTAATATTGCTTTTGATGGCCTGCCCCACTAGCTGATACCACTCTATACTTTTCATTGTTTTTTAGATGAAGACTATTCTCAGAATCTGGTCAATCATGTCGCGAGTGTTTGCAGGAAAACATTATAAGATAATAAAAGGCTAGTCCTTCTACAAGAGATTGTTTAAACTGAGATTGTGATGTACTGTAGAGCTTTTTCTGGTCTGTCTACAAAGCGGCCACGAGACACAAGCCCCTCGATCTTACTGTTTCTCTGTTACATGTACATCTATTTCATTTAGAACACAAAGTTGCACATTACAAGCTGAAGATAGTGTGGAAACACTATTTTCTTTGCACACGTCTCTAAACATGACTTTAATAAATAAATCACAGATGTCATGTAGTTAATTCATTGAAAGGTGCATGTTTTTTTGACCGTTTTAGATGGTCTGCACCAGCACACAGACACATGTTTTAAGTATTCATCTGACCAAAAGGTTTGATCCTGGGGAAACAGCAGCTGTGTGTTGTCATGATTGTCTTCAGAATTGATCCACTTTTATTTAAACAATGCAGCATGAAGTTACTGTATTCAACAGCACAGTCCCTTGAAATATTGTAGTATATCTTTTTTCCCTTCTAAATATCTAAACATGTATTTCGCTTAAATATTAGTTGTTAAGTGTTTACAAAGTTGTCATGCCTGTTGTTGAATTTTATAACATATATTTCACCAAACCTAAAGGACTGAAAATAGGTTTAGCAAAAGTCCGCATTTCAGCTGTTAGCCTGAAAAGGCAAATCAACTGAGATTTCATTACTGAGATAATCTACAGAATGCGAAACAAGCTCACAATTACATTAGAGTTTTGGATTCTAGTTTATGTTGAATATTGTTTGTTACTGTTCCACAGGTTTTACACCTCATTACTTGAAGACACGTACTGTATAAATCACAAAGTTTTCCACTGTAGTAGGCCGACTCTGAAACCAGACCAAAAAAAATTAGCTTGAGACTTAGTCTGAAAATAGTATTAGTATGAAAATCGTTGTGTTTTTATCTTTCTATGATTTGTTTGTGTTGATCTGAACCACGGTTTCATTTTTAACATCACAATTTGTATTGTATTGTCATGTGTGATTGTAAATGTTGTGTGTGAGTGTCTTGTTTTTTTTTGCAAACAGTACTGCTGTAATGTTAGCGCGCTCTTTGTGTTCTTGGCTTCTCTTTGTTCATATTCGTCAATATTTATGTGAATTTGTTTGATTAAATGAAGTATTTAACAAAATTTTGGGGTAATGTGTGTGAATAAAGAATGCAGCATAGAATCTTGAAATATCCATGTAGCACTCGGAATCATTTAAGATGAATAATAATACAATTAACACATTAACATTTTACAGGAGATGTGAATGAGAGTTCTTGGCTGATTTGTACATTATTAAATTAAAATAATTCTATTAAACAGGGTGCATTTACCAGCACGATCATTTTAATGCCTTGTTCACAAGAAAAACATAAGATTGTTTAAGAGATAATAATCTCACTGAATGTATCAAAGCATCAAAAAATTCAATGCTGGTCGGACCAATCGGACGCTATACTACAGGTCTGTTTTGATCACGTGGACTGGGACATGTTCCGGGCAGCGTCTGATGACGACATAGAGGAGTACTCAGATTCTGTAACGTGTTTCATACGGAAGTGTATAGAGGATGTAATTCCGACCAAAACAATAAGCATCTACCCCAACCAAAAACCGTGAATTAACAGCGATGTTCGATCAGCCTTGTCAGCGCGGACATCTGCCTTTAAATCCGGAAACACTGACGATCGGAAACAAGCCAGTTACGATCTCAGGAGATCCATCAAAGCAGCCAAACGTCAATATAAAAACAAAGTTGAAGAACAATTCAACAACAACAACCCAAGAAGCATGTGGCAGGGCATCAACAATATCACAGGTTTTAAAGGGAATAAACCAGCTACTGTGAACATTGCGGCCTCTCTACCGGATGAGCTGAATACCTTTTATGCTCGTTTCGAGGCTCATAACACCGCCCACACAGAGTGCGCTCCCACGGCTGCTGCAGAAGAGGTGAGTCCACTCTCCCTTTCTGTCGTGGATGTAACTCGATCCTTCAAACGGGTGAACATCCGCAAAGCTGTGGGCCCGGATGGCATCCCAGGACGTGTGCTCAAAGCATGCGCTTACCAACTAGCTGGGGTTTTTACAGACATCTTCAATCTGTCCCTCTCTCTGTCAGTGGTTCCCTCATGCTTCAAAAAATCCACCATTGTGCCCATACCTAAGAAAAATAAAATCACATGCTTGAATGACTGGAGGCCCGTTGCTCTGACACCCATCTTCAGCAAGTGTTTTGAGAAGCTCATCAGAGACCACATCTGCTCTGTGCTGCCTGCCTCACTGGACCCACTACAATTTGCATACCGCAGAAACCGTTCCACAGACGACGCTATTGCCTTCACCCTGCACACTGCTCTCTCCCACCTGGAAAATAAGAACACCTATGTAAGGATGCTGTTTGTGGATTATAGTTCAGCATTTAACACCATAGTGCCTGCCACACTGGTTGAGAAGCTCCAGACTCTGGGACTGAACAGATCTCTGTGCAGCTGGATCCTGGACTTCCTGACAGGCAGAAGTCAGGTGGTCAGAATGGGCAACAACACCTCATCTCCCCTGATCCTCAACACTGGTGCCCCGCAGGGCTGCGTCCTCAGCCCGCTCCTGTACTCCCTGTACACACATAACTGTACAGCTACACACAGCTCCAACGTCATCGTCAAATTTGCCGATGACACAACGGTGATAGGCCTGATCACGACAACGATGAGACGGCCTACAGAGAGGAGGTGAGTACCCTGACTAAATGGTGCCAGGAGAACCACCTCTCACTCAACATCGACAAGACCAAGGAACTGGTGGTGGATTTCAGGAGACAGAGCAGAGAACACACACCCATCTCCATCGACAAGACACCTGTGGAGCGGGTAAACAGCTTTAAGTTCCTCGGCGTTCACATCACCGAGGATCTCACATGGTCCACTCACACAGATGCAGTGCTGAAGAAGGCACATCAGCGCCTCTTCTTCCTGAGACGGCTGAGGAAGTTTGGAATGAGCCCCAGCATCCTCAGATCCTTCTACACCTGCACTGTGAAGAGCATCCTGACCGGCTGCATCACCGCCTGGTTTGGAAACAGCACCGCTGGCAAACGCAAAGCTCTGCAAAGGGTCGTGCGAACTGCCCGCCACATTGTTGGAGGTGAGCTTCCCTCCCTCCAGGACATCTACACCAGGCGGTGTATAAGGAAAGCCAGGATGATCATCAAGGACTCCAGCCATCCATCCCACAGACTGCTCTCTCTGCTGCCCTCAGGGAGACGTATCCGCAGCATCCGATCCCGCAATAGCCGACTGAGGGACAGCTTTTTCCCTCAGGCTATCAGGCTAATGAACAGTCAGAACTACTTCACCCTACATCACACTCCCACTCACACATCATGCCATGCACTGCACTTTACCACCGTTCACTGGACTACACGCACACACTGCAATAATACAACCTATCTGCCATCACTGGATACCATACAATGCACATCCATGACATTGCATATGTATAATCTGTAGCACCTTTGCACAACTATCTATTGCACTACTAATCTGTTGTATATGTATAATCTGTTGCACCTTAACATATTACTATGTATAGATGTGTACATAATGTAAAATGTGTACATACAGTGTATTGGTAACTAAGTATGTCTTTATAGTACACTGTGTATATTGAGTATGTGTATGTGTATTATGCACATTGTCTTCTGTACAGTCTGTAAATATGTACTGTCTATATGTAAATTGTTTTGTTTTTTTGCACTGTCTGGAGCACGCTCTCAAGAATTTCACTCACCAAGGCACTCGTGCTGTGGTGATGTGACAATAAAAGTGATTTGATTTGATTTGATCCAATGTTTATGACTACTGAAGGTGCCAGATCCTTGTTTTTTTCACACCTACAGGCCCTACCTACATTCAAAATTTGGTATTTGGCCACATAGTTAACCGGAGAAGACATTGCAGTCTCCTGTTACAATGGCTGCTGCTGTTCCAAACAGTCCTGAAACATCTAGAAGAATGATGTGTGTAACACCGCCAAGAAGTTCTATTGAAATGAGAGAGGAGCTGACTTTAGCACCAAGGAAAATCAAGGGAAGAGCCTAAGAATGGTTCTCATTGAAGATGAAGATATTGTGAAACAAGATTTCACTGTGTCTTGTGATCGTGTGGGGAGATTTGTGTTTGACAAAGAGTTGCAGATTGTGAAACTCTACGTTTTGGAATCTTACGATGAATATACACCCGAATGCTCCTACCTGCTTTTGACCGCCATAGACTGGACATACTTCTACAATCAAATTTGGAGAAACTTTATTATGGATGAAAAAATTTGGTACAATTTCCAGTGGGATGGTGCAATGCCTGGCATGAGGTATAATGCAAGTAAGCCGCCAGACTACATATCCATATCATCCTGTATGAACAAAACGCTTCATGACCAAAATTATCTCATGCTGGTAAATAAACGTCGGGAGGACTCTGAAACAAACTTTTTGTCTCAAAGTAGTGATGAGTCTGACTCTGATGAGGATGATCGAGACTGGCCTCTTCCTGATGTCAACCCTTTTGAATGCTGCAAAAAGAGTCTATATTTCGAGCAAAGCGACATACCTGTGTTAAACACAATTTTTTCAACAATAGACGATAGTTTCAGTCATGTTAAATTTATTTTAAACCAAATAATCAGTATGTGTATTCAGTATAATCGCCTATTCGTTATAACAAACCTGAACAATGATGTTGTAATGTTTCTTTTTCAGCGTTTACTCATCCCATCTATGTGTTACTTGCTGTATGTTTAATTGTTTAATAATTGGCTATTGGATTTTCCCAAGTTTTCCCAAGCCACAATACATTACCGTTACTTGTAACAAATTGCC
Organism: Schizothorax lantsangensis; assembly: GCA_027422415.1. Taxonomy (NCBI): domain Eukaryota; kingdom Metazoa; phylum Chordata; class Actinopteri; order Cypriniformes; family Cyprinidae; genus Schizothorax; species Schizothorax lantsangensis. The sequence continues at coordinate 11,329,275 of CM049843.1, read as the reverse complement.
AGCGTCTTAACAAAATTCCTAATAAATGACTGAGTTATCTCATAATCTTTAATCAAAATATCTTTCAGTGAAAATTACAGAATTCTCTTTGGTGACATATGCGAGGCTTCGCCGGTCAAAGCAAATCCCTAACCAGGCCCCTTCACCCTCCTCCACTATTGAGTGCAACACCCCCATCTCAACAACCAACCAACCAACATCCGAAACGTAGAAACAAGATATTTCCCCCAACAATTTATTTCGCTCGAATGTACAGAAGATCCGTCCCTACTTTCACGTGACTACAGCTACGCTACATCCCCTGTGAGCGAAGAGCGGCTGTCCTCATAAACTCTGCAGTTATCGCAGGCTTTCCTAGATCTTGACAGCATGGTCAATGGAGCTACTGCAACATCTTGTTGATCAAAACATTATCTACAGTATATGGACCAACAGAATCAGCTTCAACAATCCAGTTTGTCTGAGCCTGACGCACTCTGTAATTTTTCAGTTAATAAGGCTTCGACGGATCTGAACCATAAACCGGAAATCGAAGCTGAAATTGAAATTGCACAAGGCCTGGACCGTCGTGGATTAAAACAGTCAGTCCAGATTCTAGGAAACGGCGACAACATTCTATATTGATTAGGGGACAAAGTTTATCTCTTGGAGAGAATTTAATTCTGAAAAGGATGTCTGACGCTACGCTAAAGCTGATGGAGCACGACTGGAGTTCTGCCGCACCTACGGATGATCAGCTGAAGTGCGGCTGCCCCGCGGGGAAAACGTGTCATGTAATTGACTTCATAGACACTGCGTACAAACCGCATTACCGAGGACAGATGATTAAACTGATGCAAACGTTCATCGAGCATACTTGCGATCCGAATCATGATTGTGCGGGGGATACCAAGCGTGTAAAAAATCTCAAGAATGAAATGGACTTTGTAAGAAGCCTAAAAAATAACCCATGGCCTGATTTGACTAGCGTGTTTATTTACAGCAAAGAGCCAGTTTGTGTAACCACCAGAGAAATTCTGGATGTGATGACTGAACGTAGGGATCAGATGGGAATTCACGAGGTTCTCTGTCTGTGTACGTGTGTAACAGATTTATGCTTGTCGCTGGTTGCAAAAAAATTTGAATCCATGATATGTGAAATTATTGAATCGCAGGTCAATTTCATATTACACAAAAACATATTGGCCGTCAGAGATTTTCTTTTCTGGCTAGACCACTGTGTGTAACGGCGATTTGATCATTTTCTTCACTACTTCAGTGTATGAATGTATATTCATCAATATATTGTTAAAAATAAAAGGTTGAATCACTCGTTATCGTTTACAAGTCTTTTTTTTATTTCAATCAATTGAATAAAAAGAAAATGAGTAGCTGAATAGAATGTACGAATGTAGACAGAAATAATTCTCAAGACATTATCTTATATCTGATATAAACTAGGATAGTATTAATAATATAACGTAAATGTCTCGAGGTGAAGATTACGGATTAAAGCAATATTTTATTTAATCAAACAAATTCACATAAATATTGACGAATATGAACAAAGAGATGCCAAGAACACAAAGAGCGCGCTAACATTACAGCAGTACTGTTTGCAAAAAAAAAACAAGACACTCACACACAACATTTACAATCACACATGACAATACAATACAAATTGTGATGTTAAAAATGAAACCGTGGTTCAGATCAACACAAACAAATCATAGAAAGATAAAAACACAACGATTTTCATACTAATACTATTTTCAGACTAAGTCTCAAGCAAATTTTTTTTGGTCTGGTTTCAGAGTCGGCCTACTACAGTGGAAAACTTTGTGATTTATACAGTACGTGTCTTCAAGTAATGAGGTGTAAAACCTGTGGAACAGTAACAAACAATATTCAACATAAACTAGAATCCAAAACTCTAATGTAATTGTGAGCTTGTTTCGCATTCTGTAGATTATCTCAGTAATGAAATCTCAGTTGACTTGCCTTTTCAGGCTAACAGCTGAAATGCGGACTTTTGCTAAACCTATTTTCAGTCCTTTAGGTTTGGTGAAATATATGTTATAAAATTCAACAACAGGCATGACAACTTTGTAAACACTTAACAACTAATATTTAAGCGAAATACATGTTTAGATATTTAGAAGGGAAAAAAGATATACTACAATATTTCAAGGGACTGTGCTGTTGAATACAGTAACTTCATGCTGCATTGTTTAAATAAAAGTGGATCAATTCTGAAGACAATCATGACAACACACAGCTGCTGTTTCCCCAGGATCAAACCTTTTGGTCAGATGAATACTTAAAACATGTGTCTGTGTGCTGGTGCAGACCATCTAAAACGGTCAAAAAAACATGCACCTTTCAATGAATTAACTACATGACATCTGTGATTTATTTATTAAAGTCATGTTTAGAGACGTGTGCAAAGAAAATAGTGTTTCCACACTATCTTCAACTTGTAATGTGCAACTTTGTGTTCTAAATGAAATAGATGTACATGTAACAGAGAAACAGTAAGATCGAGGGGCTTGTGTCTCGTGGCCGCTTTGTAGACAGACCAGAAAAAGCTCTACAGTACGTCACAATCTCAGTTTAAACAATCTCTTGTAGAAGGACTAGCCTTTTATTATCTTATAATGTTTTCCTGCAAACACTCGCGACATGATTGACCAGATTCTGAGAATAGTCTTCATCTAAAAAACAATGAAAAGTATAGAGTGGTATCAGCTAGTGGGGCAGGCCATCAAAAGCAACATTAAATAATTATTATTATAAAACATTGTAAATTAATCGACACTATTTATCTACTGACACTTAGCATCAGTTAGTCAAGCATTATAATATGATATTATGATAATTTAGCATTATATGATGATAGAACTTTAGTAATTAGAATAACCAAGTATGAATTCATATTTGTCATGTTGACTGAACTTAGGACTGGTGGTTGTGATATTGTTATTTAGTGTTTCTATAAAAAAGGGGGAAAAATTGATAAGAAAACTACTAGGAATTATACCACTAATAACAATATAAAACACACTAAGGATAAAGGAGCTGCTGGGTTCATGAATATTAATCACGTTGTATGGGTTCGCTTGAAATGATTTGCTGAAATCAAAACAGGGATGATAATAGGTGAGCGCCGGCCAATGAGATTGTCGTTTGCGCATTAGCTCCGCCCACTAGCGGAGAACCCGGCAGTTCTTAAAAGCTGAAGAATTCCTAAGGAACTCCGTTATTTTGACAGGAAAATACAACAAAGAATATCGTTTACATGTAGCGCGTCAATTCTGCATGTTATGAAAGACTCTCTCGCTCTGTATCTTTCTTTGCGCGCGCGCTGTGTGTGTGTGTGTGTGTGTGTGTGTGTGTGTGTGTGTGTGTGCGTGTGTGTGTGTGTGTGTGTGTGTGTGTGACAAAGCTACGGCGAGCCGTGCGCTTCACACTACAGTTTACGGTACGTCAAATACAGCTACACTGTGCATCCATTCAGATGAACTGAAAAATAAAATGATAATAATATTATAATAAATTATAGTAACGCCACATTTTATTGTCAGTAACGGTAACGGCGTTGTAACGGGGGAAACAGTAATTAATTTGATTACTCGTTACTGAAAACAATAACGCCGTTTATTTATAACACCGTTATTCCCATCACTGGTCATCAGCTATCTGAACAAGAGCTCTAGATGTAGTGGCGTAAGAAAAAAAAGTATTTTAAAACAACATTTACAAAAATATACCCAGATGATTATGAGTGGGTTTTCTATATTCATATGATAATTTTCTTAGTGACTTGGACTCTTGAGTTACATAGGGAGCACAAAAAAAATTCCTTGATTTTGTGTCTGTATTTCAAGACTGTGTACAATCTCAAACTTTCTGAATGTGTGCTTTAGCCAATGGTTAGATATTTTCAGTTGTAAGTGTAAAAAGACGCCTTAATTTTGTGTCTAAACTTATGGGGTCTCAATCAAATAGATAGATAATTGTCTAAAAAGAAATGAAAGTGAATGTGAAACAAGTATGGTTTGCAACGGACTGAATGTGTAGCTTTGAGCATGTGATTCGCGGATTAATGATAAGTAACCACCATAGAGAGAAAGTTTATCATACGCGCTGTTTCAGCCGCTGCCGCACACACTGAAGCGCGCACACACGCAGAGAGAGAGCGTGAGAAAGAGAGGCGTAAGTACCGCGTAACGCCTCAACAGATACATACACACAAACAAAGTTATGTTAAAATACGCCTGGCAAGTAATTTTCGTGTCTACAGCCGAGAAAGAAACGGATGTGTTAATGGGCATTTAGTCTAAAGAGACAGCAGCCTATAACACCTGCTTCTGTCTGCTATCATCTGTATTTAACTTTGATAGCATATTGTGTTTTGCACCAAACTGTTAGTCTTTATTTATAATTTTATATAGATATCTATTGGTTGAAAATCTAATTAATTTGTGTAATTGTTCTTGGTTTAAAAAGAAGCTATGTTTACAAACTTTTTTTTGTGACGAAAAATGTCCGACGTGATCAAAACGTAGTATGATCCGCCGTGAGTTTTGTGATCCGTTGCACCACTATGGTGACCCATACTCGGAATTCGTGCTCTGCATTTAACCCATCCAAAGTCCACACACACACAGCAGTGAACACACACACACCGTGAACATTACCTTGGATTACAAGTCCGACTCTCTAACCATTAGGCCCCGACTCCCCCAAAACATTACTTCCCATACCGGGAGTTGAACCAGGGCCGCCTGGGTGAAAACTAGGAATCCTAACTGCTAGACCATATGGGACCATATGGTCCTAAATGCTAGACCATACCGACTTAGTCAAACACTCTCAAGAAATTTTTCGTAATTTTCATTTATTTCTATAAACACTGAATGCTGATGGCTCTCAGAGAGAAGGCATCACTTACAGTACAGTCCTAGTAATGACATATACAGTCCAACAAACAAAATGTGAGCCACGTCATCCATAATCCTGATCGTCTGACTCAGTAAAATGTCAGTCACAATAGATCAGATAGGAGGATTTCTGTATTCTGTATGCATTATAGTATTTTTTCTTAAATGATGTATACACTTTTGCATTTCGTAATTCAATGATTTTTAGTCAATTCGCTGAACCTTTCAGTAATGACACATGAAATTGTCAGAAATTTTGCTAACTTTAAGAAAATTAATAATAAAGAATGTACTCCCCATGCACCCCTCAGATCAACCAGCACCTGCAGTGACCTTTACACACAGAAAGTAGTCCAAATAGAATCCCCCCTTTTCTTAAAGGGAGTGACATCCATTGTTGTAACACCACAGACATGAATTTGGGGGACACACATTTTTTCTTAAATATAACAAAATATGTATTTTTTAAAACAATTTAATAAAATTGTACATGTTAAATAAAATCTATATTCACAATATAACCACTTTATTTGTGTTAAAAATGTTTTATTGTTGCAATTACATTACATGATACCTCTCTAAGGTATGGCGGGAACATCCATATTTTGTTACAAATGCAATCTTTAAAACTCAATTAAATATGTATTTTAAACAAAAAAAGTATTAACAGTACACATATTGTGTTTACCCTACAGAATACAAACATGCAAACATTTTATGATTTATTGGTATTTAAAGTTTATTTCAACTGTTGTAAAGTAGAGGAACACCACTTGCCACCACAAATGAAGAATGACCCTCCTAACAAACATGGATGAAATTTCAGATGTTGCTTTTTTATGAAAACACCTAAGACACCCAAGTGCTTTTTTAATTCCATTTAAAATACCTGTTTATCAATCATTTTTACTTTAATACAGACATGTTTTAATATACTTTTTAGAATTATGACAACAGTCACATAACTCAGAGATCGCACTGTCAGAGTTTGAGGATATTCACACATAATTTACACATAAAAACATCAGTATGAGGCGCCATGTAGGATTTAAATCAAACTTCGCTTATCAATACATACATAAAACACGTGCATATACACCTATAAATTACTCACATATACATGTATACTATTGGATGTTCAAAATATATATATGAAATACACGTGCACACTAAATATGAAATCCATACCAATACACCTTATGTAATGAATGCATATACACTTGTGAATATCTTGCATATACATATAAACTTGACGCATGCATACACCTATAAACACTCGCTTATACATATAAACTCGATCCATGCATACACACCTATACATACTCGCATATACATATAAACTCGATCCATGCATATACACCTATAAACACTCGCTTATACATATAAACTCGATCCATGCATATACACCTATAAACACTCGCTTATACATATAAACTCGATCCATGCATATACACCTATAAACACTCGCTTATACATATAAACTCGATCCATGCATATACACCTACAACAACACACGCACATACATATAAACTCGCTGCATGCAGACACACCTATACATACTCGCATATACTGTACATATAAACTTGATCCATGCATACACACCTATAAACACTCGCACATACATATAAACTCGATGCGCGCATACACACCCACAAAACACTCGCGCAAACATACAAAATAAAATTCACAAACGTATACAATTCTGATAAGAAAGATGCATGCTTTAGTTGTGTATATATGTATATGCAAGTGATTTCATATGTGGATGTGCGTGAACTTTTCAGTGCAAACGGAAGGCATTTCAGTGTAAAAGGAAGCAGCGGCACTTCCGGCGGGACATTTGAAAATGCTTAACGTGGCTTAATGCATTAAAACAGTGTTTGTAAAAGACCAAACTCAATAAACACATTATTAATAAAGCATATGATGTATAGACAAGCAGATGAGTCCAGCATAAGAACGTAACGTGTTTAATTACGCGTAAAGCATTTTCCTCCCATAAGGAATATGCTTAACCTGGCTTAATGCGTTACGACAGTGTTTTTAAAATGCTAAACTCAGTAAACACATTATTAATAAAATATGTACAGTATATTAGGTTTATTAATAATGTGTTTACTAAAAAAAAAAATGTTTTGAAAAAACATGAACAACGACATGAAAAAAATATATTTAAAAACGTGAATTGTAGCAGTAAATTTAAACTGGAGAAAGTTTTGAAGCACTATTGTGCTTGATGGTTAAGGGACCATCTGACAATTCCACCGACTGGGAAAAAACGTTTGATGTATTTTAAATTAAAATTACTTTTAAAATAACACATTGTCAAACTGTAAAGCTTGTATTACTTATATAGTGATTTACAGTGAGTTTGTTGCCAATACATCCCTTCATAGATGTACAGTACACAATTATTTAAATAAAAAATTACTGTAAGTCAAATTTTTCATGTAAAATTATTGTGTACTGTACGTACAGTAAGGGAAATATTGGCAAAATATATTCAAATATATTCAGTCAGTTTGCCCACTAGGCAAATCTCCAGATGCCGGGATTTTAAAACGCTTAACGTGGATTAATGCATTAAAACTGTGTTTTTAAAATACCAAACACAATAAACACGTTATTAATAAACCATGCTATACTGTACATAGTTTGATTTTATTAATAATGTGTATATGGGCATCGGAACCATTGTATGTGGGTGGGTCCTGGACCCACCCACTTTTGAAGACCAATGATATTGGACCCATCCACTTTTATCGTCTCTAATTCAGTGAATATGTCTGTGCACTTTTCAGAGTGCAGTCAGTCAAACCCATTCCACATGACATGACGAATGCCCTAATAAATAAAACTTCATTTAGCTATAGCCTTGAATTCCACACTGCAGCTTCCTGAAATCTAGTCCACTCGGCTCATTCCGAGTCCATATAAATGAAACTCCATTCTGTGTTTTCACTAGTTACTCCTGCTGCACTACCGAGACACAGCAAAGTAAACAAAGCATCTGAGCGTACCCGCTGCTCACATACACCTACCGATACTTTATTTAAACTTTTCGATTATTTACTTCATTTTTATTTTTATTGAAAACAAATGCCTTTCCGATGTAATAAGAGATGTGAAAAGGGAGAAGAACGATTTCGGCAAAAGGTGGACGCGAACTCGGGTCTCTCGCGTCAAAAACACTGTACTACACGCTTTCCCACCTGTACCATTGGAAATGCATATAAATAGCTGTGTTTTGTAGGCTAATGTTGTGACGTTAGTGGGCAGAGGTAAATAACCCCTACTAACAAGGCGGCCTATTTGCACTTTGTGTAAATGGACACTCCGTTGATTAAAAGGCACCAGACTACAGAAAATAGCACCCACCCACATTTATTTTGGTTCCGACGCCCATAAACTGACGCATTAAGCCAGGTTAAGCATATTCCTTATGGGAGGAAAACGCTTGTCTATACATTATATGCTTTATTAATAATGTGTTTATTGAGTTTGGTCTTTTAAAAACACTGTTTTAATGCATTAAGCCACGTTAAGCATTTTCAAATGTCCCGCCGGAAGTGCCGCTGCTTCCTTTTACACTGAAATGCCTTCCGTTTGCACTGAAAAGTTCATGCACATCCACATATGAAATCACTTGCATATACATATATACACAACTAAAGCATGCGTCTTTCTTATCAGAATTGTATACGTTTGTGAATTTTATTTTGTATGTTTGCGCGAGTGTTTTGTGGGTGTGTATGCGCGCATCGAGTTTATATGTATATGCGAGTATGTATAGGTGTGTCTGCATGCAGCGAGTTTATATGTATGTGCGTGTGGTGTTGTAGGTGTATATGCATGGATCGAGTTTATATGTATAAGCGAGTGTTTATAGGTGTATGCATGCATCAAGTTTATATGTATATGCGAGTATGTATAGGTGTGTATGCATGGATCGAGTTTATATGTATAAGCGAGTGTTTATAGGTGTATGCATGCGTCAAGTTTATATGTATATGCAAGTTATTCACAAGTGTATATGCATTCATTACTAACATAAGGTGTATTGGTATGGATTTCATATTAGTGTGCACGTGTATTTCATATATATATTTTGAACATCCAATAGTATACATGTATATGTGAGTAATTTATAGGTGTATATGCACGTGTTTTATGTATGTATTGATAAGCGAAGATTGATTTAAATCCTACATGGCGCCTCATACATCAGTGTTTACAAATCATTTAAAATCATTTTTAACATTTTAAAACAGAACAATAGATAACTGTAGCGGAGGCACGCTACAACTCTATATTACGCTGATTGAGGCGGCCAAATATGGACGGGATTCCGGTAAGAGAATCAGGGATCGGAGAAGAGATTCTTCACAAAGATGTATTTATTGAACAGTCTTTGGGTTGTCATCTGAACCAGTTATTCTTTGGAAATGACATCTGTATTAATGGTATCAAGGCATAAACGCATTACACAGAGCATAAAACGAACGTGCAGAGATGAACATTCACCAAACTGTCTTCCTGCATGTCACACCATAAATCAGTCCGTGTGGTCAACAACTTTGGTTCCTTGGACAGGCTTTCGTACAATAACAATTGTATTTTTTGTTTTGTTTAGTTGTTTTTTTTTTGCAAGAAAAGAAGCAGCACTGCATTGAAAAACAATCGCATAAAAGGAAAATGAAAACAACAACACCACATCTTAATCAGTAAAAAATAAATGAATAAATAAATCACAATTCTTAAGAAACGTATTGTTATCAATGAGTTTAAGAGTTTTTACAATAAGCAAAATCTCAGCAAGAAAGACATAAAATCTAGGCAAAATCTGGCAAAATTTGTTTTTGGGAATAAAAAATTTACAAGGCAACAAAAAGAAATTGACAAAATCATCAGCATAGTCACTGCCAGAAAAATAAAACACTATGTCTGTCGAGGAAAATAAAAAAAATAAAAATATTATACAAAAAAAAAAGTTAGAGTTGGTTAGATTCACATTATGTAGACTCTTAAAGTGTACCTCTCTTATTTTGTTAGAAATAGAAGTAGTAACCATGCTTTCTTCCATTGAATACTAAAAAAAAAAAAAACATATATTCCAAAAAAGACATATAGGGGATGGATTTTCACAGAACTGTGTTGTAGCACACATGAACACGATGGTGAAGGTATAGGCAGTCTTTAATAAATCCACAGAAGGTAAATCTAAATACAGAGAACAGCAACAACATTGGGTATAACTGAGTCATTACTACAGACGTGTATTTACTCAAAATCTTCATGGAATGTATACAGGTGCATCTCAATAAATTAGAATGTCGTTTTTTTTTCTTGTAAGTTATTTCAAAAAGTGAAACTTTCATATATTTTAGATTCATTGCATGTAAAGTAAAACATTTCAAAAGTTTTTTTTGTTTTAATTTTGATGATTAGAGCTTACAGTTCATTAAGGTCAAAAATCAGTATCTCAAAATATTAGAATATTTACATTTGAGTTTCAATTAATGACCATCCCTACAGTATAAATTCCGGGTATCTCTTGTTCTTTGAAACCACAATAATGGAGAAGACTGCTGACTTGGCAATGATCCAGAAGACGAACAATGACGCCCTCCACAAAGTGGGTAAGTCACAGAAGGTCATTACTGAAAGGTGTGGCTGTTTACAGAGTGCTGTATCAAAGCATATTAAATGCAAAGTTGACTGGAAGGAAGAATTTGGGTAGGAAAAGGTGCACAAGCAACAGGGATGACTGCAAGCTTGAGAATACTGTCAAGCAAAGCTGATTCATACACTTGTGAGAGCTTCAAAGGGAGTGGACTGAATCTGGAGTCAAGAGTCACAATGACCATGGTGTTACCGTGCTTGATTGGCCAGCAAACTCGCCTGACCTGAACCCCATAGAGAATCTATGGGGTATTGTCAAGAGGAAGATGAGAGACACCAGACCCAACAATGCAGATGACCTGAGGGAGATCACGTGACCCTTCGACTTCGATGCACGCATAGTCTTTCGCTCTGCTGACTTTGTCAAATATTTTGTAATCCTGTCAGTAAATTTTGAACCACTTTGCATCGGACTCATCATGAGTCCTTCAACAATCAAAGGCGATCGGAAAAGAGAGATTGGGCAATCGCCAATAAAGAAAAAATTCAGGGATTCCACCATCTCCAGAGAGGATATCGACGTTGCTATTGCTAACGGTATCAAGTTAGCATTTAAAGAGCAGCAAAGCACTTTGGATTCGGTTGTGACTTCGGCAGTAAGAGATGCTGTGGACTCTGTGCTGATTCCAGCATTACGTAAACTGCGTGAGGACATACAAGCGACTAACAATTCTGTTAAAGAGCTAAGAGAGGAGTTTGAGGCCATGGCTGCCGCGGCGAAGCAGACACGTGACCGCGTTGATTCTGTTCAGGCAACTGCACGTGAGGATAGGAGTGCAGTCACGGACTTAAGAAATCAGCTAGAGCGACTCACCGAGAAGATGACGGATATTGAGGATAAAAGCAGAAGAAATAACATATGACTGGTGGGGTTACCAAAGGGGGTGGAGGGCTCCGATGTGGCTGATTTCCTCAGAGTTAATCTCTCCAAGTGGATTCCTTCCCTGAAAGGTCGTAACATCGAGATTGATCGGGCACATCGCGTGTATGATGGAAGGAAAAACTCTGATTGGCCGCGTACTCTCATCTTCCATGTGCTAAGATGGCATGACAGATCGGAGATTCTGAAAGGTGCTCGGCAGGCTTATCCGGTGAAATGCACGCAGGACAATGTCATGCTACTATTTTTTCCTGACTTTAGTCCAGTTACAGCCGCCAAGAGAAAAAGCTTGGTTCCGGTTTTGAGGTCGATGACGGCGCTTGGTCTCCAGCCCTTCCTCGCTTATCCGGCGGTAATTAAGCTACGGCAGGGGCGTGAACAGAGAAGCTTCGATTCTCTTCAGAAAGCGGAGGATTTTGTCAGCTCCCTGTCACAGAATGGGACATTTGCTGCAGATCCACAGGGCAGCGGGATGGCAGCGGCCGCCCTCTCTTTGGCCCGGCGGGAGAGGCTTGGTGGCTGGGATGGAGGAGATGCCGGCTGCCCGGAAGAAGATGGTGGTGGGAGGGATATGGATGCTTGCTAGATCGCTTTTTTTCTTTTTTCTTCTTTCCTCTCTCCTCCTGGGATAGTGTTCATATTTATTTGATGCAATTGTCCCTTTGCTGGTAAGACTAACCCCCCCTTTTTTCTTTCTTTTTTTCTGGAGGGGACTAATGGAGAGTAGGTTTCATTACAATAATGTTTTGGTTATGTGAGCCTTTTGGGAGGCTCGTTTTGCGCTGAAGTGGATCGGTCACGGATCATCACAAATTTCTGTTGCTCAATCAGACCTATGTTCTCGGTAACGTGCGGCCTGAGTTGTTTTTTGTCTATAGTTGTTGGTCATCTCTGTCTGTGTTGCTTTTATTTTTTACAACAGATATTCATGCTTTTATTTACTTTACCTTGTTTCTAAGGGGATTTTTCATCTAGGTGGTTTGATATCTAGAAAGCACACTAACGTTTACATGTCATTTACAGAATGGGAGTGCTTTTGCTTCTCTTCATTTATTGAATACAATTTTGGGATTATGAATATTTAATGTATACTCTAAATATTTTATTACTGAATGTGACTGGCTTCAATTCTGCTATTAAACGAACCTGTGTGTTAGAATCTTTACACCGTAAATCTATTTCTGGTGCCCTGATATGTAACACTGCGTCATGGGAAATTTTTCTTCATGTGTTTTGGGAGTGTCCGGTTGTCATGGATCTATGGACTCATGTAAACCTGGTTTTATCCTCCTCACTACGGACTGATTGCTTTGCTAATACAAGTGTGTGTCTTCTTGATGTTGATTCTGGTCTCTCTATAAGCTTAATACAAAGGAGAAGGCTGTTTGCTGGTTTTGCGGCTGCGAGGAGGACAATGATGCAGAACTGGTGTGCGCCGCACGTGTGTGGAGAGGCATATTGGAATGCATATTATTATTACTTTATTTCTTTTTTTTTTATCACCTCCATGCCACGCCAAATTGAGGCAGTAATTAAAGCAAAAGGAGCCCCTACCAAGTATTGACTACATATACAGTAAATTAACATACTTTCCAGAAGGCCAACAATTCACTAAAAATGTTTTTTTATTGGTCTTATGAAGTATTCTAATTTGTTGAGATAGTGAATTGGTGGGTTTTTGTTAAATGTGAACCTAAATCATCACAATTAAAATAACCATAGACTTAAACTACTTCAGTCTGTGTGCATTGAATTTATTTAATACACAAATTTCACAATTTGAGTTGAATTACTGAAATAAATGAACTTTTCCACGACATTCTAAATTATTGAGATGCACCTGTAGAAAATTTTCACAGCACTGTTGTATATTTTTGTTTGGTTTATATATTTTTTTCTCCAGGTGTGTCTGGTCTTTATGCAGACAGAGTGTCCGTGTCAGTGATGGAGGGCGATTCAGTCACTCTAAACACTGGTGTTCAAACAAACCAACAAGATGATATTAAATGGTATTTCAGTGGCTTTCTCGTTGCTCACATCAGTGGGGATCGGAGTTTTATCTGTACAGATGTTCAGTGTAACGAAGGTACTGAGAGATTCAGAGACAGACTGAAGCTGGATAATCAGACTGGATCTCTGTCCATCATGAACATCACAAACACAGACTCTGGAGATTATAAACTACAGATCTTCAGCAGCAGGGACAGTGAAACGATCTTCAATGTTACTGTCATTGGTGAGTCATTTAATTAATGTGTAAATGCAGTGTATATATGTTTAAAGCATATTGTTAATGTGTTTATTGATTTTTTACAACAATATTTAGAGTTATTTTCTTAACCTATATATTAATTCACTTACAGTATAGATAGTCTCTTTACTGTGCAGTTTGTAGAATCATGTCACTTTACATAATTAAACAGTTCATTATGACTTAAAACTAAAGTATAATATTGGCAAACTGTTTTAACAGTTTAGTCTTTTATAAGAAGCTGCAGATGAGCTCTGATGGAGTTGACATTGTGAAGTCTCTCCATCTCTGATCAGCTTCTGTAAATATTTTTAAATGATGTTATATCAACAAGGTTTGGGAGGAGCACGATCAGATAATCAACCAATTCAACACAGGTGGAGCTCGTTTAGTTAATCATCTTAACTACCTCAATAAGTGTATATACAGCCAACTTACCTCTGTCCCATAACAGTGTTCTGGCATCCCTCCTCCACCCCAACTCCTCACGCTTAAACTATTCTCATCCATTATTAGGGATGAGGGATGGGGGATGAGGGATGAGGGATGGAGGGATGGAGGGATGAGGGATGAGGGATGGGGATGGGGGGATGGGGGGAGAGTTCTCTGGGTTCAGGCTCTGTTCCAAGCTCAGAGCCCTCCAAGACAGCATGCCAAATATGCTTACCTTTTTCTCAATCCAATTATATGTAAGTGCGAACTCGTGAAATAAGAATTTGATAGAAAACATGTAAAATGTGTTTATATGCACACACCATGCATTATATGTTTCTTTTCAGTTCAAAAGTCAAGAAAGGGATTGTGCACCTTATGTTACCAAGAAAAAGATAATTTAGCTGTTGGTTTGTGTTTCAGGTGTTTCTGCTGTTGAACGAGATGAAATAAAGTCAGTGAAGGAGGGAGAAACTGTCACTTTAGATCCTGGTGTAATTAAACGCCCAAATGATGTGATGACGTGGCATTTTAATGACATTCTCATTGCTGAAATCACTGGAGATCAGAGTAAGATCTGTACTGATGGGAGATTCAGAAACAGACTGAAGCTGGATCATCAGACTGGATCTCTGACCATCACAAACACCAGAACCACAGACTCTGGACATTATGAACTGAGAATCGGCAACAGTAGCAGCAACAGCTTCAGTTTTAGGAGGATCAAGAGCTTCAGTTTTACTGTCACTGGTGAGTGTATATAATTCAGCCATTCAATGCGTTTTCCTTTTAATTTTTAAAAGCAGTTCAAAATTTTAAAATCAGCCCAATGAGTGTTTGGTTGTGGACTGTCAATAAAGCTGACTACGTTTGACTGATGTAAATAACGTGAAAAATTAATAATGTTCGGTTTCCTGATGTCTCGTTCTGAGCGCACAGTGCTGATGCGGTTTTAGCTGCTGTTACTAGTTCGGATGTATTATCATTTGAATGATTGATGGATTTATATAGTGCTTTTATTGTGTATTTCTGTACAGCCAAAGCGCTTTACAATCATGTGTAGGAGGTCTCCCCCCAAATGTCTCTAAATGTCTAGTAATGCCTGTCTGCTTTTATCTGTTCCAGGTTCAGGTCTGTCTCCAGGTAAAATAGCAGGAATATGTGCTGCTGTTATTGTTCTGCTGGTGGCTGCAGCTGTAACTGTTGGCATGTTTTGCTGCCATCGCCACAGGAGCCATACAGCAGTATCACAGAATGTAAGCGTTACATACAGCTGATTTAACAAGATGAGATTTACTGTGCATAAAAACCTTTAAAAGAACAGTGGTATGAATGCATTTTTATATCATTATTATATAATTCTAAATATAAAATAATCAGAAGTAAATATCGGAAGTACAACCCCAATTCCAGAGAAGTTGGGACATTTTGTAAAATGCAATAAAATCAAGAATTTGTGATTTGTTCAATCTCTAACTTTTCTTTAATTGATAAAAGTGTTATAAACTCATTGTTTATATCGGATCAAACCACACAGACGCCTGATTGAACCTGCCATCATCTTTACTCTTCACATCCTACATGATGACATCACACCAATACACAACGTCCCCCCTTTACTTGAATAAGAACTTACCCTATCTAACACATTCACATTTTCTTACAACTCACAGATTTTAGAACATTCAAGACATGTAACAACTTTTTTTTTTCCAATGCTTTAAAACAAATACATTGAACTATGACATAACCTATTTGGGACCTCTCTTTTTTCTTTCTTTCAACTAACATAACCTTTAACATCCTTGGAACATTGTTATAAACTCATTGTTTATATTGGATCAAACCACACAGACGCCTGATTGAACCTGCCATCATCTTTACTCTTCACATCCTACGTGATGATATCACACCAATACACAACAAAAAGTACAAAGAAAATATTTCCGAAGTTTTCACTGAACTTTGTAAATATGAATTTTTTTTGAGTTTGATGGCTGCAACACATTCCAAAAAAAGTTGGGATAGAGGCACGTTTAACACTCACATCAATGGACCTTTTAATTACAATGTGTAATTGTTTAGCAATTGAGGATACTAATTGTTAAGGTTCTGCAAACAGTTTTTGTCCATTCTCGCTTGATACAAGACTTCAGATGCTCAGCAGTCTGTGATTGTTGTTGTCTGATTTTCCTTTTCATGATGAGCCATACATTTTCAATAGTATACAGATCTGTTGGCCAGTCTAGCACATTCACTGTCTACGAAACCATGCTGCTGAAGCACATGCAGAATGAGAGCTGGCATTGTCTTGATATTGTAACGGGGTGAACAAGACGTGTGGATCCATTTGCGATGCTTTATTCCAAAACATGGTCTTAATACAGGCAGTGTCAATAAACAGAAAACAGAAAACATATGGCAGGGGCAAGACACAGAGTAATCCTTAGGGCTAGCTTGGGTCGACGATCGGCAAACAATATCCAACAGGGGCAAGGCAAAGAGAGATAATCCAGGTAAACAGCAATAATCCAAACGAGATGCAAACAAAGTCCAAAGAGCTAGTCTAAGGGTAAATCCAGGAAAACACGGGCAAGAATCAAAACACAGGAAAACACAAAAGGCAAGACTAAGATCACTTAATGGGCTCCGTAGAGTAGCTATCGCTATGAGAGTTATAAACGCAATACAATACTCGGCGATCACAGAGAGAAAGTCCAAGGCTTATAAAGAGTGTGTGATTGGGTGATAGTGATTGTGTGATAGTTCTCAGGTGTGAGCGTGATTAGTGTAATCAGCTGTGTGTGTCGTCAGTGCAATGGATGATGGGAAATGCAGTGTAGTGCAAGAGTCCATGCGGTGAGTGGGTGACCTCTGGTGGTGAGTGAACAGAACTTCATGGAACGGATTTGTGACAGATATAATAACAATGGACTTCCCAAGAAATACATCATCTTGATGGCAGTATATGTCTCTGTACAATCCCAGTATATGCCTCCATGTCAATGGTACCTTCGCACATATGCCAGTCACCCATGCCGTTTGCTCTGCTACATCCCCATACCATGACAGACATTTGCTTTTGCTTCTGTCGCTAATGAAAATCTGGATGGTCCTTTTAGTCTGTGGGACTGAGAACTCGCCTTCCATTTTTCCCAGAAACAAGTTGAAATGTGGACCCATCTGAGTACAGCACACATTTCCACTGTCTTTTGTACTATCTGAGATGAGCTCTGGCCCAGAGAACCCAGCAGCATCGCTGCATATAATTGATGTATAGCTTTCTCTTAGAGTAACAGATATTCAAGTTGCATTTTTTGATGCAGCAGCAGACTGTGGTAAGTGACAGTGGCTTTCTGAAGTACTCCTTAGCCCATGAGGCTATATTTAACACCACAGCATGACTGTTTCTTATGCAATACCATCTGAGGGTTCAAGGTCAAGAATACTCAACTGAGGTTTATTGCCTTGCCCTACACGTACTGTGATTTCTCTGGATTCCCTGAATCTTTTCAAAATATTATGTATGGTACTTGGTGAAAGAACTAAATTCTTGGCAATTTTGCGTTGCAAAATGTTTTTTTTTTTTTACACTTTTCTCGTGAAATTTCGCACAAAGTGATGAGCCATGATCCAGCTTTGCTTGCAAAGTCTGAGATGCTCCTTTTATACCCGAACATGATACCTTGACCTATTACCAATTCACCTGCTTACTGTGAACTGTTTCAAAACAGTTTATTGAGGATAATGTATAGCCTTTTCACTTTTAATCGCTAAATAATACAATCTATTTCACCTTAGTTTTTCAGGTGATTGTATGTTAAGATGTTGGATCAGTAGATCTAAGACAGATTCTTAAATTTGTAATCCCACAGTTTCAACACCATTTATAAAACATGAACCCAAAAACTGCTAAAAGGTTAAAGCCATACAACAAAGTTGTGTTCCAAGTTTGAGGTTGATATCTCAAAAAAGAGGCCAAATCTGAAAAGATGGCACCATAAAAAAAAAAAAAAAAGTAAACATTTAAATTTTGGAGCCTTGAAACAAAATGAAAGCCTATTAAAAATACTGCATCATTTTATATTTAAATGGCTTTTTAAAAAATGGGATTAAAAATGCAGTTTTAATGGGTTTCAATAGGGACATTTTTAGTGTAAAGTGATTTATAAAGGATATTAGGGTGAAATGGGAAAATCCCAGTAAAAATACACACTTCTACCAAAATTTATGCAGTTGTGGTTAACGGGCAGAATGGTCCGTTAACGGGCAGAATGGTCCCTTTGTGCAAACCTTAAGGATGCACAAAGGTATAAGCTTGGAAATTCAGTGATTTGCCGGTATTTTAAAGTTGGTGAAGCACTTTGCTGACAATCTTTTTATGCCTGCAATGGGTACATGATACAGGCTGTGTTAAATGCTGTTACTCTGTCATTAAACCTGAGAAATACTTGATGTATTGTTTGTCTGTAGGAATGTTACACCAGAACTTGTATCTGTATATGTATCTATATTGAACAAAACATCTGTGACATTTTAAGAAGTGCAGATTAGTTTTCTCTTTTTTTAGACCTGTCATGTCACCTGTCTTCCATCTCATGTCTCTTTCAGTTCTGTGTTCAACTGTATATATAAAGTGTTTTTTTTATTATTATTATTATTGTATGTTGCTGACGTGTTTGTCTTGCAGAATATTATCACTTTTTGATAAAGATTGCCTTTGCTTAAATCTAATCAGCCAGTCAAACCTTCAGCTAGCTGACTTTTCTTTTGGCAGCATCTCGTTTCTTTGTTTGTTTCCATTTTTTTATTTGTCTTTAATCTTGTGCTCATTTTCTTTTCTGTTAATTTTAAGTGTATTGAAGTAAAGGTTTTTTTCAGAAAAAAAGTAACTTCAAAGATCTTTGTATATTTGTGATATTTATTTGACACGGGCCAAAGTTAGTAAGAGGAAACAAAACAGCTGTCTGAAAACATAAATATATAAACTTCATGACTTGAGTAACAAGCTGAAGTAATCGAGAGACCCAGATTTGCTAGTAACAGAGTTTGCTGAATTATTACACATGAAGAACCAATCATATTAGAGAAAGAATATGTAATGTATCATGTCACCTTTTGTCATGCACTTTGTATAAACTATGTACTCTTTTTGTTTGGGGGGATTCTCTCTGAAACTGGTCTGAGATCCTCCTTGCCATGATTAAAGCATTTCAAAGGCATTTTCTGGAGTCTGGTTACTGCTGTGGGGCAGGTCAGTGGAACACTACTTTATTCCAGAGTGATAGTGTTCATAAGGGGCAAGACGCTGTCTGATTTTTTTTTTTTTAATCAGTCTACTTTTCTGAAACCATGATTGTTTGTTTTAGTTGTTACACAGCATTAAAAATCAGATATGCTGCATATGCAATATACCACATCTGTCAGTGAGGTTTCCAGTAACCTCCAAGTAGGGCTCGCTGCAGTCCACAAGATCCAGGGGGCTTGGTTGGATCCACATCTAGGGGGTGGAGATTGGTAGGTTTAGGGGTGTAGATGGGGTGGGTTTAGGGATCAGGGGGTGGAGATGGGTAGGTTTAGGTATATGTAAGGTGGGAGGTGTTGGATCTAGATCCAACCACGCCCCCTGGATCTTGTGGGCTTCAGCGAGACGCTCCTCGTAACCTCAGCTGAGCTCCTAGCAACAATTTACAAAATCTTTAATAATTTACCTAATACATGCATCTTTCCTCCGTAAGCTCAGTAAAATCAGTTCATGCATTAAGATGCCACTAGCACAAACAGAAAAAAACAAAAACAAACGTGAAACATTTTATTCAATTGTTCAGTGTCTGATCTAATATAACTATCCGCTAAAACACAGCAGAGTGGTTAATGTTGTGTGTATCCTCTCACCACAGAGTTTGACCCTCCGAGTTCACAAACTACATTTGCATTTTGAATGAATGAATGAATGAATGATGCATTTATATAGCGCTTTTATTGTGTATTCCCATACACCCAAAGCGCTTTACAATCATGTGAGGGGGGGGGTCTCTCCTCAACCACCGCCATTTTATATACTGTTATAATTCTTCAGGCACTTAAGATTTTAACAGTTCTTATTGTGTGATTTACATTTTTCAGAAAGTATTTGTCTGACTGTGTTAAATGGAGAAAAGTAGAAAAATATTGTGTGAATTGTGTATAAACTACATTCATGATATAAAAAAATAGAAAGTAACTATAGTGATTTTTAAAACTGTTGTGTATATTTATTCAGTTCTCAGTTAGTGTATGGGGAAAAACTACAAAGTTAAAACTGTGTGATCTCATAGTACTAGCTTTACTGAGGTTCATCTGAGGAAAAACCTGCTGTGGTTGATTTTCTTCAGAGATGTAGTTGTTCTGTTGGGTTGACAAACATTGGTGAAAGTGACTATTCAGAGCGCGAGTGTTTAGTTAGATGAAGCCATCCCAAGTGTATATGACTATCTTCTTTCAGACAAACTTATACTTATTTATTTATAATTTATTGTATTTTTATGTACTTTTGATTTTTATTTGATTTTTGTATATAATTTGATTTGTATTTATTTTTATATCATAAAATGTATAATATATATTTGTGTGTGTGTGTTGTGTATTTATTTATTTTGTGTGTGTGTGTTTACTTGTTTACACATTTTGAATAACTGATGTGACATTTATTGGCATTCAATGTCCTGGACACCGCAAAGTACAAATTTATATACACCAAGTTTGCCTTGAGCTTTTCTTTTGTATAGACGCAGGTTTTTTTTTTTTTTGTTTTTTTAAGGTGGATCCTTGACCAATGACTGTATGGAATCTTCGCCGCATTTCTTCTAAGCATTAGCGTAATTAGTTTTTACAGCCTGCCTTCTGTTGGCAACCCGTTTAAATAATTGGATAAGGAGTTCGAATGAGCCATGTTATAAATATTTACAACATTTACAAATATTTACATAAAATATTAGGCTACTGTTACTGCAGAATGCACAGCTGCAAGTAGCAGCATTCACGGAAGACCCCGCCCTCCACTGTTGTTTACAAACATTTTGAGATGGCGTCAACGTAGAAGTTTCCATAGAGTCTGCATTTGTTTTTCAGAGAAAGGGTGATGATGAAGCTTTTTATTTTCGTCCCAGTGTGGGTTTTCCAGCTTGGTAAGTATATATTTGTTTCTGGTGAACGCAGTCTGATCACTAACACTCGACAGACCTTAATTTATGTTTGCTTTACTGTTGTCTTGAGAGATTTTAGGGCTGTGCAATGAATCGCATTTTAGTTTCGATTTCGATTACAGATATTATCAAAACAGCTATCGTTTGTTTTCTTGCAGCAATACTCTTCCGCGCTTCCTTAAAAACACTATTTTATGGGTGTTCCATTAAACTGTAAACAGTGAAAGGCCCGCTCAATGAACGCAATAATACACTTAAAAAAATCAAATAAATAATAAAATAAGATAAAAAAACGGGGTGCAAATTGGCTTACAGAGGTGCAGAATTTTTAAGAGGAATGTAAAAGGAGTAAATTAAGTCATATTTTGTTTTGTACCATTTTAATCATGAATAGTAGCTATAATTTATTTAACATTTTTATTTTCGATGTAGGCTAGTTTATTTTATATATTTCTGACTCTGACCATATCAAATATAGATTTAGAATGCTTTTTGTTCCTGCACTTACAGTTCCCTCTGGATAACAATGACACTGTTGTTTATACTGTAGGCCTATTGTAGTCATTTTTCATCACGTGTGGTAACAAATATATGATCTCATAACCAAGCCGAAAAAAAAAAACTTTTTCCCACTGTGCTTGTACATGTCATACTTTTTTGAAGTGGTTTAATGAATCTGTTTCTCCTCCAGGTGCACTGGGTGTTTATACAGACAGAGTGTCAGTGTTTGTGATGGAGGGAGATTCAGTCTCTCTAAACACAAATGCTAAAACAAGCCATCAAGAAAAGATTAAATGGTTTTTTAGTGACACTCGCATTGCTCAAATCAGTGATTATCTCAGTAAGACCTGTACAGATGTTCAGTGTAATGAAGGTACTGAGAGATTCAGAGACAGACTGAAGCTGGACAATCAGACTGGATCTCTGACCATCACAAACATCACAAACACAGACTCTGGAGATTATAAACTACAGATCATCAGCAGCAGCAGCATGAGTGAAAGGATCTTTAGTATCACTGTTTATGGTGAGTAATTAATGAATGTTTAAAGACTAAGGTTATACATGCTTAGTCACAGTGTTTTCATTTTTACAGCAGTGAATTTCAGCATATTTCGTTTCAATTTCAGTTTCTGTTCTAGCAGCCTTTAGTTTGTGTTCCATTGTTTTCCTGTGTTTAATTCCTGCTTCTTTTGTTCTAGTTTATCATAGGCATTCATTGTTTGTTTTTTTTCACCTTTGTCTTGTTTAGCTCCTTGCTTTGTTGTTGCCCTCAATTTGATGTCCAGTATTGTCTTGTAAGTTGTGCAATGTTCTTGCTCTACTACGTTCAGTGTTCTCACTACTCACTTCAAATAGATTTCCATTTCCATTTCCTTGCTTGCCTCACTATAATCTTAAATCTCAGACCTAATATGCCCTGTCCCAAATGGTACCCTAAACACTGCAGTATTCCTATGAGTTTGCACTTTCATTACGTAAGGCTGCTTTGACTGTTGGATCTGCTGCAAAGCTCGCACCAGTGCGGACTCAGCAAAATCAAAGACTTTAGGTCAGGGATGGACAAGTAAATGAGCCAATTGCTGATTGATAAAAGTCATTGCGTCACTGCAGCTTCTGTTACAAACCTGAAATGACAAATGAGATGCCCTGCAGTCTTGTGGACTTAATGGACACGCATACACAGCGACCCTTGTACGTCTACAAGACAGTAAGTGCATATAAAGTGTGCCATCTGAGACAGGGCCATAGTCTCAGATGTCATGCCTACAGACCGTTAGATGAATGTCTGATGCATATGGCACACAAAATTTGAAATGCTTTCAAAAGCCGTCATCTGATTGATTGATTTCTACAGGATTTCCCAGAGATGCGCATGTCGTGCTCTTTAACAGTACACCTGGAAACAAAGCTGCTGTGATGCCAACCCCCCTCATGGAAGAGAAACGCCGTCGTGTTTAATGCTTATCAGGATTAACTAAATGCTGGATACTCAGAAGTATTTGAATTATGTGAAGATCACGTTACAGACTTTTTAAAATACATCCAAGAGTTTTACATACCAGTTTGTTATTGTAGAGACATTGATGTTACATTTTCACACCCCTAAACAGAATGAACTGAGATTGCTTGCTATTTGTCAGTCAGACAACCTCTGGGTGGTCCTTGGCCAGTGAAAGCTGCTATGGAGTCCAGACCTTCTCCCATCAGTCTGAAGGTCTGGCTATGTGATACTAGTGTAAAACATTGTTTTTGTTTTGAAATGAAAAGTTGGGACCATTGGGGTAAGATGTTTCCTTCAGTGGGATCTTGTTGCTGATGTTTTTGTTGGTTTACATTATAGTTATAATTTGAATGAAATAAATTAAATAGTTACATTTCAAACAACTGCATTAATTTTAACCTATGATCCAGTTGAGCAGAATCATTAATCTGAACTCATAAGTTATTGCTGTTATGATTTTATTTTTTTTATTTTTTTTGTGTGTTAAATTAGCCTATATACAGTAGTGCAACTCAGATGTACACCTAGGCATATCTCTTTGATTAATTATTTTATTAGATTTTTCTGTCGTTATTAATTATTAAAAGGAAAACTAAATTATCAGTATGAATATATTCACTATTTTCAATTGTGTAGTGTAACACCATGTTGTCTACACTAAATGCATACAGTGCGAAGCAGCACAAAAATCCCAACAAAGCTCACTATAATCAGTGATGCTGTTTACACTGGATGTGACACGACACATTCCCAACAGTAAACTGGACATTTCATATTGGATTTAAGTTTTGAATGTGTTTTTTCTTTAATGATAATTTTTTTGTAGATTCTTTCAGTTCTTTCTTGTTTCATACAACAGATGTTTATTTGTGATTCAGATGTTGCAGAGGCGGATAAAATAAAGACCAAGTCAGTGAAGAAGGGAGAAACTGCTACTTTTGATCCTGGTGTCATAAACAACCCAAATGATCTGATGAGATGGTATTTTAATGACATTCTCATCGCTGAAATCACTGGAGATCAGAATAAGATCTGTACAGATGATCAGTGTGATGAGAGATTCAGAGACAGGCTGAAGCTGGATCATCACACAGGTGATCTGACCATCACAAACACCAGAACCACAGACTCTGGACTTTATCATCTTGAGATCATCACCAACAGCAGTAGCATCCACCGTCAGCACAGCATCAGAATTATCAGCGAAAAGAGCCATAGTGAGAATGTCACGAGTGAGTATAATTCAAACATTCAGATAAGGTTTAGAATATAATTAAGTGTATTTATGTTTTCACTGTAGCCTGTCTGAAACGTGTGGCCTAACTAATTTCTATTACTGACAAAGTCACACTAGATGCATGTTCACAGGTTGAAAGTTATAATCATTATGCATAATATAAATTAGTTTACCCCTTAGCACTGTAATGTCATTTTTAGGCAATAAACACTAGATGGCGCCATTTCTGTTCATTTAAAATCATGTAACTGATGGAGGTGGAAAGGTGTAAATATTTAGATATCTAAAAAAAACAAAAACAGTTGTCAATCTCTAGTAATAATGACTATGTTTTTCATTCCAGGTTGGATTGTATATGTATTCGGTATAGGGGGAGTATGTGTTGGTGTTATGCTGGTGGTTGCAGGAGTAACTGGTGAGATTTTCTGGTTTTCTGTGTGTTGTTTATGTGATATGCAAGTTGTTTAGGGAAGATAATTGTAATGGATTCTATTAGCTTTTGATGCAACACTCACATCCAGTGTAGGCAAATGTCAGCAGTTAAGTGACTGACTGCCAGTGGGCGGGGCCTATTGTATGATGTGTCAGTGTCTTGCTCTGGAGGCGGTCATATGCAAATGAATTTACCCGTGTGAAATCACAGATCCTGCAGTATCAAAATGAGGAGCTTGATTAAATGCATTGTTTATAATGAGGAGGATGACTTAAACTATGAAACTTGCAGGGTGCTTTAATGGTACAAAGACCTGCTATATATCAAAAGATCAAGGCAAATTTGATTTCTCATGTCATGACCCATTTAACTGGAAAATTAGATGTTTCACTCGCGAAGTCACATAATGCTGTTTTATTCTTTTCAGCCATTTTATAAAAACATCCATATTCATCCTCAATATTTTGTGATCATTTTAATCACAAAGCGTGAAACTGCATTCAATAATATTGTATTACTGTAGTATGGACAATACTAATGTAATTCAGTTATGAGATTAATTAGACTGAAAAGTATTTGTGTTCATCTTCTGTCAATCTGTTTTCTTCTTATAGGGAAGTGGCATAGGAAACTTGCTTGTACAAAGGGTGTCCCGTATCCTTCACTAAAAAATCAAACAACTGGTCTTTAATTGCACAGAGGAATATACAGTATAATTTACAGTGCACTAAAAATAATTGTAATCTTGACTGTGAAAGACAGAAAAAACCTGTTAATTGGTCATTGAAGCTGTAATAAAGCTAATCTTACATTTCATTTCATTTTTCATTTGGTATTAAAATGAACAAATATAATATACAGTGAAAAGCCGTTAAGTGACATTCTCAGAATCCCCTTCGTTGACATTACCAGAATACATTATGGTTTTATGAAACATTCTTTGTTGTTAAATTAATGTTTGCGTTATTTTAGTATCATGTGTGTTTACATGTGTTTGTGTGTATGGCACTGTGTGCACCTTCCATATATTTGCATTTACTGCTTTAAAATATAACTTTTTTGTAAGTATCTACTGTTTTATTTTTAAAAAATACAGGTTGTTCTGTTAATGTTTTTAACAGGTTCTGTTAAATGTTCTTATATTTTGCACAATTATTCTGCTGTTGCCTACTGTTTGCAATATTGTTCATACTAACATACTTAATAGATATTTTATTTCTGTTTAATTATAGATAACAATATAACAACAACATTTTCTTTAAATCCTTGAACTCTTTCTTGTCCATCCATTTTTACTCATACTCTACCAGAACTCTGTGAATGCCCTCTAGTGGTCAAACACAGATAATTCTCTTCTGAAATGAAGTGTACCCTACCACTGTATTGTTGGAAATGCATTTTGAACCGTACAGGCAATACAGATCCATGTTGGTTTTTCCACGTAAGCCTGAACAATATAAAAGTGTTTTGTTAAAGTGTTGTCTCTCATACCATGATGTTTTTCTTTTCTTCAAGGGTTAGTTCACCCAAAATAAAAATGTACTCACCCTCATGTTATTCAGACGCCACTTATAATTTTGTCATAAAATGCTATATTTTACAAATGATGCATATGTACTTAAATATTTAATTTCTCACTTACAAAAAGAAAAACATGGCATTTGCACATTTCGCACAGTAAGGTTTCACAATTAATCACTGTTTGATTTGAGATAATTTATTATCTGTTAGATCATGGATGATCATGCATATTGTGGTAAACGTTGAGTTTCAGAATAGCAGCCAGGAACGGAAAAAAAAGACCACACGCTCTTCCTCTAACATGCTCTCAAATGCACAGCAACCACAATTGTTCAATAATAGGCACGTATGCACATGCATAATAACACGAGCAAGACCATAACAGCTTTCACTCAGACTCTCAAACTGCTCAGTGGGATTGGTGTGAAGTGTAGTTTTTATATCATAAGATTTTTACATTAGATTTTTGTTCCAGAATAGATGTTTTCAGACCCCTGCACATCAGAGTGGATTCTAAACAATCCCAAAACATGTCTGTAATTGCTAAAGATGAGAGATTACATACTGAATCCAAACATCTAGTGAAAAGTACTTGTACTCAGGAAAGTTTCATCATCTTATGCAGATAGATGCATACTCCACATGATTCTCCTCTGTAGCCATCTTTAAAATAAATAAATAAAAACAACACAAGATACACAAAAGAAAATTACATTTTCTAATTGCACACAAAATTAAAATTACCCATTCATTGTTAATGCATAGTTCATAAACAACAGCAAAAAGTGTGATTTACCAGGCTAAAATGAACACTGTGCCAAATATTGTGTTATTATTATTAGACTGCATCAATGAAATTGCCCCAAATACAATTCAGCTTAACTGCCACACAACCTGTTGACATCAGCAACAAAAGATGGCAGATGTGTTTCCTCTTCCATTTTAAAATCTATTTGTTTTTTTTATCTAACTATGCAAAATTATATGATTAGCTGACTCATCTTATTTCCATCTAGGACTATGAGCATGTCAGATCATTATATAAAGCACAACTCACCATTTTTGGTGGATTTCTTTTGTAGTATGTCAGATTAGTGTAAATGATCTCTTCATCGTGATTCTGAACTGTTGCATCGTCAACTTTGAGAACTATAGCAAATAAAAATAAAAACCATGCATTAAAAACTGAACTGTAATTACATCATTGCATTTACAAATTTTAATTGAAAATATAAACTGAGATGAGTTAATTGTGATATGCAGGCAATCCACAGAAATTGTTAAACCCAGAAGTCACTTATACTATTTCCAGTGTTTTCTTAAAAGCAGTAGGTAATGCTTGCCTTCTTGATCAGTTTTTCTGTATTTCCTGCAAATGCAGAAGATCCCGACTGCAACTAAAATCAACAGAGATCCAGCAGAGATCAGCGCTATCAGGGAGACTGGTGCTGCAATGATACAAAGAAGTGAATGCATCTGTTTTGCAACAAAACAGAGATCAGGTCAGTAAATAACCACATATATCAGTGCTGTCATACCTGCACATGTGTGACAGAGTTGACTGATGTCCAGATGTTGAGTCTGGTTTCTGATGGGATTGTTGAGCACACAGCTGTAGGTGTTTTTATCCTGATATTCCACCTCCAGAGGTAGAGAGAGACTGATGCTGAGATCAGACACACTGATGCTGGACAATAAACTGTTTCCTTTGTACCAGGAGAGAGTCACATGACTCACATTCACCACTGAACACACCAATGAACAATTCTGCTGTGATGATGAACAGTCTCTGGTGATGTTAGGAACAGGCAGACGTGCTGCAGAACATCAGAGAATAAAATAAATGCTTGGGTTATTGAGTGAATATCTGGTATTTTACATTATAAATAGTTCCAGGAAAATTAAATAAAGATATGTGAGTGTGCAAATGATCTTTACTCACCATAGACAGAAACATTGAATGTTTTTAATGTCACTTTCACTCCACTTATCTGTAGTTTATAAACTCCGGTGTGTTCTGTTCTCATGTTTGTGATGATTAGAGATCCAGTTTGATCGTCCAGCTTCAGTCTGTCTCTGAATCTCCCATCAGGAACATCATCATATATGGAGAAAATTTGAATCTCTCTATTGATTTTAGCTATAAGAGAGTTTTCATAATTCCAAAATATATCATCAACTTCATATATTTCAGTAACATCAGTGTTTAGAGTGACAGAATCTCCCTCCATCACTGACTGTATTTCATTTGTTTCAGCACCAAACACACCTAAAAAACATGAAAATGCAAAAATTCTTGTTGGTTCAAACACCCTGAAATCAGTTTCTAAACTTTAAATGTGATTTGAAGAACAGCAGCAGAGACACAAAAGATCAAATATCACTGAAATAAATGGACAGATGAGCTTGATATTTTTTTTTTTTACCTTTAATGTGTGTGAAATATAAACATTTCAGATTAGTAAAACAAGAAGTTTAATTTTGCTAATCTTTTTGAATATGATGAACATTAAAACAGGTTTGCTGAAAGGAGATCTGGATATAAAGTAAATCTCAGAAAAGCAGCAGTAGTTGATGTTCTGAAATTAATACCTTAAAAATGTTTTTATAACTTACCTAGCAGCTGTCTCCATAACAAACAGAACAAAACGAGCATGTGGAACATTTTCCATTGAGTGTCTGATCTGAAAACCTATATCTGCTGAAAACACTCAAACTTGTGTGAATCCTCCCACAACAGAGTTTGACCCTCCTAATCCACACACACATGCTGTTTATGATAGACAATTACATATACATGTCCTTCTGACCCTTATTGAGATTTGAAATGTTCTTTATTGAAAAAACAAAACATTTTTTTTTTTTTTTTTTTTTTTTTAACTGATGCTTTTTGAAAAGTAATTGTCAGACTGTAGCATGTAAAGGATGAATAGTGCAATGTGTAAATCTTCCTAAATTTCACGGTAAAATATCAATTATGGATTTTAAAATGGTTTACATTCATTTAGTTGTATAGACAGTGATAAAACCAGTAGAATCACCTGCCATCTTACTGAATCGTGACACTAAAAGCTCAACTTCTGAGTCAAACTGAAACCTGCTGCGGTTTGATTTCCTCAGAAACATGGTGTGATCTGTTAGGTGGACTAACATCTTGTGCGTGTATGATTAGCTTGTAGGTGGAAAATTTCCTGCTATTATGACATAGCTGATAACAGTTTGAAAGAAAATGAATCCGTCAAAAAACATAAAAGAGTCACTGTTACTAGCTACTTTAAACTAAAATATAAAATATGAAGGTATTATTTTCAAAAACTTTTTTTTTGAAACCCATTTTCAAAAGCTTGCTTTTTCAGGCCCCCAAAATGCCATGGTCATGTAAGTGGGCCCTAAAACACAAAGAAACATGACAGTATCGATGGTGGCATGACATCTCTACGCACATATCTTTATGATTTATAGAATAATATTTTCATAGCACTTTACTGTGTGTTCCATTATCCATGAAGTGATTTAAAATGACTTGTTCATTTGTTTTTGGTGTTGATACCGAAGAGATTTGATGGTTTTGTAATGACACTCACTTTGATCAAATCAGTGGAGATCTCAGTTTCGTCTTTACTGATGTTCAGTGTAAAGATGGTGATGAGAGATTCAGAGAAACAATCAAGACTGGATCTCTGCAGTACTGACACCATTAAGAGCTTCAATGTTACTGTCACTCCTGAATATAAAGTTCATTGTTCAGTTTTGAAAAACTTAGCATGTTTGTTATGCATTTGTGCCTTGATCAATGTTTATGTGATTAAAAGTCTAAATTACATCTGTTGTTCATCATACATAGCCATATATTCAGTTTTCATGCTATAGTTTGTTTGTTTAATTACTTAGCAAAAATACCTAAAGCTGTATTGGTTTGCGTTTCAGATATGAAACATAACTGAATTATTTGAATGTTGAATTCCTAGATATGTCACTAGATGACGCTCTAATACAGTATGCATACTGTTTGTGGTGTGCACACGTTATGTTTTAATGAATATCAGGCCATTTATATACAAGGGCACACTGTGTGGATGCTGTTCTTATAAATATAATAATAATAATAATAATAAAGCAATTGATCCAAAACTTAAGAAAGCTGAAAGCTCGTTGTGATTTTAAATATCTTCTGTGAAGGGAGTCAAAAGATATAAAAAAGATACAATTGATTTAGACGCTCTGGTCCACAAACCAGTTGGTGGCGGTAGTGCGCCAGCTCGTTGTTTGCCCACCGCCAATAAACCATAGAAGAAAAAGGAAACCACTCTCTTAGGCTATATCTACTTTCTATGAGTTTCTATACACGAAGGGCGGTTTTGTGTTTATAATACAGAAACATTAGGTGGAGACATATACATGATTTGATGCAGCATGTCATTTAAACAACATGACAACTTTGCAGACCAACTTGTTTTTATAAACACAAAACCTAAATCTCCAAGCAGACGAATCGATGCTAGTGCTAGTATTCGTGTTGTGGGTGTGTTATAAACATCAGGGAGGGTCATTTAGTGTCACTGCACACGTGTATTAATGTTTTATTATAATTTGATGTTCTTTATTTGACTGAAATAATGTTTTGTGGGACCTCATAAACTCGGCGGCTTCGGCTAAGTAGCGCCTTGTGAGTCATTTTTCTTCGTAATGAACGCAGGTGTATTTATCAGTGTGTCAGCTACTCAGCTTACTGCTAAAAGCTTCAGTCATGTGCTCCAGACACAAATGATTCCTCATCCTGTGTTCCTGAGGAGAGGTGTGCTGTTATTTAAAGTGACCACTTATGGTTATCACCTGCTGGACGAGGAATCAGGTGAAAAGTCCCTCCGAGACATTTCTACAGACCAGAATGTGTCAGAGACTATATCATATCAGTCATTTGGGCTCTTTTGACCAGTAAACGTCCACCTACGCAGAGCCACACTAGCATAGGTAGGCCTACTAAAATTTATCAGAACACAGCACTAACCACGTATTTGCTTTTTTTTTTCTACTAAAATTAAAAAGACAAGTGGTTTGTATCATTTGTTGGATAACACTCCTTCACCCCATCACTCATGTTTTGTTCCCTGATCCTCAGGTGGTGGTGTTACAGAGCTGGAGCAGGAGCCGATATCTTGAACAGTGAACGTATTTGTGTCTGATCTTTACCATTATCAGTGGAAAGTTAAGGTGAGATTATCTGATAATGATCTTAATCTCACACTCTTAATTTCAACCTTTGTTATGGACAGGAGCCCTGTTTTGCTATTGAAAGAAAAAACTAGTTTGTTAGTTTCTCATCAAAGCTGACGCAAACAAAATAAATGATTAAACACCATCAAACACAAATCATAAATTGTAAATCATGCATTGAATTTATTCTATAAATGACCCAGACACTGGTAGAAAAAAACAAAACAAAAAAAACTGGATATAACCTTTATAAGAAAAGAAAAAACAGGGATCAAGAATGTTCTGCTTAGAAAGAATTGAAACTACACTCTCAGAAAAAGGTTCAAGCTCTCAATTGCACATTACCTTTTTGGCCCATTTAGGTACTAATATGCACTCTTAAGGGGTAAATAAAATACAAAGGTGAACCTTTTGAAATGTACCTTTGTACCTTTTTTCTGAGAGTGTAGTACTGCTTAACTGCAGGATCACTGTGTAAGATCATCAAACACACAAAGTATATCATATTTTATTTTTTCATACTAATATCACTTGATTTGAGACCTTTTTGTCAAAAATCAGCACTACTGATTTTAGTATTTTGTAGTAAAGTGGTTTCCCTGTAGTTCAGAAATCAACGGTTTCATATTACCATAGATGAATAATCCTTGCAACGACATGCTGATCAGACAGACTGACACCTCAGACACACTCGCACCGTCACACTATAGACACCTCAGACACACTCACACCGTCACACTATTGACACCTCAGACTCACTCGCATGGCACACGCTTTTACAAAAAATTATATTGACACCTCAGACCCAGATACGCACTCAAACAGACACTATTAACACCTTAGACACACACTAACAACCTGCCATCTAATGCAAGCATCCAGCAGTAAACACATTCTTACGCACAAACAGTTTTTTCTACCCAACAGATCAAACCACATTTCTGTACAGTTATAAATAATTCAGAGCACAGCAGAGTTCACTTTGTCACTTTTTGACTACTAGTTTGCATTTATGTTTTGAAACATGAAAATGCTCATCCATAGACCACAGTGGCTGAGGGCGTTGCTGGAGGTTCTGAATGCTGGTTGCTGAATGAAAATGATCTGACAATAAGTGTATTTGTACTTAGAACAACACTGAAGTTTGATCATCATCTCATCACGAATGATGCATATACCACATGACTCTCCTCTTCAACTCTCTGTAAAAAAATTCATAACACGAGATATAATAATAGTTATATTAATAACAGTAATAAGTCTTTTATAAACACATGGTGCAGTTGTTTGTGAGATTCATGTGATAGACCGTTATACTATGAAAGCCCATTTCTGCCTTTAGGCCTGTCAAAATAATCAGTATATCAACTTATCACACAATACTGTATATGGAAAGAGCAGACATCGGCAGGTGAAAAAAAAGGCATCATTTGAAGCTTTATAGTGTTTCCCTCACAACTCCAGACTCAGTATGGAAGAATAAGTCGCACACAAAGCCGCAATTCACTCTTCTGGTACATATGTAAATGTAACAGAGCAAAATAGTGCTCTTTCACCGTTAGCGTAAAGGGGGTTTCACAAGCGAGAGAATGCTTTTTTTTTTCTGTGCTGTTTTCCCCCATTGTTTTTCTATGTAAACGTGAATTAGATGGATGTGTTTGCCTGTCTTTTATAGTATCTTGTGCATGCAATATTATGCATGCATGCATTACTTGCATTATTATGCTGTTATATTATCATTATATATTCAGTGGCATAAAGTGTTTTTAAAATGCCAATATCACAATTATTTCTGGAACAATACATTGCCCAACAATAAGTAGTTAATATGACAGGTCTAAGCGCCAAATAAGAAAAAAATAAATAAATAAAGCTCTGATAAATCATAATCAAAAAGTGACATACAAAGTAAAAATTATGAGATAAAATTTCCACTTAAGTCAGATACTTCCACTTAAGTCAAAATTAGCATGTCATAATTTCGACATTTTAAATTATAATTTGAATAATAATCTCATTATTTAAACTTTGTATATTTTCAAATTTAAGTTATAATTTTGAATTTTTAATCTCAGAATTTCAATTTACTATGTCAGAATTTCTAATTTTGTCATTATTATGATTTACCAGAGCATGATTTTTTTTTTCTTATGTGGTGGAAATGGACTTAAATATTATCCAGACAAAATCAAAAGTACACACTGATCTACATCGGACTCTCTGCTAAAATTATACAATAACATTTTACAGTAAGGTTTCATTAGTTAACATTACTTAAGTACTTTAGTTAACATGAACTAAGAAAGGACAATACTTCTACAGAATTTATTAACCTTAGTTAATATTAATTTAACATTTACTAATGCGTTATTAAAAATTAAAAGTTGTGTTGACATTAGTTAATGCACTGTGAACTAACACGAACTAACAATGAACAACTGTACTTTTTATTACCTACATTAACAAAGATTAATAAATACAGTAATACAAGTATTGTTCATTGTTTGTACATGTTAGTTAATAAATTAACTAATATTCACAAATGACACCTTATTGTAAAGTGTTACCAATTATACAAATACTCAACATATTAACAATAAATTGTCTTACCGATTTCTGTGCGCTTCTTTTGTAGAATGCCGTCTCGGCATAAGTGACCTCTACTTCACAAGTCTCAACTGTTTTAACAAAAACAGATGCATTAAAACCACAAAACTCTGGTTCTTCAGAGCCTATGTGTTATTGGCTTTCACATTTAACACCAAATTAACTCACAAAGATTTTAAAAATGGCATTAACAGATTTAATTATAGCCATTAGGCAATAGGCCTATAACTTTTTCCACACACAAATAGGTTCTAAAAGAGTGTTTATCATTACATCTAGAGAGATACATAAATCACACATTAATTTATACATAAATCAAACACAAATGTGATGTTTAACAAAGCAAAGTATTTTACAATCTTTTTATTTTTATCAGCACTTAAGTTCAACAAGCACAACAAAAGTTATCAATCCTTTTAATTTTACAGTAGCAACACTTTTACACATGTAAGATTATGTTCAGAAAATGAAGATCAGATACAATGAACAAAGCTTTTTTTATTAAAAATAAACATTTCTGGTTTTGCAGATTAAGAAATGGAGAATCTTTTTTTTTTCTTTGTGCGAGTGAATGAATGAATGAATGAATGAACGAATGAGGCATTTATATAGCGCTTTATTGTGTATTGCTGTACACCCAAAGCGCTTTACAATCATATGAGGGGGTCTCTCCTCAACCACCACCAGTGTGCAGCATCCACTTGGATGATGTGACGGCAGCCACAGGACAACGGTGCCAGTGCGCTCACCACACACCAGCTACAGGTGGAGAGGAGGGAGAGATAGAGCCAATCAAGTGGATGGAGATTATTAGAAGGCCATGATGGTCAGAGGCCAGAGGAGGGAATTCGGCCAGGACACCGGGGTTACACCCCTACTCTTTACGATGAGTGTCATGGGATTTTTAATGACCACAGAGAGTCAGGACCTCGGTTTAACGTCTCAACCGAAAGACGGTGCTTTTTGACAGTATAGTGTCCCCAACACTATACTGGGGCATTAGGACCCACACAGACCACAGAGTGAGATGATTAAAGAAGGACGATCAGTGTCATTAAACACAAATAGACATTTATTATAACAATGAAAAGTATGAGAATAATTTTAATTAAATGATAAAATAGGGCTATCCGTTGGCAAAATACTTAGAACACATTTTTGACTAATTATTTCTGATTTTACCTGTTTAAAAGGAGAAGATAATACTTGCCTTCTTGATCAGTTTTTCTGTGTTTCCTGCAGATGCAGAAGATCACGACTACAGCTACAATCAACAGAGATCCAGCTGCAGCAGAGATCAGCACTATCAGAGAAACTGAATCTGGAGGATATTAAGGAGAGTAAAAGAGAGACAGTCATTAATGTAAGTGATTGAATCGGTCTGATCTACAACAGAAGACAGAGATCAGCTAAATGAATAAACACTAATATCAACGCTGCTGTACCTGCACATGTGTGACAGAGTTGACTGATGTCCAGATGTTGAGTCTGGTTGCTGATGGGATTGTTGAGCACACAGCTGTAGCAGTTTTTATCCTGATATTCCACCTCCAGAGGTAGAGAGAGACTGATGCTGAGATCAGACACACTGATGCTGGACAATAAACTGTTTCCTTTGAACCAGGAGAGAGTCACATGTCTCACATTCACCACTGAACACAACAATGAACAATATGATGATGATGATGATGATGATGATGATGATGGTGATGATGAACATTGTGAAGAGTTACTGCTGATGACAGGAACAGGCAGACGAGCTGAAAAAAACATGAGAGAATAAGAGGAATATGAACACAATTGTCTCATTTTCAACATTGTGAATTGTAGTGAATCTGTAGATTTAGTGTTGAGTGAGTGTTTAGTGTGTTAACATTCGCTGAATGTGTCTGTCATCTCAAAATATATAAATATATAAATATTTGAATATTTATGTAAATAGAATATGTGAACATTTCAACAAATGACCTCTGCTCACCGTAGACAGAAACGTTGAATGTTTTTGATGTCCTTTTTGCTGCACTTATCTGTAGTTCATAACATCCAGCGTGTTGAGTTGTGATGTTTGTGATGGTCAGAGATCCAGTTTGATTGTTCAGCTTCAGTCTGTCTCTGAATCTCTCATCAAGAAAATCAGATGAGAAGTTTTGCTTCTTTTTGTTCATTCTAGCAATTTGAGACTTTTCAGCTCCATATTTCCACACTATGCTGTCGCCTTCATGTATTTCAGTAACATTAGTTTTTAAAGTGACAGAATCTCCCTCCATCACTGACACTGACTCACCAAACACACCTGATGAACAGATTTTACACAGATTAAATCCTCTGATGGTTTAAAAACCCTGAAATCAGCTTAATTTACATGTGAAGTTGAGAACAGCAGTAGAAACCCGCTACTGTTACCAATACAGAGACTGTTAGAATCAAACAGACAGAGAAAACACTGAAGCAGCACTTATATTTAAAATAGCAATTAATAGAGTATATGGCAGCACAATTTATGAAACAGGAGAAAAACCCATATAACGGAACTACAACAACCTCGAGCCCCCTTCACGGTCTATTTCAAAAATGTCAGTTTTAAATACACAGTACTCTGGATATTCACACTAAATATTCCTATTTAATGGATTAACACATAAATGCATGAATCCCAGATATAAATTCAAAGCAAACATGTTTCCTAAAACAGCAACAACTTTTGCAGTCAAGCAAATTAAGGAGTTTAATTGTGGTTTAAATGTAAGTCTTATTTCAAAGTTTAAAGTCTGGTGCAACAGAATTATCAGATAAACCTTGATTTAATCTAGATTTAAGATTAATCCTTATTGGTGCAACACATCTTTAATCTTTAATTTGTTTTAAAATGTAGAGGACAATCAGTGTTTACATTTTCGTATTGATTGACAATAAATAAATGATAATTTTATGCAATAAATACAGTTTTAATTGCTGATATTTTAAATACATTTTTTTTTTTAAATGAGAATTTAGATCACTGGATAGTCTGCATGCGATATAAGTTTCCTGCAATGTTGACTAGTGAATTTACATACATGTAGTTTTATGATAGCTGCAGAAGTATTTTTAAATATATGTGAATGTATGTATATATATATATATATATATATATATATATATATATATATATATATATGAAGAGTTAATTTGCAAAAACAGATACTCCGTTTTTAAATTCTCAGAAATCATGTTTTTTCATTTGCATTACAATTAATTCAATCAGAATACAGTTAGGTTATTTTGACTAGTAAAAAAAGCTAATAACAAAATAAAACAATAAAAACAGAACATTTTTTGAAAATAAAAAAACGGAGTTACTGTTTTTGCAAATAAACTTTTCATATATATATATATATATATATATATATAATATATATATATATATATATATATATATACACGTATATATATATATATATATACAGTGGGTCGGAAAGTATTCAGACCCCTTAAATTTTTCACTCTTTGTTATATTGCAGCCATTTGCTAAAATATTTAAGTTCATTTTTTTTCCTCATTAATTACACACAGCACCCCATATTGACAGAAAAACACAGAATTGTTGACATTTTTGCAGATTTATTAAAAAAGAAAAACTGAAATATCACAGTCCTAAGTATTCAACCCTTTGCTTGACACTCATGTATTTAACTCAGGTGCTGTCCATTTCTTCTGATCATCCTTAGATGTTCTACACCTTATTTGATCCAGCTGTGTTTGATTATACTGAATGCTTGATTAGGAAAGCCACAACCTGTCTATATAAGACCTTACAGCTCACAGTGCATTCAGAGCAAACGAAATATAGGTCAAAGGAACTGCCTGAAGCGCGCAGAGACAGAATTGTGGCAAGGCACAGATCTGGCCAAGGTTACAAAAAAATTTCTGCTGCACTTAGGTTCCTAAGAGCACAGTGGCCTCCATATCCTTAAATGGAAGACGTTTGGGACGACCAGAACCCTTCCTAGAGTGGCCGTCCGGCCAAATGAGCTTCGGGGGAGAAGAGCTTGGTGAGAGAGGTAAAAAAACCCAAAGATACTGTGGCTGAGCTCCAGAGATCATTCGGGAGATGGGAGAAAGTTTAGAAAGTCAACCATACTGCAGCCCTCCACCAGTCGGGGCTTTTGGCAGAGTGGCCCACGGAAGCCTCTCCTCATGCAAGACACATGAAAGCCCGCATGGAGTTTGCTAAAAAACATCTGAAGGATTCTCTGGTTGTGAGACCAAGATAGAACTTTTTGGCCTTATTCTAAGCGGTATGTTGGAGAAAACCAGGCACTGCTCATCACCTCAATCCCAGAATGAACATGGTGGTGGCAGCATATGCTGTGGGGGTTTTTTCAGCTGCAGGGACAGGACAACTGGTTGCAATCGAGGGAAAG
The DNA here is from genome assembly GCA_027422415.1 of Schizothorax lantsangensis. Taxonomy (NCBI): domain Eukaryota; kingdom Metazoa; phylum Chordata; class Actinopteri; order Cypriniformes; family Cyprinidae; genus Schizothorax; species Schizothorax lantsangensis. The sequence continues at coordinate 11,290,504 of CM049843.1, read as the reverse complement.
ATGATGCGGCCAAGTACAAGGATATCCTGGACGAAAACCTTCTCCAAGTGCTCAGGACCTCAGCTGGGCCGAAGGTTTACTCCAACAAGACAATGACCCTAAGCAAAGCTAAAAAACGAAGGAGTGGCTTCACAACAACTCCGTGACTGTTCTTGAATGGCCCAGCCAGAGCCCTGACTTAAACCCAATTGACATCTCTGGAGAGACCTAAAAATGGCTTCCACCAACGTTTACCATCCAACCTAAAACTGGAAGGATCTGCAAGGAGGAATGGCAGAGTCCCCAAATAAACTTGTTCTGTTTCCCAAAAAGACTCATGCTGTATTAAATCAAAAGGGTGCTTCTACTAAATACTGAGCAAAGGGTCTGAATACTTAGGACCATGTGATATTTCAGTTTTTCTTTTTTATAAATCTGCAAAAATGTCAACAATTCTGTGTTTTTCTGTCAATATGGGGTGCTGTGTGTACATATGAGGAAAAAAAATGAACTTAAATATTTTAGCAAATGGCTGCAATATAACAAAGATGAAAATTTTAGGGGGTCTGAATACTTTCCGTACCCATGTATATATATAATATTTTATTTTTAAAAGGACAAAATATGGCCTTATATTTGAAAGCACCTCTATGGAAAGTTCACACTTTCTTAACATTTAAATTCACTGCAGGGATTTCCATTATTCTTCATGACCTTTTCCACACCTGGAAACTTTAATGTAAAGTTCCTAACTCCAAAAGAGACCTGAATTCAAAGTCAGTAGATCTTGTATTATATTCATACAATATTCACGATTCTTTTGGTACACAACAGCTGATGAAAAAATTTAATTTACTCGAAATGAAAAAAAAAAAAGTTTTGTAACTTACCAGTCAGACTCCAGCAGAACAAGATAAACTTGTGAAACATTTTCTTCAGTGTTCCAGTGTGTGATCTAACAGAACTGTTAAAGTGTTGTGTGAATTGTGAAACCCTTGACAGCATTTGACCCTCCTAGTTCACATCCTGTATTTGCATATGATATAATGGTATAGTTCATCTAACCCTTATTAAGATTTTTACTGGTTTTAATGGATAAAAAAAAAAAAATCTTCTGATTCAAACTGAAACCTGATGTAGTTTTCTGAATGTGGTTTGATCTGTTGGGTGGACAAACATATGTCTGTGACTGGGCATTCAGAGCACGAGTGTTTAGTTTGTAGGTGATGAGTTTCTTCCTGTGCTGCTAGTATTTACAGCATTTTAAGTTTCTTTAATCTACTGAAGGAAAAAAAATAGAAAGTGTTAAAAACAATAGCAAAATTATCAGTCACACTTTAGTTTAGGGTCAAATTCTTACTAACTGCATGCCATCACCAGCAACGCATAAAATGGGCCGAAGATCATCGAGATTGGAAGAAAATTTCACATTGACGGCCGAGAGCAGATACGCCGATTACCAACAGAGGCTACGGCATCTGGATGCACTGTTGGGTGGACACAGGTCAGCAACAGTGGCGGTGTTATGCTGTTGACAATGTTTTCTTGGAACATTTTAGGCCTCAATATCCCAATAGCGCAATCCCTGACAGCTGTCAGGTATCTGAACAATGTCCCAGACCAAGTGCACCCATGGCAACTGTGTTCCCTGCTGGTGATGGACATTGCCAACAGGGTAATGCGCCATGCCACACTGCCAGAATCATCAGAATTTCTGTTAATGCCTTGGCCTCCAAACTCACCTGACATAAACCCAATAGCATGTGAAACATTTTCTTCAGTAGTTCAGCTAAAACTCTGATTAAGACTAATAAGACTATCCGCTGATAACATTGAACCTGGTGTGTGAATCCGCCCACAACACAGTTTGACCACCCTACTTGTTAACACACACAGACTGGTTTACGCATGCTTACGCATTTATATATATTCTTGTATGTGTTCTTCTGGCTCATAAGATGTTGGGCCCTATTTTAACAATCTAAGGTCTGCAGCTTATGGTGCAGGTGCACTTAGGGCATGTCCAAATTCACTTTTTCTAGTTTAAGATGGAAACACTGGTCGGCGTGCCAGGCGCATGGTCCACAAGGGTTGAACCTTTCTCTTAATGAGTCATGGGTGTGTTTTGGGCGTAACGTCCAATCAGAGCCTCATCTTTTATCCCTTTAAAAGCCAGTTGCACTTGCACCATGTAAATTCGCTATTTACATGGCTGGAATTTGCAAGAGCAAAAACTGAACGTTTCTCCAGAAAAGAAATGGATCTACTAACATTGACGGTTTGACTGTGGCAAATATAAACAAGTAGAAAACACGTGTTTGTTATAGTAACACTTTCACACTCATCTGACTGATCAGAACCAAGTGCTTGTATTTCAACCAGCGGTGCTATTAATGATATGGTTATTTTAGCAAATAGTTTGTTCCATAAATTCAGTTCAACAGCATTAAGTTGAAGAGGGTAAACTTTATCACTCGACTGAATCTACACATGCATTTTAGGTGATCTTGCTCCGTTCAAGTAATAAATGCGTGTCTTTGAATGAGCGCTGTAGCGTATTCTTCTACCGCTCAGGTAATGCCAAATACAACCCATTTCAGGGGCTGCCAAAATTATATTTTAAAATCAGTCAGCGCTATAGAAATGCATATTAATATTTACAAGGAAATCTACATATTATGCATAGGCTAGCCTTCTTTCTATCTGATCTCTCCTACATCTAGTTTTACGTCCATCAGGAGGGATAAAGCTTTCTTTAGGGGGGTCAGACCCCCCCAAACCCCACTGTAATTCGCACCCTGCTTTGAGGTACTAAAATGGCCTCTTTACGTACAAAGGCCTACGTTTTGAAAGGGACAGCTTTTGTACCTTTCTGAGAGTGCAGTAAGACTCTAGATAGTCTTTGACATTTGCAATAACTTAATGATCCATTAGATTTATTGTATCATTAAATTTAGGTTGATTAATCTAGTTTTCTTTCAGAATCACCATTGGCTGGTAGAAAACAAAAAATAGGTTACATAAGTTTTTACCTAAACATTAAGATAAGTTAAAGGTGTGAATAATTACATTTTAGACAGTCACCAGAAATTTCACCAATAAAAAATAAAGCCCTAGGAGAACTATTGTGCCCCTTTATTCAACACACAGCAGCGTTTCACTAATGAATCTACGTATTTCAACGAATCGACTGAATCAATGATTCAAGTTCAAGTTTAAGTTAAAGTTTTATTTGTCACATACACGACTATACAGAGATTGTATAACCAGCAGTGAAATGTGAGTCAGGTCCGCTCCATGGACAGTGCAAATATTGAAGAATACAACACAAGGGAAGTATGCATAAAATAAAATGAATAAAAAATAAGATATAAAGCACAGAATATAAAATATAAAGTATAAAAGAATGTGCATGACAGTATGCTGTGGAATTAAATATTAAGATAAGCATGACTGTACGAGAGAGGAATGTGCAAACAGGTTGAACATGGTTGACATGAGCAGCAATCACAAAAAGAATAAATATAAAAAATAAGATAATAAGATATCAAGATACAGAAAGTGTTGTGTGCAACTGACACTGTCAGTATGAGGTAGATAATAATGAGTGTGAATATATTACTGATTGTGAGTGATTAGTAAGTGAAGTCATCATGATGTTAAGAGGCTGAGTTTGAGTTCAGGAGCCTGATGGCCTGGGGGAAGAAACTCCTCCTCAGTCTCTCAGTTTTTGCCATCAGGCTGCGGAAGCGCTTACCAGATGGCAGCAGAGTGAAGAGACAGTTTCCAGGGTGATTTGAGTCTTTGATGATTTTGACAGCTCTGCTTCTGCAGCGTTTGAGGTAGATGTCCTGCAGAGAGGGGAGAGCAGACCCTGAGATACGCTCAGCTAAGCGCACAACTCTCTGCAAGGCCTTGCAGTCTTGACTGGAGCTGTTTTCATACCACACTGAGATGCACTGAGTCAATACACTTTCTATGGTCCCTGAATAGAAAGTTTTCAGGATTGTTGGAGAGACCCTGAATTTCCTCAGCTGTCGCAGATGGTACAGTCTTTGCCTGGCTTTCTTAACCTGTGTTTGAATGTGTGTAGTCCAAGTCAGGTCCTTGGAGATGTTTACACCGAGGTACTTGAAGCTGCTTACTCTCTCCACAGGGGTCCCACTGATCATAAGAGGAGTGTAGGGCAGCAGGTGTCTCTTTCTGAAGTCCACAATCAGCTCTTTAGTTTTGCTCACATTCAGAGAGAGACAGTTGTCCTGGCACCATGATGTGAGTCTCTCCACCTCATCCAAGTATGCGGTCTCATCATTGTTGGAAATGAGGCCCAGAACCACAGTATCATCAGCAAATTTGATAATAGATGTGGATCTGTGAGAGGACACGCAGTCATGTGTGTAGAGAGAGTAGAGCAGGGGACTCAGGACACAACCCTGCGGGGCTCCTACGTTCAGGGTGATGGAGTTTGAGGTGTACTGGCCTACCTTCACCACTTGAGCTCTGCCGGTGAGGAAGTCTTGAATCCAGTCGCAGAGTGAAGTGTTTAGGCCGAGGCCTGTGAGTTTATTAGTCAGCTTGATGGGGACTATGGTGTTGAAAGCTGAGCTATAGTCTATGAATAGCAGCCTTGCATAGTTCCCATTGCTGCTGTCAATGTGTGTGAGGGAGGAGTGGAGAATGTGAGAGATGGCATCATCAGTTGATCTATTGGGACGATATGCGAACTGAAGAGGTCCAAAGTAACAGGGATGGATGAGCTAATGTGGCTCTTAAGAAGTCTCTCAAAAACCTTCATGACTATAGATGTGAGGGCCACTGGTCGATAGTCATTCAGGCAAGAGGGTTTATTGTTCTTAGGCACAGGGATGATGATGGATTTTTTAACCCTTTACCGTTCCTGTCAAATTTGCTTAAAACGCCTAAAAAAAGGCATACCCAAAGTAAATTGCATGCTGTTCTTGAACCATTTGGATTATATGCATGGTTTTGGTCTCTTTTGAAAGGTGACACTCTGAGGTTTGTTTCTCAACCATCAGAATCACTGTAAGTCTTACTGATATTGAGTAATAGAACTTTGAACACACTGAAAAAGTAAAAAAAAAAATCCGTCTCATTTTTTTGGTAAACAAAAGCCTGCAGATGACTATAGCTGGGAGCTATGAGCTGGAAAACCAATGGGATCACAGAATGAAGCCTTACCAAGCTACATTTCAAATTTGATAACAATACCTTAGAGAATGAGTGTTTTACACATGTTTATCTAAGTTTATGTCTAGGCGCTTCCCAAAAAAGGACACTCGGAGACTCCAAATGACCATTTGTAACCAACGACACATAAAAAGCTGTAATACTTGAATGCTTTAATGTACAGTCATAATTTTGGGCTCTAATGAAAGGTTACACTTAGATCTATTCAATTCCACATCCAGATTCACTGTCAATAATTGCTGACACATAGTAACTGAAGCATAAACACATTATAGTGACATTTATACACAGAATCCAAAATGTGTACACTTGTAAATAACATCTATTTCTAAATTCTAATCTAATTACCATTTTTTCCCTATACTTCTATTTTTGTACATAGAACATTATTTAATTTCTGTTTTTTTCTTATATTGGCATTATATTCCATCCCTACTGTGTTATTCCTATGCATGTCTGCACTATGTCTGTACTTTCTTCTGCACTGGAAGCTCCTGTCATCAGGACAAATTCCTTCTTGTGTGTGTAAACATACTTGTAATAAAGCTCTTCTGATTCTGATTATAGCGTTTTTTTAAATGTTGTCATCATGTCCCTCAGTATATGGCTTTTCGCTGACTGGCTCCCAGACTTCATTCGATTCAATGTCAGATGATTGTCTGTGATTATAAAAAAACAACACACAAAACAGAAGTTAGCAGGAACACCTCAAAACACAGAACTGAACTCTTAACATCATGATGACCTCACTTACTAATCACTCACAATCTGTAATATACTCACACCCATTATCATCTACCTCATACTGACAGTGTCTTTTGCACACAACACTTTCTGTATCTTGATATCTTATCATATTTTATATTTATTCTTTGTGATTGCTGCTCATGTCATCATGTTCTACCTGTTTGCACATCCCCCCCCCCTCCCGTACAGTCATGCTTATCTTAATATTTAATTCTACAGCATACTGTCATGCACATTCTCTTATACTTTATATTTTATATTCTGTGCTTTATATCTTATTGTTTATTGTTGTATTCTACAATATTTGCACTGTCCATGGAGCGGACCTGATTCACATTTCACTGCTGGTTATACAATCTCTGTATAGTCGTGTATGTGACAAATAAAACTTGAAACAACACACACACACACACACACACACACACACACACACACACACACATATACAAACATACACACACACACACACTTGTTTCACTATCCTTGTGTGGAATCTCCGTAGGCATAATGGTTTTTCTACTGTACAAACCGTATATTCTATCGCCCTACACCAACACTTAGCCCTCACAGGAGACATTTTGCATTTTTAGATTTTCAAAAAACTTCATTCTGTGTGATTTATAAGCTTGTTTACCCATGGGGACCTCAATTTAGGTCCCCACCGTGACAAGTCCCCATGAGTCTGTGTATTCAGGTTTAAATCCCCACCAGTATATAAAAACAACATGCACGCACACACAAAAAGCTTCATTCTGTGTGATTTATAATGAGTCTGTGTGTATTCAGGTTTAAATCCCCACCGGTAACAAGCGCACATGCACAAACAAACAAACAGGACATAAGTGACCAGGGACGCATCAAAACACATACACATATACTGTAAAATATGTATAAGACACATAAATATGTATAATATATATAAATAATGATATTATATAATAAAACACTTACTTGTTGACAGCGTTGCGTCGAGGTGCTCGCTCCACGCTTCATGGCTGAAACAATGGGTCCGCTTCAATGGCTCTCTTCGTCAAAAATGTCCTCAAACATCGCTATCTTCGTCTAAAATGTCATCTCTGTCACGCCGAGCACATTATTCAACAACTTTCACCATCGTTTTAGTGTAAAAAGTGTGTTTTTGTCATTTTTCGCCTCTCATTGTCTCTTAGCCGTATGCTATCAGTGCGTATGCGCCAGAGCGCATCTGAGCTTATTGTTCTGCGCACCAAGATTTGCGCATGAAAGCCTGGACCGACCCCCTAAAGCGTCATATCAGTCTGTTTAGAAGCTCATTGGCTATCAGAAACGACAGTCATTTGCAGACTATAATGCAATTGGTTCGATCTACTGTCCATCAAACAAGATGCCGCCTCATTTCTCAAGCCGGACGATCATTCGTTTCCACGGGATGCTGACCCCTCTAAGATGCAGCTATTGGTTCAAATGAGGTGTCAATCAAAAGGTCAGATCTCAGCGGCCATTTTGACATCAAATAATTCCTTTTGTTTGTATGAGAATAGACGGAAAACACAGAAGAGTGGATAGCTCCGTCGGCTAATGTGAAACGATACTATGCCATTCCGTGGATGTTTATCAACATATACATGTGTTATGGACTAAATATTTAACTGAATTGGATCTCTGGACCCTTTGCAGTGTAACAACACCGTTTTTGGTGGAATTTTATGGATCAGGAGGCTTCATATGTGAGTTATTTCATGTTTGTTATTGTTTGTTTGGTTGTTGGTGGTCTGACAAAGACCCTGACTGTACCTGCTGTGTTGATTGTATCTTAAAATGCCTTACATCGTTCGAATCAGAAGAATCTCAGCTTTCCAGAGATATATGACATGTTCAGATTTTGTTTGTTGTTGTTTTTGTGTCTGACGAACTTTACCCCCTGCTGGGGCAGTGTACCGTCGACGGTACACCTGCACGCTAACAGGTTAAAGGAGGTGGGAACCACAGAGGTAGCAAGGGACTCGTTGAAGATGGAAGTGAACAAACCAGCAAGCTGATCAGCGCAGGATCTTAGAACACGGCCGGTAATTCCGTCAGGTCCAGCCGTTTTCCTGATGTTCACTCTCTTTAGGGCCCTGCGAACCTCGTCCTCCGACACGGTGATCACATGATTCTCACCTCTCTGCCTGCTGCTTACTGACGCGCTGCTCGGCTGCCGCCATTGCATTCAAAGCGGCCGTAGAAGGTGTTTAATTCATCGGACAGTAACAGATCTGCTCTCACCTCCGCGGAGGATTTGTTTCCAAAGGCACAGATGGTCCTTAGTCCCTGCCACATGCCTCGAGAGTCATTGAGCTGAAAATTAGACTCAATTCTCTCTTTGTATCGATGTTTGGCGGCTCTTACAGCTCGTCTGAGAGCATAACACGATGCTTTATACTCGCTCATATTCCCAGACAAAAGAGCCTTGTTGTATGCGCCAGTGCGTTTGTTAACCGCATCACGAATTGTTCTGTCCACCCACGGTTTCTGATTAGGGAAGGTCCTTACAGTTATTGTTTCTGTAGCTTGCTCGGTTAGTGTATTTACAAAGCTCACTGCTACATCCGTGAACTCGCTGACGTCAGATGAGCTCGCCCTGAACATGTCCCAGTTGACATCATCAAGAGCCGCCTGCAGCATAGCTTCCGAGTGGGAGGACCAACGCGTCACTTCCCTCTTCACCGGGGGTTCCTGTGCGAGCCTTTGTTTATATTCCGGTGTGAGGAAAATGGCGGCGTGGTCCGATTTACTAAAAGCCGGAAGTGAGCGGGCTTTGTAGGCATTCTTAAACTGAGAGTAGCAATGATCCAGTGTATTCGGTCCTCTAGTTGGACAGGATACATGCTGGTGAAAGTTCGGCATGACCTGCCTGAGGTTGGCTTTGTTAAAATCCCCCGCTATGATAAAAGCAGCGTCAGGATGTTTGTTAATGTAGCCGCTGATCACATCGTGAAGTTTAGACAAAGCCAAGCCGGTGTCTGCCTGAGGTGGAATGTAAGCAGCAGTAGCGATGACCGCGGAGAACTCACGGGGTAGATAGAATGGGCGGCAAATGATGGATAGATGTTCCAGGTGAGGCGAGCAGGATCGCGACAGAGAAGAGATATTCCTGGGGTCACACCATTTCTTGTTAGTCATGAAACACACTCCTCCACCTTTGGATTTACCGGCCTCCACTGTTCTGTCAGACGGCGGTTACAGCATTGTCCGGAACCGAGGGCGTGAGCCATGTTTCAGTCAAACAGATGATGTTACAGTCCCTTATGTCCCGTTGGAAACTTATCCTGGCTCTAAGATCGTTCATCTTATTCTCCAAGGATTGGACATTAGCGAGCAGAATGTTCGGTAAAGAAGGACTGTGAGCCCTTTTCCTCAATCTGTTTCGAATACCAGCGCTATTTCCATGGTGTTTCTTGTTCCGTCTCCTGTGGTCTTTGTTCTCCGCGTTCCGAAGAATCTCAAGAGGCCACGATGGATTCGGATTTGGTGATAAAGTGTCCTGAACCAGGTTAGTGAAGCGGTTTCCAATGTCCAAGAGTGTACTTTTGTCGTAGGTGATCAGTGCAGACGTTATGTGTGTAAAAAGAGAAATCAAAAGTAAGTAAAAAAGTAAATAGAACCACAGTCTTAGCGGAGCGACCTGGATGGCTGCCGAACATAGCAGCGCCATCTTGGAAAGTTCAGTAAACCATTCATAAAGGCAGTCACTTGGGCAGGGATTTGCCACCACCTCTTTTAGTTTTATATGTAGAGTATTGTTTCCTTTATAAAATAAGTTCATATTTCACTATTTATTTGTATTTTTGTATGTTGAATTAAAACATTTCTTTCTAAAGCTACTTATATTTTAGCTACTTTTTGTGGTGTCTATTAAGTGTTTTTTTACTTCTTTAACTTTTTTTTCTTCTTCTAAACTTTATCTTTAATTGGCACATGATGTGCATGTTAATTAATCTATTATATAATTAATTAGATTAAAAATAAAAAAATCACTTGACAGCCCTATTTAAAACATATAAATTACCCCCCCCCCCCATCACTGTGTAATTCGCACCCTGCCTCAAAGGTACATATTGGTAGCATAAATTGCACATATTAGTACATAAATGGTACTTATTAGAAAGTTTTTAAAGGGTATCATCCGAGTGACAGCTATTGTACCATTTTTTTTTTCTGAAAGTGTGATGTGAGGCATGAGCAGCTCAGTTTCTGGGTCAAACTGAAACTGGGTCGGTTTACTTAAAGGGTTAGTTCATGAATTACTGACTCCCAAGTCGTTCCAAACCCCGTAAGTCCCTTGTTCATCTTCACAATACAAATTAAGATGTTTTTGATGAAATCCATGAGCTTTCTGACCCCCTATAGACAGCAAGGGTCCTACCACGATGAAGGTCCAGAAAGGTACCAAAAACATTGACAAAATAGAAAATGTGACATCAGACAATAGAAGCAATCAAAACCATCAAAAGAGCAACAATATGCAAGCGCTATGACAAGTCTCAGCCTAACAAAGTACACGTAGCTTGTTTTTTTATGAAAGAAAACAAGTAGAATAGAAAAAAGAAAGCTAGTGTTAGAGGGTCAGATAGATACAAAGAAAACAGATAGATAAATTATAATTAGAATAGAGAGTGCTAGAGTTAGAGGGTCAAATAAAGATGGAAGAGATGTGTTTTTAGCCGGTTTTTGAAGATGGCTAAGGACTCAGCTGCTCGGATTGAGTTGGGCAGGTCATTCCACCAGGAGGTGCAAAAATAGTATATATATATGGTACAGTGATATATATACACTCCTACAGCATCCAATCATTTAAATAATCCATGCAATCTGGCAAACGAAGAAGAAGAAAGTCAGTATTTTGTTTTTATGTGTGCACCAAAAATTGAAAGCTGTTTATGTTTTGAACCCATTTGAAAAAGTATAAACTTCCTTAGATGTTTGGTGGAAACTTATATCACATATGCAGTTCATAAAGGTATAACAGAAATAAGGTATTTAGCCCTACAGTTATAGCATGAAATATGGTAAATCTATCCCTGATTACGATTGATATAAAAATTAGACAAAACTTATTTTTGGAAAAGTGGTGAATAATATTTCTATTAATTCTCCACTCTGTAGAGCACAGTCCGTTTTCTTCCACGTGCACAAGTGTTGAGTCAATATATTTTCTGTATGTGCTTTGTATGCAGCTCATGGTATTTTTATAGCAATCAAGGATGTTTATGACAAAAATTAGCAGTGTAGCATTATTAAACATACAAAGAGTGCATGTGTCTACTCCAAAATCAACTAGAGATCACAATCGGAAGTTATTACAAGCAGTCGATGATGTTTTTAAGTGAGTAAGGGAAAAGAAGGTAAAGGGAATTGGTGTGTGGCCAAGTATGGTGACCCATACTTGGAATTTGTGCTCTGCATTTAACCCATCCAAGTGCACACACACAGTAGTGAACATACACCTGGAGCAGTGGGCAGCCAATGCTGCGGCGCCCGGGGAGCAGTTGGGGGTTCGGTGCCTTGCTCAAGGGTCTCACCTCAGTCGTGGTATTGAAGGTGGGGAGAGTGCTGGTTATTCACTCCCCCACCTACAATCCCTGCCGGACCTGAGACTCGAACCCACGACCTTCGGGTTACAAGTCCAACTCTCTATCCATTAGGCCACGACTGCCCCAAAGAGTAAACAAATACATTATTAATTACATACATTTTCAAATGTAGCTTGATGCTAATTGTACTTCTAATTATATTTTAAGATGTAGCCTATTCTTGTAAGCATTATAGATAGTTTGTGTTTCTGCTGTAGAACCAAACTTTGTTTATCTTAACTTACGGACGATGTTACATCCATATTTGAGATACATATTTGAGGAAAAATGCATTGTTGGTCGGCGCCAGGCATAAATTAGCAGAAGGCGAACGTCTCTGGTTACGCATGTAACCATGGTTTCTTTGACAGTGGCCTTCAGCTCATCTGCATTGTTGGGTCTGGTGTCTCTCATCTTCCTCTTGACAATACCCAATAGATTCTCTATGGGGTTCAGGTCAGGCGAGTTTGCTGGCCAATCAAGCACAGTAACACCATGGTCATTGAACCAGCTTTTGGTACCTTTGGCAGTGTGGACAGGTGCCAAGTCCTGCTGGAAAATGAAATCAGCATCTCCATAAAGCTTGTCAGCAGAAGGAAGCATGGAAGTGCTCTAAAATTTCCTGGTAGATGGCTGTTGACTGTGGACTCAGAAAACACAGTGGACCAACACCAGCAGATTACATGGCAGCCCAAATCATCACTGACTGTGGAAACTTCACACTGGACTTCAAGCAACATGGATTCTGTGCCTCTCCACTCTTCCTCCAGACTCTGGGACCTTGATTTCCAAATGAAATGCTAAATTTACTTACATCTGAAAAGATGACCACTGAGTTCTTTTTCTCCACAGCCCAGGTAAGACGCTTCTGACGTTGTCTCTGGTTCAGAAGTGGCTTGGTAGCCCTTTTCCTGAAGACGTCTGAGCGTGGTGACTCTTGATGCACTGACTCCAACTTCAGTCCACTCCTTGTGAAGCTCTCACAAGTGTTTGAATCAGCTTTGCTTGACAGTATTCTCAAGCTTGCATTCATCCCTGTTGCTTTTGCACCTTTTCCTACCCAAATTCTTCCTTCAAGTCAACTTTGCATTCAATATGCTTTGATACAGCACTCTGTAAACAGCCACACCTTTCAGTAATGACCCTCTGTGACTTACCCTCTTTGTGGAGGGCATCAATGTTCATCTTCTGGATCATTGCCAACTCAGCAGTCTTCTCCATTATTGTGGTTTCAAAGAACAAGAGATATCCGAAATTTATACTGTAGGGATGGTCATTAATTGAAACTCAAATGTAAATATTCTAATATTTTGAGATACTGATTTTTGACTTTCATGAGCTGTAAGCTCTAATCATCAAAATTAAAACTAAAAAAACTTTTGAAATGTTTTACTTTACATGCAATGAATCTAAAATATATGAAAGTTTCACTTTTTGAAATAACTTACAAGAAAAAATGAACTTTTTCACGACATTCTAATTCATTGAGATGCACCTGTAAATGTTTAGTCACTTCAGAGTTAAAATTTGCCAAATATAAATCAATAAGAGCTGGACATGGTTTGATGATTTTGTTCCATTAACACTAATTTTCCAGTGTTTTAATATGCTGTTGAAATATTGTAAATGATCTGTGCATAGGAAGTTTATTTATGAAAGAAGCAACAATAGATCTAAAGACATCTGTATGTTCATGTGATAACATTAAAAACACCTGTTTCAATTGAATTCTTTGAAATTGAAAACCTAGTTATGTCACTACCCTGCTAAAAAACAAAACAAAAAAAAACAATAGAATCCCAATAGAAACCATCACAGAAATTCTAATGGTTTCCATTAAAATACCATTATAAACCATTAGATTTTTCCAGTAAAACCATTACAAAATTCCTTTTTGTAGTGTGTTTTGGGCATTTTTCCAATAGGATTTAACATCCCACCAATAGAATCAATCACATACCAGTAGACACCATTATAGTTTCCATTAAAACCAATACAATTCCCATTATAACCATTAAATCCATTACATTTTCTATTGTGTTTTGGGCAGGTTTCTATAGTTTTTTTTTCAGCAGGGTAGATGGCGCTCTAATACATATGCATATTAATATATCAGGCAATTTGTTTTTGAAAATATAATAATAATAATAAAGGAGTCAAAATATAGGTGTTTTATTGTTAATTGATTGATTAAATACCTTAGAGAAACTTGAAGTATTTTTGTAAACAATGTACTTAGGCCTTGTAGATCTGGTCCACACTCCATACCAGTTGGTGGCGGTAATGCGCCAACCGCCAATAAACACTAGAAGAAGAAAGTCCTCTAGTGGTCAAACACTGCATTAGTTTCGATTCTGAGGGTGTGTATATCTGCTTTCTCTGGCGGTTTTTAGGTTTACAATACAGAAACATTAGGTGGAGACACATTTGATGCGGGATGCTAATTATGTGAAACGACACAACATGACGACTTTGCAGACCAACACACACACGAATATCCTAGCAGACGAATCGGAACGGATGCTAGTGCTGTTGCGGGTGTGATATAAGTGTATTTTAGTGTTCCTGCACACGTGTATTAATGTTTTATTATCATGTAGCATGAAATCCTCAACACATTTTATGCTCTTTATTTGACTGAAATAATGTTTTGTGGGACCTCATAAACTCGGCGGCATCGGCTAAATCAAATCAAAATCAAATCAAATCAAATCACTTTTATTGTCACATCACCACAGCACAAGTGCCTTGGTGAGTGAAATTCTTGAGAGCGTGCTCCAAACAGTGCAAAAAAACAAAACAGTTTACATATAGACAGTACATATTTACAGACTGTACAGAAGACAATGTGCAAAATACACATACACATACTCAATACACACAGTGTACTATAAAGACAGTCTTAGTTATCAATACACTATGTACACATTTTACATTATGTACACATCCAAACATTGTGATATGTTAAGGGCAACAGATTATAGATTTACAACAGATTAGTTGTGCAGTAGATAGTTGTGCAAAGGTGCAACAGATTATACATATGCAATGTCGTGGATGTGCATTGTATGGTATCCAGTGATAGCAGATAGGTTGTATTATTGCAGTGTGTGCGTGTAGTCCAGTGAACGGCGGTAAAGTGCAGTGTGTGGCATGTTGTGTGAGTGGGAGTGTGATGTAGGGTGGATTAGTTCTGTCTGTTCATTTGCCTGATAGCCTGAGGGAAAAAGCTGTCCCTCAGTCGGCTAGTGCGGGATCGGATGCTGCGGAGACGTCTCCCTGAGGGCAGCAGAGAGAGCAGTCTGTGGGATGGATGGCTGGAGTCCTTGATGATCCTCCTGGCTTTCCTTATACACCGCCTGGTGTAGATGTCCTGGAGGGAGGGAAGCTCACCTCCAACGATGTGGCGGGCAGTTCGCACAACTCTTTGCAGAGCTTTGCGGTTGCCAGCGGTGCTGTTTCCAAACCAGGCGGTGATGCAGCCGGTCAGGATGCTCTCCACAGTGCAGGTGTAGAAGGATCTGAGGATGCTGGGGCTCATTCCAAACTTCCTCAGCCGTCTCAGGAAGAAGAGGCGCTGATGTGCCTTCTTCAGCACTGCGTCTGTGTGAGTGGACCATGTGAGATCCTCGGTGATGTGAACGCCGAGGAACTTAAAGCTGTTTACCCTCTCCACAGGTGTCTTGTCGATGGAGATGGGTGTGTGTTCTCTGCTCTGTCTCCTGAAATCCACCACCAGCTCCTTGGTCTTGTCGATGTTGAGTGAGAGGTGGTTCTCCTGGCACCATTTAGTCAGGGTACTCACCTCCTCTCTGTAGGCCGTCTCATCGTTGTCGGTGATCAGGCCTATTACCGTTGTGTCATCGGCAAATTTGACGATGACGTTGGAGCTGTGTGTAGCTGTACAGTCGTGTGTGTACAGGGAGTACAGGAGTGGGCTGAGAACGCAGCCCTGCGGAGCACCAGTGTTGAGGATCAGGGGAGATGAAGTGTTGTTGCCCATTCTGACCACCTGACTTCTGCCTGTCAGGAAGTCCAGGATCCAGCTGCACAGAGATCTGTTCAGTCCCAGAGTCTGGAGCTTCGCAACCAGTGTGGCAGGCACTATGGTGTTAAATGCTGAACTATAATCCACGAACAGCATCCTCACATAGGTGTTCTTATTTTCCAGGTGGGAGAGAGCAGTGTGCAGGGTGAAGGCAATAGCGTCGTCTGTGGAACGGTTGCTGCGATATGCAAATTGTAGTGGGTCCAGTGAGGCAGGCAGCACAGAGCAGATATGGTCTCTGATGAGCTTCTCAAAACACTTGCTGAAGATGGGTGTCAGAGCAACGGGCCTCCAGTCGTTCAAGCATGTGATTTTATTTTTCTTTGGTATGGGCACAATGGTGGATTTTTTGAAGCATGAGGGAACCACAGACAGAGAGAGGGACAGATTGAAGATGTCTGTAAAAACCCCGGCTAGTTGGTAAGCGCATGCTTTGAGCACACGGCCTGGGATGCCATCCGGGCCCACAGCTTTGCGGATGTTCAACCGTTTGAAGGATCGAGTTACATCCGCGACAGAAAGGGATAGTGGACTCACCTCTTCTGCAGCAGCCGTGGGAGCGCACTCTGTGTGGGCGGTGTTATGAGCCTCGAAACGAGCATAAAAGGTATTCAGCTCATCCGGTAGAGAGGCCGCAATGTTCACAGTGGCTGGTTTATTCCCTTTAAAGCCTGTGATGTTGTTGATGCCCTGCCACATGCTTCTTGGGTTGTTGTTGTTGAATTGTTCTTCAACTTTGTTTTTATATTGTCGTTTGGCTGCTTTGATGGATCTCCTGAGATCGTAACTGGCTTGTTTCCGATCGTCAGTGTTTCCGGATTTAAAGGCAGATGTCCGCGCTGACAAGGCTGATCGAACATCGCTGTTAATCCACGGTTTTTGGTTGGGGTAGATGCGTATTATTTTGGTCGGAATTACATCCTCTATACACGTCCGTATGAAACACGTTACAGAATCTGAGTACTCCTCTATGTCACCATCAGATGCTGCCCGGAACATGTCCCAGTCCACGTGATCAAAACAGTCCTGTAGTATAGCGTCCGATTGGTCCGACCAGCATTGAACTGTCCTGAGGGCGGGTGCTTCTCGTTTCAGTTTCTGCCTATAAGCAGGCAGAAGCAGAACGGAGGAGTGATTCTAAATAGCGTCTGTGTCATTTTTCTTCGTAGTGAACGCATATGTATTTATCAGTGTGTCAACTTTAATGAAAAGCTTCAGTCCTGTGTTCCAGACACGAATGATTCCTCATCCTGTGTGTTGCTGAGGAGAGGTGTGCTGTTATTTATAGTTACCAGACTTGTGGTTTTCACCTGCTGGATGAGGAATCGGGAGAAAAGTTACTCAGACTCACAATGAACGAGGGACCCGACACATATCTACAGACCAGAATGTGTCAGAGACTATATCATATCAGTCATGTGGGCTCTTTTGACCAGTAAACATCCACCTACTCAGAGCACACTAGCATAGGTACTAAAATTTACCAGGACATTGCATTAACCACGTATTTGCTATTGCTTTTTTTTCTACTAAAATTAAAAAACAAGTGGTTTGTATTATTGGATAACACTCCTTCACCCCATCACTCATGTTGTGTTCCCTGATCCTCAGGCGGCGTTACAGAGCTGGAACTGGAGCAGATATCTTGAGCACTCAACATATCTGATCTTTGCAGTTATGATTGGAAACTTAAGGTGAGATCTGATTATGATCTTAATCTGACACTTTCAGTTTTAACCATTGGATTAGTATGGACAGAAGTCGTGTTATGCTTTTGAAAAATAAATGGTTTGTTGGTTTCTCATCAAAGCTGATGCAAACAAAATACAACCCCAAATCAGAAAAAAGTTGGGACAGTATGGAAAACGCAAATAAAAAAAGAAAGTAGTGATTTCTAAATTTACTTTGACTTGTATTTCATTGCAGACAATATGAACACAAAATATTTCATGTTTTGTCTGGTCAACTTCATGTCATTTGTAAATATACATCCTTTCCTGTCATTCAGACCTGCAACACATTCCAAAAAAAGTTGGGACAGGAGCAATTTAGGGCTAGTAATGAGGTAAATTGGTTAAATAATGATGTGTTTTGAAACAGTTGATGTCAACAGGTGATTGTAATTATGATTTGGTACAAAAGCAGCATCCAAGAAAGGTCTAGTCCTTTAGGAGCAAAGATGGGCCGAGGATCGCCAGTTTGCCAAAAAATACGTGAGAAAATTATTGAAACGTTTAAAAACAATGTTCCTCAAAGAAAGATAGGAAGAGATTTGGATATTTCACCTTCAACAGTGCATAACATAATTAAAAGATTCAAGGAATCTGGAGGAATTTCAGTGCGTAAAGGACAAGGGCGCAAGCCTAAGCTGAACAACCGTGATCTCCGATCCCTCAGGCGGCACTGCATCAAGAATCGTCATTCATCTATAAATGATATCACCACATGGGCTCTGGACTACTTTGGCAAACCTTTGTCAAGTACCACAATACGTAGTTACATCCACAAATGCCAGTTAAAACTGTACTTTCACGATTTCACCCTTACATCTAATCTGATAGCAAATAGTAAGCATATTTTGGCTTGCTGTCCTGGGGGAGGGCTCCGAGCCCGGAATATGGCCCGAACCCAGAGAACTCCCCCTTATCCCTAATATGGGATAAAAACAGATTAGGGGTGAGGAGTTGGGGTGGAGGAGGGATGCCGGAAAACTGTCATTGGACAGAGGTAGGCAGGCTGCATATATATATATATATATATATATATATATATATATATATATATATATATATATATATATACACGTATTGTGCTCGTTAGGATAGTTAGCTAAACGAGTTGCACCTGCGCCAAATTAGTTGATTATCTGATCGTGCTCCTCCCGAACCTTGTTAATAAAACATCATGTGCCAAAAGGAAGCCCTATGTTAACAGTGTCCAGAAGCGCCATCAACTTCTCTGGGCTCGGAGGCATCTGGGATGGACCATCACACAGTGGAAACGTGTACTGTGGTCAGATGAATCAGTATTTCAGGTATTTTTTGGGAGGAATGGACGCCGTGTGCTCCGGACCAAAGAAGAAAAGGATCATCCAGACCAGGGGTGTCAAACTCAAGGCCCGCGGGCCTATTTCGGCCCTCCACATCATTTTATGTGGCCCGCGAGAGCATATGATTGTCTTACAAAAAAAAACAAAAAACTATGCTACTTTATATCATACATTATGAAAGTGCGTATCAATACCACAAGTTTCTGTTTCTATTTGCCGTTCTGTTTATACGCAGAAATTGACTTTGGTGTGCGTATGATACGCAATGGTTTTACCATTGATGACGACTGCGTGGACGGCTCAAAGGAATAAAGCGGACCTCATCAAGTGCTCGAGCACCACCGACGGAAAAACACGATATTCTCCATTCATTTAACGAATTAAAAAATCGATGGAATCTTTCAGACACGACTTTCTTCTCCTTTTTCTGCGGAGTTATTTTAATGGCAAATGTCCAGAGCGCATTATGTCCTGCAAGAGCGCATCAAATGCACGAGCGCAAACCTCTCCGCTGCCAGGTGGATTCCCTTTCATTCACTCTCACAGAAAACGGATGCACTCTCTATCTGTCAGACATTATGTGTGTGCGCTCAAAAATGATCTTCTCTCCTGAATTTAATGTTGCCATAAGTGTGGGCATGCACCAGCAGAAACCTAAATTGGTGCATATCAGTGGTGTAGTGGTGCCTGGAGAAGTGGGTATACTCTTAATTTATGCCCTCGATTTTATTTTATTTTTTTAACGGCCCAGCAAAGCCCTGTACATAAAGAGTGACATGTAAAACTAGTCTTGCATATTTAGTTCACTCCAAAATGGGCCAGTAATATTTGCACACTGTCACTTAACTTCTGCTGCTTTAGTAAGGATCATTATAAAAATAATATTATCCACAGAAGAGGTGCAGATTTTGCAATAAATAATTAAAATAAATAAATAAATGTATAAACAGACTGCAGCATTTGACATTTTGTCAGAACCTCTAGTAAACTACATGCTATTTTGTTTAGTTGTCTGTTCAGAATTGTGGGAGAATTGTGATCTCTATTTGAAACAAACAAAAAATTGTGATTCTCAATCATTTCAGAAGTGAGGGGGACAGAAATGTCAAATATAATAACTTTGTCTAATTGACAGATTTTGTGACTATTATTATTATTTATTAATTATTACCTCTTGCTTTTAATTGGCTGAGAAATCAAATACACTGCTGGACTATGCTATGTGAATATACCCGGTACAACCTGTTTTGCACATTCCTCTTGCACATCCCTGTTTATATTAATATTTATTAAATCCACAGTAGACTGTATTGCAAATTTTATTTTATTTAATTGCACATTTTACTCCTTATTTAATTTTTATGTTATTTTACCTTGAACCTTGAACCTGGACAATAACCAATAATTTATAATATTTTTCCTGTATTTTCCTAATGACTATTTTATTATTTGTTTATATACTACATTTTTTCCCCCATTTTTATCACAGAATAAGGCAGAAGATATATTTTATAGCCTAGTATCTATTGCCAAGTGTAATAAATGCTATGTCAATTAGCACTGCATTATTCAGAATCAGATGCTTTTTATTACCTGGAGATGACTTGAAAAACACTCATAAACCATATAATGTCGCAATCATGTGTTTACTGTCTTCACGTCTTTTTATTCAGCTACAGTAGAGATAGCTTTGGCTACAGCGATAGCTGGGTTCTTGCATGTCGTGACTCGTAAGTTAGTAGCTACTTTTATGAGGCCGTGTCGGACTTTCTGCGCGAGAGCGCCATCCGGCTTCGAGTATAAATGAAACATACACTGCATGCGAGTGTTTACGTCTCGTTCCTGACCGCATCACTGTCTTAACTGGATGCTTTTAGAGAATATTTGCATTTATTCACATGTGATTGGATTAATTACTCATTTGCTGCACTGTCATGATTTGGCTAGTGCAGGACACTACTGAATGATGCGCATCAGAGGGGATTTAGAAGTGGGTATACGGAATGCCGACTGATAAAGAAGTGGGTATAAGCCGTATACCTGCGTATACCCTCCACTACACCACTGGCGCATATGCCAACGAATGTAAATCAGTATTTACACAGCATTACAGTATAAATGTACCTATCTGTCTCGCACGTGTCCCGCATTGTCCGGCAAAGTCACATCTACTGTCCTGAAACAGATCTATAGCCAGGTGGTCACCCTAGTGTAGAGTAGTAAAATAATTTGAATCAGTAAATTTTAGAAAAAAAAATACATTATACTTTTTTAGTACTTTATTTTGTATTTATTTATTTATTTTTGGGTGGGGGAGTGGGGTTGAGTATGGCCACTTCTTTTTTTTTTCTACTTTAAGCATTGATTGCATATCATATGCACGCCAAAGTCAATTTCTGCGTATAAATCGCACGCCAAATAGAAACAGAAAATCGTCCTATTGATATGCATTTTCATGAGACCGGGCTCATTTGTTTTTATCTTAAATGCCATATCTGTCACACGTTCTTAGCAGCTCACAATGATTGGTTGTACCATAAATGTAACAAAAAAAGTTTTTAACAAAGTTAATGTTGAACCTGTGTTTGATGATACTTGTCTTTATTTACTTTGATTTATGGAGTAATTTGGATTTCTTAACCTGATAAATTAAAAGGATTTATGTTAAAATAACACAGAGCAATAACATATATTTTTACATCTATGCAAATGCACATGCAATATTTGTAACTTAAATAGAGACAGTTATTTAACAATATGTTAAGGAGTAGTGACATTTGTACAGTCTTACAGTTTCAACCGGCCCTTTGATGGCAGCCATAATGTTGAAGTGGCCCTCGGTGAAAATGAGTTTGACACCCCTGATCCAGACTGTTACCAGCAACAAGTCCAAAAGCCAGGGTCTGTCATGGTATGGGGGTTGTGTCAGTGCCCTTGGCAAAGGTAACTTGCACTTGTGTGATGGCACCATTAATGCTGAAAAGTACATAGAGATTTTGGAGCACAATATGCTGCTTTCAAGAAGACATCTTTTCCAGGGACGTCCATGCATATTTCAACAAGACAATGCAAAACCACATTCTGCACACATTACAAAGTCCTGGCTGCGGAGGAAGAGGGTACGGGTACTTGACTGGCCTGCCTGCAGTCCCGACCTGTCTCCAATAGAGAATGTGTGGCGCATTTTGAAGCGTAAAATGCGACAACGAAGACCCCGTACTGTTGCCCAACTTAAGATTGTTTGCAGGAAGAATGGGACAAAATTACACCTGAAACACTTCATCACTTGGTGTCTTCAGTCCCTAAACGTCTTTTAGGTGTTGTGAAAAGGAATGGCAACATTACAAAGTGGTAAATGCTTTACTGTCCCAACTTTTTTTGGAATGTGTTGCAGGTCTGAATGACAGGAAATTATGTATATTTACAAATGACATGAAGTTGACCAGACAAAACATGAAATACAAGTCAAAGTAAATTTAGAAATCACTACTTTTTCCATACTGTCACAACTTTTTCTTATTTGGGGTTGTAATTGATTAACCACCATAAAGCTCAAATCATAAATTGTAAGTCATACATTGCATTTATTCATTAAATGACCCAAACACTGGCAGAAAAAAAAACAAAAAACAATAGTTCTGCTTAGCAAGATTTGAAACAACTGAAACTACACTCTCAGAAAAAAAGGTAAGCTCTCACTGGTGCATCACCTTTTTGTCCATTTAGGTATGACAGCTTTTGTACCTTTTTTCTGAGAGTGTAGTACTGCTTAACTGCAGGATCACTGTATGAGATCATCAAGCACACAAAGTATATCATATTTAATTTTTTCATACTAATATCACATTTTGATTGAGACCTTTTTGTCAAAAATCAGCATTAAAGGGGTCATGACATGAGAAATCAAATTTGCCTTGATCTGACGACCTGATGGCGCCGAACGTGGCTGTTTCGGTTTGTTGCTCGTTGGTACTTTTTCTGTTTTTGTTTGTTTGTCCTGTCTTAAGCAACGATTTTCCGATCAGCTTCACTAGAAACGAACTCTTGGACATAAGAAATAGCACACCAGATAACCTTTTGCCGACGTTTGAACATTCAGACGTTTTACTGGACATTTTAGTCGGAGGAGCTGCGTTCCTATACAAGAGCTCCAGGCGACGCAAGCGAGGGAAGTTCGTGAAAACCAGACAGCGCGGCTTAAGGACTCCGCTGCCGAGTATTCACCTGGCGAATCTCCGCTCCCTTGCAAATAAATCAGACGAACTACAACTCCTCACCCGCACAAACGAGGACTTTTTAAACTCTGCTGCGCTTTGTTTCACGGAAACCTGGCTGAACGGAGCTATCCCGGACAGCGTGCTTCATCTATCCGGATTCCAGCTGTTCAGAGCAGACAGAGTCACCGAATCGTCGGGGAAAACGAGAGGTGGTGGATTATGTTTTTATATCAATGAAGGCTGGTGTACAGACGTGACAGTTTTAAAGAAGGTGTGCTGCCCAAACTTGGAAGCTCTCTTTATCAACTGTAAGCCTTTTTATTCACCGAGTTTTGCTCGTTTATTCTGGTGAGTGTGTACATTCCTCCTGACGCGCGTGTAAGCGCGGCGCTAGAACTGTTGGCCGACCAAATCACACACACAGAGCAGCGTTACCCGGACTCTTTCATTGTAATTCTCTGTGATTTTAACAAAGCTAATCTCACACGTGAACTGCCTAAATACAGACAGCACATCACATGCCCCACCAGAGACAGCAATATACTGGACCATTGTTACACTGTTTTAAAGGCTGCATACCACTCTGTCCCCCGTGCAGCGCTGGGACTCTCTGATCACTGTTTGGTTCATCTTCTACCAGCCTATAGGCAGAAACTTAAATCTTCTAAGCCTATCTTAAGAACTGTAAAGAGATGGACTGTTGAAGCAGAGCAGGATCTACAAGCCTGCTTCGAACTTACTGATTGGAGTGTTTTTGAGGCTGCAGCTACTGATTTGGATGAACTCACTGACAACGTGACATCCTACATTAGTTTCTGTGAGGACATGTGTGTACCCACCAGGACTTATTTAACATTTAACAACGACAAACCTTGGTTCAGTACAAAACTCAAACAGCTTCGCCTGGCCAAAGAGGACGCCTACAGGAGTGGGGAAAAAGCCTTGTACAAACAGGCCAAATACACACTGAATAGGGAGATAAGAGTGGCAGAGAAGAACTACACTGGAAAGCTAAAAAAACAGCTTTCAAGTAACGACTCTACATCAGTGTGGAAAGGCCTGAAAGCCGTTACCAGCTGGCACTGAGGCCAATCAACAACTGACTGAAGACCTGAACAATTTTTACTGTAGGTTTCAAAAACAAAAGCCTGGTCTGACACCCCACACCCACTCTTACCCCCTAAAAAAACAGCTTTCAAGTAACGACTCTACATCAGTGTGGAAAGGCCTGAAAGCCGTTACCAGCTACAAGACCCCTCAGCCCCCAGCACTGAGGCCAATCAACAACTGACTGAAGACCTGAACAATTTTTACTGTAGTTTCTTTCGTCTTATTGTTCACGGTAAAACACAAAAATTGTTTTGGTGCTACTTACGAACCGCTTTTGCTGGTTCGGAGCTGGTGCTTTGGGTGTCGAAAGACAAAGAACCCTACACCCACTCTGACCATCCCACAACACAGCCATCAACACCCTCCCCCTCCCCTCCCTCCCCCCTACTGTTTCTCAGCCTGTAATCAAGATCTGTGAAGAAGATGTAAGCAAAGTCTTCAGGAGACAGAAGATAGGGAAAGCCAAAGGCCCAGACGGTGTCTCTCCAGCCTGCCTCAAAGCCTGTGGTGTTCAGCTATCATCCATCTTCACATTGATCTCCAATAGATCACTGGAGCTGTGTGAAGTCCCCTCCTGCTTCAATCGCTCCACCATCATCCCTGTACTCAAGAAACCAAAAATCACAGGACTTAATGACTACAGACCTGTTGCTTTAACGTCTGTGGTGATGAAGTCATTTGAGAGGCTTGTGTTGGCTCACCTGAAGGACATTACTGGACCCTTGCTGGACCCCCTGCAGTTTGCTTACCGAGCAAACAGGTCTGTGGATGATGCAGTCAACATGGGATTGAACTACATCCTCCAACATCTAGACAAATCAGGGACTTATGCAAGGATCCTGTTTGTGGACTTCAGCTCCGCTTTCAACACCATCATCCACCACCAGACACCCTTCAGAATAAACTGACACAGCTCTCCGTCCCCACCTCCATCTGTCAGTGGATCACCAGCTTCCTGACAGACAGGCAGCAGCTAGTGAGGCTGGGAAAATTCTCATCAAACACCTGCACCATCAGCACTGGAGCTCCTCAGGGTTGTGTTCTCTCCCCACTGCTCTTCTCCCTCTACACCAACGACTGCACCTCTAAAGACCCCTCTGTCAAACGCCTGAAGTTTGCAGACGATGACCACACTGATCGGCCTCATTCAGGATGGTGACGAGTCTGCTTACAGACAGGAGGTTAAGGAGCTGGCTGTCTGGTGCAGTCTAAACAACCTGGAGCTCAACATGCTTAAAACTGTGGAGATGATCGTGGACTTCAGGAGAAACCCCCCAGCTCTCCCCCCACTCACTATCATGAACAACTCTGTGAATGCTGTGGAGTCATTCAGGTTCCTGGGAACCACCATCTCTCAGGACCTGAAGTGGGACACTCACGACTCCATCGTGAAAAAGGCCCAGCAGAGAATGTACTTTCTTCGTCAACTGAAAAAGTTCAACCTGCCACAGGCGCACATGACACAGTTTTACTCTGCTGTTATTGAGTCGGTTCTGTGCTCTTCTATAAATGTATGGTTTGGGTCAGCCAGCAAATCAGATATAAGAAGACTGCAGCGAACTGTTAGGACAGCAGAAAGGATCATTGGTGTGCACCTGCCCAGCCTTCAGGCTTTGTACTACTCCAGAGTGAAGAAACGGGCAGGTAACATCATCACAGACCCCTCTCACCCTGGACACGACCTGTTTGCGCTTCTCCCTTCAGGCAGACGCTACAGATCTCTGTGCACTAGAACATCTAGGCATAAAAACAGTTTTTTCCCCTATGCCATCTCCAGCCTAAACAACTAACAGGAATTATTACCTGTGTTCTGTAATTCTCTAACCCTAATTCTTGCCTGTAATTCATCCCCCATCTCTAATTATTTACTCTCTCTAGTACTATGTAAATATGTATGCATAATTTTATATACAGCTGTATATATAGAGAAAATAAGGCACAAATCTGTACATAAATCTTCTGTTCCAGATTCAGACACATTATTATTATTATTGTTAAGGCTTATTTAAATGTTCTGTTCTCATGTCAGATATGTATGTTTATATGTATGTACTGTATGTATGTATGCATGTATGTACCAAGAGCTTCTTAAAAACCACAACAAATTCCTTGTGTGTTTGCACACACTTGGCGAATAAAGCTGATTCTGATTCTGATCTTTTGGCATATAAGAGGTCTCTGTACCATAAAAAACACCCTGCAAGTTTCATAGCTTAAAACATCCTCCTCATTATAGACAAAGCATTTATTTAATCAAGCTCTAAAAATGGCTCGGTTTGGATCTGAGGTGCAAGATGACGTCACCAGGGCACAAAGATTAGCATAAACACTGCCTCCAGAGCAAGACATCGACCTAGGCCCCGACCTCCGCCGTTCAGTCGCTAACGGCTAACACTTGATCATCATGCTGAATGCGAGTGTCCACACACTGGATACAGTATAGAGATGCGCGTTCACTTTCTGACACTGTCCACGCGCTTGAGTCTGTCGACAATCAGGCAAATGGAGTGAAAGAACGTTTGCTTTGATGTGTTTGGTTTAAACAGCTCGTTCGTGTCTTTGTACAGGATCCCAGCATAAGGAACAAGTGGATAGTTTATTATTTAATGGTACCCCGGATCGTGTTAGAGGATTGATCGGATGATTTTTTTTTGTAATCGAGGCACAGTGCCATGGAGAGTTCACAAAGAAACATTTGTTGAAAGATGAAGCGGTACTAGATCTGACTGCAGCTGCATCACTAACCGTAAGTAAATGAATTCATAATGCTCTGTCTAGAAATTACCGTTTTATTTTGATTATGTTGTCAAAACACTCAAAACATGCAATAGCGAGGGGGCGTTGATACCGTTTTTCTATGCAGTGACGTTAGCAGTGGCCGATTACTGAGAAGCCTTAAAGGACCCGCCTCTTAAAAACAGGCTGTTTCTGAGAAAGGCTCAGAATGAGGGTTGAAAAAAAACTAAAAAAAAAACTCAAGGAACATTTTAAAATGATATAAAAAAATCCATGTCATGACCCCTTTAATGAGTTTAGTATTTTGTAGTAAAGTTGCTTCCCTGTAGTGCAGAAATCAACGGTTTCATGTGAGCATAAATTAAAAAATCCTTGCAACGACATGCTGATCACACAGACTGACACCTCAGACACACTCACACCGTCACACTATTGACACCTCAGACTCACTCGCATGGCACACGCTTACACAAAAAATTATATTGACACCTCAGACACAGATACACACTCAAACAGGACACTATTAACACCTTAGACACACACTAACGAACTGCCATCTAATGCAAGCATCCAGCAGTAAACACATTCTCATGCACAAGCTGTTGTTTTTTTCTACCCAACAGAACAAATAATCGATACCACAGCAGAGTTCACTTTGTCACCTTTTGACAACTAGTTTGCATCTATGTTTTGCAAAAGTGAAAATGCAATGAAAATGCTCAACCATAGACCACAGTGTCTGAGGGCGTTGCAGTGTCTATATACAAGTGTCTTGTATTTAGAACAACATTAAAGTTTGATCATCTTCTGATTTTGATAGGTGCATATTCCACATGATCCTCTGCAACTTTCTGTAAAAAATTTATAACACAATATTTATTAATAATAATAATAATAACGATAACAACAATATTAATAATAAATGTAATGTGCTTTTTTTTGTCTTTTATAGACATATGGTGCGGTTGTGTGATAAATCATTATGCTATGAAAGCTCATTACTGCCTTAGGCCTGTTACAATAATCAATATATTGAGTTATTGCAAAATATATGTCAAATGCAGACAGGTGAAAAGAAGGCAACATTTGAGGCCCTATAGTGTTTTCCTTACATCTCCAGACTCCAGTATGGAAGTCTGAATCAACTCAAAGCCACAATTCACAGTTCTGGTACATAATGTGAATGTAACAATGCAAAATGGTGCTCTCTCACAGTCAGCGTAAAGGGAGTTTCACAAAGGAGAGAATGCATTTTTGCATTCCGTTTGTGCTGATTATTTATTTATTTACTTTTTTTATTTTTTTGATGTTTTTCTATGTAAACATGCATTAGATGGATGTGTTTGACTGTCTTTTGAAGCAGCTTGTGCATGCAAAATTATGCATGCACTACTTGCATTATTATGCCATTATATTATCATTATATATTTAGTGGCATAAGATGGTCTTAAAATTACAATAATACCAAATTATTTCTGGGACAATACATTGCCCAACAAAAAGTAGTTATTGTGACAATAAGAAAAAAAAATAATGCTCTGGTAAATCATAATAAAAAAATGGCATACATACAAAGTCAAAAATGTGATTAAAAATGACAAATTATAACATAAGTTAGATAATGATATATACAAGTTAAAATTAGTATGTCATAATTTCAACATTTTCAATTAGAATTTTAACTTGTTAGTCTCATTATTTAAACTTTGTATATGATTCATGATTTTGATTTTTTAATCTCATACTTTCAATTTAGTATGTCATAATTTCTGTGATTTACCAGAACATGTTTTTTTTTTTTTTTTTAAGTAGTGGAATTGAACTTAAATATTATCCAGACAAAATCAAAAGTACACACTGATGTACATCGGACTCTCTTCTAAATTATAAGGTAACAGTTTACAGTAAAGTTTTGTTAGTTAACATGACTTAACTACTTTAGTTAACATGAACTGAGAATGAACAATACTTCTACAGCATTTTTTTTAATCTTAGTTCATATTAAATTAAACATTTACTAATGCATTATTAAAATCAAAAGCTGTGTTTGTTAACATAAATTAATGCACTGTGAACTAACTGTACTTTTTATTAACTAACATTAACAAAGATTAATAAATAGTGTAGTAAAAGTATTGTTCATTGTTTGTTCATGTTAGTCATTACATTAACTTTTTTTTAACAAATGACACCTTATTGTAAAGTGTTACCAATTATAGAAATACTCAATAAATTAACAATAAATTGTCTTACCAATT
The DNA here is from genome assembly GCA_027422415.1 of Schizothorax lantsangensis. Taxonomy (NCBI): domain Eukaryota; kingdom Metazoa; phylum Chordata; class Actinopteri; order Cypriniformes; family Cyprinidae; genus Schizothorax; species Schizothorax lantsangensis. Next base: position 11,261,561 of record CM049843.1, on the reverse strand, counting down.
TCTGTGAGCTTCTTTTGTAGAATGTCGTCTCGGCATAAGTGATCTCTACTTCACAAGTCTCAGCTGTTTTAACAAAAACAAATGCAAAAACTCAGTCTTAATTAGATCTGGTTCTTCACAGCCTATGTGTTATTATTAGGGCTTTCAAATTTAACACCAAAGTAACACTCAGAGATTTAAAAGAAGGCATTAACAAATTTAATTATAGCCATTAGGCAATAGGTCTATAACTTTTTCCACACACAAATAGTTTCTAAAAGAGTGTGTATCATTACATCTAGAGAGATACATAAATAACACATTAATTTATACATAAATCAAACCCAAATGGGATGTTTAACAAAGCAAAGTATTTTACAATCTTTTTATTTTTATCAGCACTTAAGTTCAACAAGCACAACAAAAGTTATCATTCATATGAATATCAGAGCACCACCCACATCTTTACTCATGTAAGATTGTTCATAAAATGGAGATCAGATAAAATAGAGAAAGTTTTTTATGTGCGAGTGAGATTATTAAAGAAGGATGCTCAGTGTCATTATACACAAATAGACATGTATTATAACAATAACAAGTATGATAATTTTAATTAAATGATAATGGGCTATCCATTGGCTAAAATATTGAGAACATATTTTTGAATAATTATTTCTGATTTTACCTGTTTAAAAGGAGAAGATAATACTTGCCTTCTTGATCAGTTTTTCTGTGTTTCCTGCAGATGCAGAAGATCACGACTACAGCTACAATCAACAGAGATCCAGCAGCAGCAGAAACCAGCACTATCAGAGATACAGAATCTGGAGGATATTAAGGAGAGTAAAAGAGAGATGGTCATTAATGTAAGTGATTGAATCAGTCTGATCTACAGCAGAAGACAGAGATCAGCTAAATTAATAAACACTAATATCAACGCTGCTGTACCTGCACATGTGTGACAGAGTTGACTGATGTCCAGATGTTGAGTCTGGTTGCTGATGGGATTGTTGAGCACACAGCTGTAGGTGTTTTTATCCTGATATTCCACCTCCAGAGGTAGAGAGAGACTGATGCTGAGATCAGACACACTGATGCTGGACAATAAACTGTTTTCTTTGTACCAGGAGAGAGTCACATGACTCACATTTAACACTGAACACAACAATGAACAATTCTGCTGCGATGATGATGATGATGATGATGAACATTTTGAAGAGTTACTGCTGATGACAGGAACAGGCAGACGAGCTAAAAAACATGAGAAAATAAGAGGAATATGAACACAATTGTCTCATTTTCAACATTGTGAAGTGTTTAGTGTGTTGACGGTCACTGAATGTGTCTGTCATCTCAAAATATAAAATAAATATTTGATTATGTAAACAGAATATGTGAACATTTTGACAAATTATCTATACTCACCGTAGACAGAAACGTTGAATGTTTTTGATGTCCATTTTGCTGCTCTTATCTGTAGTTCATAACATCCAGCATGTTGAGTTGTGATGTTTGTGATGGTCAGAGATCCAGTTTGATTGTTCAGCTTCAGTCTGTCTCTGAATCTCCCATCAAGAACATCAGATGAGAAGTTTTGCGTATTTTTGATCATTCTAGCAATTTGAGACTTTTCAGCTCCATATTTCCACACTATGTTGTCGCCTTCATGTATTTCAGTAACATTAGTTTTTAAAGTGACAGAATCTCCCTCCATCACTGACACTGAGTCACCAAACACACCTGATGAACAGATTTTACACAGATTAAATCCTCTGATGGTTTAAAAACCCTGAAATCAGCATGTGAAGTTGAGAACAGCAGTAGAAAATTTACATGTGAAGTTGAGAACAGCAGTAGAAACCCGCTACTGTTACCAATACAGAGACTGTTAGAATCAAACAGACAGAGAAAACACTGAAGCAGCACTTACGAATTGGTGGAAATATAATAAATATAAAATAGCAATTAATAGAGTATATGGCAGCATAATTTATGAAACTGGAGAAAAACCACAGATAACGAACTACAACAACCCCGAGCCCCCTTCATAGCTTAATGCCACAGTTCTACCACAATGATCTATTTAAAAAATGTCAGATTTAAACACACAGTGATACACTGGATATTCACACTAAATACCTTATTGATGCAACACATCTTTAATCTTTAATTTGTTTAAAAGTGTAGAGGAAAATCAATGTTTAAAGTTTCATAATTTATTGACAATAAATACATGATAATTATTGCAGATTGAAAGTACAGTTTTAATTGTTCTAAATATATTAATAATTTTTTTTTTTAAATAAATGAGAGATTTAGTTCATTAGATCACTGGATAGTCTTACATGCAATATAAAGTTCCCTGTAGAGTTTCCATGACATTTGTAGATGTTTATGATAGCTGCAGAAGTATTTTGAAATAAATAATATATATATATATATATATATATATTTAGAAATGCATTTGTATAAGGACAACTTGTGGCCTGATATTTGAAAGCAGCTCAACAGAGTTCACACTTTCTGAACATTTACATTCACTGATTGACTGTAGGGATTTCCATTATTCTTCATGACCTTTTCCATACCTGGAAACCTTCCGAAAACCCCAAAAGAGACCTGAATTCAAATTTAGTAGATCTTGTATTATATTCATTATTCATTTTGGTACATAACAGCAGATGAAAATAATCTAATTCTAATTTACTCCGAAACGGAAGAAAAAAAAGCCAAATATATATATATTGAAATATATATATATATATATATATATATATATATATATATATATTTAACTTACCAGTCAGACTCCAGCAGAACAAACAGAACAAGACAAACTTGTGAAACATTTTCTTCAGTGCTTCAGTGTGCGATCTAACAGCAGAACTGTTGAAGTGTTGTGTGAATCCTCCCCTGGCAGCGTTTGACCCTCCTAGTTCACATCCTGCATTTGCATATGATATAATGTTATAGTTCATCTAGCCCTTATTAATATTTTACTGGTTTTAATGGAGAAAAAATATTATTGATTTTTATCAAAAGTTAAGTGTTCATATTAGAAGGGTTCATATTACTGCCTCAGTGACAGCTTTTCTTCTGAGAATGTAGTTAGTTACCTGACTGTGTGAAATGGCTACAAGTAGAACATTATTGTGTGAAGTGTGGATGAACTACATTTCATGGTGAACATAGTGATTTTAAAATGATGTATATTTATTTTAAATTTTAGTGAATGTAAAAACCCAGATTACAAATTTAAAACTGTTACGATCTCATAGTACCGACTTTACTTAGGTTTATCTTCTGAATCAAACTGAAGCCAGCTGTGGTTAATATTCTATCCATTGGGTGGACAAACATATGTCAGTGACTGGGCATTCAGAGCATGAATGTTTAATTTGTAGGTGACAAGTTTCTTCCTGTGCTGCTACTATTTACAGCATTGTAAGTTTCTTTAATCTGCTGGAGAAAAACCCCCAAAACAAAACAAAAAACATTAGAAACTGTTAAAAACAATTGCAAAATCATTTCACACTTTAGTATAGGGTCCAGTTCTTACAAACTTCACGCCATCGCCAGCAACGGATGAAATAGGCCCGAGATCATCGAGATTGGAAGAAAGTGGCCTGGTCTGATGAATCAAGATTTCAACGCCGATTACCGACAGAGGCTACGGCACCTTTATGCACTGTTGGGTGGACACAGGCCAGCATCAGTGGCAGTGTTATGCTGGGGGGGGGCGATGTTTTCTTGGGTCACTTTTGGCCCCAAAATCTATAATCTAAGTGTACTCCATTTGATGATGTGCATGAACGCAGGCGGTCGAAACATGCGCTCTTGAAAGCTTCATCCATGTCCAGTGTCTGCTCTATTTTTCCCCATAATTTATGACTGATAACAAATATTTTTGAACACTTTTAATCCAAAGCTGGGCTATCGTATTCCCTCTCGCTCACAAGTGTTTGTCAATGCGGCTGTCTGTTGTTGTTGCAGTCTCCACTATTTTGTTGTTGTTCCCTCTCTTTAGTTTTGTTTTCTACTGTGAAACAATGGCCCGGGACAGTGTTGCCACCTTGTGGAACAACTGAATACTGCAAAAATTCAATGCGCATGTGCAGACAAAATATGCACGGTTACAAAAATCAGGTGGTGCGTGTACAGTACACGCATACTATTCTGATGATGAAATTCGCATCTGTACTCTGACCCTCGTTTATGCAGAAAAAGTGAAGTATAATTTGGGATTTACCACAGGATAATGCGTCATACCACACTGCCAGAATCATCAAGGAGTGGTTTGAGGAACATGATGGTGAATTTCTGTCAATGCCTTGGCCTCCAAATTCACCTGACACGAACCCAATAGAACATTTGTTGTTTGACTTGGAAAAGAGGGATTGCGCAACCACCACCCTGCAATATACGGGAACTGGAGGACCAGTTGTTGACATTATGGTACCAGATACATCGGAGACGCCGCCTCGACGAATCAATGCCTCGTCGTATGGCTACTGTTTTGCGGGCTAAATGAGGTCCTGCAGGTTATTAGGTGGCCATAATGTAATGGTTCATTGGTGTATATATCTAATAAAAATCCACTATAATCTCTCATCTAGGAATATTGGATTTAGTTATTTTACTAGATCTCGTCAGAAGACATCCATTTTGTTTACTAAAGCTGTCAGTAGATTATAGACTCGTACCTAAAACCAGTTTAAAAAACAAAACTATTTCACAGCACTTTAATTTCAAGTGTCTGGATTTTAACAACTAAAGATCAACAGCACCATGAACTTTAGGAGCTTCAGTGTTTCTGTCACTGGTGACTATAATTAAGTCATTCACTGCATTTTCCTTTGAGGAATGTAAAATATACAATACATTGTTAAATCAGTCCAATAAATGACAAAGTGAGCTTTGACTCAGCATTAAAACATAATGAAGATCATCTCTATCAACTTCACATGCACATCAAGTGACCGCAAAGTTTGGTGACACACTTTTCACATTAGGCGTGTTCGACTTCATGCGGCACCGCAAAGATCGGCTGTCGCCTGACAAAAGCAATGCATTCTGGTTAGAACATTTGTCTGACTTTGATCGGCGTTGCAGCCGCCTTTACGATCACATGTGCCATCAAAGTACCGCGAGAGCAAAATGAGAACAGTCGCCGAGGTCAGGCGCTGCAGTTACTCAAAATCGGCTGAGAGAGCCTTGATGACGACACACTTTATTCTCATTGGTTTGATTATGTGATGACAAGCACTAGGTGTTGCTTGTGTTTATTCTAACAATTCAATTCCAATAATGCTCACAAATCTGTTATTATAACAGTAAAAGCTTTTTTAGTGTAATCGCACTGTTATCTTGAGTCATTTTTTTTTATCAAAAAACACTGATAAAAGCATATATACCCCACTTTATTGGTATTTAAATAGTATATGTTTATGTTGAAGTTTATTAATGAACAGATGGTGCTGTATTAAGCAGTATATAAAAAGTGTTTCTGTTGCTCATAAAAACGTTTCTGTGTATTTGACAAATATTGCATTTAATTCACTTTTTCTGTGATAAGAATATGGAAACACAGTGCGAACTTCACTACCGGGAGCAGAAAGTGTCCGACTTGACGGCTGCATCCAAAAACTGAAAAATGAAGGCAGCATTCCAAGGCAGGAAGGCATCAAGGCACGTCCGAATCCAAAGTTAGCTTCACTTCCTGTCTCGTGAGATACCTTCATCTGATCGATTTTTGAAGGCAGCATAGATGTATCCTTCGCAGCCTTTGATATCCCACAATCCTGTGCATTCCATTCTGTGACGGTTGAGCTAAAAAATAACTTTTTGCACTTTTGATCTTATTTCTAGTGAGAAATTAGTATTACAGTAATTAAATATTAGTTTAGTTATCACCAAAACTCATTCTATTTTGTTGTAGATCATTAAACCGTTACGCTGCAGCAGAAGCCTGTCCGAAATCAGTTTTGTGAGGTGCCTTCGTGCAAAAACGCTGCCTGCAAAGTCATTGCATAAGGCAGCGAGGCAGCAAGTCAGCTGCCTAAGTTTTCGGATGCAGCCACATCTCCGCTTTTAATTTGCCCCGACTGCAAGCGGCTGTTCTCGCCAGCCGGTGGCAGGCTAGTGTAGTGCATCTCAAACAAGCCTGTATTATGTCACATGACACTTGCAGACTGTTGCAGTTGCAGTCACCTGTTGCTGTAGTGCTGTTTTAGCTGCTGTTATTTAAAACACACCGGATGGTGCCACTTGAAAAGAAGTGACAGTATAAAGATATTTTATTCCAATAAACTGAAGTAATCTGTGTTTATTGAGTTTGTTGTTGTTGTTTGTTGTTGTTATTATATATTATTATAAACTGCAGTGACTATGAAAACAGCGACATCTACTTATAGTGCCCTCTATTGTGTAAAATGTGAATTTTATTTATTTATTTATTTATTTGTTACTTTTTTGCTTTGGACACTAGATGATGATGTTGCTGATCTAGATGACTGATGATGTCCTTGTGCTGAGTTTGCCAGTTTTCTCTTCATACTGCTGTGATAAATGTTTCATTAACAAAGTTCGGGAGGAGCATGTCAGATACTTAGCCTAATTAGACACAAGTGGCACGCAATCAAGTTAATCAATACACGGATATAAATACAGCTGACATACCTCAGCTCATTTGACGGTTAATCAGCATCCCTCCACCACCATTACCACTAAGTCCTCACCACACTGTGGGGGGTACTCTGGGTTCGGGCCATTCCTACGGTGGCCTAGAAGTGCAAAACAAATCACGATTCGGAAAACAAAATAACAAATTACAAACGCAAATGCAAATATAAAAAACTAAATAACAATTAAGAAAACACAATGACAAATCCGAAAACAAAACAACAAGTCAGAAAACACAACGACAAATCAGACAAACCGGAAGAGGTAGGTATAGTTTGAGACAGCGCCATTGGTTTGGGAATAGATTACTCACCGCTGACTGGATGAGACATCTGTCAATCAAGGTACAGGAAGAACCACAAGAAGCACAGCAGAGTGAACTGAAACATCAGATCCAGTGGCACAGATGGTAACTCGTGTGTCATATCTTTTTGATGCGATCGACCAGTGGTTCGATCCCGCCTTTGGCCGATCTTTTTTTTCTCTCCCTTTTCAAATCTCATATCGCATCGTAAAGGCATTTATTTTCAATAAAAATGAAGGAAATAATCAAAAAGTTGAAAATAAAGTATCGGGTAGGGTTTTAAACTGTTAAAATAGCAGGATGTTCTGCTATGTATACTAACGTTACTTGTTGCAAATAGTGGCAATTATCTGCACTTCAGTATTGTAGTACATTATAAAACAGTATGCATTAATGAGGTATTGAGTGTAAATTATAATTTTAATTCAAATTATTAAATGGACGCCGCCTTATTGGTACAATATAAAGCCCTCTCTGCACCTACCCTAACCCTACCCGATACTTTATTTTCAACTTTTTGATTATTTCCTTCATTTTTATTGAAAATAAATGCCTTTACGATGCGATATGAGATTTGAAAAGGGAGAGAAAAAAAAAGTTCGGCCAAAGGCGGGATCGAACCACTGGTCGATCGCATCAAAAAGACATGACACACGATTTGTTATCTGTGCCACTGGATCTGATGTTTCAGTTCACTCTGCTGTGCTTCTTCTGGTTCTGTACACCTTGATTGACAGATGTCTCGTCCAGTCAGCGGTGAGTAATCTATTCCCAAACCAATGGCGCTGTCTCAAACTATACCTACCTCTTCCGGTTTGTCTGATTTGTCGTTGTGTTTTCTGATTTGTTGTTTTGTTTTCGGATTTGTCTGTGTTTTCTGACTTTTTATATTGTTTTCGAATTTGTCATTGTGTTTTCTGACTTGTTATAATGTTTTCGGAATTGTTGTTGTGTTTTCTGAATTGTTATTTTGGTTTTTATATTTGCATTTGCGTTTGTAATTTGTTATTTTGTTTTCAGAAATTTGTTTTGCAATTCTAGGCCACCCTACATTCCCGAGCTCGGAGCCCTTCCCCAGGACAGCACGCCAACAACCTATACCTGGGGTGACCAAACGTCCTGTTTTCCAAGGACATGTCCTGTTTTCACGTCCTGTCCTGGCCGTCCTGGCTGTTTTTTTATGAAGTGATAAAAATGTCCTGGTTTCATTATTTTTCATTGGGCCATTAAATTGACCGGCACTAGGGCAGTCTGCACCTGCGGTGCTGCATGTGACGTAATCCCTGAGAGGTTGCCGTGTGGCACTCACAACGAGCAGCAGACAGCCGTCCGAGCACTTCTGCCTGCAACATGCCGAAGCGCAAATGCACATTTAGCAATGAGTTACAGAAGAAATTCCCCACTTACGCTTAAGAAAAACAGGATGAAGAGGAAGAAGAAAACTAAAGATATAAATATTTTTTGTTAGTTAATGTAAGTTTGTGAGAGCTATTTTTGTTCAATTTGGAGGTATTTTTTAGTTATTCTTTATTTATTTATTTTTCTAATACAGAAGAGACATTATTTCTATCATTATTTCATTCATTATTTTTGAAACCTGTCATAATAAAACATGTTGAGTAACCTCTGAGAAGCCTATCTGAATTTGTGTCTTTGGTTATAGATAGTATTTTGTAATATAACAATTTTCTATCCATACAGAGGAGGCATACTTTAAATGTATTGAAATTAATAAGGTATCTTTGAGTAAACTTCGAGTATCATTTGAGTATCTCATTGCCGGGCCGAATGTCCTGGTTTTCGGTAATCAAAATATGGGCAGCCTATATTACCATACTCGCCAAATACGCATTACGTTACTCGTGCTAAATATAAGTGTGAACTCCTGAAAGGATTGTGAAAATCTGACAGTTGTAAGGTTAACCCTGCTTGCTTTAAATGTCTGAAAAAAATTAACAGTTAGTTAAAAATAATCAAAAAGTAATCACATGTAATCAGTTACATTAGATTTTAATAAAGTGCATTAAATCGTAACACTACTTATTACATTTTAAAATGGGGTAACTTGTAATCTGTAACCTATTACATTTCCAAAGTAACTTTCCCAACACTAAATACAACTTAGGAGAGTGCATGCAAAAAATAAAATAAATAAATAATCAATGTGGCACAAACAGCAGAGAATAAACAAATGTCAGAAAATACATATGAACTCAAAGGTGTGAGTCAGGGCCCATATGAGCTCTATAGGACATTCTGTTTCATATTTCTAAGTTGGAAATCTGTTCTCTGAGGTAAATAAAACAGCGCGATTAAAAAAAAGGATAAGCGTTTTAAGGCACCACTTTCTCATCATCTCTCTCCAACCACGACAAACACGGAAGTCTAAATATAACCTGAGATCATAAAGATTTGACTGTCTTTCTTCCGGTGTTATGCAGAAAGGGACTGACAGTTTCCATTCACTTTCATTGTATAGAAAAAAGGTGATCGTGAACGGCGACAGGCTGTCATTCTGCCTAATAGAACTCATGCAGGATTATTACGGTGAGTAAATTATTATTATTATCATTATGGACGATCTAATTATTGAATTTAATAATAGTAAGCAATAATAATAATAATTTATCTTCATTCACGTAAGCCACGTGCCACGAGTTCTAGTTAACGCCTAGTTATTATTTATCTATTGTGGTAATTTACAGTTTGTGTCAAAAAGTTGTTGGTCTAGATAAATTGCTGTATTCTGTATGTTTTATAATTTTCTTCCAAATACAATCATTTTGAGCTTCTGGTATGATATTTGGACATTTCCAATCTGACAACACTGTCTTGTTACCAGGCAGTGCTTCTCTCACAAGCTCGAGTTCCAGAATGAATTGGCCTTTATATAATTAGCTTAACTTTCCGAATACAGTGCACAGCATAAATGAGTTCACCCCCTCTGAATAAATATTAAGATGTATTTTCTTAATGATCACTAATATAATTCATGGAAAGATAGCAAAATTGAAATGTATTAAACATATACTTAATAAAAACAACAAAATATATGCCAATATTTTCTGTAAGATAAATAAACTAGCCAATGTTGTTTAAATGAAGGACTGCAGAAATGAGTACACCCTAGATTTAATAAAGCAAATGTATAATATTCTAGTACTTAGTATGTCCTCCAGAACTTTAAGTATACTGCTCTGACCCTTCTTGGCACGGAGTGTACAAGTTCATGACAATTTTCACATCTGTCCTGTTTAACTCCTGGAGGACGACCTCCTTAAATGCTCTGGTCTTTAATGGGGAGTTTTGCTCAGCTCGTTTCTACAGAATCCCCCACAGCTGCTCAAGAGTGTTAAGACTGAGTGAAATACATGTCCACTGAAGGATTTTCACCTTGGGAGATTTAATATCTTCATTGTCATGCTGAAAAAATGCCCAATAATGCAGGGAATGAGGGGAGGGTAGCATCTTCTGTTTCAAGTTTTTGTATTCCATCACATGGTGTGTGAATTCATGACAGCGTTGATAAAGCACAACTCCCTCACACCTTCAGCACTCATTCATCTCTATAGAAGAGCTTTACTAGCACTGAACGTCACTGTGGGTACCAAACACTTCTCACTGTACTCCTCCTCTAGCAACAACAGAACATTTTGGATGCTTTTGGATCTGAAATGATTGACTTGGTCTCTTGAGACCAGAGTATGGATTCCCAGAAGTCTCTATTTTGTAAATATGGGCCTTGGAAGAGGTTAAATGAGTTTATATTGCTTTGGCTACAGTAGGTAATTCTAGTGGTGACAACAGCCATGCATGTCACTTCTGCAGGCTGCGTCATACTCTGTGAGATAAAGTCTCACTCTTTTCATAGCTTTTGCCGGCTCTGAGACACTTGCATGTTATTTCTCCTGCTCTTTTTCTAGCAAAGATTCACTCATCACTAAATGAAAACTTAAAGTGAAGACCTGATTATTTCAGGAGCCTTGTCACAAGTCCATTGTTTTTGAATGTCGGTGCTACTTCTGCTGTATTTTCACACTTAAAACAATAATTTGGTATTCCTCTTGTAACATTGTCCTCTTTTATGCTAAGAAATAAGTCAACTGGCAGTTCTCTCCCAAGTGGTTCCACTGCTGCCAGCATTACGTCTGAGTATGATTCAGTGGGCTATGTTACACTTTTAATTGTCAGGAAATTACTTTTTTTATTTTTTTTATAACTTTCAGGAGGGTGTACTCATTTTTGCAACACAACATTTTATCACTTTGATAAGAAAATCTTATTTTGCTGAATAATTTTGACATTCTTCTTTGGTAATTGATCAAGCAGGTTTGTTGGAACATTAAATATCCAAAGAACCCTAACATGTCATCTAAGTAAAGAGTAGATGCTGAATTTGTTAAGATTTAGAGGGGGTGTACTCATTTTTGCTGTGCACTGTATATGCAGGAGAGGTGGGATAGAGAATTGATATAGTACATACACTTAGTTTAAGTAGCATAAAAGCATTTACATGTTAGGTCCTACTGAAGGTAATAATTAAAACTGACCATCCGCATCTCTTTACTGGCCACCTGATGCTATTGCACACAAAACTTAATTCAGACTAACTGACCACAACTTGCTACAGTCAAAATTACCTTGCCATTTGACCTTGCCACAAAAGGTGAAAATTGACATTGGCATTATTTTTTATATTTTATTTTATTTTATTTTTTTACATTTCTTGCAGATGCAGCAGACCATGACTGCAATGATAATCAACAGAGATCCAGCAGCAGCGTTTGAATAGCTTGTCCCATGATCCTCCTCTTGATCCATACGGGTGCATTACTCTCCAAGAAGTTCTGGAGCTCAGACGCACTCGCTGAATCCATTGGTGGTCAGATTGTTCGGTCACGGCAAAAAGAGGATTCAAATGCGAGTGCAAGACAAAACAGTTTATTGATGACTTGAAGCAAGCAAGACAAAAGGATCAGTAACAGGTGCAACCAGAGAGAATCCTGGAAACCAGGATCCAGAGTACAGACCATCCACAACAGGAATCCAGTCAGTACGACCGCAGAAGTCCAGAGCACAAACAGAACCCTGTCGACACGGGAGCTCCACCAGGACAAGACTCCACACCTCAACAACAATGAGCTGACAACATAAGGTATGAAGCAAGGAATTAAATAGAGAAGCTGAATGAGTCACAGCTGAACCTGCTCTGATCACAAAACACACAGAAACACGCACAGACACAGGGAGAGAGAGAGAGAGAGAGAGAGAGAGAGACAGAAACACGCACAGACACAGGGAGAGAGAGAGAGAGAGAGAGAGAGAGAGAGTCAATGAACCTGCTCTGCTCATCAGCGGAAGAACACACACCCAAAAACACACAGACACACGCACAGACACAGAGAGAGAGAGAGAGAGAGAGAGAGAGAGAGAGAGAGTCAATGAACCTGCGAACCGTGACAATATTGTTACAAAAAAAAATTATATCTTTGTGAAAAAACGGCTGTTCTCTTTTTTAATTTTTTTATTCATTCATCAATGAATCCTGAAAAAAAATATCACATGTTACAAAATCAATAATGTTTTTAATATGTATTAATATATGGAAATATATTTTTGGTAATCAGCAGTATGCCACAAATGTTGTTGATTGAGCTGAATTTGTACTGAATACTCTTTTAATAAAACAAGAATATTTGAAGAACAGGACAAATGACGTCTCTACTCACCATAGACTGAAACACTGCATGTTTTCAATGTCAGTTTCGCTGCAATTATGTACATTTTGTGTTGAGTAGCCTAAGTGTTTAGTGTTTTAACAGTCACTGAATGTGTCTGTCATCTCAAAATAGAAAATGAGTAAACATTTGACTATGTAAATGAAAATGTGAACATTTCGACAAATGTTCTCTACTCACCATAGACAGAAACACTGAATGTTTTCAATGTCAGAATCGCTCCACTTATCTCAAGTTGAGAAACTCCAGCGTGTTCAGTTCTGGTGTTTGTGATCATAGATGTTTGTGATGGTCAGAGATCCAGTTTTACTGTCCAGCTTCAGTCTGTCTCTGAAACTCTCATCAGGAATGTCATGTGGAGAAGATTTTCTTCTTTTTTTAATTTTAGCTATGAGAGAGTTTTCAGCTCCATACTTCCACATAATATCGTCGCCTTCACATATTTCAGTAGCACCAGTGTATAAAGTGACTGAATCTCCCTCCATCACTGACACTGATTCACCAAACACACCTGATGAACAAACCAGTTTTACACAGATTAAAGCTTCTGAGAGATTTCTATCCAGAGGACAGAGTATGAAGCTACTAAGTCATTTACATAATAAAAAATCACCTTGATATTTAACTTCTATAAAGAATGTTACTAACATTAAAACAAAAAATATATATTTTCACTTACCAGTCAGACGCCTTCAGCACAAACATAAAGCAAACACATGAAACATTTTCTGAAATGTCTGATCTAATGAAACTATCTGCTGAGCACTTGAGCTGGTGTGTGAATCCTCCCACGACAGTTTGACCCTCCTTGTGGGCGCTTTACAGGCACGTTACAAATTATTTATAGTTAGTTACATATAAGTGCTCTCCTGGCGCTTATTTTATTATTTGATACATTTTTCAAATGTAGTTGATTTACTGTGCGTAGGGGTGGGCGATATGGCAAAAATATCATATCACGTTTTTTTTCAGAAATATCACGATTCACGATTTTATCACGATTCTTTGTCATGTTGGTTTTACTATTTTGCAAGTTGTCTGAGCAGTACAGCCAAACTAATTTCCCTACTATAAAGACAAAGCCTTTCAAGGTAACAACAACAAAAAAGAATGGTGGATATTTAGGCCAAAGTGGGTGAAGATAAAAATCTTTGTCATTATTTTATATTTCTTATTAAAAAATAAGAACAAAGATACACGTTACAGATGCACATAAAATACAAATAAAACAAGCAGGGCTTTATTTTCAGGTACAATAGGTGTATTTAGCGTGAATGAACAAATATAAAAATAAAACACCATATAGACTAATTCCTAAAGCAACTGTATTAAAGTTTTTCAGTCAAGAGTAGTGGGTGATTTTTCTCTTTGCGTTTTGTTGTTTTATTTACGTTAAAGGAATAGTTCACACAAAAATTAAAATTCTGTCATCTGTCTGTCAATTCTGGCATAGTGTTTTATTTTTATACCATCATTTACTCAAAAGTTGTTTTAAACCTGAGTGAGTTTCTTTCTTCTGCTGAACATAAATGCTATTTTGAAGAAGGTGGAAAACCAAACAGTTGCTGATCCACAGTGACTTACATAGTATTTTTTTCCTACTATCAAATTCAATGTGGACTAGCAACTGTTTGGTTACCCACATTTTTCAAAATATAATCTTTTGTGTTCAGCACGAGAAATAAATTAATACAGGTTTGGGACAACATGTGAGTGAGGAAATAATGACAGAAATTAAATTTTAGGGTGAACTATCCCTTAAATGACAGTGGGCAGCATGTTTAGTTCTGTCCCTTTAACAGCTGCACGCATCAATATACAGGCACGCATCCGTTTCTCGCTCATCTGTTTACTTTCATTTTAGACATAACCAACTGAGTCTATATGTAAACCATGTGTGTTTTGACAGTATTAGCTCAAAAGATAACTTAGTTCAGTAATCAGGCGCTGTTTGACAGGGTTTTAGTGCACACGCTTCTGGCGTATGCGCTCAGAAAAAGCACACGTCAGACAAGCACGCGAATGAAACATTTAACCGGCAAGGCTTGTATGCAAATAATGTACTTTTGTGATCGTGAATAAGTGAGGTGTCCTGTCAGAGTAACTCTACCGCTGTATGTAATGTTGTACTGCAGAGCCGATCCTCCCTATACGCAGAATACGCAGGCTGCATAGGGCCCCCGAAACACCAGGGGGCCCCCTTGCTCTTAAAGATGTTTTAATTTTAGTTTCGATTTTGAATTTGGCCAGCTGTTGTGAAAACATGAATGATCATTTCTTTTAATGCGGTGCGCTGTCACACGCTCTATGTAAAATGAGTTTTATCCGTTCCTCAACAACCCCCCCGGCCGGCGACACAGTTTTGCTTAGGGCCCCCAGAAGTCTAGGATCGGCACTGTTGTACTGTATATAGAGACGCGGCGCAGAACTGTAATTGATAGAATGTGCGCTGAAGCACGATACTACGATATTTCTTCAAAAGCAGATCGTGGAGACATTTTTATCGTCCACGATCAAAAATCGTCATATCGAACACCCCTAACTGTGCGTCATGAACCCAGTTTATGAACTTCCGTTCACTCACCACCAGAGGTCACCCGCTCACCACATGGACTCTTGCACTACACTACTGTTGCACTTCACCCCGGACTACAGTTCCCATCATCCATTGCACTGATGACACACACAGCTGAATGCACTGATTACACAGCTGATTCCCATCACAGGCCTTACTTAAGCCATGGACATCCTCATTCAGATCGTGGAGTATTATTAGCATTATCACTGTCTTCGCGCAGCTACACTACGGAGCCTGTTCATTAGCCTTTGCTTATTTTCTAGTTCTAGTCTCAGTCTAGTTCCTTGTTTGGATTATCTGTGGATCCTCTGGATTACGTTCGCCGATCGAAGACCCACGGTTGCCCTAGGCTTACTCTTGTGTCTTGCCCATGCCATACCCGTTTGCTGTTCTTTGACTCTGCCTGCGTTTTAATCATGTTTATGAATCAAGATCTGCAGATGGATCCGAACGCTTCCTCTGTTCCTTCAGTAACACTGTTATTGTGTATAGCAAAAACACAACAAAAAGTTAATATTGTCTTCCATCTCGCATTGTTACTCTTGCAGATCATCTTCTGAGTCAAACTGAAACTGCTGCGGTTGGCTTCTTTCAGAGATGTGGTTTGATCTGGATAAACTTGTAGGTGAAAAAGTTTCTTCATGTCTTGCTTATTTTATGAACCTCACAAGCTGTTTTACAGTCAAATAAAATACTGTATCCTCTTAGCATTAACCGTGCATATACATAATTCCTTTAGACTGGAAGTAGATGGCAATAAAACATGGTGTGATGCTTTATATGTGTGTGTATGTGTATGTGTGTGTGTGTGTGTGTGTATATATATATATATATATATATATATATATATATATATCACAATTTACTCACCCTCAAGCCATCCTAGATTTATATGATTTTGAAGCCTGAAAGATTGCATCCATCAAGTAATCCACATAATAAAGGCCTTCTAAAGTAAAGTGATGGGCTTTTGTACTTTAAAAGCTATATATTCTTAATATCCTCCTCCTTTTTTTCTCTAACAGATGTCTGTTGTATGTACGCTGCAGCTCCTCAAACATTGAGCAAAATAAAACAAGTAAAAGCTTTTTTTTTCAAAATGACTTTCCAAATTTAGAAATTTTCCTTTTAAGTAGTGCGAGAGCGCAACAATGCTCTAAATGTGTTAGCAAATCAACGAGATACTTCCGGTTTCCTTTTCCGCCCGTCCTACGAAGGCCATCTCGTAGGTTGAGGACACTTCGTATACGTTACGCATCCTACAGAGGATGCGACCTACAGAGGATTCGACTTCCGGAGGATGCAGTCTTCTAAATGAGACACAGCAATTATCACATTTCAATAATTCGAATAGCTGCATAAATTAAATCATCCGGAACTAGGAACACTTCCCACAACATCCAGTGTACTTGTACTATTAATGTGTAATATTAGTCTGTCTGTCTCATCCTTATCCCAAGGTTACAGTCAGCCGGATCCAGACCAGATGGTGGACTTGCACATATACACAACTTCATGACGATCCCATGTGAAGACCTCGTCAATATGTCAGCCATTGGAACAGATCCTCAGCAAAGACCACAAGAACCAGTCAAGCTGCACAGACTCTTGTGGCCAGCTTAGTCTCCATACCGGTGTGATGAATCCGATCTTTAAGCAGAAGGTACTGGATGAAATATTCTGAATGTTACCGATCTCAATCTGACTTGTGATGCAGGCTGAATCACAATCATACAGTGTTAATTTGTTGGCCAGAGGAGAACTGGCCCCCCGACCAAGGTTATCTCCATTTTTGCAATGAGGGGAAGACTATTTCCACAACAGCTTCAGCTGAACAACATCCAAAATGCATCATCTTCCTGTTATCACTGTAAAGCTGCTTCAAAAGTGCTATATAAATAAAGGTGACTTGACTTGGAAGATTTGTTGTATTGAAGCATTCAACATTGTAGCACATATAATGTTGACTCATTCGCTTTGTCCTGTTTAATCTGTGAAGGTCTGAGTGCAGTGAATTTTTTCTTATATATATGTATATTGCATTATTAAAGTAATAAACAATCATTTGACTATTAATAAATTAATAAACACCTGACTCCCAGTTTGCTTTCACTTTAGGCGCCTGCGACTTTAAGCGGCGCAGCACAGAATGGTCAGCGTATGACTTCAAAATACCGCGAGAGCCATTCGAAAGCATAGGATCCGTCTGCTCTCTTATCGCTCTCTCGCGGTACTTTGATGTCACGTACCATACTTGGGTAAAGTTGGTTTTACATTCACACATTTCCGCGTTCAATAACTTTCTAATTATATGTGCAATACAGTTATTTTTTGCAAATTCTAATCAGCGACATCATTGTCAACCTACCATCATTTTTTTCCACAATCGATCAAAATGGCCAAGTATTGTTTTGATGGCATATTTACTTGCGAATGTCCAATGTAGTGTGGCTAACAAAGTATTTGAATGCAGAAGTCCGAATGTGCCAAGATAAAACCAACTCTTATGAATCAGAAGCTGCATTCGTGTTCTGAGGGGAAAAGTAGTGATAATGAAGCTTTTCTTTAATGTACTCGCAGTGACTGTACTCTATGGTGAGATCTTACTCGTTACAATCTATCTTCCGTACATTTCTGTGGCCTAATCGGAGTCTTTGGCACTGTACCCTTATTGTTGGGATAATGGTTAGGCTGAGAACAGAGCCTAACAGTGTTCACAGAAATCTATGGTCTGTGGAAAACATTTTAACAACAAAAAACGCTTCTATGGCAGTTTAAACGAGATCAGATCAGTGCAAATGGTGTCCTTTTTCATGTTACGTGACGTAAACAAGTAACTGAAGTAAAAGTTGACATTTCATACCAGTGCATAAACTGATCCAGTGTAACTTGGATGTAATGTGAGTCGCTTTGGTTGAAATCTTTTGCCAAATTCATAAAATGTTGGCGTAAATGTTGCCTACACAAGTTATGGGAGATTAAGACTAAAACGTGTTTATAAAATGTAGGAAACACGGCACAGTATGTCTTCATGCGGTGTAAAATAATTATCTTATGCATTTTTTTGTGGGTACTAGTCATGTAAGCTTTATTTTGAGACTATGAACATGTTTGATTAATTGAATGTTCAAATAGGCCTATATGTATAGGGAAAGGGGTGAAATTATGAATCAGGAAGTGGATTGTGTGAGTCTCTTCTGCTGTTTGTTTGCATGCTACATTATGAATCCAGACATATTTATCTATGTTTATGACCTGTAGAAAAACATTTTCACAGCACTATTGTATATTTTGCTTATGTTTCTTCTTCAGTTGCGCCTGGTTTTGGTTCAGATAAAGTATTGGTGTCAGTGAAGGAGGGAGATTCAGTCACTCTACACACTGGAGTTGAAAGAAACCAACAAGAATATATTAAATGGTATTTCAGCAGCACTCGCATCGCACAAATCAGTGGAGATCTCAGTTTTATCTGTACAGATGTTCAGTGTAAAGATGGTGATGAGAGATTCAGAGACAGACTGAAGCTGGACAATCAGACTGGATCTCTGACCATCATGAACATCACAAACATAAACTCTGGAGAATATATACTGGAAATCATAAGCAGCAAAGACAGTGAAAAGATCTTCAGTGTTTCTGTCACTGGTGAGTCATTTAATGAGTGTTTCAATGCACTTTATAATACAAGATCCTCCAGCAGCTGTTGGTTTGTGTTTCAGATGTTCCTGCTGCTGAACAATATGAAATGAAGGAGGGAGAATCTGTCACTTTAGATTCTGGTGTAATAAAACACCCAAATGATGTAATGACATGGTATTTTAATAAGACTGAAATCACTGGAGATCAGAGTAAGATCTGTACAGATGTTCAGTGTAAAGAGAGATTCAGAGACAGACTGAAGCTGGATCATCAGACTGGATCTCTGACCATCATGAAAACCAGAACCACAGACTCTGGACTTTATAAACTACAGATCATCATCAGTGACAGCAGCTTCAGCATCACCAGAGTGAAGAGATTCAGTGTTTCTGCCACTGGTGAGTAAATAACTTTCATCCAATGCATTTTCCTTTGGGGAATTGGAAGGAAAACAAAAAACAAAAAAAAACTGTACAACCCCACATGTGTTGGGGTTTGGGGCTGTGGACAGTTTTGAGTCAATAACACTTTGATGTTATGAACATGCAGAATGAGCCAGTTTCACTATGAGTCATGCTGCTTCCTTTTGAGCTGAGCGTGCTGTGATGCTGCTATCACTGCTGTTGCTAGAAGGTCAAGATGTCACTTATCAGTTTAATCAATGACAAGTCAATCATACAACTGATGACTGAAGTAGAAAGTGAAGTGACGTGTGGCCAAATATGGTGTTCCATACTTGGAATGTGTGCTTTGCATTTAATCCATCCAAGTGCACACACGAACACACACACACACACACACACACATGAACACACACCATGAACACACCTGGAACAGTAAATATCACTTGAATATATTGCTAAATATTGGATTTATTATTATTCACTCTAGTTTTAATGACTGTCTTTAGCTTTTCCAGATTCAGATCTGTCTTCAGCTGCTGTAGCAGGGATAGTTGTTGCTGTTGTTCTGCTGGTGGCTGCAGCTGTAACTGTTGGTGTGATTTACTGTCGCCGCAGGAGCCATACAGCAGTACCACAGAATGTAAGTATTACATACAGCTGATTTAACAAAATATATATGAGATTTACTGTGCAAAAAAATAATACAGGAACAGTGGTATGAATACTTTTTTATATTAATATTATTATTATATAACTCATTCTTTTTTTTATCGTTGACTGAAACAAAAACATGCACTGTAAATAGTCATCTTGTATTTAATTTTAACATCACAGAACCAGATATTCAAGAGTGAGGCAATGTCAAAACATTTGAAAACACAAATAACTCCCAAATAAACTAAATAACAATTAACATAACAACACAAAGTGCAACCTTTGTCGCAGGGCAGTTGTCTTATTAGAAAACACCAATGCATCAGTTCAAGAATTCTAGATGTGATATTGAAATAAAACAATACTTCAAGTTTATACTAAAGTAGATGACCATCTGATGCAGTTTAAGACATTGTGTTAAATTATTAGGGAATGAAACCCTTTCAATTCCAAGTCTCTAGTAAACTCAAAAAAAGAAACCTCATTCCACTTTCAACTGCGTTTTTCTTGCAAATTTATTTTTGTGTGTAAATATTTGTATGAACATAAAAAGATTCAACAACTAGGTGTCTTACATTACAGACACTGCAGTGTATTGCTCTGTTCACATCTGCAGTCCTCATGCCTCCTGCAGCAGGTCTATGTTATCTTCACACAGCTGATCAGAGACCCAGAGCATCTTTACACTGCTGTTTTTCAGTCAATAGAAAGGTCTCTTTAGTGCTCTAAGTTATTGGAACGCTGACATTAATTTCCTTCCACCTGTAAACTGTTAGTGTCTTAAGAACTGTTTCACAAGTGCATGCAAAAATGGTTTGTTCATTGAACAAGCATGAAAAACATTGTTTAAACTCTTTCCAGTGAAGATCTGTAAAGCTTTTTCAGATTATCTAAAAAAAAAAAAAAAAAAAAAAAACATTGTAGTGAAAAGGTACATTTCTTTTTTTTGCTGAGTACTTATTTATTTATTTATTTATTTTTGTATAAGATAAACATCAGGCAACTTATACATTTTACCTTTTGTGAATGTGTTTTCTTACAGGAGGATGATGATAACTCGCCGCCTGATCCTAATAACATTCGTTTGAGGTAGATGGGATGTCTTTAACTCTGTTTACTCACAAAGTGATCCAAAGATTTCAGTAGTCAGTACCAATACCAGTACAATTGCCACACCTATTATAGAGCATACCAATTTAAATGACATACTAAATATTTGTATTTAATTTTTATTTTTTATATTTTAATAGATTAAAAGGTAACATTTAGCCTTGAACAGTATATGAGAAATACTGTAGGCAACATGGTACCAGCATTAGAACAGAGAGTTGCTTTTTTTTTGGTATAGAGGTTTATCAAATCTGCTAAAGTAATTGAGATGGAAACAGAACAGTGGGACATCTGTTTCATGTCTTTAGCACTACAAAAAATATTAACGCACGGATGTGCTTTGACATATCAGTCATTATGTCCAGCCTCTTTAAATCCGCACTGATAGAACTGCATTTCCACAAATACCGCACCAAGGTGGGCATTACACTGGGGAGAAAAGTTTTTCTCTTTTTTTCAATATTTTTATTTTGTTTCCCATTACATCAAGATGCATTTATGTAAGAAGAAAAATTAAAATTTCTTGTTTTCTGAAAAAAAAAAAAAAAAGTGGCATCAGAAAAACTCGATTAAAAAAGAAAACAACTTTTCAGAGCTAACTCTATGCTTGATTATGGTGCTAATATTTATCATTTAACCACTAACATTAACCCTTAGTCAACCACCTTCAACAGAAAACACTAGTTGACTAACTTTGAATAGCATAGCTCTTTATATACCAGCTACACCAGAACTAAAACCATCTTAAACCCTTGTGCATCAGTTTAAATTATAGCTGCAAGCATAAATTATAGGGGTTCAAGCGCTTTAAGGCCTTTAAAGCAATGCCTAAAGAAGTATTCAGTTTTCTTTAGCAAGCATGTAAACACATAATAGAGAGAAAATATTTTTTACAGCCAGCACAAGCAATTCACAAAGGAAATGTATGTGTTTTAATGCTTTTGAACAGTTATTGAGGTTGAACCAATAATCTAGGACTAGTTCGTAAAAATTGGCTTTTGAAATAATCTCCAATATTTGATGAATGATTCGATTGACAGCAGCAGTCCTAAAGTGAATGTTGCTCAGAATGATAAATTCTGCCACGTGGTGCAAATGTTGTGGGCATGTGTGAAAGAAAATCACGTGATATACATTTTTCTAATTTCTCACAGGCCTCTAGGGCTTTGAATCAATCCGATCGGCCTCCTTTAACCTTGTTTGATAGCTGCTTAAAACATTGGCTGACGACTGCTGTGGTTTTCAAGATATGCGAAAGTCCTCAAAGGCAGTCGTGGCACCTTGGACAAAGACACTGCATGCCATTTTTCAATTCAATCTGACTAAGGGGTTGCGAAGTTATTGCCATTTTTACATGTTAAAGCACCACCAAGAGGTCAGTTGCTGCATCCTGACCACAGAATGCGCTCTTGC
Source organism: Schizothorax lantsangensis (assembly GCA_027422415.1). NCBI lineage: Eukaryota > Metazoa > Chordata > Actinopteri > Cypriniformes > Cyprinidae > Schizothorax > Schizothorax lantsangensis. The sequence continues at coordinate 11,239,061 of CM049843.1, read as the reverse complement.
ATATCTTTTTTTGCATATAGTGAAAATATCTCATCCTGGTCACAAGTTATAGCCGTTTTAGTTAAAGTGGCTTCACCCACTTTGGGCGCCCCTTAGCGACCGTGAATCGAAATTTCAACTTTTTTTGAAGAGAATCTTTCTGCACCGGTTTGGTTCAGATCAGGCCAAAAACCTAGTTCTCCAAAGTAGGTCTCTGAAAAATTCCAAAATACCCCAAAATTTTGCCACAATCTAATCAGAGACGTGTTTTGTCCGTTTTGAGGATTCCAATGATATAACACACTTGAGGCTGCACCTAATGGTTTAGGAGTCATGAGCGATTTCATACTTCTGATCGCTGTAGCAACCCCGGTCAGGCAAGCCTTGGTGATGTTGTAGACGATGTTAGTGTTACCAGCCCTCAAAGTGACAAGTCTCTACGACTTACGGTTTGGTCTGCCCGATCACTTTTAGGGAAGAATACTGATCCATGGAAATTTTAGCAATTACAACTGGGTTTCAACACAATTTCTAAAACATTAACCCAAAAAGTGCTAGAAAGACAGTCATAAATCTAAAGTTTTATTTATTAAAGGAAATTAGGGTGAAATAGTACAATTTATGCAGTTGCGGTTAACACAGAAGAATGGTAAAAAAAAATAAAAAAATCAGCAGAGGACCTTATGAATGCACAAGGGTATAAGTGTGGACTTTTTTTTCCTTTTCTTTTTATGCCTGTAAATGGATGCATATGATACAAGCTACGTTAGATACTCTGGCATTAAACCTTGCAAAAATACTAATGTGTTGTTTGTCTGGAGCTATGTTACAACACAATTTATGTGTGTTACTATAATAGCTATAAAAATGTAATGTTTTAAGTCTTCGTACATTTGGTAGATATTTCTTTATATTATCAAACAAAACATCTGTGATATTTATGAGGTGCTGATTAGTATTTTATTTGTTTGAGATGAATGACACAACAGGTCTTAATCTAGTCTCTTTTTCAGTTCTATTGTGTTCAGCTGTGATTGCCAATTTTGTTGTTGTTTTTGTTATTGTGTTTTGCTGATTGTCTTGTAGAATATTATCACAGTTTGATGGAGATGATTGCCTTAAATAATTCTCAGTTCAGCCATTCTCTTTCAGCTTTAGACTTCAGTTTTCTTGGTTCTTTCTTTTGGTAGCATTCGTGTTTTTTGATTTGTCTTTCATTTGGTGTTGCTCATTTTCTTTTATTTACTGTTAATTTTACATCAGTCAAGGGAAAAAGTGCCTTTAAGTAAAACCCACAACACAGTCTTTTCTGAAACACAAAACATCATGTATGTATGTTTATGTTTTTGTATGTTTGTTTATGTGATAAACATTATTAAAAACATAATCAGCTCTATGGAAGATGTATTTTTATTATTATTATTTTAAATTCAGTTATTTACTTTCCTTACAGGATTAATATTTATATGCTTTTGAATACTAATGACTCTAACACTTTGGCCAAAGTTACTGTGTGTTGAATAAGAGGAAACAAAACAACACAGCTGTCTGAAACATATAAATATATAAACCTCATGACTTGTGTAACAAGCTGAAGTAATCAAGAAACATAGTTTTGCTTTGAGCTAGAAACAGCTGCATTATCACTGAGAAGAAATATGGAATGGTAACCTTTGTCATGCACTTACTCTGTATAAACTGTACTCTCTTTGTTGGGGGGATTCTTTCTGAAACTGGTCACAGATCATCCTGGCCATGATTAAATCATTTCAAAGGCATTGTCTGCATTCTGTCTGGTTATTGGTTACAACTTCCCTTGTAATGACTTGTAATGAGAAGTGTTTCTAAACCTGTTGTCCAACAAAAGAGAATATTATAGCATGTTTTTACTTATAACAAGTTGAATGTTAGAAATAACTTATTTCATAGAATGATGCAGAAATATATATTCTATACTGTAAAAAAGGCTATGTCCAAGGCACCACTTTCTCATCATCTCTCTCCAACCACGACAAACACGGAAGTCTAAATATAACCTGAGATCATAAAGATTTGACTGTCTTTCTTCAGGTGTTATGCAGAAAGGGACTGACAGTTTCCGTTCACTTTCATTGTATAGAAAAAAGGTGATCGTGAACGGCGACAGGCTGTCATTCTGCCTAATAGAACTCATGCAGGATTATTACGGTGAGTAAATTATTATTATTATTATTATTATTATGGACGATCTAATCATTTAATATAATAATAGTAAGCAATAATAATAATAACGTGGTGTTACTTTCATCTCATCTCACGTTGCGTCTTCTCGGCCAATCATCGTGGAGAATGACTCTCACGAGCACAATTTAATGTTCCTGCTGCGTTTAGGTCGACGTTTCCAAACCGAGGTCGTTAACTAGGTAGCCTACTAAGGTAGACCTACGCCTAGTTATTATTTATCTATTGTGGTAAATTTACAGTTTGTGTCAAAAAGTTGTTGGTCTAGATCAGGGGTGTCAAACTCATTTTCACTGAGGGCCACTTCAACATTATGGCTGCCATCAAAGGGCCGGTTGAAACTGTAAGACTGTACAAATGTTACTACTCCTTAACATATTGTTAAATAACTGTCTCTATTTAAGTTACAAATATTGCATGTGCATTTGCACAGATGTAAAAATATATGTTATTGCTCTGTGTTATTTTAACATAAATCCTTTTAATTTATCAGGTTAAGAAATCCAAATTACTCCATAAATCAAAGTAAATAAAGAAAAGTATCATCAAACACAGGTTCAACATTAACTTTGTTAAAAACTTTTTTTGTTACATTTATGGTACAACCAATCATTGTGAGCTGCTAAGAACGTGTGACACATATGGCATTTAAGATAAAAACAAATGAGCCCGGTCTCATGAAAATGCATATCAATAGCACGATTTTCTGTTTCTATTTGGCGTGCGATTTATACGCAGAAATTGACTTTGGCGTGCATATGATATGCAATCAATGCTTAAAGTAGAAACAAAGAAGTGGCCATACTCAACCCCATTACCCCACCCAAAATAAATAAATAAATACAAAATAAAGTACTAAAAAAGTATAATGTATTTTTTTTTTCGTTAAAATTTACTGATTCAAATTATTTTACTACTCTGCACTAGGGTGACCACCTGGCTATAGATCTGTTTCAGGACAGTAGATGTGACTTTGCCGGACAATGCGGGACACGTGCGAGACAGATAGGTACATTTATACTGTAATGCTGTGTAAATACTGATTTACATTCGTTGGCATATGCGCCAATTTAGGTTTCTGCTGGTGCATGCCCACACTTATGGCAACATTAAATTCAGGAGAGAAGATCATTTTTGAGCGCACACACATAATGTCTGACAGATAGAGAGTGCCTCCGTTTTCTGTGAGAGTGAATGAAAGGGAATCCACCTGGCAGCGGAGAGGATTGCGCTCGTGCATTTGATGCGCTCTTGCAGGACATAATGCGCTCTGGACATTTGTCATTAAAATAACTCCGCAGAAATAGGAGAAGAAAGTCGTGTCTGAAAGATTCCATCGATTTTTTAATTCGTTAAATGAATGGAGAACATCGTGTTTTTCCGTCGGTGGTGCTCGAGCACTTGATGAGGTCCGCTTTATTCCTTTGAGCCGTCCACGCAGTCGTCATCAATGGTAAAACCATTGCGTATCATACGCACACCAAAGTCAATTTCTGCGTATAAACAGAACGGCAAATAGAAACAGAAACTTGTGGTATTGATACGCACTTTCATAATGTATTGTAACAACTGGCTGTTATTTTATAGAACGTGGGGCTGACCGGAGCTAAGCTAGGCCACTGCACTATTACTGAACTAATAGCTAGCAGGAAATGCGAGCACTCGTGTCCCATACACCGCACGACCTTGAGTGTCTCTGTCAGCCAGAGCAGTGACAAAACAAACCAGTAGGAGGCAGTAATGTCTTCTTTCACCTTTTATTCTGAACACAGAATAAGAACTTACACAGACAAGCCCATATTGCCAAGTCCCTCCCCTACACATCTCTCTCTGTGACGGTAACAGCACACTCTTTACATAACAGGGCAGTAAATGAACCAAACCCACCCAAACTGACTTGAACATAAACACACATAACATTGCTGATGCAAAAACCCAACCATCTTACTTAACGCATAAATCAACTCTAAACAAATACCCATAATGCACCTGGCTGCTAGCGCCGATTGCCAGGTCATTACATAACCCCCTCCCCAAGAGGGTTAGTGTCCCCACAACCCTAATCTCCCACAACAAAATCCAACAAATGTCCTGGCCGGCGTCGAACACGCTTCGGCCTCCCTGATGTTCCACTCCCAGCGCCAGGCTCAGTCCGGAGTCCGTCATTGTCCATCTCGGCACTGGGAGTGGACGGTGGGAGCCGCCCTGGCTTCCACCAGTCTCTTGCTCTGGGGCCAGTGGGTGGTACGGTGCCAACCGGTCCTTATGAAGCACCACCCGTCTACCCCGTCCAGGCATTCGGACCCGGAAGACCACCTCTGAAATCTGGTCCAGAATCTCCCCAGGTCCCTGCCAATGATGAGTCAGTTTGGGTGACAACCCCCGCTTCCTTTGGGGGCAGAACACCCACACTCTGTCCCCTGGCCCAAGGGTAGGCCCGTGGGCACGGGCATCGTACGCCCGCTTCTGGCGGGCTCCAGCATCCTCTAGAGCCTCCCTGGCCAGTTGATGGACCGTGCTCAGACGCTCCTTCAATCGCCTGAAGTAGTCCAGTTCTGGCCCACCAGCAATCTCTGGCTCGGGGGGCGACCCGAACACCAAGTCCACCGGCGTGCGGAGCTCCCTCCCAAACATCAGCGCCGCCGGTGTGCACTGACTCGACTCTTGCACTGCTGTCCTATACGCCCACAGGACCAGGGGCAGATGCTGGTCCCAGTCTCTCTGATGCTGACTGGTCAAGATGGCAAGTTGGGTTGCCAGTGTGCGGTTGAACCGCTCAACCAGTCCATCGCTTTGAGGATGGAGGGGAGTGGTTCTTGTCTTCTTCACCCCCAACCGCTGGCACACCTCACTGAACAATCGGCTCTCAAAGTTCCGCCCCTGGTCACTATGAAGTTCATCCGGCACCCCGAACCGGGCGAACATCTCATCCACTAGTCGCTGCGCCGATGTGTAAGCACTCTGATCCGGCACCGCATACGCCTCTGGCCACTTCGTAAAGTAGTCCATAGCGACCAGGACAAAGCGGTTGCCGGCCTCTGTGATGGGGAACGGACCCAAGATGTCCACCCCGATCCTCTCCATGGGCGCCCCGACTAGGTACTACTGCTGCAACGGCGCATGAGAGCGTCGGCTGGGTCCTTTCTGTGCTGTGCAGACATCGCAGCAGTGAACGTGCAGCTCTGCATCCTGCCGACACCCCGGCCAGTAGAATCGCTGCCGCAGCCGCCGGACTGTCTTAGAGTTCCCGAAATGGCCGGCTCCAGCTGCCCCATGAACCCAACGGAGGACCAACGGCCGCAGAGTGTGGGGAACCAGGAGTTGCAGACGGTCGATTCCCCCCCCAGGTGCCTGCCACCGCCTGTAGATCACACCGTCGTGGAGCTCCAGGCTGCCCCACTGAGAATGAAGCGACTTGATCTCAGGACCCTGAGAGGACACGGCTGGCCAGTCTGGACGTGTTCGGGCCTCCAGCCAGCCCCTCACCTTCACCAGCACTCGGTCATTCGCCTGCTGTTGCCTCAGCTGCTCGGTGGTGAACGGTTCCCCATCTCCACCGCTGTCATCTGGCCCTACTGCCGCCGACGATGGCCCCAGACCTCTTTCTTCCTGACGACCACAGTACCGACACTCATCAGCGAGGCATGGGCGTCTGGAGAGGGCGTCAGCATTGGCATGCTGTCGCCCTGGTCGGTGCTGTACCTCAAAGTCATACTCTTGGAGGATCTCCAGCCATCTTGCCACCTGACCCTCTGGCTGGCGGAAGTTCAGCATCCAGGTGAGGCTAGCGTGGTCGGTCCTCAGTGTGAACCTGGTGCCCAGGAGGTAGGGCCTGAAATGACGGACCGCCAGGACCACCGCTAGCAACTCCCGCCGGGTGACACAGTAATTTCTTTCTGGGCGACTGAGGCTGCAGCTATAGTAGGCCACCACTCGCTCCCCAGCCTCCCCCTCTGGCTGAGTACAGCCCCGACCCCCACGTTACTAGCATCAGTGTCCACAAGGAAAGGTTTGTTAGGATCAGGGTAGGCCAGGATAGGAGCGTCGATGAGAGCGGCTTTTAGCTGCCTGAAGGCCGCCGCACAGTCCTCAGACCACCCAAACCGCCGGCCCTTGTTTGTCAGCTGATGTAAGGGGCTGGCGATGGTTGCAAAGTCTCTGACGAACCTCCTATAATAGGAGGCCAGGCCCAGGAAGCTCCGTAGCTCAGAGATGTTGGTTGGTGGGGGCCAATCCCTCACCGCGGCCACCTTTGTTGAGTCGGTGGCCACCCCGCTCTCGCTAACCACGTGCCCCAGGAAATGCGTCTGGCGGGTGAGCAGGTTACACTTGGCCGGGTTCAACCGCAACCCGGCACTACGGATGGCTGTCAGGACCTCCCGTAAGTTGTGGACAGCCTGGTCAAAGTCTCTGGCATGGACCAACAGATCGTCCAAGTAGACCACACAGCGAGTGCGGGGAATGTCTTTAAGGACACGCTCCATCAGCCTTTCAAAGGTGGCTGGGGCGTTACACAGTCCAAAGGGCATCACCCTAAACTGCGACAGTCCTTGCCCTATGGTAAACGCAGTTTTGGGCCGGGCCTCTGACGCCAGCTCTACTTGCCAATACCCGCTACGCAAGTCCAAAGAGCTGAACCAACAGGATCCAGCTACATAATCCAATGCATCATCAATGCGCGGCAGCGGGTATGAGTCCTTGCGGGTGACCGCATTTAGTCGTCGAAAGTCCACGCAGGGGCGCCACCCCCCGTTTTCTTCCGCACCATGACCATGGGTGCGGCCAGGGACTGTCCGAGGGCTCAATAATGCTGTTAGCTGCCATATCTCGGATCATTTCTTCGGCAGCATGGCGCTTAGCGAGAGGCAGTCGGTGGGCGCAAGCGAATGGGGGCAGCGAGGCCAGTGTCAATGTGATGCTGCACCAGAGCTGTCCGGGTACAGTCCCCCTCTCGAGCTGCAAAAATGTCCACAAATTCTCTCAATAGGTGTTGCAGCTGCTCCTGCTGCTGCGTGCTGCTCAGATGCTCACCGCTTCGCCGCCCCAACTCCTCAACAGCAACAACAGTCTCAGGTGACGGGGGGTGGATGGAGTGTGTGGTGGTAACGGCTGGGATGTGCTGGTCTGAGCTACAATACTCCCCCCGGGCTCACCCTGAGTCTCTGCAGCTCTTGTGCGGCGACTGGGGGCTGGAGCCGGCAAGCACTGATGTCTGGACGGCGGCTGTGGGGCGGCAGCCTCTCCATGGCGGCTCCGGCCCAACCGGAGCGGCACGGTCTCGTTACCGAGGCAGAGGGCGGCCCCTGGCACGTCGACACGTGCCCCCAGTGGGCCACAAGTCCAGGCCAACAATGCACTCATCTCTGATGTCGGCGAGCCAGAACTCGTGGCGCGTCTGGCTCGTCCCCACCACCACAGACAACAGCTTCTTCCCAGGCATTACTGTCCTTTCACCCATGACGGTGAGCAGTTCGATATTGGTGGGGGTCCAATCCTCTGGAAGAGGACCGGCCGTTCCTGACAACAGTCCTTTTCGTAGCAAGCAAATGGTGGACCCCGTATCCACCAGGGCGCTGCAGGGCTGCCCATCAACCACACAGTCCAGGTACAGTCCTCTGGTAAGCCCGCAGCGCCCCACAGTAGGGCAGTCATTGTGGAGGGGTGCCGAAGAACGGGGTGAGGGTCCCCTCACTGCCTCACTCCTAGGTCGTTTCCCGGGGGTGACATTGCCCGGGGCCGGGGGCTCGGGGCAGGGCAGTCCCTAGCGAAGTGCCCCGGTTCTCCGCAGCGGAAGCAGCGGTCTAGTCTGGACCTCCGTCGGGGGGTCACCGCTGGTTGGACCCGGCTGACCTCCTCCTCCTCAGGCTGGACCCCGTCCACCTCTCGTTCGGCTGCTCTCGTTAGCTGGCGCTGGAGCGGAGATCGACCTGTCATCGGCCCAGCCTGTAGCACCTCCTCGGCTCGCTCAGCTAACAGCAGACTCTTTACATAACAGGGCAGTAAATGAACCAAACCCACCCAAACTGACTTGAACATAAACACACATAACATGCTGATGCAAAAACCCAACCATCTTACTTAACGCATAAATCAACTCTAAACAAATACCCATAATGCACCTGGCTGCTAGCGCCGATTGCCAGGTCATTACAGTATGATATAAAGTAGCATAGTTTTTTTTTTTTTTTTGTAAGACAATCATATGCTCTTGCGGGCCACATAAAATGATGTGGAGGGCCGAAATAGGCCCGCGGACCTTGAGTTTGACACCCCTGGTCTAGATAAATAGCTGTATTCTACGTTTGACACATGTAGGCCTACGATCTTTTTCTTCCAAATAAAATCATTTTGAGCTTCTGGTATGATATTTGGACATTTCCAATCTGACAACACTGTGTTGTTACCAGTGCTTCTCTCACAAGCTCGAGTTCCAGAATGAATTGGCCTTTATATAATTAGCTTAACTTTCCGAATACAGTGCACAGCATAAATGAGTTCACCCCCTCTGAATAAATATTAAGATGTATTTTCTTAATGATCACTAATATAATTCATGGAAAGATAGCAAAATTGAAATGTATTAAACATATACTTAATAAAAACAAAATATATGCCAATATTTTCTGTAAGATAAATAAATTAGCCAATTTAGTTTAAATGAAGGACTGCAGAAATGAGTACACCCTAGATTTAATTCAGCAAATGTATAATATTCTAGTACTTAGTATGTCCTCCAGAACTTTAAGTATACTGCTCTGACCCTTCTTGGCACGGAGTGTACAAGTTCATGACAAATTTTCACATCTGTCCTGTTTAACTCCTGGAGGACGACCTCCTTAAATGCTCTGGTCTTTAATGGGGAGTTTTGCTCAGCTCGTCTCTACAGAATCCCCCACAGCTGCTCAAGAGCATTAAGATTGAGTTAAATACATGTCCACTGAAGGATTTTCACCTTGGGAGATTTAATATCTTCATTGTCATGCTGAAAAAATGCCCATTAATGCAGGGAATGAGGGGAGGGTAGCATCTTCTGTTTCAACTTTTTGTATTCCATTACACAGTAGTGTGTGAATTCATGACAGCGTTGATAAAGCACAACTCCCTCACACCTTCAGCACTCATTCATCCCTATAGAAGAGCTTTACTACCACTGAACGTCACTGTGGGTACCAAACACTTCTCACTGTACTCCTCCTCTAGCAACAACAGAACATTTTGGATCCGAAATGATTGACTTGGTCTCTTGAGACCAGAGTATGGATTCCCAGAAGTCTCTATTTTGTAGATATGGGCCTTGGAAGAGGTTAAATTAGTTTATTGTGCTTTGGCTACATTAGGGTAATTCTAGTGGTGACAACAACCATGCATGTCACTTCTGCAGGCTGCGTCATACTCTGTGAGATAAAGTCTCACTCTTTTCATAGCTTTTGCCGGCTCTGAGACACTTGCATGTTATTTCTCCTGCTCTTTTTCTAGTAAAAATTCACTCATCATTTAAAGTGAAGACCTGATTATTTCAGGAGCCTTGTCAGGCCATTGTTTTTGAATGTCTGTGCTACTTCTGCTGTATTTTCACACTTAAAACAATAATTTGGTATTCCTCTTGTACCATTGTCCTCTTTTATGCTAAGAAATAAGTCAACTGGCAGTTCTCTCCCAACTGGTTCCACTGCTGCCAGCATTACGTCTGAGTATGATTCAGAGGGCTATGTTACACTTTTAATTGTCAGGAAATTACTTTTTTAATTTTTTTTTTATAACTTTCAGGAGGGTGTACTCATTTTTGCAACACAACATTTTATCACTTTGATAAGAAAATCTTATTTTGCTGAATAATTTTGACATTCTTCTTTGGTAATTGATCAAGCAGGTTTGTTGGAACATTAAATATCCAAAGAACCCTAACATGTCATCTAAGTAAAGTGTAGATGCTGAATTTGTTAAGATTTAGAGGGGGTGTACTCATTTATGCTGTGCACTGTATATGCAGGAGAGGTGGGATAGAGAATTGATATAGTACATACACTTAGTTTAAGTAGCATAAAAGCATTTACATGTTGCACTCTACTGAAGGTAATAATTAAAACTGACCATCCGCATCTCTTTACTGGCCACCTGATGCTATTGCACACAAAACTTAATTCAGACTAACTGACCACAACTTGCTACAGTCAAAATGACCTTGCCATTTTTTGTGTTTTACACAATGCTGAATCAGTTTTGTTTTTCTCCTGGGTCTGGACTGCATTAACAATAATCACGTTAAAACCACGTTTTCAATCTGATATCAAAGTTTGTGGCTTACCATACTTTTATATGTATGCTTTTTATGAGTGTGAATGTAGATGGATATAGTTGTATTTCTATGAGAGATACAAAATTTCGTTGTATGCTACATGCAATGATAATAAGGTATTCTATTCTTACAAAAGGTGAATATTTTGACATTGGCATTATTTTATTTTTTTATTGATTTCCTGACCTCCTTTTTTTACATTTCTTGCAGATGCAGCAGACCATGACTGCAATGATAATCAACAGAGATCCAGCAGCAGCGTTTGAATAGCTTGTCCCATGATCCTCCTCTTGATCCATACGGGTGCATTACTCTCCAAGAAGTTCTGGAGCTCAGACGCACTCGCTGAATCCATTGGTGGTCAGATTGTTCGGTCACGGCAAAAAGAGGATTCAAATGCGAGTGCAAGACAAAGCAGTTTATTGATGACTTGAAGCAAGCAAGACAAAAGGATCAGTAACAGGTGCAACTAGGGATGGCAGAAGCGAAACTAACGTTTCGACACGGTGTCGAGATCTCGAAGCGCAGATGTTTCGAAACACTGCTCCGAAGCGTGATTCGAAACACCCATGTCACGTGACTAAGATGATTCGAAGCATCGGGGCGTGTCACAAGTGTTTCGAGATGTGGCATACCTGCCGATTCTGTGTTTGATTGACAGGGTCGGAAACAAATCACACAATTAAACATCTGTCTCAACCTAACTCACACAAAGTATAAAAGTGGAGTTAATGCATCTTCACTTCGTGGGTTTTTGTGAGAGGAGAGAGATTTTGCGATATAGTGATATTTATAGTGTAATTTGGTTAATTATATCTAGGCTACATTAAAAGTTATTATTAAGATATTGATAGATAGGCTATAGACATTGACAGATAATTGTCCCTTGTGAGAAGATTTATTCAAAGGATGGAGATATACTATGTAAAAAAAAAGAAGTAGGCTATGTCCATCAACAGCAGAACAATTACATTTTTTAAATAAATCTGTAGCCTATAATGTAAAAAAAAAAAATAAGACATTGTAGCTTGATGTATTTTATTATTTATTTACCAAAATAACACTTATTTATTCACAAAGAGTTCATTCAGATGTCAGACCGATGTTTCAACATTACAAGAACAGAACAATAAAAACACACATTTTAATTGTTTATTATAATTTTGTGAAGATGACTGCTTCACCCAGGATTCAAACCCAAGGAGACAGCATTCCAGTCGAACACACTAACTACTCGCCCAAATCACTTTGTGGATCAATTAACACAACATAGGTTATAATTCGTCAATTCGCTTAACTGTTTCTTTGTCGACGCTGTTTCAGAGCAATACTTGAAAATGACTACTAGGTGTCACCGTAGAGACGGGTGTCGAAATGTTTCGAAGCCTCGACACATTTGCTTCGACTGCTTCAGTGTTTCACGAAGCCTTGCTCTGCCCACCACTAGGTGCAACCAGAGAGAATCCTGGAAACCAGGATCCAGAGTACAGACCATCCACAACAGGAATCCAGTCAGTACGACTGCAGAAGTCCAGAGCACAAACAGAAACCTGTCGACACGGGAGCTCCACCAGGACAAGACTCCACACCTCAACAACAATGAGCTGACAACATAAGGTAGGAAGCAAGGAATTAAATAGAGAAGCTGAATGAGTCACAGCTGAACCTGCTCTGATCACAAACACACAGAAACACGCACAGGCACAGGGAGAGAGAGAGAGAGAGAGAGAGAGAGAGAGAGAGAGAGAGTCAATGAACCTGCTCTGCTCATCAGCGGAAGAACACACACCCAAAGACACACGCACAGGCACAGAGAGAGAGAGTCAATGAACCTGCGAACCGTGACAATATTGTTACAAAAAATATATATATCTTTGTGAAAAAACGGCTGTTCTTTTTTAAATTTGTATTCATCAATGAATCCTGAAAAAAATATCACGTTACAAAATCAATAATGTTTTTAATATATATTAATATATGGAAATATATTTTTGGTAATCACCAGTATGCCACAAATGTTGTTGATTGAGCTGAATTTGTACTGAATACTCTTTTAATAAAACAAGAATATTTGAAGAACAGGACAAATGACGTCTCTACTCACCATAGACGGAAACACTGCATGTTTTCAATGTCAGTTTCGCTGCAATTATGTACATTTTGTGTTGAGTAGCCTAAGTGTTTAGTGTTTTAACAGTCACTGAATATGTCTGTCATCTCAAAATAGAAAATGAGTAAACATTTGACTGTGTAAATAAAAATGTGAACATTTCGACAAATTCACCAGACAGAAACACTGAATGTTTTCAATATCAGATTCGCTCCACTTATCTCAAGTTGAGAAACTCCAGCGTGTTCAGTTCTGGTGTTTGTGATCCTAGATGTTCTGTCTCTGAATCTCTCATCAGGAATGTCATGTGGAGAAGATTTTCTTCTTCTTTTAATTTTAGCTATGAGAGAGTTTTCAGCTCCATACTTCCACATAATATCGTCGCCTTCACGTATTTCAGTAGCACCAGTGTATAAAGTGACTGAATCTCCCTCCATCACTGACACTGATTCACCAAACGCACCTGATGAATGAACAGATTTTACACCGATTAAAGCTTCTGAGAGATTTCTATCCAGAGCACAGTGTATGAAGCTACTAAGAAAAATTAGTAGCTTCATATTTAACTTCTGTAAAGAATGTTACTGATATTAAAACAAAAAATATATATTTTCACTTACCAGTCAGACGCCACCAGCACAAACATAAAGCAAACACATGAAACATTTTCTGAAATGTCTGATCTAATGAAACTATCTGCTGAAAGCACTTGAGCTGGTGTGTGAATCCTCCCACGACAGAGTTTAACCCTCCTTGTGGGTGCTTTACAGGCACTTCATAGTAGAAAAAATCACTCGAGTTACAGATGCCAAAGCTTAGACTTTATTGATGGAGATAACCTTGGTCGGGGGGCCAGTTCTCAGCTGGCCAACAAATGAACACTGTATTATTTTTATTCAGCCTGCATCACAAGTCAGATTGAGATCGGTAGCATTCAGAATATTTCATCCAGTACCTTCGACTCATTCACTTTGACCTGTTTAATCTGTGGTCTGAATCAGGGGCGGACTGGGGCTAAAAAGTGGCCCTGGACTTTCTGGCACAGAGTGGCCCACCACACCCGCAACACCATAAAACCACCAGCTCATATACACAGAGCAATCATATGATTGGCTATTTCAAACATTTTGACATGTTTGAGCTGCTGCACTGAGCCATAACACGCTAAAATAATTAGAATGTTCGACTCAAGTGGGACGCGTGGGCCATTTGTATGGGCCGATGAATATAGGGTACGTTCATTTACTACTATCATTCCTTATATATACTTATGCAATGGGCCGGCCCACATTGTGCAGCGGCCCACCGGGAAAAGTCCCGGTGCTCCAGATGGCCAGTCCGCCACTGGTCTGAATGCAATTAATTTTGTCATATATACACTATATTGCCAAAAGTATTGGGTCACCCCCTTTTAACGAACAGGTTTGACTACTTTACTAATTTCCATGAGTACAAATCTTAATGTTTAAGCATATAATGATTTTCTTGGGAAGTGTGTGCTTCTAATTTTATAGCAACAGTTTGGAAAGGACCCTTTTTTATTCTAACATGTCAATGTCTCTGTGTATAAGACACGGTTCAAAAATAAATTATTGATTGAGTCAGTGTGTAAGAACTTGACTGGTCTGCAGAAAGCCAAGTCCTAATCCCAGCTGAACTCCTCTGGTGTGACTGTAAATGCAGACCTTGAGCCAAAAACTTAATTGAATGTTCAAATAGGCCTGTATATTTTGGGAAAGGGGTGAAGTTATGAATCAGGAAGTGGATTGTGTGAGTCTCTTCTGCTGTTTGTTTGCATGCTACATTATGAATCCAGACATATTTCTCTGTTTATGACCTGTAGAAAAAAAAATCACAGCACTATTGTATATTTTGCTTATGTTTCTTCTTCAGTTGCGCCTGGTTTTGGTTCAGATAAAGTATTGGTGTCAGTGAAGTCACATTCAGTCACTCTACACACTGGAGTTGAAAGAACCCAACAAGAATATATTAAATGGTATTTCAGCAGCACTCGCATCGCACAAATCAGTGGAGATATCAGTTTTTATCTGTACAGATGTTCAGTGTAAAGATGGTGATGAGAGATTCAGAGACAGACTGAAGCTGGACAATCAGACTGGATCTCTGACCATCATGAACATCACAAACATAAACTCTGGAGAATATATACTGGAAATCATAAGCAGCAAAGACAGTGAAAAGATCTTCAGTGTTTCTGTCACTGGTGAGTCATTTAATGAGTGTTTCAATGCACTTTAAAATACAAGAACCTCCAGAAGCTGTTGGTTTGTGTTTCAGATGTTCCTGCTGCTGAACAATATGAAATGAAGGAGGGAGAATCTGTCACTTTAGATTCTGGTGTAATAAAACACCCAAATGATGTAATGACATGGTATTTTAATAAGACTGAAATCGCTGGAGATCAGAGTAAGATCTGTACAGATGTTAAGTGTAAAGAGAGATTCAGAGACAGACTGAAGCTGGATCATCAGACTGGATCTCTGACCATCAGAGACACCAGAACCACAGACTCTGGAGATTATCAACTACAGATCATCATCAGCGACAGCAGCTTCAGTATCACCAGAGTGAAGAGATTCAGTGTTTCTGTCACTGGTGAGTAAATAACTTAGTCAGTCAATGCGTTTTCCTTTGATGAATTGAAGAAAAAGAAAAAAAAACTTTGCAACCCAACATTTGTTGGGGTTTGGGACTGTGGACTGTTTTGAGTCAGTAACTCTTTGATGTTATGAACATGCAGATTGAAGGATATCAGCCAGTTTCACTATGAGTCAAGCTGCTTCCTGTTGATCTGAGCGTGCTGTGATGCTGCTTTCACTGCTGTTGCTAGAAGGTGAAGATGTCACTTATCAGTTTAATCAATGTCATACATCTGATGACTGAAGTAGAAAGTGAAGTGACGTGTGGCCAAATATGGTGTTCCATACTTGGAATGTGTGCTTTGCATTTAATCCATCCAAGTGCACACACACAGTAGTGAACACACACACACACACACACACACACACACACCTAGAGCAGTAAATATCATTTGAAGATATTGCTAAATATTAGATTTATTATCATTCACTCTAGTAATAATGACTGTCTTTCTCTGTTGCAGATTCAGATGTGTCTTCAGCTGCTGTAGCAGGGATAGTTGTTGCTGTTGTTCTGCTGGTGGCTGCTGCTGTAACTGTTGGTGTGATTTACTGTCGCCGCAGGAGCCATACAGCAGTAGCCTACCACAGAATGTAAGTATTACATACAGCTGAATTAACAAAATATGAGATTTACTGTGCAAAAAAAAAAAGTTTAATTATTGTTGACTGAAACCATAACGTGCGCTGTAAATAGACATCTTGTATTTGAACAACACAGATGCAGCTATTCAAGAGTGAGGCAATGTCAAAACATTTGAAAACACAAATAACTCCCAAACAAAACTAAATAACAATTAACATAACAACACATAGTGCAACTTTTGTCACAAAGCTATTGTCTTATAAGAAAACATCAATGCATCAGTTCAAGAATTCTAGATTTGATATTGAAATGACCATTGAATTGAATGACCATTCATTGAAATTAAAGTAGATGACCATCTGATGCAGTTTAAGACATTGTGTTAAATTATTAGGGAAAGAAAACCCCTCCACAAACAACCGAGAAAAAAAAAAAAAAAAAAAAAAAAAAAACTCAATTCCAAGTCTCTAGTAAAGTCAAAAAAAGAAACCTCATTCCACTTTCAACTGCTTTTTTTTCTTGCAAATTTCTTTTTATGTGTAAATATTTGTATGAACATAAAAAGATTGAACAGCTGAGATATAAGCAGAACAAATTTCACAGACATGTGATGAACATTAATGGAAGAGGGTTGATATCGTTGGTTACGTATGTAACCGTGGTTCTATGACTGGCGGAAGACCGCCAGAGGCATAACAGAGTGGAATTCTTCCTGTCCTTCCCTTTGTCGAGAACCTAATATAAAAGCTGTCACCTCGTGACCTTAATGACGTGTCTGTCTATAAATACCTGCTTACACGTCATCACTTCCTCAAAGTCTTCTCATTGACCTGAGTGACCAGAGGCTCTGGCGGTCTTCCGCCAGTCATAGAACCACGGTTACATACGTAACCAACGTTCTATTTCCTTGGCTGCAGACCGCCAGAGGCATAACAGAGTGGAAGACAAATATAAAATCTGTCACGAGGGTCTTGTCAGCATGCATAAACATAATCCATAGTCACCAAAAATGACTCTGTGCAGAAGTGAAACCACTAATTCAAGGTTTGCAAAAGAACAACATACAAACATATGAGATGTTCAATTTCTTTTATTCCAATTCTCAATTTCAATGACATCAATTGACGTTCTTTCATATGCGCGCTCCTTCACCCAGTACTGCTGTTGAGCAGCTGTTTGGGGCGGAAACAACATTAAGTCTATAGAAACGTGAAAACGTGGAAGGTGAGTTCCAAGTTGCTGCTGCGCAAATGTCTGTGAGCTGAACTCCCCGTAAAGCCGCCCATGACGTTGCCACTGAACGCGTGGAGTGACATTTCACTGGATTGGGGAGGACTTTATGGGCAGAGGCATTAGAGCTTGTGATGACCTCGGTTATCCAATGAGCAAGTCTGCCCTTGGATACAGGAGAACCCTTATCACGATCTGAAAAACAAACAAATAACTGATCAGTAGTCCTCCAGGGAGCTGTCCTATCCACATAAACACGCAGGGATCTCACAGGACAAAGTTCATGACGCATCTGAAACGCTGGTAATATCACTGGTGCGTTAACGTAGTTACTGGACAAAACTTTTGGTAAAAAAGCAGGGTTTGGCCACAGCGTCACTTTAGAGTCTTCTGGACCCCACTGTAAACATTGCGGGGCCACAGAGAGCGCATTTAATTCACTGACGCGTTTTGCTGAAGAAACGGCCATCAAAAAAGCAGTTTTCAAAGAAAGCCATTTAATATCCGCTAATGACAGTGGTTCAAACGGATGCCCGCAAAGGCTATCAAGAACAACATTAAGATCCCATTGTGGAATCATGACTCTACAGGGAGGATTTAATCGGTTAACACCTTTTAAAAAAGCAATCACCAATTTATGCTTCCCAATAGAGCAACCATCTATGAGCCCCTTGTGCGCTGAAATCGCCGCCACATAAACTCTTATTGTAGAGTATGACCGGCCCATCGTCAGTAAACTTTGCAAAAATTCCAGAATGTCAGATATGGAACACATTTGGTGATTCAACTGATGATCGTTACACCATCGTAAAAACAGTTTCCACCTATTCTGATACAGTGCCCTAGTCGACGGAGCGCGAGCATTTAGAACAGTGTTCCGGACCCCCTGCGAACAGACCAAAAGGCTGGTGTCGCCCCCAACGGCCAGACGCACAATTTCAGAGTCTGGGGTTGATCGTGCCGTAACCTGCCGTTCAACTGTGTCAGGAGATCTGGCCTGATCGGCAACTGGGCTGGCGGACCCGTTAAAAGATGGTGAAGGAGCCGAAACCATGGTTTGTTCGGCCAGCAAGGGGCTATTAACAACAACGGCTGACTCGTTACCCGAATGCGACTGAGAACTAACCAAATCATCGGGAATGGAGGGAACGTGTATAGGAGACCACTCGGCCAACTGTGGGCCATCGCGTCCAGCCCCAGTGATCCCACTTCCTTGCTCAGCGAGAACCATCTCGGACATTGTGTTGACTGAATCCCCGCGAACAGATCCACATCTGCTGCCCCGTACGTGTTCCAGATTAATTGCACTATCTCTGGATGGAGTTGCCATTCCCCTGCCCGAGGCGCACTTCGTGACAACGCGTCTGCTAACTTGTTCATGTGTCCCGGTATGTGTGTTGCTCTCAGAGAACACAGATGGGTGTCTGCCCAAACCCAAAGTTCATGCGCAGCCTGAAGGAGTTTTAGTGACCTCGTACCACCCTGATGATTTATGTTGAATACAGTCGACACGTTGTCTGACCGTATCAGCACATGCTTGTGAATCAACTGGTTCGAGAAATGAGTTAGTGTTAGGTACACTGCTTTTAGTTCTAGGTAATTGATGTGTTGGAACCGGATTGTTTTTCCCCAAGTTCCCCTCACACCCATTTGTTGCCAGACACCTCCCCAGCCTTGCTGACTGGCATCTGTAGTAACTATTTCCCTTCTTGCAGGCGGTGGACCCAAAGCAACACCCTGCATAAGAAACTCCTTGCTGCGCCAAGGTTTCAGCGACTGCCACGCTGCGTACGTTACCTTCACTAAGGTGTACTTCTGGGTTTTGGCTGACAGATGTTTCCCAATCAGCCAGCGTTGGAAGGGTCTTAGGTTCAGCATGCCTAGTCTGACCACAGGCGTCGCCGCAGCCAGCATACCTGCAAGCCTTAACAACGTGAGGTACGTGACCGATCTGCCTGTTTTTATTTTGGTTAACATGGTCAAAATCTTTTGGGCCCTGATTTTTGTGAGAGAAGCGGTCATATTCCGGGAATTTAGTTGAACTCCGAGAAACTGAATGCACTGCCCTGGAATAAGCTGACATTTGGTCTGATTGATTGAAAACCCCAGTTTTGCAATATGGGTCAAAAGATGTCGCAAATTGTCTGCTACTTTTGTCGGGTTCTCCGCGCACAACAGCCAATCGTCTAGGTATGGTAGCACACATATGCCCTTTTGTTGTAAGGGAGCAAGAGCTGCCTGAACAACCTTCGAAAAAACCCTTGGAGCTAAAGACAGACCAAACGGCAGGACATTGAATTGAAATGTTTTCCCTTCGAAATGGAAACGTAGGAAGTGGCGATGACGAGGCGCAATTGGAACATGGAAATATGCGTCCTTTAAATCCACTTTTACCATCCAATCTTGAGGTTCGATTGCTCGTAGGACATCTGACGTTCGAAGCATACGAAAAGGTAGGTATTTTAGGGTTTTGTTTAGATCTCTCAAATCCAATATAGGACGGAACCCCCCGTCTTTTTTCGGGATAATGAAGTAAACGGAAAAAAAACCCTGCGTTGCAGCAGGTGGTTCTATTTCCTCTATAGCGTGCTTTCCCAGTAATGTCTGAATTTCCATGGAAAGAATTCTGTGTTTCTCTGGGTTCGTCGTGATGGAAGGACGAATCCCAGTGTTTACCGGGGGCCGGCGACGAAATTGTAGGCTGTAACCTTGCAAAATTGTTTTTAAAATCCATTGATTTGTCGTTACTGAACGCCAATAATGAATTTGTGATGCTGAAAACCTGTTCGTCGCCGACCTTAGCGAGTCACCGCTGTCTGCGAGCGGATTTGTTGTCTTTGGGGGGACGATTATCAGAGGCGGCCGTCGCGTACCCCGAACGATGATATGTTCTCAGTGGAGGCCCATATGGCCGGGATTGCTGAACCCTATATGATCTATTTGGCGGCAGGCCTCGCCCTGAAATTTGGCGGCGCGAGGAAAAAGTAGTCCTGCGGAACGAATAGGGTGAATAACCAGGCACTTTAAATGAAGCACGCTGCCCCTGTAACTGACACCGTGCTTCTGAAGCCACAAGCCTTCGGTCTAACGCCTCCTGAGCTGCTGGACCAAATATCTGACCAGGAACCAGAGGAAGCTGACGCAGCGCGGCTCTGCAGGATTCAGATAGAGGCGACTGCGCTATCCAAACTTGACGGCGCGCCTGGACCAACGACCCCATAACCTTACCACAGTGACCTGCTATCGAACCCACTGACCGCAGAGCCACATTAACCAATTCGGTGGCTGCAGCGTCTGGTAAGCTGAGTGAGGCATTGATCGCCAGTAACAAATGGGCAAGCGTATTAACCTTTCTACCTAAACAGGCTGTTGAATTGTATATCTTGCCAATTAAGTTGTCCGTCCGTCTACATTCCATATTTGGACACCTTGGATCCTGTCTCAATGCTTCATCAGGCGGCACGATTAAAGAAGCCACAGCAGGTTCTATTGGAGGCATCGGACCCAAACCTATTGTCCCCGGATCCTCCATTGCTGCTAATAGACGCGACGCCCGATCCAGTCTGGTTGAATGGGCGGATTTAAATGCTTGCGAGAATACCTCCGTAAAATCTGGAGATTGTGGAATAGTAAATACATTAGTGCGTGGCCCGGAATGGCAAAGGCGATTTGTATGCACAATTCCCGTTGCTGACTTGGGATCGATTCCTAATTTTGTCAACGCGCTTTTTATTGTGTTTACCAGATCGTCAGACACAAGCGATCCTTCACTCTGACCATCCGTCATATCATCACTGTCAATCACGCATGGTTCCTTATCTGAAACGGATTGCTCTTCAGAGAACAGTGAGTCTGTGGCTGCCACGGAAACACAATCCATGTCGTCTGGAAAAAATGCATGATCAGACTGCGAGAAGGCTGGAATGCCTGTTTCCTCGCTGCCTGATTCCAAACCTTCAGGAATTGGCTGGGGTTGCAGTTTGGATAGAAACTCCTGAATCTTTCTTATTCCATCAGCCAATTCGTCAACTCTACGAGTAAGTTCTTTTTTACCTTTCTTTTGTTTCGGGAGAGGAGCAGAGGCTGAAGCCGAAGCCTTTCTTTTCATACCTTCAGTATTACTGCTTGACCCCGCGAGGCGAGCACGTCGCACTGCTAGGGGTATCATGTTGCAATGGATGCATGGATCTTCCAGAGCTTCCCTAAGATGCTCGACACCTAGGCAGCTCGGACACTGGTCATGCCCATCATCAAGTCCCATCTGCTTCTGGCATGACGAACACTGTGCGGACATTTTTAGACTACAGAATCAAGAAGGTAAATGGAAACACCAGTACCCTCACAATGTATTCTTTTTTCTTATTTAAATTTTTTTACAAATACTTCACATTCCCCCGGGCGGTTCGGAAATACCACGCTCACCCGGTAAACAATGTGTCTTACTAGGTATTGCAGGGATACAGCTGTCGGAACTTGGTCCTAATTAGCTGCACTTCACCACTGCAGGTTCTCCGACGAGAAGACGAAAGAGGAAGTGATGACGTGTAAGCAGGTATTTATAGACAGACACGTCATTAAGGTCACGAGGTGACAGCTTTTATATTAGGTTCTCGACAAAGGGAAGGACAGGAAGAATTCCACTCTGTTATGCCTCTGGCGGTCTGCAGCCAAGGAAATAGAACAAAAGTTTATTGCGTGTCGAACAGCTGCTTTTTTAGAAATAAAAAATTCTCTTTAGTGCCCTAAGTTATTGAAACTGACATTAATTGCCTACCACCTGTAAACTGTTAGTGTCAAGTCAAGTCACCTTTATTTATATGGCGCTTTTAACAATACAAATTGTGACAAAGCAACTGCACAATATCAAAATGGGAAAATAGTGTCAATAATGTAAAATGACAAGATTAAACACTCAATTTTCAGTTAAAGGCATTTCATTATTGAATTCAGTGATGGCATCGTCCAGCTCAGTTCAGTTCAAAAAGTTTCTGTTCAATCAAGTCGACGATATTGCTGGAAATGAAGTGTCCCCAACTAAGCAAGCCAGAGGCGACAGCGGCAAGGAACCAAAACTCCATCGGTGACAGAACGGAGAAAAAAACCTTGAGAGAAACCATGCAGGCTCAGTCGGGGGCCATTTCTCCTCTGACCAGACGACACAGCAGTTCAATTCCAAGTGTCTTAGTGTCTTAAGAACTGTCTCACAAATGCATGCAAAAATGATTTGTTCATCGAAGAAGCATGAAAAACATTGATTAAACTCTTTGCAATGAAGATCTGTTAAGCTTGTTTGTATTATCTTTAAAATACATTGTACTAAAAAAGTACATTTTTTTGTTGTTTTTATTTATTTATTTATTTTTGTGTGTGTAACTTAAACATCAGACCTCCTCATTAATTTGACCTTTTTTGAATGTGTTTTATTACAGGTGGATGATGATAACTCGCCGTCTGATCCAAAATAAATTAATTTGAGATAGATTATGGGATGTTCTTAAACTCTGTTCACTCACAACGTGATCCCAAGATTTCAGTAGCCAGTACCAATACCAGTACAAGTGTCACACCTATTATATAGCAAACCGATTTAAATCAAAAACTGTTTTTTACATTTTTTAAATGAATTAAAATTTGACCTTTAGCCTTGAGCAGTATAGGAAAGGAAGGAAAGGAAAGGATGTGACTCGGAATTTGTGCTCTGCAGTTAACCCATCCAAGTGCACACACACAGCAGTGAGTAGTAAACACACACACACACCCAGAGCAGTGAGCAGCCATTTTTATGCTGCAGAGCCAGGGGAGCAGTTGGGGGTTCGGTGCCATGTTTCTTGTCTTTTGCACTAAAAGTATTAATGCACTGATCTGGTTTGATATTTCAGTCATTATGTCTAGCCTCTTTAAATCCACTATGATAGAACTGCGTTTCCACAAATACTGCACCAAGGTGGACATTACACTGTGGGGAACAATATTTTTTGTTTTGTTTCCCATTATATCCAGATGCATTAATGTAAGAAGAAGAAAAAAAAAAGAAAACAACTTCATCAGCTGAGAGTTAGTGTCACGGTGCACACAAGAGGAGGAAACAGGAACGCGCTGACGAGGACTTAAACTCAAATAATAGTCGCAAGGCAAGGCAAGGCTGACACAGACAGGAACACCAGGGAGTAACGAGTACACCAGACCACACAAAACAGAACAGGCAGGAACTTAAATACACTGGTTAATGAGACAAACACAGCTGGACATACTTAACTAATAATCACATGAAACAAGGACAGGAAACAAACCAAATAAGGAAACATGAGGCGGGAACACATGACACACACGACAGAACCCTGCCAGTTAGATGATGCATGCTTGATTAATGTGACCTGACAGAGCTAACACTATGCTTGATTATGTTGCTAATGTTTATTATTTAACCACTTAATTAGCATTAACCCTTAGTCATCCACCTTCAACAGAAAACACTGGTTGACTAACTTTGAATAGCATAGCTCAGGCATCCTCAAATCTGGTCCACTCCTGCAGAGTTTAGCTCTAACCCTAATCAAACACACCTGAGCATGCTAATCAGAGTCTTCAAGATCATTAGAAAATCACAGGTAGGTGAGTTTGATCAGGGTTGGAGCTAAACTCTGCTGCAGATAGGCCCTCCAGGGAAAGATTTGAGGAACCCTGGCATAGCTCTTTATATACCTGCTACACCAAAACTAAAACCAGCTTAAACCCTTGTGCATCAGTTTAAATTATAGCTGCAAGCAGAAATTATAGGGGTTCCAGCGCTTTAAGGCCTTTAAAGCAATGCCTAAAGAAGTACAGTATTCTGTTTTCTTTAGCAACCATGTAAACACACCATAGAGAGAAAAGGTGATTTACCGCCAACTCAAGCAATTTACAGGTTGAGCCAATAATCTAGGACTAGTTCACGAAAATTTGCTTTTGAAATAATGTTGTGCACCATGTTGTGAAAAGTAATAAAAAAATCAATTTTGAAGCCCTGCCAAAAGAAAGAAAAGGTATTAACAAAGACTGCATCATTTTATAATTAAATGGTGCTGGGGTTAAAAAATGCAGTTTTAATGGGATAATCTTTGCTCGTAGTGTAACTAACTTGTGTACCTAGTGTACAATGATGTATTTAAGGAAATTCAGGTGAAATAGTAAAATTTATGCAGTTAACAGTCAGAACGGTAAAAAAAAAAAACACCAGATGACCTTAAGGATGCACAAAGGTATAAGCTTGGACTGGGTTTTTTTTTTTTTTGCTGAGTGTCTTTATGCCTGTAAATGGATGCATATGATACAAGCTACGTTAGATACTCTGGCATTAAACCTTGCAAAAATACTAATGTGTTGTTTGTCTGGAGGTATGTTACAACACAATTTATGTGTTAATATAATAGCTATAAGAATGGAATGATTTATGTCTTCATACATTTGGTAGATATTTCTTTATATTCATCAAACAAAACATCTGTGATATTTATGAGGTGCTGATTAGTATTTTATTTGTTTGTATGCTTGTTTTTTGTGCATGTGTTAATGTTTTACTGATGTCCATCTTCTGAGTCATTTTTCTTTAGAGATGTGGTTTGATTTGTTGGGTGGTTATTCAAGGCACAGGTGTTTAGTGAGTAGACTTTTTTTCTGTTTAAGTTCTGTTTGCTTAATTCATGTATTACCTTAATAAATATCTACTTTTGGGTTGATTAAATTAGCATGTGGCCTTCCCGTTTATGTGACTCTAAACCATGGGATTTGTAACTGTACTCAGCCTAACTTTACTCCTCTCCAACTGAAGATAGAAACAAGTTCAAGGGGTAAAGTAGTTGTAATGCTTTTCGTCGGAACCCTCTTGTGGGTGAAAAGGCTTGTTCTTGTTGTTGTTGCTTTTTATCTTTGGGCAACAGGACTAACTAAAACCATAGCATATAATATATATATATATATATATATATATATATATATATATATATATATATATATATATATATATATCATAATAATTTTATTATTTGTGTTTTTTTAATACATTTTTAACCCTTTTTTACATTTAAAGCAACACTGCTCGGTGTACATATGGGAACCAGTTCAACATCAGGAAATTTACATGTGTATAGCCATGAAATTAATAAAGATTGATGCTTCTTGCAGTCATAGTGCTGCAGAGACAGGATGCTCTTGTTTTATTTTTTTTCTTGTTTTTTCCCCTGCTCAAAAAGCTCTCCCTTTCTGAACAACTCGGTTAAAAGTCATTTGGTCAGAGTAGGGATCACGTGACCCCTCGACGGCGATGCAGGCTTAGTCTTTTGCTCCGCTCACTTTGCCACATATTTTACGATCCTGTCAGTAAAATTTGAACCACTCTGCATTGGACCCATCATGAGTGCTAAGGCAGACAAAGGGGATCGGAAAAGAGAGATTGTGCAATCGCCAATGAAGAAAAAATTCAGAGATTCAGCCATCTCCAGTGAAGACCTCGACAAGGCTATTGCTAACCGCATTGAACTAGCATTTAAAGAGCAGCAAAGCACTTTGAATTCGGTTGTGAATTAGGCAGTGAGAGATGCTATGGACTCGGTGCTGATTCCCGCATTGCGCGGACTGCGTGAGGACATACAAGCGACCAACAAGTCTGTTAAAGAGCTAAGAGAGGAATTTGAGGCCATAGTTACCACGGCGAAGCAGACACGTGACCGCGTTGATTCTGTTCAGGCAGCGGCGCGCGAAGATAAGAGAACAGTCACGAACTTAAAGGATCAGCTGGAGCAACTCACCGAGAAGATGACAGATATGGAGGACAGGTGTAGGAGGAACAATGTAAGACTGGTGGGGCTCCCAGAAGGGATGGAGGGTAAAGACGCGGCTGCTTTCCTCAGAGCTAATCTTTCCAAGTGGATTCCTTCCTTGAGGGGCCGTGACATTGAGATTGATCGGGCGCATCGCGTGTATGACGGAGGGAGGGGCTCCGATCGGCCGCGCACTCTCATCTTCCGTGTACTGAGATGGCATGACAGATCAGATATCCTAAAAGGTGCTCGGCAGGCTTATCCCGTGAAATGTTCACAGAGCAATGTCACACTGCTATTTTTTCCTGACTTTAGTCCGGCTACAGCGATCAGGAGAAAGGCATTTAGTCCGGTTTTGAAGAAGATGACAGCGCTTGGTCTCCAGCCCTTCCTCATCTATCCGGCGGTAATTAAGCTACGGCACAAAGGGGAACAGGGAAGCTACGATTCCCCTCAGAAAGCGGAGGATTTTATCAGCTCCATGTCTCAGCAGAAGACGTATGCCGCGGCTCTGCGGGGGGGGCGACGGGGGAGCAGCAGCCGCTGTTTCTCCAGCTCGACGGGAGGGGCGTGATGGGCGGGATGGTCTTGGTCCTAGCTGCCCAGGAGGGGATGATGGCAGGATGAACATGGACGCTTGCTAAACCTATTGTTTGCATTTTCTTCTCTCCTACTGGGATATTGTCCTTATTTATCCGGTACAACGATCTCTTTGCTGGTAAGACTGACACTCCCCTTGTTTCTTTTTTGGAGGGGACTAATGGAGAGTAGGTTTAATTAATAAAAAAATATTTTTTTTGGCTGCGTGAGCCTTTCGGGGGACATGTCTTGCGTTGGAGTGGATCGGTCACGAATTATCACTGTTTTTTGTTGCTCAGTCAGACCTATGTTCTCGGTAATGTGCGGTCTGAGTTGTTCTTTGTTTATGGTTGTGGGTTGTTCATATTTTTATGTTGTTGTTGTTTTTTTTTTTTACAGCAGACATTTATACTTTTATGTATTTTACCTTATTTCTAAAGGGATTTTTCATCTAGGAGGTTTGGTATCTAAAATGCACGTCAGCGTTTACGTGTTATTTATAGAATGGAAGTGCTTCTGTTTTTTTTCATTTATTGAGTACAATCTTGGGATTATGAATATTCAATGCATACTCTAAATATTTTATCACTGAATGTGAATGGTTTAAATTCTGCTGTTAAACGAACCCGTGTGTTAGAATATTTACACCGTAAATTTATTTCCTGTGCCTTAATACAAGAGACACATTTAAAACAATCTGACGTGGCACGTTTCCAGAATAAGTATTATAAATTAGCAGCTTTTTCTAGCGCTCAAAATAAAACTAAGGGGGTGCTTATCCTTGTTAACAGGAAGTTAAATTTAACGATTGAACACCTTGGTAGTGATGAGAAGGGTAGATTTGTTTTTATCCGATGCAAAATATATAATAATAGGTTAGCATTGGTCTCTATTTATGGTCCGAATGAGACAGACAGTGCATTCCTTACACAGATTTCCAAAACTTTACTTGAGGAGATCGATTGCCCTCTAGTGGTGGGTGGTGATTTTAATGCTGTCATAAATCCTGCTTTAGATAAATCTCAGTCTGATACAACAGCCAATCCGTCCTCTAATTTATTGAATAAATTTATCACTGAGCTCAACTTAATCGATCTATGGAGAATTCAGAATACTAAAGCTAAGGACTTCACTTTTTTTTCTAATAGACACAAGACTTTCTCTAGGATAGACTAACGATTAGACTAATAGACTAATTGACTAAATAGAGGATAGACTAATTCCTCCATCTCTATATTACCAATTTTATTATCTGATCATTCTGCTATGTTGTGCAGTGTTCCTCTTTCCGATGTTAAAGCCAAGTCCCCTAGATGGCGCTTTAACATATCATTATTAAGTAATCAGACTTTCATTACTTCTCTAAAAGAATATATTAAGGAATTTCTTGAAATTAATATGCCCTCTGATGTGGATCCTCAAATACTGTGGGAAACGACTAAGTGTGCTATACGAGGTTTCTGTATATTGTAGGACCTGTGTGGAGGAAAGAACACACACACACACACACACACTAAGTGCAACCACAAAATTCCTCAGGCTTAAAGAAACGTTCGTCTCTATCTGCAAGTCATAAAATTGACAGAGGAAGAGCACCTCACCCAACTGGCTGGCCAATTTCCTGCCATGCCTTTCGGGTTATCATCGTAAAGAAACCTCTCAAAATAGGAGAGCTTTGAGGTAAACATCTGGCAATGGTCAAAACGACAAACTTTATGGATCCTCTGATCATTAACGCATAATTCAATGATTTTTATCAACAAGAAAAGACATTTACGACAGACGTTCAAGCTAAGGAAGACCAGATCCCCACAAACGTGACATTCTCATGACCCGGACAGTGACTTTCCTGACCTCCCGTCCTCCCAGGACATGGCAAGGATATGTGCCTTTCATTTCTTTAACCGAACAAAGACTCAAACTTTTATAAAGTGTTCCAAAAGACAATTAATACCTGTTGCTGTTATCAAAAGCAATATATACAATATATTTTACAAAATATATCAATGTGCATTTTATGTCATTTATAAGCTGACTGTGTCATTGTAATCCATGGTATGTTTTTATAATCTTTGGAGGTATAATTTTCTCCTGTAGCAAGAACTACTAGACCTGCTAGTAGTATATGCATGATGTGTTATTTCTAATCTTTAAATAGAACCCTTTTTGAGTTAGTTTTAGCATGAAAGCTGTTAATGTATGTCAAATACCTTATATTTGGTTTCATATTAACGGTCAGGACAAATGCAAGAATTTGGTGTGCCTGGGAAGTTAATATTGAGTATAATAATGTGTGATTAGAACGTGTTAAAAGATATTTTCTTCATGTGACAAAATAACTAAGCAGATAAATTTACTGCATGGAAATTGAGCCGTGTAGGTGGACCTCCGTCTAAAAGGACAACCTGGTTGGTGGAAGCCTCTGGGGGTTGAACGGAAGTCCTCTGGTTAATACCCTCTGACACAGACTGCTCTCTCTCTCTCTCTGCTCTGCTCAAAAAATCGCGCGCTTCTTTGAAACTTGGAGCTACTCCAAAAGAACTCGCAGCCTTCAACATCTAGGCCGAGTCTCGAACACTGAGTCAACACTCAGTCAAATCTCTGAAGAAACCATAGAAAGTCTGAAGCTACACGAAAGCAACTTCAAGCCATCAAACAACACCGAGCAGTCAAACCAACAGAAGGGCATCCCCAGAGTGACGTCACGCGACGACAACAGGCGGAATTCCATCGAGCCGAGAAACTCAACGGCAGATCAGCGACCATTCCAACTTAAAAGCAAGTAATCAAACAAAACCTCTATTCTGCTGAACTGGTCGTATCTATCTCTAAAGTAAAATTAAGAGAGTTCTCCATTTGATGATCGACACGAGTAAAATCGTGTAAAACAGTGCTATATTTTAATCATTCTCAATTGCAACAAATCATTGCCTGTGTGTATGTATTTTGTGTTTGTGTTATTTAGCTTAGTTCATGTATGTTAGTAAGATAGTAAATAAACTCTTGTTTGATTCATAGAGAAGTGTTCTGTGTTTTGGTGTGTAATTTTCAAATCAAGCTTTGCCTAAAGATAACGTTACCTATGCTCATAACTGTCATAAAGGTACTTAAATAATTCTGTATTATTATAGCGTGGCCACGAAAATAATACAGAATTTCTCAGAATATACTGAAACTTAACGACTCGCTGGACAAGTGTTAAACAAGGTATAAATTGGACGTTTTGATTAATATCAATTGATCATACTAATCTAGAATGTTAAGATTCCCTAAAGCTGAAATTCAAAATAAAGCTTAAAACAAAAGAGCTAAAATTAAATCAATGTAAAAGATTAAATTCTTTACAATATCTTTCTCTTCTACTCTCGCCAAAGTGAAAACACCAGTTTACACAATTAGAAAATAAAATCCAATCATTACAAAACCTACAAAAACAACATTTTACTGAGCAACAGGCTACACAGCTGTCCTCTTTAAAAGAAGAATATGATTTACTTTCACACTCAAAGGCGGAATTTATTTTACATAGGACTAGACAAAAATATTATTTTGAATCAGAGAGACCTAGTCATTTATTGGCCCTTAGGTTGAAAGAATGCGAATCTAAGGCATATATTAGCGCAATAAAATCATCGGATGATCAGGTCACCACGAACCCTGTGGCAATTAATGACATATTTAAAGGTTTTTACACAAATCTGTATAAAGCCAAAACAGATTTTGATGAACCAATTTGTAAGCAGTATCTAGATAAATTGGAACTGCCTCGGATCTCACAGATGGATAAAGAATCTTTGGAGGCCCCATTAAGTTTGGAGGAACTCCACGTTTCTTTAAAAAGCCTTCAAAAGGGCAAATCGCCGGGTCTAGATGGTCTCCCCCCTGAATTATATTTAGAAATTTGGGATTTGGTAGGGATACTTACGCTTAACTCATTTAATTTTGCAATTGAACATGGGGTATTTCATAGAGATCAAGAAACATCACTGATTTCATTACTTCTTAAAAAAGGGAAAGATCCATTAGATTGTTCCAGCTACAGACCGATTTCGCTTATCCCATGTGATCTAAAAATCTATGCTAAAGTTTTGCTTCTCGTATGGAGAAGGTAATTCACAGTCTGATCAAGGAGGACCAAACTGGTTTCATCAAGGGGCGCAATGCGTCTGACAATATGCGTCGACTCCTTCATATTCTTGACTTTGCGGACTCCCACCCAACACCTTGTGCGGTCTTTTCACTTGATGCAGAAAAAGCCTTTGACAGGCTAGAGTGGAATTATATGTGGTCAGTTCTGCAATGTTTCGGCTTCGGTGAACACTTCGTTTCTATGATTAAGACATTATACCACTCACCTGCAGCATCAAGTCAAGTCAAGTCAAGTCACCTTTATTTATATAGCGCTTTTAACAATACAGATTGTGTCAAAGCACTTAACAGTATCAAGTTGGAGGATAGAGTGTCAGTAATGTATAATAATAAGATTAAACACTCAATTTTCAGTTAAGGGCATTTCATTATTGAATTCGGAGATGTCATTGTATAGCTAAGTTTAGGTTAAATAGTATATGTGAAATAAAATTTACGATAATCGCTAGAAATTAAGTGTCCCCAACTGAGCAAGCCAGAGGCGACAGTCATAACTGGTAATATTATTTCCCCCTCATTCCCTTTACAGCGGGGAACGAGGCAGGGGTGTCCGCTTTCCCCCTTATTGTTTTGTCTATCTCTTGAACCCTTAGCGCAAGCCATCAGGAAATCTGAAGTATCGATTAAGATTCATGATCATAATCATAGTATTTCATTATACGCTGATGATATTATTCTATATTTAGACCACTTTGATGTTTCAGTCTCTAGTATAATTAAGGAATTTGATAATTTTAGTAGCCTATCAGGATATAAAATAAATTGGAGCAAATCTGCTTTAATGCCAATTAACAATGTTAAAGTTAATTTTTCTATTCCATCATTTATCCCTATTAAGGAATATTTCATCTATTTGGGCATTACCATATATAAAAACGTTCATAAGATTGCCAGAGACAATTTTAATAACATTTTAGTTAAGGTCAAAAATGACATTCAAAGATGGAAGAATCTTAAAGTCTCTCTCCAAGGAAGAATCTCCACTGTTAAGATGAATTTGTTGCCTCGATTTAATTTTTTTTTCTCTATGCTACCACTTTCTCCCCCTCCAGGTTACTTTAAGGAGATCAACTCCATAATTTCTAAGTTTATCTGGAATGATAAATGTCCCAGAATTAAACTTACCACATTACAACATCCTAATAGCGCAGGAGGACTGGCTGTACCAAATTTTTTATTATATTATTGGTCGTTCCAGCTTAAAGCTCTTCATAATTGGGTTGATCCTCAATCTACAGTTTCATGGAGAGTGATTGAAGCTGACAAGGTTAAACCAAATAGACTTCAAGATATTCTATTTACTGGCACAGGAAAAAAAGGGGATAATTATAAATTTGGTCCGGTTGTGGCCAACTCTATTAAAATCTGGAAAACGGTTGAACGTCGGATAGGAGGACCCTTCAAATTTTGTAACAGTACACCTTTATGGCACAATTTTAATTTTGTATGCGGAAATCGTCCATTTGTCCAACCCTCTTGGTCTTCTTTAGGTGTAAACACGTGCGGTGATATATATGATGACCAGGGCCTCTGTTCATTTCAGACATTGAGGGCCAAATTTTGTCTACCAGCTTCTGCATATTTTGTCTTTCTTCAGTTGCGTTCTGCTCTCAAAGCGTATGGCGTTCCTTGGTCTTCTTCCATTTCCTCTCATCCTATGTGGGACTGGATTGCACCATCTGCTTGTCGGCCATCTGTTTCCTTAATATATACTAAAATTATTGATTGCATTACAAAACCTCTTTCTATTAAAACTATTTGGAATAGGGAATTATCTGACCTTAATTTATCTGTCGACTGGGAGAGTGTGGTCTAATCTCAGCTTAACATCTAAAAATCTGGCTCATCGTCTTATTCACTTCAAAGTCATTCATAGAGCATACATAACTCCTTACAAAAGATTTAAAATGAAACTGCAGTCAAATTTGAACTGCCATATATGTAACACTACATCATTGGGCACTTTTCTGCATATGTTTTGGGAATGTCCTGTCGTCATCAGTCTATGGACACATGTAAACCTGGTTTTGTCATCATTACTGCGAATTGATTGGTCTGTTAACCCAAGTTTGTGTCTTCTTAATGATGATTCTGGTCTCTGTATTAGTTCAGTGCAAAAGAGAATGTTGTTTGCTGGTTTTACAGCTGTGAAGAAGACAATAATACAGAACTGGTTTACACCACACATGTGTAGAAAAACATATTGATCCGTAGCCTCCTGCAAATAGTGTCATGTGAATGTACAACGGCGCGAGTTGGTGGGGCCAGGCCTTCGACCATTGATGCTTGGCAGTGTTTTTTGTTGAATATACGTGATTATATAAAGGAGTAACTTTTGTGTTTTTGTTGTCCTTCCCTCTCCCCCTCCCTTTTGATTGGACCTTGAGATGTTGAGTATGTGTCTGTTGTTTTGTTTTGTTGTATTTTGGATATTATGTTGTGTTGTGTGTGAAAAAATAAAATAAAAAATTGTTAACAAAACGAAAAAAAAAGATTTGCAAAGGTTTCGAAGCCTCATGAAGACGCCACCATATACACAAGTGTAATCTTGGGTACATACTCCAGACAGTGCACTTGACAAGTATATTCTCTTACAGGACAATGCTCCACATAACATTCCTTTGAGGGAAATGGAGCGCTCTTAAATCAGACTCAGCTCTGGGCTGCCCATAAAACAATGTAATATAGGATTTTTCAGAAATAACTAAGGTAATATTGAATATTTGAGTTACAAATGGTTCCAACACTGATGCACTAGTTTCCCTAGTGTCATTATGGTTGTTATGTACTCTGACTTATTGTTTTGTGATAATTGTTTGACAGCTGTGTTTTTTTTTTATGTCTGTTCTATCTTCCTTTCTGTTATTCTGTTTTTCTCTGTGCTGCTGCTCTGACTGGTATTGATTGTATAAACCCGCAGGCCAATGTTATTAACTAGCACTCATTCCATTTGCTCCTGCAGGTAGAAAGCCGGCAATAAAAACAGTGAAAGAAGTACAACAAGCAGATACCTGGAGATTTTTCCTTAACATGTGAGCTTATTCTCCATGTTCCAGACAATTTGGCTGCCATTGCTTTTTGCCCTTTGATGTTTATCGGTTGATCTTAAATGTTTTTTGAGCTGAAGGTATAGGGGTGTTTCTGCCCAAGATAATTGTTTTGGTTTTCCATTTGCTGAAGGTTCAGTTTGTTGCATTTTTTTTCAATTATATCAATTGTAGGAAGCCTGTTATTCTGGGTGAGTCAGGGATGTATTGCTGTTGTTCTTTTAATATTTTGGTTCAAGTGTGTATAATGCTGAAACTCTATTGTTATAGCCAGCATTATCTAGAAGTTAATGGGGGAAAGAAAACCAGTCATAGAGACTTTAAACTTTGAGGGAAGGTACTACAACATCACCAAGGCTCGCCCCAGTCGGCATGACGGTGGCACTATACAGCGATCAAAAGTATGAAATTGCCAATAGCTCCTAAACCATTAGTCACATTTTCACTTAAGTGTCTTATATCATTGGAATCCTTGGGTCAAGACAAACAAAACGTATGTCTCAGATTTGATAGCTTGCGATTGATTGCCTCCGATATTTTGGATTTTTTGAAAACAAAAACATATTTTTGCGAACTAGTCCTATAGGTATTTTGTCCAGTTGCAACAAAACCAGTGCAGATGTATTCTGGATTCTGTAAATAATTATTGAAAGAGAATTTAAATTTTGATTTGTGTCTGTGATGGGACACCAAAATGTTTTGAGTGGGTGGAGCCACTTTTACTATAACATCTCTTACTCTTGATCAAAATTAGATAATTTCACCAAATCCGCATGGTCTGGTCTCTGGTTGCGTGAAAAAAGATGCAGTGACTGGACAATTGGTTGCACTATAAAATGGAAAAAAAAAAAGAAACAAAACCCCCCGAAAACTGCTTTAGCAATGCAAAACTAGCATGCAGTGTCTTTGTCCAAGGTGCTGTGATTGTCTTTGAGGACATTTGCAATGAAGGCCAGGTTAATGGAAGCCCATCACAACAGAAATTACTGGGTCTGTTTGACTCCTGGCCCTAGAGGCCAACAAGAAATTAGAAAGAAATCAGCCTCTGGGGGTGCCAGTGTGTTTCTCAGGTGCATAATTGTATGTTATGTGATTTTTTACACATGCACAGGATATTCATAACATAATATCCTCATTATGAAAACAACTTTGCTTCTAAAACCACTGCTGTCAGTCATATAACCTCAATAAAACCATTGCAGTAAAATTCTCTGGACTCGCTAGGTCAATAATTATACACACTGCCCTCCAAAAGTTTGGAAACACCCCTGGCAAAGTGTGGTTTTGGATGATATCACACTTCTAAGCACACTTCCAAGCTTGACCCCAAGCACACTTCCAAGCTGTGCAAATCCTATTTGTAGAGGAAACAGTCAGCTGGCATCATGTCTGTCATGGAATGGCCTCCCCAATCACCCAACCTCAACCCAATTGAGCTACTAGGAACTGGACCGTGATGTCCGTAAGAAGTGTCCAACCAGTGTGAATCAACTTCGGGCAATCCTTCAGGAGGCTTGGAGTAATATATCAAGTCAATGTTTGAATAAACTGACAGTTTGGATGCCCAGATTATGCAGAGCTGTAATAGCTGCTAATGGTGGATATTTTGATGAATCGAAAATTTTAGTTTTTTCTATGTATAAACTGTTTATGTAAAAAAATATGTTTTCGTAGTTTGTGTTGTCCCTTATCAGTGCAAAATTATCACAAATTAAAAATAATTCATGCCAATATTGTCCAAAACCCCACTTTTCTAGGGCGTTTCCAAACTTTTGGAGGGCAGTGTATATATATATATATATATATATAAGTTGAAGTTTATCCTATAGTTATAACAGGGTTATAGAAAATGGGTGCGGCCTAGTGCACACAATAGCCTGCCATTCCTAAATGAAAACTGAGAACTTTGCAACTCTAGGTGACTACATGCTACATCTGATTCTAAAGAAGTATGCAAACGTTTACAGAGATCGGACCACAGGGGGGTAACTATTATAAAATTGAAAATGCTATATTGTAAAACTACATTTGATTGCTGAATTTGTGTGTGTGTGTGTGTGTGTGTGTGTGTGTGTGTGTGTGTGTGTGTGTGTGAAATTTGGTGAGCACATACAACATTATACTATAAAGCTTGCAAACTTTTATGGAGATTGGAACATAGGTGTCGCTATAACTTAAAAAAACCTTTAAAACAATTGTTGTTCTTTTTTTTTTTACTTTATTTCTTCTCTCATACAAGTTGAGTTGTAGAGCTCACAGAGCTGATGCTGTTTCAATACTGTTCTTCAAAAACACAACAGATGGCGCCATTTATCAGTTCAATCAATATCATACAACTGATCAATGTAGAAAGGTGTAAATATCAAAGGATTCAAATGATCAGTTTCAAGGTAGCAATCTAACTATGTTAGTACTGTTTGCATGTACTATATATAACAGGTCGTGAATAGAGGGTGGTATTATTTGTACACACTTTTTAACCTTACTGAGAGTTGAGTAAAACACACTGATATGTATAAAGTCACCTTAACAATTACATTTGCAACAATTCTGTAATTACAATTTTAGAAAGCACATAACTGCTCAAATAATCAAAGCAAAATAATAAGCCTAATTAGGATAGGAAAAATCCATTTCCAAAAACGCAAATATAAAATAAAGCTTGGTATGACCAACAAATAGGGTATATATATACAACCTCCTCTTGCCCCTGATGTTTTCAAATCATAAAACAAAAACCTGCACCCAGAGCTCCCTATTAGTGTTTCACATGTGAAGTCTTATTTTGAACACTAGATGGAGCTCTATACTCCAGTTATACACACTTTCTATTAAATTAACACCTGCTGTTAGATTTAACAACTATGTGGGTGAAATGCCTACATTTATTACAATTAATTTATTATTATAGCAGATGTTTCACCAGTGACAGATTTATTATTATTATTATTATTCAAATTACATTATTTATTTATTTATTTTGCCACTTTTAATATGGAGTTTTAATATAGAGTGATCAGTTATGTGATATTTACGGCTCAGGATTTATGCTACACACTAACGAAGACAAAACATTTTAAGACTTTAAGGTCCAGCTATAATATTTATTGCTAGATATATACCAATAAATATTTCAAGCTCATGCACTCCAGGTAAATTTAGTTTGCAGTAAAGTGGGCCATTCATGATTTATCAAAAATTGCGTTTCACAACAATTCAACACATTTTTGAATATTTCATTCTTTGCATTTTATTCTTTGTTAACTGTACTAACAAACAACACAGGAACTGTTTAACATTTAGTGTTTACACAGGAGCCCTGCCATGCTTAAAAAAAGTGTTCAAACTTGAATCAAGTTTGTTAGCATTGTTTAGTTTCTCCTCAAAACTGATGAAAAAACAAAAACAAAAAAAAAAACATCAAACATAAATCATAAATTGTAAATCATGCTTTTCATGTTTTCTTTAAATGACCCAGACATTGGCAGAAAAAAAACAAACAAACATAAAAACAGGATATGACCTTTATAAGAATAGTTCTGCTTAGAAAGAAGTCTTGAGGTGGAAATAACTACTGAAGCTAGCACTGCTTAACTACAGGATCATTGCTTGAGTTTATACGATCATGATGCATTTGTGCATATGATATTTTCATACTAATATGAACAGTAATATCTCTGCTTGATTTGAGACCATTTTGTCAAACATCAGCATTGATGAGTTCAGTATTATATAGTAAAGTGGTCTCTCTGTAGAGCAGAAGTCTTACTTACAGTGCATTCAGGCTATACATGTTTTATCACTATGTGTGTTCCCTGGGAATCGAACCCACAACCTTTTGCGCTGCTAACGCAATGCTCTACCACTGAGCCACAGGAACACACAAATATCACTACATTTAGAGAATAGCATTCAGCTAGCATAATAAAAGTCATCATTCATATAGATTTTAATTTGAGCACCAGCTGCATCTTTACACCTGTAAGATTATATTAATAAAATGGAGAATTTTTAAATAATTATTTAAAATTTAAAATTCATGTTTTTGCATTTTTAGTGTTGATACAGACTGAGAAATGCAGATTTCTGCACGTAAGACGACTAAAGAGCGACGTTCAGTATCGTTATATACAAATAGACACACATTTTGATACGAGTATGATCTACAGAAATAGTCAAACACAATATTAATTTGGTTTCATATACAGGATGTTAACTACAAAATTGTGAGATTAATTTAATTAAATGATAAAACAGGGCTATCAGTTGACTAAAATTTGGAGCTTATTTTCAATTTTGTATTTTTTGTTATATTACTTGTTTAGAAGCAGCAGGAAACACTTGCCTTCTTGATCAGTTTTTCTATGTTTCCTGTAGATCCAGAATATCACAACTACAGCAACTATCAACAGAGATCCAGCAGAGATCAGCGATATCAGAGAGACTGAGACTGGAGGAACTGAAGGAGAGTGATGTAAGTGATTGAAATCACTCTGATGTACAACAGAAAATAAACACATATATCAGTGCTGCTGTACCTGAACATGTGTGACAGAGTTTGCTGATGTCCAGATGTTGAGTCTGGTTACTGATGGGATTGTTGAGCACACAGCTGTAGGTGTTTTTATCCTGATATTCCACCTCCAGAGGTAGAGAGAGACTGATGCTGAGATCAGACACACTGATGCTGGACAATAAACTGTTTCCTTTGTACCAGGAGAGAGTCACATGACTCACATTCACCACTAAGCACAACAATGAATAATATGATGATGATGAAGAACAGTTTGTAGTGTTACTGCTGATGACAGGAACAGGCAGACGAGCTGAAAACATGAGAATAAAGAGAAATATGAACACAACAATCAGTCTATATTCTGTGTTGTGAAATTTAGTGAATCTGTGCAAAAATGTGTTGAGTAAGTGTTTACTATGTCGATAGTCACTGAATGTGTCTGTCATCTCAAACTATAAAATGATTTAACAAATTAAATATAATATGTGCATGTTTGGATAATTTATGTCTTTATACCAGGGATAGACAACATCCATATCTGAACAAGTTAAACAGTGTCTTGAGGATTACAAAGACTTGGCAGGTGAGTTTTTATTTATTTATTTATTTTTAATTATTATTATTATTTTATTTTTTAGTCATTGTTGGAGCTAAACTCTACTGGACAGCGGCTCTCTAGGACAGGTGCTGCCTATCCCTGTTCTCTACTCACCATAGACAGAAACATTGAATGTTTGTGATGATTATTTCGCTCCAGCTATCTCTAGTTGATAAACTCCAGCATGCTGAGTTGTGATGTTTGTGATGGTCAGAGATCCAGTTTGATCGTCCAGCTTCAGTCTGTCTCTGAATCTCCCATCAGGAACATCATATGTGGAGAGGATTTGCTTCTTTTTCTTCATTTTAGCTATTTGAGACTTTTCAGCTCCAAATTTCCACAGTATATCGTCGTCTTCACGTATTTCAGTAAGATTAGTGTGTAAAGTGACAGAATCTCCCTCCATCAGCGATAAAGACTTTTTTATCGTTTTAAGACCCAAACACATCTGGGGAAAAACATTAAATTAAAAAAATACACAGATTAGGACCTCTGATGGTAAGCCTGAAACAAGCTGTATCATTTACATATGAAGTTGAGAACATCCAGAACAGCAGCAGAAACACTAAACACAATGAAAGGTGAGATATAGGAACAGACAGATGTGTGAGAGCCACACCTTTAGAGTGAGTTACACCAATAATGTTTGAATCTGTATATGACTGCTATATTGACATTTCTTTGACACAGATAAAAATAACTGTCTAAACTTTAGACTCTAAAGTATCAACTGTTTTTATAAACTGCTGTAAACTGTTAACCGCTACCATTACAGAGAGACTGTTGGAATCAAGCAGACAGATAAAACACTGCAGCAGCACTTATGAATTAACTGGAAATATATTTATAGTGTCAAATAATGGAGTAATATGGCATAATTTATGAAAAAAGACAGATAACCAGTGCCAATTTAAGAAAACATTGGATCCTGGAGATATAACAACCATGAGGGGTTCTTCATAGTAATGCCAGTGTCTTCTAACACAAGCATTATTATTATTATTAGGTTTTATTATATTATTATTATTAGGTTTTATTATAATATTATTATTATTATTATTACAAATGTCTATTTTAAACAAGTACATGGCCCAAAAAACAAGTAATACATTGGATTTTCATACTAAATATTTGAGGCTATTTAATACATTAAAAATGCATTAATTCCAGATATTTCCGTCAAAAGAAATATGAACTCAAAGCAAACAGGTTTCCAAAAATAGCAACAACTTTTGCAGTCATGCGACTTCTTCGAGAAGTTTAAAGTAATAGGGTTAATTTATCTTAAATATAAAGGAACATTGGGATCAAAATAATGATTTAAATGTAAGTCTGCATATTTCAAATATTAAAGCCTGATGCAACCGATTTATTAGCTAAACCTTGATTTAAGCCTAATCGTTATGGTGCAACACATTCTTAATCTTTCAGTTGATTTAAAGTTATATGCTGAAGAAGAAAATCGATGCATAAAGTTACATAATTCAAGTTTAATTGCGCCAGATATTTTCAATACAGTTTGTAAATAAATAAGAATTATTTTTATGACCTTTCTAGACCTGGAAATTTCAATTTAAAATTATGAACAGAGACTGAAGTTAGTAGATTTCACAATATTCATGATACAGAGAGCAGTAGATGAAAATAATCTTTGAACAGTAGAAGCACTTTTTATTACTCTGAAGTGGGGAAAAAAAATTAAGCCATAAAAATGTTTTCATAACTTACCAACCTGATGGTACCAGAACAAACAGATCAAAACAAACATGTGAAACGTTTTCTTCAGTTGTTCAGTGTCTGACCTAATAAAACAACCTGCTAAACCAACAGCAGAACTGATAATGATGTGTGAATCCTCCCACGACAGAGTTTGACCCTCCTAGTTCACACGCTGCATTTGCATATAATTGTATAGTTCATGGCTGTTGTTAAAACTTTAACTGTTCTTAATGAGCAAATATTCTTTATTTTTGTCATTTAACTTGCTTTCTGTAAGGTACGCTCTACGAAAAAAAAAGGTACAAAAACTGTCATCGGGCGGCACTTTGAAAAGGCATCTTATTTACCCCCTGAGGGTGGATATTAGTATTGTAAATGCACATATAAGTTTTTAAAGTGTGCATATACCGAAAAGGTACCACCCCAGTGACAGTTTATCTACCTTTTCTGAGAGTGTAGTTTCATGACTGTGTTAAATGGATAAAAGTAAAAGAATATTGTTTGAAATGTGAATTAACAACATTTCATGGGCCCATTTTTTTTTGTGTGTGTGTGTTGCAGCCATCAAAATCAAAATATAGTTAATTTTTTGTACAAAATACAGTTTGGTCAATGAAAGCACTGGAAACTTTTTATTTGCACTTCTATCAGTGAAATGAAAATTAATAAGAATTAACAAATGACTTTTACATTCTTAAAGCCTAACTCTAGTGATTTTAAAATTATGTATATTTATTCTAAATTGTAGTGAATTAAAAAAAAATACATAAAAACCTGATACTTTGAGGTGGCAGACGGCTTTATTCTAAGTTCATCTTCTGAGTCAGACTGAAACCTGCTGCGGTCGGTGTTCTACAGACATGTGGTTTGATCTGCTGGTGGACAAACATCTTGTAGATGAGAGTGGGTGTTTATTTCACATGGGTTTAGTTTAGGTGAAGAGTTTCTTTCTGTCCTGCTACTGTGAGCAGCTTTTAAAGACTCACTAAACTACTGAAAAACAGCCAAGATGAGTAACTGCTTGACACTGAGGGAGAAACAATAACATAATGATCATATTTATATTTTTCTTTCTTTCTTTCTAGAGGTGGAGACCAGAGGAATGAAGGAGTGGAGGTAGAGGAATGGAGAAGTCATTATAGCCAGTGGGGTGGAGGGCCCAAGTGCAGCCGCAGGCCTGGAAGTCCACCTTGTAGCTGAAGTCCGAGGGATCACAGAGACATGGTGGAGTCTTGGGCTCTGTTGGATGGAATCTCAACACCAGGAATATTGGATTCAGTGTCTTGGGGCAGTCATGGCCTAATGGTTAGAGAGTTAGACTTGTAACATGAAGGTCGTGGGTTCGAGTCTCAGGTCTGGCGGGGATTGTTGGTGGGGAAGTGACTAACCAGCGCTCTCTTCCACCCTCAATACCACGACTGAGGTGAGACCCTTGAGCAAGGACTGAATCCCCAACTGCTCCCAGGGCTTCCAGTGCACGGCAGCAATATGGCTGCCCACTGCTCTGGGTATGTGCTCATGGGTGTGTGTTCTCCACTGTGTGTGTGCACTTGGAGGGGTTAAATGCAGAGCACAAATTCCAAGTATGGGACACCATACTTGGCCATACGTCACTTCACTTTACCAGATTCCATCAGAAGACATCTGTTGGTATTCATGCATATATTCAAAAATTGTCAGTAGGTTTGTTTCATATCCAAAACCAGTTAACAAATCTGTATTTTGTCTGGTACCCAAACTATACTTCTATCAACATGAGGAAGCCAAGGAAGAGCAGAAAGCTGGAGATGAATAGACAATTATATAGGCTATATGAAAAAGTAGAGTCTATTGAAAAATTACGTTCATTAAATTGCACAAGATTATCCATTAGACTCATAATTTAGTCATTCAGTGCAATTTCCTTTGAGCAATGGTGAAACTGTTTAATAGCCTATTTTACATCAAACCAGTAGCCTACATGAAAAAGTGAGCTTTGAATCAATATTAAAGCATTACTGAGATTATCTCTGTTATCTTCAAATGCACATCAAAGTGACACAATTTTCACATTACATATTATATCACGTGACTTTTAAAGTCAGCTCTTGCATTGTGCTGTGATGCTGTTTTATCTGCTGATGTTCAAAACCCACCAGATGGCGCCACTAGATATAGTGAATGAAAGTGATGACAGCAGAAAGGTGTAAATATGAGTCAAAGATATTGGTTAAATCAATATCTGTCAATGTATAATAATAATAATAATAATAATAATTGTATTATTTATCAGTACAGCTTCAGGTCTGTTTTTAGGTCTCATGGCAGGGATATGTGTTGATTTTCTGCTAGTGTGATTTACTATCAACACAATATCTAGGCTATAAACATTCAGTACAAAACAACTGATTTCAAGATTTAGTGTGCGAAAAGAATTATGAAAGTTGTGGACATATGTATTTTTTCATCAGTTTCGCAACACGCTGCTGACCCCTGCTGGTCAGAACAGTAAATGCAGTGGAAACCCAAACATGCATAAAAACATTCATGCAATTGCAAACCAACTTGCAATTAAAAATTTTAAAGCTGTAATATATTAAAAATGAAGTGTCTTATGTGTTATTTTATTAAATTGTAGGACTTGTTTTATTTGTTTTGAAATATGCCTTTAACTGAAAATTGAGTGTTTAATCTTATTATTATACATTACTGACACTCTATACTCCAATTTGATACTGTTAAGTGCTTTGACACAATCTGTATTGTTAAAAACGCTATATAAATAAAGGTGACTTGATTTGTTTTGCTTGGGTAATCAGACCAATAGGAGACTAAACTGTAGTTTAATTTAATAAAAATGTAGTCTACAGCTCTTCTTTTTTATGATAAAAATATTTCGCAAGACCACTGGATCCATAAAAAACAACACACACAGAGAAAGAAAAGAAAAGAAAAGAAAAGAAAAACACCTACCCTTAAAAGACACTCATTCATTAACATTTTGATTGACATAGGTAGGCCTAGAATACTTTTTAAAAAAGATTGTACCTACACATTGGAAATCTGTCTTGCAGACGGCAACGGTTCATACTCTGTATACAGTGGGCTACATGAAATGGGTCGGCTAAGATTGTGTGTGCTTTCCTAAGAACTAGTGATGGCCGCTTTTGAAACGCTGCTTCAGGAAGCTTCGAAACTTTTACGAATCTTTTGTTTCGAATCAGTGTTCGGAGCGTATGAAATTTGGCAAGTCACGTGATTTCAGCAAAACGAGGCTTCGTTACGTCATAACTGTTTCGAAACGTCAATGTTTCGCCGCTGGGGGGCGATCTCTGTAAACCCGTGAATCATGCGAGTTCATTGAGATCGCCCCCCAGCGGCGAAACATTGAACATGTTAGTAAACATTGTGACGTTTTCTGTGGGCGGAGCTTAGGTGGTGGCAGAAAGATTCCACTGACTGCTTCAAGTCTGTTAGCTTGTTTTGTTTTTTTTAACAATAACTTGAGAAATTCCTATTTTATCTGTAAGGGCTGCAAACCTGCATACTGTCCGGGACCGCGTTATTTGAAAAGGTTAAGTTTAACGGACGAAATTGGCCGACCTGTAGCCTACTCACTCAAAGGATGGACGATCTGACAGGATTACGTTACCTCCGGTGGAGTGACTCACATGAAAAGTGTATAGTAAAGACAAACTCACAAGTGTCTATCTAGTAATGAAGATATAATATATATTTCAATTTCAGCGGGCAACTATTTTACAGCTACATTATTATTCCAGCCACAATTACTCATAACAATGTATATACATGATTAAGCATATAAATCGTCAGTTTGTTATTTTACACACATGCACACAGACATTATTTCATACACGACATAGTGGTGAGATGCATAAGAAATCTTTAGACGCGCTCATAACAACAAAAGACAATACTTTATTGAACCTTTTCTGATAAGAGACTGAGCTTCAAAGACTGAGCTTCTGTCGTCCCTGCCACTCCGACTCTACAGCATGACTTCTCGATTCAGTTAGGCTCATCAATAATTACCCCATCAACTTCAGTCAGAAATCTTGGTGTAATCTTTGATGACCAGCTGACCTTCAAAGAGCACATTACAAAGACTGCTCGATCTTGCAGGTTTGCGCTACACAACATCAGAAAGATCAGGCCCTTTCTGACAGAGCATGCTGCACAACTTCTTGTCCAGGCCCTTGTCGTTTCTAGGCTGGACTACTGCAATGCTCTTCTGGCTGGACTTCCATCAAACACAATCAAACCTCTACAAATGATTCAGAATGC
The DNA here is from genome assembly GCA_027422415.1 of Schizothorax lantsangensis. Lineage (NCBI taxonomy): Eukaryota > Metazoa > Chordata > Actinopteri > Cypriniformes > Cyprinidae > Schizothorax > Schizothorax lantsangensis. The sequence continues at coordinate 11,194,293 of CM049843.1, read as the reverse complement.
AGCGGCACGACTGGTCTTCAACGAGCCCAAAAGAACCCATGTTACACCTCTCTTCATCTCACTGCACTGGCTACCAGTGGCAGCTCGCATCAAGTTCAAGACACTGATGCTTGCATACAGAACGACCACAGGCTCGGCACCCTCCTACTTCCACTCACTATTACGAATCTACATCCCCTCCAGAAGTCTGAGATCTGCTAGTGAGCGACGCCTTGTGGTACCATCACAGAGAGGCTCAAAATCACTCTCCAGAACATTCTCATTCACCATTCCTGGATGCTGGAATAATCTTCCCACCCCTATCCGGAATGCTGGATCCCTGTCAGTCTTCAAGCAACAACTGAAGACTCATCTCTTTCGGCACTACTTGACTTCATCCTAAACTTGTTCTAAAAAAAAGAAACTTACCCTTTATCTTTCTCTCCTTCCCTTGCTAGCTTGTACTTATTTGAACAATGACTGAGACTTGGTGTTACGAGCACTTCCTCTGTCTGATTGCCTCTTCAAGATGAATCGCTTTATGTATTCCCCAATTGTAAGTCGCTTTGGATAAAAGCGTCTGCCAAATGACTAAATGTAAATGTAAATGTAAATGTAAGAAGTGTGCGCTGCCTGCAAACGCAAGCTTTTTTGACGATCGTTTTGTCCAGTCCACTCGTTTTATCTTGTTTATCCATAGCTGTCTTCGTGTTTTTTTTTTTTGTTTTTTTTTGTCTGGCAGTGGCAGCAGAGTTAAAATTTCAATTTCAATATTTCAAAATTCTGACTTTATTCTCGCAATTTCGAGATTATATCTCACAATTCTGATAAGAAAAATCAACTCGCCATTCTCTCTTTTGAGTTAATATCTCACACATCTGGCTTCCCCCCCCTCAGAATGGACAAACTCGCTATTGTTGAGTTAAATCGAGTTATAAAGCCCGAAATACGAAATATAAAATTGCATTTGCGAGAAGAAAAAAACAGACTCAAAAAAGAATTTTGAGACAAAATAGGTAACGTTAAATGTAAAATGTTAGGTTTAAATAGTATTTCATGCTGTAACTGTAGGGCAAACATAATATATTCTCCATGAACTGTATGTGAATAATATGTAGACCAATTGTTTAAATCAAATTTATGCTTTAAAAGTAGAGTAATCATAGCAGGTTTCATTCATTAGTCCGTCCGTTTAAACGTCTGCGTTTAGCTTCAAATAGCGTTTTTGATGACAGTATTCTATAAAAATTATTTGCATTCCAATTCTGACATCTAAAGGCACAACAATACATTTTATCTCTTATTCTGTGGATTTTTCCCGTTTCACTCCACTTGTTGTGTGTTTCTGCCAAGCGCAGCTGCCAGTGACGTAACTGTGACGTCTACATGAAATTGGTCTAGTTTTTACCCGACCTCAGATCAGTTTCATCGATTTGTAGACATTTTTAACAAGACATTTGTGTAATTAAAGTAATGATAAGTAGGTAATAGTCTCTTACTGGCCTCTATATAGGTGTTCATAAAACAAACAAATCAAGCCAGCAAATTAATATAAAATATTTTTAAAACCACATATCATACAGACACTTCATATTTAATGGTATTTCATTATTTTTTATTGCATTTAACGTAGTATACTTTCAATAAAACATTTGTAATGGGCTTTAAAAGCTGTTTTTAGGCATATTTTAGCCTGAGTTTTTGTTGCATTTATACACATTTGACCAGCAGGCGTCACCGACGAGTGGTGTTTCGAGCGCTTCGAAACAATGAATCATTTTGCGAAGCAATTGATTCAATTGATTCGAAGCTTTGAAAAGCTTCGTTTCTCCCATCACCACTAAGAACCGACTGTTCACAGTGACTCAAGGGACAAATGTTCTTTTCTCCCAATGGTCTTCACTGCTATTTTTACCAGGCATGCAAGCTTAGACTTTACCTGAATTGCAAGGTTACCAAACCAAACCGTAATGCCATATCTAATTATGCTCTCTGTAACTGCCCGATAAAACAAAAACATGATTTTCTGCTCCACTCCAAAAAGCCTAAATCTATGCAGAAAATATAATCTCTGCTACATATGAGAACAAATTGTGTCCACATGAATCTCTCATCTAAGTTTATTATCCATATGGATAACAAGATAGTTGTAGGACCGTACTTGGACACCATGCCACAGTAAGTTCCTCTGCACAAGATTTTAAAAATAAAGCAGAGATACCATCAGGACCTGTGGACTTTTTGGTACACAGTTGACTGAAAATTAAACAGATTTTCTGTGGAACAACAATGATCCTATCAGGTGTATCCTGTATTACAAGTGACTCCAAAGCTTCTCTACATTCCAGTGCACACTCCTGTGTATCAAACCTGAGGAAAAAGTCATTTAATAATAATAATAATATAGACAGTTCCTATTTGTGTTCATATTAGTTATGACTTTAAGGGTGTCCCATAATTTCTTAGAATTCGTAGAAATAAAACTGTTCTAAAATATCTTTCTGTCTTTTCCTGGCATTTCTTAGCAAACAGTTTAATTCCTTCTGGATCACTCTCATATACCCATAGCGATCCAGAAGTTGAGTTTCTGAATGCTATTCTATTTGTGAACCACTAAATTAAACAGCAGCACAATTTCAAGACAACAATGAGAGTGGATGTGCAAAAGAAAAAAAAAAAACATCCTGGCAGGGAATAAATGTAACCTAAAGGGGTGTGAGTCAGGACCTGCAGAGCTGTAACATTTATTTTATTCCAGTAGATTTGTTATTTGATCATCGCTTTGGGGCGATATTTCCATACACATGCTCATCCTTTGATTTCTGCAAGGAAAAACATACAGTCAGTCAAGAGAAACAAATGTTTAAAAACATTAATATATATATATATATATATATATATATATATATATATATATAATAGAATTTTGCGTTAGATTCACTCAGAGTGAATATGCAGGCTTTACAAGACCTTATTAAAGCTTCTGTAAAATAATTTCATAAAAATGTCTACTCAGTAAAAAAAGCTTTGAAATATATAATTTAAAATAAATCATGCAATGCAGGAACATCAGTTCATAAGAACTATACTGTACAAAAGAGGAACAGACTAACTGACTGCAACAACTTGCAGCTTCTTACCTTTTTTCGTGATGTTGATTTACACGGTGCTGAATGAGTCCTTTCTTTCCTTTTTGTCTGGCCTGCATTAACAAGGAAATAACACATACATGTTAAAACAACCAAGTTGTCAATATTATAATAAAAAAATGTGCCTTATAAAATATAAATATTTCATCATATTCATTAATTTGATGATCTCCTGAGCTTTTTTTTTTTTACATTTCTTGCAGATGCAGAAGATCACAAATGCAGCTACAATCAACAGAGATCCAGCAGCAGCAGAAATCAGTGCTATCAGAGATACAGAGACTGGAGGAACTGAAGGAGAGTAAAAGAGAGACAGTCATGAATTTAAGTAATTGAATCAGTCTGATCCACAACAAAAGACAGAGATCAGCTAAATGAATAAACATTAATATCAGTGCTGTCGTACCTGCACATGTGTGACAGAGTTTGCTGATGTCCAGATGTTGAGTCTGGTTGCTGATGGGATTGTTGAGCACACAGCTGTAGGTGTTTTTATCCTGATATTCCACCTCCAGAGGTAGAGAGAGACTGATGCTGAGATCAGACACACTGATGCTGGACAATAAACTGTTTCCTTTGTACCAGGAGAGAGTCACATGACTCACATTCACCACTGAACACAACAATGAACAATTCTGCTGTGATGATGATGAAGAACAGTTTGAAAAGTTACTGCTGATGACAGGAACAGGCAGACGAGCTGAAAACATGAGAGAATAAAGAAAAATATTGATAAATCTAAACAACAATCCTATTTCCAGCTCTTATTTTTCTATAATCTTAAACAACACAATTACTAAGGTTCAAAGACATTTAGGTGTCCACAATAAAATAAATTTACAAAAGGGATTTTATATACATAGACAGCACATTAATTTCAAGCAAAGTGTATTCGTTGATGTTTCAAATACATATTAGGAAAACAAAATGTGGGTGAAATAATGTACGGGGGAGGGGGAGACCCCCTACACTCATAAAAATAAAGGTGCTTAAATGTTTCTTCACAGCGATGCCATAGAAGAGCCATTTTTGGTTCCACAAAGAACCATTCAGTCAAAGGTTCTTTAAATAACCATCTCTTTCTTACCTTTTTATAATCTGAAGAACCTTCTTTCATCACAAAGAACCTTTTGTGAAACTGGAAGGTTCTTCAGATCTTAAAGGTTCCTTATGGAACCATTTAGACGAAAAGGTTCTTCTATGGCATCGTGAAGCACCTTTATTTTTAAGAGTGTAGGTTGAAATCGCTGTCCGGTGGCACCTAGATTGGCTCAAAGGGGCATTTTAGCATCGCCGATTAATGGGGCAGGGGCTCAAGACCCCCAGTCAATTTGGGCTTTTAGCCAATTTGGATGTTATTCGGCTTTTAAAGTCTGCATGAAATCAAAATTTACAATATTTATTTTGTTAGCACACATTGCTAGTCTTAAAGTGAACAATTAATCCATGAAAGTGAATCCACTGAAAAACAAATTATTTGTCTAGGTAATCTTCAATTACAATTTGTTCATTTGCTTCCGCTCTGGAATGGCATTCCTTCTCTGATGACATTAGTTTGATGGATTGGGCAGAATAGGGCTTGTTAGTTTGCTGCGAGTGAGAGATGAGAGGAGGAGCGCAAAACTAAAACCCCACCCTCTATTCAATATTCCATATTCCAATATTCTTACATTTCACTGCTGGTTATACTCTGTATAATTGTTTATGTGACAAGTAAAAATCTTGAATCTTGAATTTCAGTTTGAAATAGAGTGGGGGAACTATGACGTCAGAACCCAGAGGAGTAATTCGCCACTAGTTCCTTCAAGATTTTCCTATGTGGTTTTATAAAGGGGTTTTCAATTTATGAGTAAAAATAAAGCCTGTGGTAAACATAACTTGACAATATTTTTTATGTTTTGTTTTACAACGTAAATTACACACATCCATACCCAAAATACAAATTTTGAAGCAGTTATGTTCATTTTTTCAAATGTATGTTTGGGCTGTGATTGTGTGCAGTTTTTATTGTAGAACAAAACGTAAAAGTATCATCAAGTTATGTTTTCCACAGGCTTTATTTTATTCAGAAATTGCAAAACCCCATGGGAAAATCTCAAAGGAATCTTCGGCGAATTACACTTCCTGGTTCGGATGTCACAGTTCTTCCACTCTATACATCACAATATGGAAATAAAATCATCAGCAACTTCTTTAAGGACTTTAAGGAGTTGTAAATGTGCAACGCTTTAAATGAACGGAACGGAATACGGCACAATGACCATTTTATTAAAATTGAAACTGAAACTAAGATTTGATTCATCACACTACTACTGCTAGCACAAGTTGCAAGTTAAACTGTTCTCAAATACATTACCATGCACTGAAAGCATCATATTGGAGACGCGTGAAATAATTTGGCCAGTTACAGCCATCTAGAAGGCAGCCGTTGCTGTAGTTTTAACTCTGCGATTCACTTGAAAAGTAAATTGTTGGCGTTTTCAAGATCATTCACGATACAAAATCATCAGACTGTCCATCCTTAATCAACATTATGCCACAAATGCTGTTAGTGGAGCTCAACTTGTACTGAATATTCCTTTAATAAAACAAGCTATGTCAATGTTTGGACTACTCACCATAGACAGAAACATTGAATGTTTTTGATGATTTTTTCGCTCCAGCTATCTCTAGTTGATAAACTCCAGCATGCTGAGTTGTGATGTTTGTGATGGTCAGAGATCCAGTCTGATTGTCCAGCTTCAGTCTGTCTCTGAATCTCCCATCAGGAACATCATATGTGGAGAAGATTTGCTTCTTTTTCTTCATTTTAGCTATTTGAGACTTTTCAGCTCCAAATTTCCACAGTATATCGTCGTCCTCATGTATTCCAGTAACACCAGTGTGTAAAGTAACAGAATCTCCCTCCGTCACTGAAACTGACTCACCAAACACACCTGATGAACAAACAGATTTTAGGCTTGTGATGGTTTACAAAGCCTGAAATCAGCTCTCAAAAAAAAACCCAAAAAACATTCAGAACAGCCACAAAGCAAATGAAAGGTGAAATATGAACATGATATTAATTGAGTTGTTGCATTTAATTAGCCGGCCTTTCAGTGTGCAGTCTCACAGCTCTCTTTCTCTCACTTAGCACTTTTTTATTATTCTTTATAGGATTGCTTCCACTCTACATCCGTATCTCTCACCAAAACTTTTTCTGAGCAGTTTTCTGAGGTTTCCAATCACCTAGCTCATATCTGATCACTTCCCATAATGTCTCAGGTTTTTAATTGTATTGCTTCCACCCTGTAAATATGTGGACATAGTATGAAGTCTATAAACATGACATTAATATTAGAAGAAAATCAGAAATCTCAAAATATTAGAAGAAAACAGTAAATATTGAATTGAAGGTGGGGGTTTATATGAATGTATCTCTGAAGGGAACTGATTGTTTGCTTGTTAAAAGTTTCAATGGCATTTCCTTTTCATCTTATGTACGTATAATACCTATTAAAGCAGCGTTGCTTTGTTTACAGTGGTAAGCAAGGAATCGTTGTATGAAGTCCCATTAACTACCATGGAGAAGATGCAGCCTTCACTTCAAAGGGTCCTTGAACTACCTCTCACTAGTCTAACCAAGGAATACAAGTGTTCTAAAGTAAGACTACAGATGACACTGAAGGATTCCAGAGACAAGTCCGTCAGTACTGCTGCATCTCCCCTGGTAACTGGGTGGAAGTGGACACCATTCGATGCAGTGCAGCAAGCTATATCAGCCCTGAAGCACAAAGACACTGTGGGGCAGGTCCAGCAGGAGGTATGAGGTTTTGGCTTGAAAGCAAGTGAACAAATCTGGTGAAAGGCTACAACATCAGACCAGAGAACACTGGTGGTCGAGGAGGTGCGTCGACAGGAGGCTGAGAGAGGAGCGAAAGCTGCCTCTCTTGTTAAGCAGGGGAAATGGATGCAGTGGTGTGGAGAGGAGAAGGATTAGCTGGAGGGAGGTATGGAAAACACAAGCTAACAAGAGTAGCTTTATCATCATGGCAACTTATGAAGTGCTTCCAACATCAATGAATGGCCAACAGTGGTACTTCGAGGATCCAACCTATGCCCTCCGCCCAACTCCACCAACCCTCAAACACATCATGACAGGCTGCAAGACCAGACTCACACAAGGGAGATATACCTGGAGACACAGTCAGATCCTTAAGATCCTTGCATCAGCTTTGGGGAGCAAGTGTAGCATAATTCCCAGCCACCTAGAGCAAGCAATCTCCCGAAGACAACATTATTTGTCAGAGAAGGGCAGAAAACACCCAAAAATCCTTCCACCAAATCAGGACAGGACTTTCTACCTGAGAGTGCCCTTACAAACCTAAGGCCAGACTTGATACTCTGGCTTCCCTCACTTAAGATGGTTTATATCATAGAGCTCACACTTTGTTGCTGCTGCGTGTTTTGAGTTTGAGCTCCATCAATTTAATTCTTTATCATCTATTTTCTATCTTAAAATCAATTTTATACACTATCATTTTTGTTTCTATAATGTGTGAATATATCCCCTATAGCATTCTACAACAAAACCAATCAGAGCACCTTGTTATCACTAGTTTTATTTTGATTTCCTGAGTCTGCTATTATCTTATAGCCCGTTAGCATCGCCAGTGCGGCTGCCGCTAATCTCGCTTACATTGCTAATACTCTATTCACACACATTACCGTTGTTTCACTGTTACTTACTTAAATGGCGGATTTGTGTCTACCTTTGAGTGCAGGTGAGGACACGTTCGAGCTGCATTCGGTGCAGCTGGAGCTGGAGGCTGTGGAGAAGCAGATCCGCGACCTGGTGGAGAAGCAGGCCCAGCTGAGAGAGCGGAGAGCCGCGCTGGAATCATCCCGGGCTGACTTGGGTAAAGGTTTTATATTCGCACATTCACAACATTCACACATTTCCGCGTTCAATAACTTTCTAATTATATGTGTAATAAAGTTATTTTTTTGCTAATTCTAATCAGCGACATCATTGTCAACCTACTTCATTTTTTCGATCAAAATGGCCAAGAATTGTTTTGATGGCATATTTACTTGTGAATGTCCACTGAATGTCCAATGTAGTGTGGTTAACAAAGTAATTGAATGCAGAAGTCCGAATGTGTGAATATAAAACCAACTTTACCCAAGTCCCGGGCTGCCGCTCACAAGTCTGGGGTAAGTATGCAGCGTGCTGCTAACACTCCCACCACCTCTACTCCATGTGTTTCTCTGCACAGGCCCTGTGCACCAAGGACGCGATCTTCCCAGATGTCCTTCACTCCGGCACCAGGACGCCACAGACCCTGGGTGCACCAGCAGCTGAAGACACGAGCCAGGCCCCGGGCGACGACCTCTCCCCCTCCGTTGCCTCTGGTCTTCGAGATCTCCACCTGGAACCGCTTACTTGGGTAAAGTTGGTTTTATATTCACACATTCGGACTTCTGCATTCAATTACTTTGTTAACCACACTACATTGGACATTCAGTGGACATTCGCAAGTAAATATGCCATTTAGGGGAAGTCGTGGCCTAATGGTTAGAGAGTCGGACTCGTAATCCTAAAGGTTGCTCTCGGGCCGGCAGGAATTGTAGGTTGGGGGAGTGAATGTACAGCGCTCTCTCCACCCTCAATACTACGACTGAGGTGCTCTTGAGCAAGGCACCGAACCCCCAACTGCTCCCTGGGCACTGCAGCATAAATGGCTGCCCACTGCTCCGGGTGTGTGTTCACGGTGTGTGTGTGTGTGTTCACTGCTGTGTGTGTGCACTTTGGATGGGTTAAATGCAGAGCACAAATTCCGAGTATGGGTCACCATACTTGGCCGTATGTCACGTCACTTTCACTTTCACTTTCAAAACAATACTTGGCCATTTTGATCGAGTGTGAAAAAAATTAAGTAGGTTGACAATGATGTCGCTGATTAGAATTATCAAAAAAATAACTTTATTACACATATAATTAGAAAGTTATTGAACGCGGAAATGTGTGAATGTTGTGAATGTGCGAATATAAAACCAACTTTACCCAAGTGAACCGCTTCGTACCCCTCAGCGAGACGGAACGCGACGCTGTGATTGTGGGAGACTCCATCGTCCGGCACGTCCGTGCTACGTTAGCTGAAGGTAAAGTGCACACTCATTGTTTCCCCGGTGCTTGTGTTCTCGATGTTTCTGCGCAGATACCCGCGATCCTGAAGGGCGACGAGAGCATCGGCTCTGTTGTGCTGCACGAGGGGGTTAACGACACCAAGCTGCAGCAGATGGAGACACTGAAGAGGGACTTCAGGAGCCTGATTGAGACGGTACGCAGCACATCGCCAGCGACGACGATTATCGTGTCAGGACCGCTTCCCACGTATCGATGAGGACACGAAAGGTTCAGTAGACTTTTTGCTTTAAACGAATGGTTATTGTCATGGTGTAAAAAACAGAAACTGCTCTTTGTTAATAATTGGAATCTTCTCTGGGAGCGTCCTAGACTTTTTCGTGCTGATGGCCTGCACCCCAGCAGAGTCAGAGCGGAACTCCTGTCGGACAACTTCTCCAGGACGCTACGCTCCATCTGACTAGTAAGCCAACTCTCAAATAACTGCTATGATGGCTTTTATTCTACCCACTTAAATGATAGAAGTACTTGCGTTGTCCAATCTATACAGACTGTGTCTGTTCCCCGAATAGTGAGGTCAAAATATAAATTTAATGCAGGATCTAGAAAAAAATCTGATCGTGATTAAACCAGAAAAATGCTAAATAAATGAACAAAAACTATTTTTTAAGCTTGGGCTCCTAAACATTAGATCACTCGCACCCAAAGCAGTTATTGTAAATGAAATGATCACAGATAATAGTTTTGATGTACTCTGCTTGACTGAAACCTGGCTTAAACCAAATTAATATTTTGGTCTAAATGAGTCTACTCCACCAAGCTACTGTTATAAGCATAAGCCCCGTCAGACTGGTCGTGGCGGCGTTGTTGCAACAATATATAGTGATATTCTCAATGTTACTCAGAAAACAGGATACAGGTTTAACTCATTCGAAATACTTCTGCTTAATGTTACACTGTCAGATATGCAAAATAAATCTCTCCTATCTCTTGCTCTGGCTACTCTGTAGGCTATAGACCGCCAGGGCCATATACAGATTTCTTAAAAGAATTTGTAGATTTCCTTTCAGATTTATTGGTTAATGTTGATAAAGCGCTAATTGTCGGAGATTTTAACATTCATGTTGATAATACAAATGATGCGTTAGGACTTGCGTTTACTGACCTAATAAACTGTTTTGGAGTCAAGCAAAACGTCACCGGGCCCACTCATCGTTATAATCACACGCTAGATTTAATTATATCGCATGGAATTGATCTTACTGATATAGATATCGTACATCGAAGTGATGATGTTACTGATCATTTTCTTGTATCGTGCATGCTGCATATTACTGATATTAACTATATGGCTCCGTGTTATCATCCGGGCAGAACTATTGTTCCAGCTGCCAAAGACAGATTCACAAATAACCTGCCTAAAAAAATAAAATAAAAAAAATAACCTGCCTGATTTATCTCAACTGCTCTGTGTACCCATAAATACACATGAACTAGACGAGATGACTAGCAACATGGGCACTATCTTCTCTAATACATTAGAAGCTGTTGCCCCCCTCAAATTGAAAAAGGTTAGAGAAAAACGTACTGTGCCATGGTACAACAGTTATACCCATTCTCTCAAGAAAGAAACTCGTAATCTTGAGCACAAATGGAGAAAAACTAACTTGGAAGTTTTTAGAATTGCGTGGAATAACAGTATGTCCAGCTATAGACAGGCTCTAAAAGCTGCCAGGGCAGAGCATATCCGCAAACTCATAAATAATAACCAAAACAATCCAAGGTTTTTATTTAGCACAGTGGCTAGATTAACAAATAGACAGACGCCACCCGATCTAAATATTTCAAGTTTCAAGTTTCAAGTTTCAAGTTTTATTTGTCACATACACGACTATACAGAGACTGTATAACCAGCAGTGAAATGAGAGTCGGGTCCGCTCCATGGACAGTGCAAATATTGAAAAAACAACACAAGGGAAGTAAACATAAGATAAGAAGAATGAAAAATAAGATATAAAGAATAAAATATAAAATGTAAAAGAATGTGCATGACAGTAAGCTGTAGAATTAAATATTAATATAAGCATGACTGTACAGAGAGGAATGTGCAACAGGTTATACATGGTTGACATGAAGCAGCCAATCACAAAAAATAAAATAAATATGAAAATAAGATACGATTTACAAGATACAGAACGTGTAGTGTGCAAGTGTGCAAGTGTGCAAATGAGCAAATGACAGTTATGAGGTAGTTATGAGGTAGAGAGTAATAATGAGTGTGTGATTAGTGATTTGAAGTAAGTCAGATGATGTTTTTAAGAGGCTGACTTTGAGTTCAGGAGCCTGATGGCCGTGGGGAAGAAACTCCTCCTGAGTCTCTCTGTTTTTGCCATCAGGCAGCGGAAGCGCTTACCAGATGTCAGCAGAGTGAATAGGCAGTTACCAGGGTGATTTGAGTCTTTGATGATTTTGTCAGCTCTGCCTCTGCATCGTTTGATGTAGATGTCCTGCAGAGAGGGGAGAGCCGACCCAGAGATACGCTCAGCTAAGCGCACAACTCTCTGCAAGGCTTTGCAGTCTTGGCTGGAGCTGTTTCCATACCACACTGAGATGCACTGAGACAATACACTTTCTATGGTCCCTGCATAGAAAGTTTTCAGGATTGTTGGTGAGACCCTGAATTTTCTCAGCTGTCGCAGATGGTACAGTCTTTGCCTGGCTTTCTTGACCTGTGTTTGGATGTGTGCAGTCCAAGTCAGGTCCTCGGAGATGTTTACGCCGAGGTACTTGAAGCTGCTTACTCTCTCCACAGGGGTCCCGCTGATCATAAGAGGAGTGTAGGGCAGCAGGTGTCTCTTTCTGAAGTCCACAATCAGCTCTTTGGTTTTGCTCACGTTCAGAGAGAGACAGTTGTCCTGGCACCATGATGTTAGTCTCTCCACCTCATCCAAGTATGCGGTCTCATCATTGTTGGAAATGAGGCCCAGAACCACAGTATCATCAGCAAATTTGATAATAGATGTGGATCTGTGAGAGGACACACAGTCATGTGTGTAGAGAGAGTAGAGCAGGGGACTCAGGACACAACCCTGCGGGGCTCCTACGTTCAGGGTGATGGAGTTTGAGGTGTACTGGCCTACCTTCACCACTTGAGGTCTGCCGGTGAGGAAGTCTTGGATCCAGTCGCAGAGTGAGGTGTTTAGGCCGAGGCCTGTGAGTTTATTAGTCAGCTTGGTGGGGACTATGGTGTTAAAAGCTGAGCTATAGTCTATGAATAGCAGTCTTGCATAGTTCCCATTGCTGCTGTCAATGTGTGTGAGGGAGGAGTGGAGTATGTGTGAGATGGCATCATCAGTTGATCTATTGGAGCGATATGCAAACTGAAGAGGGTCCAAAGTAACAGGGATGGAGGAGCTAATGTGGCTCTTAACAAGTCTCTCAAAAACCTTCATGACTATAGATGTGAGGGCCACTGGACGATAGTCATTCAGGCAAGAGGGTTTACTGTTCTTAGGCACAGGGATGATAATGGATTTTTTAAAGGAGGTGGGAACTACAGAGGTAGCAAGGGACTCATTGAAGATAGAAGTGAACAAACCAGCAAGCTGATCAGCGCATGATCTCAGAACCCGGCCTGTGATCCCGTCAGGTCCAGCCGCTTTCCTGATGTTCACTCTCTTTAGTGCCCTCCGAACCTCGTCCTCCGTCACGGTGATCACATGATTCTCGCTTCTCTGCCTGCTGCTTCCTGACGCACTGCTCGGCAGAGCCGCGATGCCTCCGTTGCTTTCAAAGCGGCCGTAGAAGGTGTTTAATTCCTCGGCCAGCGACGGATCTGCTCTCACCTCCGCGGTGGATTTGTTTCCAAAGGCACAGATGGTCCTTAGTCCCTGCCACATGCGTCGCGAGTCATTGAGCTGGAAATGAGACTCAATTCTCTCTTTGTAGCGATGTTTGGCGGCACTTACAGCTCGTCTGAGAGCATAACACGAAGCTTTATATTCGCGCATATTCCCAGACAAAAGAGCCTCGTTGTATGCGGCAGTGCGTTTGTTAACCGCTTCACGGATTGATCTGTCCATCCACGGTTTTTGGTTAGGGAAAGTCCTTACAGTTATTGTTTCTGTAGCTTGTTCGGTAAGTGTGTTTACAAAGCTCACTGCTACCTCCGTGAACTCGCTGACGTCAGATGAGCTCGCCCTGAACATGTCCCAGTCGACGTCATCAAGAGCCGACTGCAGCATAGCTTCAGAGTGGGAGGACCAACGCGTCACTTCCCTCTTCACCGGGGGTTCCTGTGCGAGCCTTTGTTTGTATTCCGGTGTGAGGAAGATGGCGGCGTGGTCAGACTTACCAAAAGCAGGTAGAGAGCGGGCCTTGTAGGCGTTCTTAAACTGAGAGTAGCAGTGATCCAGTGTATTCGGTCCTCTAGTTGGACAGGATACATGCTGGTGAAAGTTCGGCATGACCTGCCTGAGGTTGGCTTTGTTAAAATCCCCCGCGATGATAAAGGCAGCGTCAGGATGTCGGTTAATGTAGCCGCTGATCACGTCGTGAAGTTTAGACAAAGCCAAGCTCGTGTCTGCCTGTGGAGGGATGTAAACGGCAGTAGCGATGACCGCGGAGAACTCGCGGGGCAAATAGAATGGGCGGCAAATAATGGAGAGATGTTCCAGATGAGGCGAGCAGGATCGCGACAGAGAGGAGATATTCCTGGGGTCACACCATTTCTTGTTAGTCATGAAACACACACCACCACCCTTGGATTTACCGGCCTCAGCTGTTCTGTCCATCCGTAAAACAGAGAAGTTGTCAGACGGCGTTGCAGCAGTGTCTGGAACCGAGGGCGTGAGCCATGTTTCAGTCAAGCAGATGATGTTACAGTCCCTTATGTCCCGTTGGAAACTAATCCTGGCTCTAAGATCGTCCATCTTATTATCCAAGGATTGGACATTAGCGAGCAAAAGGCTCGGTAAAGGAGGACTGTGAGCCCTTTTCCTCAATCTGTTCCGAATACCAGCGCTATTTCCACGGTGTTTTTTGTTCCGTCTCCTGTGTCCTTTGTTCTCCGCGTTCCGAAGAATCTCAAGAGGCCACGATGGATTCGGTGATAAAGTGTCCTGAACCAGGTTAGTGAGGCGGTTTCCGATGTCCAAGAGTGTACTTTTGTCATAGGTGATCAGTGCCGACGTTATGTGTGTAAAAATAGAAATCAAAAGTAAGTAAAAAAGTAAATAAAAGCATAGTCTTAGCGGAGCGGCCCGGACGGCAGCCGAACATAGCAGCGCCATCTTGGATTTTTTCCCTCAGCATTTTTTCCCTGTGATTTTTTCCCTCACAGTTTAATAGTAATGACTTTATGAATTTCTTCACTGATAAAAATAGATAACATCAAAAATACAATAACAAATGTAGATTCTACAGTGTCTAGTACTTCAGCTTCATTCATAGCACCCAAAGAAAAACTGCAGTGCTATACAACTATAGGACAGGAAGAGCTAAATAAAACTTATCAGTGCATCTAAACCAACAACATGTTTATTAGATCCTGTACCCACTGAAAGAGTTGTTACCTGTAGCAGAAGAACTGCTTCGCAATATTATTAACTCAATGGTTAACTCAAACTTGTACTGCAGTTATATCTGATCAAATGTACATTATTATTCTTTAGCTTGGGTTGAACAAATCAAATTTGCTTGGAAGGAACAGCAGCTATGATAATTATGTCTCTATTTGTTTCTCTGTTTCTGCCACGAATTACTGAAGCATCAGTCTGGATCCAACCCTTAAATGATCTGAGATGACCAAACACCTGAGAAGAGATGATGCCAACCCCTCAGAGGACCTCAGAGGATGCCAACTCTCAGACAACATACAAAATGACCAAATTTTGCCATAAGTTAAATATATTAAGTTTCTTCAATATATAAATATATTTTAGAAACTTAATTTCCTGTAAAGCTGCTTTGCAACGATTTGTATAATAAGAAACGCTATACAAATAAACTTGAATTGAATTGAATTGAATTGAATTGAATTGAACAGTCCCATGGGAGAACTTAAGGCAGGAGGCCTATGAGGGAAGTAAGCTATGCTATGTAGCGCTTGTAGCAGAAATGAAACTGCGTGGTTGGAACATCAAAGTTTATCCAGCTGAAGTGGGATGCAGAGGATTTGTGGCGTTATCAGACTGTTGGAAGAATAATCCACAGTCAGGTTTCACAGAAAGAAGTAGTAGCCAGTGGATTTGGCGCAAGCGGAATGATCCATTCTGGGCCCCAAGTAAAGCAACATAAATCACTCAAGAACTCCCACTTCTCAACCTTTCAGCCAACTGCAGACCTTACCAAGAGGGTAAGTTTCGGGAACATTTAGCACAGGACACAAGCTGAGGAATGATCATCCTGCAGCAGGCCACCCTTGTGGAGGGTGTATAGTGTTGAAAGTTTGAAACACTAAATGATGCAAGGGTACACTACTGACGATGTGGCCTGTGCACTATTGACTTTAAATGGTGCCCCGACCAAAATTTATCTCCCATACAATTCTGAAAATCCCTACCAGTTGATTGTCTACCACTCCTAGCAACAAGGTAAATCTTGAAAAAGTGCCACCTATTGGTAGAAGAGCTTTTAACATCTAGTCCTGTGTTTTTATTCTATGTTTAAAATATGATTCTTGTAGTGTTAACCATGGTATAATAAACAAATACTATAGTTAAACTGTGGTTATTGTAGTAAATATTACATGATTCATTTGAACTTTTAACAGTCAATTTAAATACATCTATCTGCACAAACCAATCTAATTATAATGAACATTACACACAAAAGTTTGAGGTCGGTAATATTTCTTTGTTTCTTTTTTTTCTCAGAATTATCTAGTTAAAAAGAAGAGCTTTTTTAAATAGATTTTTTTTGTAACAATGTAAAAGCCTTTAATGTCACTTTTGATACATTCTGAAGTTTGTGCTAAAGAAATAATATTGCTGGTTCAAAAACCACTCTACGATCGATATTTTTAGGTGCAGAACAATTGATCCACCCACCCCTACAACACACTGCATTTAGAGTCAGGGGGTGTAAACTTTTCCACAGGATGGTCGGGGTATATTGCTCATACTTTGTCTAGAAATGTAAATATTTCATGTTCTGTTGCTTACGAAGGGCAGTACTAAAAAAATGAGAACTTTAAACAAAATAACCAATCAGTTTCCACAGATTCAATTGTTTGAAAAGTCTGGAAAATATAATAATTCCTGCCACCTCACATTGTGACAGTCATCATGTTCAAAAGTTTACACCCCAGGGCTCTTAATGTTATGTGTTGCCTTGAGAATCAGTGAATGTTTGCAGATTTTGATCATCTAGGTAACAGCATGCATATCAAATACAAGAATCAAACATATGGAAACATTTGACCCACTTCTTTGGTTTAAATTCAGTTATCAGATGTTCAAATGAGGTCTGGTTGTCAAGTAAGTACTGAATCAAAAAACAAAAGCTTATGATCTCTCTTTATTATTATTGTTATTATTTTAAATCAATCTTTTCATTGCAAGATAATGTGCTAAGTTCTCGAAATGCCCCCCAGTCATGCAATTCTAGAATTGGGCCTGGCATAAAATTTTAAAGGTGGCACAATGGAGAATTCGCATTTTCCATTAATTTCCGTGATTTTTAACATCTGTCAAAGAATGCTACTGACATTAAGCCAAATATATATATATATATATATATATATAAAACTTACCAATCAGATGCCACCAGCACAAACAGAAGAAAACAAACACGTGAAACATTTTCTTCAATTGTTCAGTGAGAAGTGTGCAATAAGTTAATAACTTCTGCCATCTCACAACTGTGAGATCTTCTCAGCTCATTCTCAGAGTCAAACTGAAACCTGCTGTGGTCGTTTTTTTGAGAGATGAAGAGTGTGTGTTTTTGTACATGCGTGTTTAGTCTGTAGGTGAAGGGTCTTCTTTTTCCTGTCCTGCTTTTATTGAACCGCACAGTTGATTCCTTCACAAAACAGATTTATAGTGGAATAATAAATAATAAATAAAAGTCAAAAACAGTCAAATCGGTGTTAGCAGTTAAACTAGACTCTTAACTGTCATGTGCTAAAATGCTAAATAATATACTTGACTGCTACTGTAGCTTTAAGCAGTTTTGCTAAAACACTGCGTTCAAAAGCCATTAAGGCATTTTTAGGGCTGTGATGTTGGGCCTCTTTTGAGCACAATGTGAACACGACACGAGCTAACGTGTGGAATGCGCCACAAAAACCAGCATGACAGATGCTCAACGATAGCCCGACATTACAGCCCTAAAAATAATGGTAAGCAAGCACTGCTTTGGTTACAGTTTTTATATCTGCAGTCCTAGTTTCAGTTTCCCTTTTTGAATGATGAATATAGACTTTTGATACCTGCTGATATAGATCATTATTTTCTTACATGCAGGTGCATGCTAGTTGACAGTCAACTGTAGGCCTTATGGTGTGTTCAAGCAGAGCTTTTTGGCCGAGACGCAGCTGACACAAAGCAGCAATATGGTCACTGCTGGTTCTTTGATGTTGACTTGGTGTGTCACGGCCTTTAAACAACATTATAAGAAATACATCTGTTTTAGGGTAGGGACTTGCTAAACCGACACCAAAAAACTAGTGCTGCAGAAAGTCGACTGTGGCGTTGCCTCAGCAGGCACGTGCAGAGGGGGGGGCGGTGGGTGCTTGAGCACCTGCCCCTTTTCCCCTTGATGCCCAAAGTGCCCTTTTGTCAAGGCATTTTTTTATTATTATTATTATTATTATTATTTATTTTTTTGTAATTAAACGCCCTTTTGTGAATGCCTGCCCAATCTAACTATTAGTAAAATTAATTAATAATAGTTTAGCCGTAAATTAAATTATCCACATGATGACCTTTCACCTGACGATCTCATCCGGGAAGATCCCTCACATTCAGACACGCCTTTAGGATGCCTTCAATAACGTCCGCGGGTGCCAGTAAGTGGAGTTCTCAGCGGAGCGGTGTGCTTGTAAACTTATATTATATTATTGAATTATTATTATTTGACGAGAACGGCGTGAAGAGATCATGCACAGCTGTGTGTAGCCTGTGGAAGCACTGCAGCAAGGGGCTACAATATTTTTGTTCATTGTTTTCCTAATGATAATTTTATGATTGGTTTATAAAGGCTACTACGAACACCCTTTTCCCATTTTTATCACAGAATAATTCAGGAAATATATTTTATAGTTTCTGTACTAAATGATGTTAATCAGTACTGCATTTTTCATATAGTTTATTTATTTATTACCTGAAGATAACTTGAAAAACACATAAACCATATATTTTCGCAATCTTTTATTGTCTTCACGTTTCATCAGTAAAAACGTTTCTGCTTGTTATTCAGCTCAGCTACAGCGATAGCCGCGTGAGTTTGTCCATATGCATGTCAAAAGTTTCTGCGCGAGAGCGTCCTCTGGCTTCGAGTATGAAACATGCACTGCACGAGAGTGTTCAGCTCTCCTGATATTCATATCTCCTCATTTTGGATACGAATAAAACGTCAGGTCATGTCTCTTTAATTTAAATCTAGAAACCTCTATGTGAAAACACCTGCTCGAGCTTGAATAAAGTGCGGGGGACGAATGGACATTTTATTAAAATTAATATTAAATAAAAAATGCAGCTAAGGTAGTTATACACACAGCAATAAAAACAAAGGTGCTTGTTCTCGTTCTTGCTGTTTAATTGGGAAAAGTTTAAAGCGTGTTGAGGTGTCTTGTCTTTATGTTATCTGACTAAAAACTATTCATATTTTGAACTATTATTATTATAGTATTTATTTAAAAAACGTAGAGTGCCTTAAAAATAATTATCAAAACACTGGGATTATACTGATTTTCCTCCGAATTATACTCAATATTATATTCAATCCTGTTTTTATAATCATTATCATTCAAAAAATGAATAAATTCAGAACAGGATTAGAATAGAATTCTATTTTAAATAAGACAGGAATATTTTTTTCTACAACAGCAACAGTAGTGTTTACAACTGCAAAACCACCATACCCTGTAAACACAATAAAAACAAAAACAATAATAATAATAATAATAATATCATTCCAGAGTAATTAAGAGGTGCAAAAAAAAAAAAAACCTGCGTCATGGCATTTGCTGCTGTATTAATACAGAAGCATCCATTTCGATGCACATATCAGCAAGCAGCACAGCCCTATTAAAAGCAGTGTTCCATGTGCCCCTTTTATACTTTGAGCACCTGCCCCTCCAAAGGTCTCTGCACGGCCCTGTGCCTCAGGTTGTATCGCTTGCTTGCTTGATTGATTATGTCTGTGTGTGTGTGTGTGGAGTGATATTTCTATAGCCATGCCATGCTATAGAACATGTAAATACAACATCTACCAGCAGGTGCTTATGGAACAAAGGATTACGCTCTGTCTTTTTTTCTATGGTTTTGCAAGAACAAAAAAAAACTGCATGAACATTTACTACGTCATCGCTCTACCTTCCATAGTGAGGCTCCAATATCACTTTCACTTGAACTAGCAATAAAATCACATCGCCAATAAAGCAGAGGAACAGAGCACTTTTTAATGAATCTGAATCCGGATTCATTTTCTGAAGGGAAAAGTGGTGAAAATGAAGCTTCTTTAATTTGCTCGCCGTGATCTTGTCTTTACTTGACAATGGTAAGACATTTATTTGTTACAATCTCTTTTCTGCTGTTGCACAGACATCTGCAATATATTTGTGACCCGTGCAGAGCTTTACTGGTCAGAGGAAGTCTGAGCATTGAAACATGCAACTGAATGTGTGAATCAATGATGTCCTTCTGCTGTTCCATATGTGTTTTGAATCCAGGCATATTTCTCTACTCACAATCTTTGTGATATGTAGAAAAAAAAAGAGTTTTCACACTATTCTATATTTTGCTTGGCTTATGCTAACTGATTGTTCTTCAGGTGCATCTGCTGTTGGTACAGATAAAGTGTTGGTGTCGATGAAGGAGGGAGATTCAGAGACAGACTGAAGCTGGACAATCAGACTGGATCTCTGACCATCACAAACACCAGAACCACAGACTCTGGACTTTATAAACTACAGATCAGCAGCAGCAGTAAAAAGATTCTCAATGTTACTGTCAATGGTGAGTCATTTAATGAATGTTTCAATGCAGTTTATATGTTTAAAGTATTGTTAATGTATTTCTTGTTTTTTTTACAGTGATATTTAGAGTTATTTTCTTTACCTGTATATTAATTTATATACAGTATATAGACAATCTTTACAAATAAATGCAAATGAATCTACATATAAACACCATAGAGCAATGTTTGGAATGGAATACACCCCTCTACATCAATTTCGTGGACTTCAGGAAGGCCTTCGACAGTGTCCACCGAAACACCCTCTGGAAGATACTGCACTATGGAATACCATCAAAGATCATCTCAATCATAAAAACATTCTACGAACATTTTGAGTGTAGTGTCATCACGGGAAACGACCTCTCTGAGTGGTTTCCCGTGCAGTCTGGAGTGAGACAGGGGTGCATCATCTCCCCTATCCTCTTCCTGGTCGCCATAGACTGGATTACAATCAACACCACAGCAGACAGATCCAGAGGCATCCAGTGGACTCTGTTCTCCCAGCTGGAAGATCTTGACTTCGCTGACGATCTTGCTCTCCTGTCAACCAACCAGTAAGACATGCAGGTTAAGACTGATAGGCTGAACAACTTTGCTAGACAAGTTGGGCTCAGTATGAACACTTCCAAAACACAAGTGATGTGTGTCAACTCCATCCCTACAGCACTCATACACTGTAACTGATTTTTGTAATTTGAACAGTATTTTACTGTAATATGTACAGTAAAATACTGTAAAATGTATATACAGTATTTTACTGTAAACTGCAAAGGATTATGGGAAAATATATGGCCACTACAGTAAACTACTGTAAATTTACAGTAGTGAACTTGCCCGCGAAAAACTGACCAATGGCAAGGGAGATTTATTTTGTTTGCTGTTTGGTGGAAGAAGCGGTAAAAGGACAAAAGAGACTCCTTGCACTGTTATCTGGACAAAAAGGTTAGTATATTATTTCTGTTTTATGCAAAACTGAGATATTTTAAGATGTTTTAACTTGTTAACAGCAAACTAACATTATTCATCGTGTCGTTTCTCATGTTGGGAGTTGGGGCCTTTATTTTCTCTGACTGACTGCTGCCGACGCTCTGGGCCACAACACTGCCGGATTAACGCCGCCATAACGGTGATAACATCGACTGGTGAGTAAATTAAGGTCACCTATATTAGTCAAAATAAACCTTAGTTAAACCGAGAAACGCGTTTGTAGGTTCTGCTGCCCTTTAATGCAAGTTAGTTAATCTGGCGAGCCATTACTTAACCTTAACAACGAACTAACCTGAAATAACGTTACTGAGGTAAAGTGCCTTGGCAACACCACTGTTTCAGTGGAGATTTTAAACAGTATTTTCAAGTAACGTTATTTATTTTGTTTGTTCTTTTCAAGTTTCTAGTCTAAATGTCATCTGCATCGTCGGATGTGTATTTTGGAGCCTCTTCTTGTGAATGCCATCTATGATAACATCAACTGGTAACGTTAAGTGAATAATGTCAGTTAGCCGAGGTTAACGAACACAGAGAAGAATAATATCTTTTGTACACTGCCACTATCTCAAGTGTAATGATCTTCAAATGCTATTTAAGTTAGAAACGTGTGTAACGTACACTAACCATGTTCCGTACACTTACCATGTTCCGTACAGATGAACTTTTACCGCCGGTCGCTGAATAAATACTTCCGGTTCATACATAATATATATATACGTGTCATCTTCATTTCTCCCTCTTTCACCCCGGATCACGACAGAGACACTCCCACCATTTGTTCTCGTGAGATTTCAGTAAGTTTGCTAGGTGCGCCCCCCTGCGCTTGAAAATGGAAGGTGGGCAAGCTAAACGTGAGACTGCCGCTTGGGTGGGCAGACAACTAGAGCAGCGAAAATGTACATTTCTATTTAATTGATGCTTCTCACAGCACTATAGTCTTTATGAAATGAATGTTATGTTATCACAAATTGTTAAATAAATGACCTTTTGTTGAATAAATGCTTTGAAATGGGAATATTTAAACGTCAATTGTGGGCGATGACCACATGGCGCCACCCTCCGCCTGAGACGTGCAGCAGGCGCTGTTTGCCCATCATCCTGCGTGCAGTGATGTTTATATTCATAAAAGATCAATTAAGTTAGCGTTAACTTACATTAATTTTTTTTTTTTTTACATTTTTAATTGTCATTTAATTAAACGAACTTAGTTAAAACTCAATTGATTGTGTTATTTCATTGCCAAAAGTTATTTAACGTTAACAAAGTTACACACAAGGATAGGATATTCAGACATTCAAGTTATTTAATAAGATTTCATACATCAAGTTAACTAATATAATTAAAATACTTTGTGAACAATTTTATAAACAATCACTTGAAGTTAAGGTTAAATTAACATTACATGATTAACATAATATCATTTCAAAGGAAAGTCAGTACAGTTACAACAAAAGAAAGATGTCAGGAAAGAAAAAACAGTACTCGAAGGAGAAGTTACAGGAGGCAGTTGAGGAAGTAAAGGCAGGAGCAAGTCTAAGGGCAACAGCGAAAAAATTTGGCATTCCCCACACCACTCTACAGGACTATAAAAAAAAAATATATGTCCACAACCCTCATCCTAATTCGGCCCTGACACCTGGAGAGGAAGAGGCTCTTCTTTCCTTTATATTCTGGATGGCGGACCATGGCTTCCCAGTCACAAGATCCCTTGTCAAGGTGCTGGCTACTGGGATCATTAAGGAGAGTGGCAGAACAGAGACCACCACTGTAAACCTGGAGAAGGGGCCAAGTGATGTGTGGTGGTCCAGGTTTAAGGCCCGCCATCCAGAATTGGCCTCAAGGACGGCAGATTCCCTGGACAGAGCCAGAGTCCATGGTGCTACACCAGAGGCCATTGAAGGGTTCTTCAAATTATACGAGGCCCTTTATGAGAAGCACAGTTTGGAGGACAAGCCACATCTCCTCTACAACTGTGATGAGACTGGCTTTGGAGACAAGCCTCGGTCCAGGGAGAAGGTCCTATGCCAGACTGGGAGGAAACACATTTACCAGCAGCAGCAGACGACAAGGGAGCACATCACGGTCCACTGCTGTGTGAATGCAGCCGGGGACAGCATTCCACCCTTCGTCATTTACCCCGGCTGCCTCCCAAGTAATGCCTATAGGCTGGATGGGCCCCCCAACGCCCTCTATGGCATCCAGGAGAAGGGTTACATGGACTCGGAGCTCTTCCTGAAATGGCTCCACCATTTTATCAGGTATGCTCCTGAGGAGAGACCACTCATTTTAATTATGGACCAACACGAGACACATGTTTCCAGAGACGTAATCATGTTCTGCAGAGAAAACAAAGTTGAAATTCTCTGCCTACCTGCCCACACCACACACATACTACAGCCCCTGGATATTGCGGTTTTCAACCCACTGAAGACTGCTTTCTCCACCATGGCTTCCAGGATGGGTCTGGTGCGAGGGGACATCGTTGTGGGGAAGAGGCAGTTTTCAGCTCTCCTAAAACATGTGTACCCCACTGCTGTCACAGCCCAAAATATCAAGGCTGGATTCCGCAAGGCTGGCATCTTTCCTCTGTCCAGGGCTGCTGTGGACACAACCCAGGTAATTTTGACATTAATACAATGATAACTCACCCTCTAGCTACTTGCATTCCTTTTCAAGTGTATTAATGAGTTTTACATACGTTTTATTTTCTTAGGTGGTGAGAGTGCTCCCATCTGCAGATGGAAGTGACGCCACACCATCCAGCCCTGCTGCCACTCCGTCAGCCACACCATCCAGCCCTGCTGCCACTCCGTCAGCCACACCATCCAGCTCTGCTGCCACTCTGTCAGCCACACCATCCAGCTCTGCTGCCACTCCGTCAGCCACACCATCCAGCCCTGCTGCCACTCCATCCGTCGCTCCCACCACACCATCCATCGCTCCCACCACACCATCCATCACTCCCACCACACCATCCCTCACTCAAACACCTTGCCCCACCTGTAACAATAGAATAGTTCACAAAAATTACCTGGTGGCAGCAGGTGTAATCCCGGAGAGTCTGGCTAACGTCCTAATGAGTCCAGCCCTGGAGAGGAAGGAGAAGGTGAGGCGTCGCATTCCCTTGCCAGCCCGTGTCATCACCAGCGACGAGTATTTCGACCTGCTGGTCGAAAAAAAACTGAGGAGAAAGAGAAGGAAGAAAAGAAGAGAAAGCGCAAGGAAGAGATGGCAAAGAAGAAGGAGGAAAAGAGACAAGCCCAGGAGGCCAAAAGGCAAAAGAAACAGGCACCTCCTCCGACTGATGACGGAGAACACTGCGCTCTCTGCCGTAGAGTGGTCCCACCTGGCTCAGGAGAGGAGGCCATAGATGAATGGGTCCAATGTGATTTGTGCCATTTGTGGTTCCACTTGGAGTGTGCAGAAGTGGAGGAAGTGGAGGACACTGACTGGCTTTGCCATAAATGTTGTCTGTCCACATAAAAACACCTCACACACACACACACACACACACACACACACACACACACACACACGTGTAAATAGTGCACACTTAAAATTTCTAGTTGGTATTTTTTAATCAGTTTAGTGTTAAATGTAAATAGTAGTAAACACACACACACACACACACACACACACAATGTAAATAGTGCACACAGAAAATTAACATGTTAATTTCTAGTTATGGTATTTTTTAATCAGTTTAGTGTTAAATGTAAATAGTTGTAAACACACACACACACACACACACACACACACACACAAACAATCATTGGTTAATCATTAAATATTTTGTATCAGTTCAAATTGT
The DNA here is from genome assembly GCA_027422415.1 of Schizothorax lantsangensis. Lineage (NCBI taxonomy): Eukaryota > Metazoa > Chordata > Actinopteri > Cypriniformes > Cyprinidae > Schizothorax > Schizothorax lantsangensis. The sequence continues at coordinate 11,169,059 of CM049843.1, read as the reverse complement.
TTGCCCTTCTTTGTCTTCAGAAAGATATGGTAAAGTTATTCACTAACGTTTCACATGCTTAACTCACATGACATAATCAATATCACAACACAATGGCCTAGCTCGCATGGTCCTCTAGCTTATTAAAGCAGCAAATAACTTAAATTTTAAACAAATAAAAAGGCATTCACCTTTTTTTTTCCCTTCTTTGTCTTCAGAAAGATATGGTAAAGTTATTCACTAACGTTTCACATGCTTAACTCACATGACATAATCAATATCACAACACAATGGCCTATCTCGCATGGTCCTCTAGCTTATTAAAGCAGCAAATAACTTAAATTTTAAACAAATAAAAAGGCATTCACCTTTCTTATTCATTGAAATGTTGTTTTATTCAGTTAAAATAACTAAATACCTCAGTTGATCCGTTAAATGTCCATTTTCGTCGTTGAAATGCGCTATGTACGGAACATCATTGTTGCCTGTACGGAACACCGTTAACGCTTATCATCTTCCGTACACGGGCGGGGGAGGTACTTTTCCCCACTTTTCTCAAAAACTATTGGTCCAAAAGACATCAATCAAAGTGTGGACTGTCCAATGGGTATTCCCCCAGAGAATGATCACACAAACTTGCTTGTCTGGCTTTCAACAACGGAGGAGTGGTCGTTGGCGTGCGTTGAAGGGCGAAAAGTGTACGGAACATGGTTAGTGTACGTTACCAATGTTGTATGTAACTTTAGAGACGGTCCCTAAATTCAGTGAGAGACGTAAAATAAAACCGCGAGCTAACATGAAATACTGAGGAAAACTGAGTTAAGAAATACCACTGTAAAGTACATCTTTTGTATTTTATTTTCAAGTTTGTGGTCTTGTGGTCATGTCGTCTGCATCGGAGGAGTATTGGAGTGTGTTCCTGTGATTGCCGTCGTAACAACAGGTGAGCTTTCATCAATTTAACTAATGTATGTTACTAAAGTAGCCAAATTAGCCACTGGCTGCTGTTCTCTCACTAACTCGCAGAACGAGTTTACTTTTTAAAGAGAGGGACGGGCTAGCAACACAGTTGCCAAGTCCGCGTATTATACCAGACTTTGGGCTTCTTTTTTTGTAAAGTTGAGGGAAAAAATCCCTGGTCGCGGGTTGCGTTTTTTTTGGCTTATTTTTAAAATATGGTTGCTTGTTAGGAAATCTGACAAGCAACTTCGTTTCTTTATTTATGTTCGCCGTATTCTCCAATACATTGATTGACACTCTGTCTGCTCGCAGTTAATAGACAACCAGTGCAATAATATAAGTGCTGTAGAGTAATTTGCCATATGTTCTGCCCCTCATTGGAGAAAAATCACATTCAAAAAGAAGACGCGTGACGCTGTAATCCAAGCGATGATAGAAGACGACGAGAGGGGTGGGATGAGTTTCTTTTAGCCAAATTTTTACAATGTTTTTGTAATGTATTAATTATCACAGGCTGTAATAAAAAAAACAAGTAGTCATATCCTAATACTAAGATTAAATACATTTGGTTTGAATAGGCTGGTATGGCAAGATGTCTTAAAATGTATTTCTTTTTTTAACATTTAATCTTAGACCACATTATTAGATTACCTTTTGACTTCATGAATACACAGCTTAATGATTTAAAATATATATATATAATCTTTTTAATAATATTATATAACATTTTCTTTTTTAATATAATATATCTTATAATTTAATATAATATTTTATATATTTTTCTATAATATTTATGTCATTTTGTTTTTTTATGTCATTTATTTGATAGTTATGTATACATTATTTTATTTTGTTTTTGACCTCAAAATAAAGCACGTTCCCTCTGTACATGGCTGTAACGAGCAGTTTTGTGGTGCTTGGAATTCTTTATAATTAATTAAAAACAAATATTGCCACATTGATGGCTCAAGGAGGTGTAATTGAAAAAAAATGTAACCAAGTGTTTTTCAAGTGTAATATTTCTGTAAAGGCTAGGGGCAGAAAAATGGACATTTCCATAGAATGACCCCTGTATATTTTAGGCTATAAATATGTGGCTATGTTACAGCTCCCCTTTGAAGCTCTTGTGCTTTTCTCCTTTTCCATCTCTCCAATCCTATTCTGCTCACAGTGATTGGAGATGAGTTTTGTTCCCACTTTTGTTGCAGTTTGCTAATTTTTGTAAAATAGCTTCTGTTTTTGCTTTTCAGATAAAAGAGTGCTTTCAGTGTAATATGTTGCAGGCTCATTTATTGGTAATAAATAATTGATAAATAATATTGATGATAATAAATCATCAAAAAGAATATTGGGCTTGATTTGGGCTTGTTTTTGAAGATGCGGTTGCTTATTTGTCTCACGAGAGTTGGCAACAGTGGCTAGCAATATATTAATATAGTAAGTTATGCTAATAAATATTAAAAATGTGGTAACACTTTACAATAAGGTTCATTAGTTAACATTAACGTTAGTTAAAAACATTAGTAAACATGAACTAAGAATGAACAATACTTCTACAGCATTTATTAATCTTAGTTAATGTTAATTTCAGCATTTACTAATGCATTATTAAAATCACAAGTTGTTTGTTATTATTAGTTAATGCACTGTGAACTAACATGAATAAACAACAACTGTATTTTCATTAACTAGGGGCAGTCGTGGCCTAATGGATAGCGAGTCGGACTGGTAAGCGAAAGGTTGTGGGTTCGAATCTCAGGTCCGGCAGGGATTGTTGGTGGGGGGAGTATCCTCCTTCAATACCACGACTGAGGTGTCCTTGAGCAAGGCACCGAACCCCCAACTGCTCCCCGGGCGCTGTAACATGGCTGCCCACTGCTCCGGGTATGTGTTCACTTAGGATGGGTTAAATGCAGAGAATACATTTCACTACTGGTTATATACTCTCTATATAATTGTGTATGTGACAAATAAAAATAATAATAATAATAAAAAAAAACTAACATTAACAAAGATTAATAAATAGTGTAATAAATGCATTGTTCATTGTTTGTTCATATTAGTTAATACATTAACTAATGTTAACAAATGACACCTTATTGTAAAGTGTTACCAAAAATGTTTGTATTACTGTACGGTAGGGTTGCACGATGCACCGATACTACGGTAGTATCGCGATGCTAAAGCTCAAAAATACCCGCGGTGCCATCGCATTTTTTAAACGGTAGTATCGTCCATAAGGTAGTACCGTAAGATATGTAGTATGCACGGCAGCAACACTGTTTTAAACGTTCAAACGTTGAACATGCATGCCAGCAGAAACATTACAAGTTGATTGCCAAATGTCTTTCTGCTGTGCTCTGTGTAGTTTAGTCTGTGTATAGTATACACCTTATATTGTATTGAGTGTTTCCCGACGCTTCAGTTCAGTTTGCAATGAGAAGTTGCTCTCGCACGTCGTTGTTCATGCTGCAGTTTATCAGAAGAAAGGGTTTGATTCAGACCGTCTGATGTCATTTTAAAAAAACAGCAGATCAACCATCACTTATTCAACATCATAATATCTTGCAAGAAAGTATTCTCGCAGTTTTATTCATTTGACCACTTCTAGGGCAGGTGAACTAGTTCGTTTTTGGAAGCATCTTTGCGATCACGAACGCAGTTCCAATCATCAACATAGCGCTTTGCACTTGGTTCTTATCATTATTTATATATATGTAATTTATTCATTTATAATGTTGTGTTTTAATATACATGCTGCTAACTTGGAAATTTGACACGAGCAAGAGTGCTGTTTTTGTTTCGTTTCTGTGTTCGAATCCGAATCTGCGTCGTCTCTGATTCACTGAGCCATTCATAAAAACAGTCATTCGATTCGCTTCTGAATGATTCAGCCGTTTTTGAAAGCATCGTTTGAATGACTCAGTGATTCAATCTCGAACTTCTGCCACCTGCTGACTGTTTGAGGTTTCCCATCTAAAAGTAGGCATATTACATTATTTTCCAACATATTTCTATATTCAGAATTTAGTATTTAAAACATTAATCTCATAACTTTGTTTATGCAATTATAAATGCAGTCTAAATGTATAAATGCCACATCTAAATGTCACTTCATGCAGCTTATGTGCAGTGCTAAGATTTGTTTGGATCATTTCATGGATAACAATAGCCAGTCATTCATTCACATTAATTAAGTATTCAGAGAAAATATTCTCTGTTTTTATTTACATCTATTTATTTATGAAATTGTGATTCATTTTGTAGAATTGAATTTTAAATTAACACAATACTGCATGGTATCGTGATACTACTTGGTATCGTGATACTTCAGCTGGTATAGTATCGTAAGACATTTTTATGGTATCGTGACAACCCTACTGTACGGTAGTTTTTTTTTTTTTCTGATCATAAACTATAGTAACACTAATAGGGTGTTGTGACTCTGTCTGTTACAGGAGATTTCTCCAAGCAAAAACAGGATCCTGACTATGAGGGCAGAATCATTATACAGCCAGCTGTCCATTTTACAGAAATGCAGAATTAGGTAACCCAAAATACATTTTGTTTTACACTGCATTTACATTAATACATTTGCCAGATGCTTTTATCCAAAGCAAGTTATATTGTATTTAAAGTAGGGAGCACGGGGCACAACCTAACACTGTTTGACTTTCTTAGTTTGTGTAAATCCACGTGGGGTTCGAGTATAATTTTTTTTATACACTTTAATTTCACACTTGTCTAGTACAAATATTTTGCGTTGTTTCATAATTACAGTGTATATGTTTTTCGTTATTTTTCGTGACGGCATGCCCCGTAGGTGGGGTACATTGTAACATGTGAGGGGCACGTTGTAACATAACCATATGACAGCTTAAAATGTTATCGGATCTAATGAAAAAAATATACAAGACAAACTAAAATATTTTGTCAAAATAAAATCATGAACTTTTTCAAATAAAATAATGGCGATTTTTAAGAATTAAAACTAATCTAATTTTGGAGTTTGACAATGAACACATTGCAACCATGCTTGGGACGGCCCTGATCGCAATACATAGCTACGTATACAGTGTAGTTCAAAACAGAGTGCGCAAATGAATAAACATTCATGAAATTCATAACGGATACCCTCCCCTCCCTCCACACACATCTATCATAGGACACAGGACACATAAACGAGCCAAAATGCTTTACATTTCTTGAAATAATAATTTCTGAACATTAAACATCGATTGTCAGTCTTTATTCACCTGCTTATTGTGGCTTCTCGTTAAAACTCATAAGTAAATGGTGTAAATTGCATCACTAATGTCATAGAATAGCATAGTTTAATAATAGCGGGGCACATTGTAACGCAGTGTTATAACGTTCCCCATCTGTGCAACTGGAATTTAAAACTGGTTAGTGTCTTCTGCTAGTTAGCGAAACATTATAAAACTATCTAAACTGATAAATAACAGATTGGAGATTAAAATAATAGCAGATTTGTCTAATATTAAATGAATACTTGAAACTGAGATGCCAAATTTACTTCAGTCAGAAATTTACTTTTACGACATTTACGACATCTTCAAAAGAGTTTAGAATTTTGGTGCTCTTTATTCTCTATATAGTGTTGATATGGCAGCTAGTAAATACTGTAAATTTGGTTATGCTGGCATGTGTGGAAATATTTAAACCATGTGTTACAACTAACCCCGTTTTAGTTTGTGCCCTGCGCTCCCTACACATTTTATTAAGTTATTCATTCCCTGGGAATCAAACAGGCGCTAGGGGTGGGCTAAGGGGGCTGAAGCCCTGAATGTTTTTATTACCATGTCTTGTGCGCATCAAGATTGAGTTTTCATGCGCATTAAAATTATTTCTATTAAATCAGCACTTAAACGGCAAAATGCAGCTGCTTCAGGTATCTTTAACTTACTGTAGCCTATAAATTCATAATACCGATATCCCCATCTGACAAAATTAGATTACTGTTACTGTATAGCAACAAATATAGATTTTTAATCATGGTATTATAAGCAAAGATTTTCTTGGGCAAACACATTTAGAATTACCAGATTATACGAACAGATTGGTTAGCATTTAGTGTTGTAGCAATAAGCTTCTATATTCTTTCGGGCAAAGAATTGACTCGGGTCTTCGTTCGAATTTCAACCGTTTACTGAATGTTCTTGTACAATGAACAGAAACAAATAAACTCCGGTCAAAAAAACTGTGTTGCTCCGTCTTTCTTTTCTTTCCTAAAAAAATATATAATATATAAAAAGATAAATAATATACGGAGCAAACCATTACAGAATAAACATGGGGGGTGTTTAACCAATGTACATATAAATCTAAACATATTAAAATAATATCTACTCAAGCACTTCTAACTTCAATGTTAAATTTTAATTATTTAAATTATGGCTCTTACATCCCCAGCCCCTAATTGTATAGGTAGGCAAAGTATATCAATTACCACATCAAATTAAATAGAGCCATAAACCTTCAGAATAAGAGTCTTTGAAGTTAGAATTAGAATTTCCATTCAATTCACAATCAGACAGCTTCTTGTAGAAGACATATTTTGAGATGGGACGATTCAGTGTGCTGCTTTTTCGTCTGAACACCCACACTGCGAACATTTCCCTTAGAGTCAGGCATTGTTTTGATGAGTGCGACCCATCATCCAGGAATTCCGAGGTGCACTGGAAACCATAATTAGGACAATGTCTCCAATCTCGAAGTTTCTTTTCAACCTGGACCATCGCTGACATTCCTGCAAAAGAGGCAAGTATTCCAGAGTCCATCGATGCCAGAAAAGATCTGTCAGGTATTGAATTTGTTTCCATCTGCGCTTTGCATAGACATCATCTTTTTTTGAACACGCCCTGGAGGTAAGCTTGCTTGATTCCTCATCAACAACAGATGGTTTGGGGTCAAGGCTTCGAGGTCGTTAGGGTCGTCAGACATTTAGTAATAGGCCTGTCATTGATAATTGACTCCACCTCACAAAATAGTGTATGTAGCCATCATCGTCCAATACCTGCTGTCTCAGTACGGAATTCAGAACCTTTCTCACTGTGCGAATCTGACGTTCCCAGGCCCCGCCATGGTGAGATGCTCCAGGAGTGTTAAATATCCACTGAATTTCTCTTTTTAGCATCTCTTCTTGAATCGTTGCCTGATTCAAATTCTGCAATGCTTCACGCAACTCCTTTTCAGCTCCTGTGAAGTTTGTTCCATTATCGGAACGGATTACTGAGACATGACCTCTTCTACAAACGAATCGGCGTATAGCATTGACACATGCATCTGTGTCCAGAGAAGGTGCGACTTCTAGATGAATAGCTCTAATGGTGAGGCAGGTAAAGAGCACACCATATCTCTTGACCATAGAGCGTCCTCTCCTCACCTCAACGGTCCGAAGTAATCGACGCCAGTATTACTGAATGGTGGTTTGTCAGGAAGCAGCCTATCTTCTGGCAAATCTGCCATCTTTTGCACACCAGTCTTTGCATGTAGTCGTCTGCAGATGAGACATGCATAAATTATCCTTCTAACTGCAGAATTTGCTTGTGGAAGCCAGTATTTCTGTCTTAACTTTGCCAGGACACTGTTTTGACCCAAGTGACCAACGCCTTGGTGGATGTGTTATATATTTATGCAAGATGATGGGATGCTTTGATTTTTCAGGCATCGCCGATCTGCTCAATCTACCTCCAACACTTAACACGCCATCCTCAAGGTAAGGATCCAATCGGAATATGCAGCTGTCTTTCCTGTTCTTTTCCTTGTTGCAGCATTTTTCTTTCTTCCTGAAACTTCTGTTCTTCTGGCTCTGGCTGTGGAACGAATTAGATGATCCAGCGCTGGCGTTAACCATATCCTCCATGGTAGTGTCTTTTCTTTAAACCTCTTTTATAGGTATCCTGTCTTTCTGGACCAGAATGTTTGTAAAGTGGGATCTCTTTCTGTTTGACTGTTCCTTGTGGTATCTCCTTCCTCTTGCGACTTAAATCCAGCAGGACTTCTTTGAGATGTGTTAGTCGTACTACAGCCTTCTTTAGGGCACTGCCAGCTTGAATAATAACAAACAAGACATTCTAGGCTCTCCTTAGTGTTCTGAGTGCCTATTGCGTAAACAATGGAAATCTTTTTGAGCGCACGGTCATCAACCGCAAAAGACACTGAATCCTCAGGTCTAACTGACCACTCGCATTGTGGCTTCAGCAGGAAACTAGGTCCTTTGATCCAGTTTTTGCTTTCGATCAAGTTGTCCGCATTTAGGCCTCTTGAAGCTTGGTCTGCAGGATTATCTGCTGAGCTTACATATCTCCACTGAGAAGGTTAGAAGCCTCTCTGATTAATGAGACAGCAGTTTGCAACAAACGTCTTGAATCTTGTGGAGTCATTTCAATGTTCTCAGCACTGTGGTGCTGTCAGTCCAAAAGTAGAATCCTCAGATTGATGTTGAAGCTCCTGTCCTCACATCCTATCCATTTAACTGCAATGGTGGCTGCTGTCAATTCCATTCTTGAAATAGTAACCTGCTTGAGTGGTGCCACTCTGGACTTTCCCAACATGAATGTGCATCTCTTTTGATCATGGTCATTTTACAAGAGGTATGTGACAGTCCCGTATCCGTTCTCGCTAGCATCTGCAAAGTGGTGCAACTGAAAGGTCTTGACATGCCCGAACCCTGCAGGTTTGATACATCTACTCACACTGATGTTTGCGAGCTTCTGCAAATCCTCCAGCCAGGACAGCCACCTCTCAGCCTTTTTCCCTGCAATCTCTTCATCCCATGTTATTTTTTCTCTGCACAGGTCCCTCAGAATGAGCTTTGCCGGTAGCACAAACGGTGCTAGGAACCCAAGAGGATCGTAAACGGACCCAACAACCGACAATATACCTCTTCGGGTAAGTGGTTTATTTTGCATTTCAATCTTAAAATTAAACGTGTCATTCTCTGTACCACCACAGAATTCCCAATGCTCTTTCCATGGGAAGCAACCCACTCTCCAGATCTAAGACTTTCACGTCAGTGGCTCGTTCTTCTTCAGTATGGACGAAAGTACAGTTCTGCTATTACTAGTCCATTTTGTCAAATGGAAACCACCTCGATTACAAAGCACTCTGATGTCAATTGCGAGAATGACTGCTTGTTCTTCAGTTGCCACTGATTTAAGGCAATCATCAACATAAAAATTCCTCAATATGTCTGAGCTGCTTCTGGAGTAGTGTCGTTGATTTTCATCTTCTGCTGTTCTTCGAAGAGCGTAACAAGAGCAACTCGGTGAAGAGGTTGCACCAAACAGGTGTACACGCATCCTGTACTCTTCTTCATCTTGATCTAGGTTGCCGTTCGGCCACCAGAGAACCTCAAAAAAGTCTGCATCCTCCCTAGGTACTCGAACCTGATAAAACATTGATTCAGTGGCAGCCATCATTGCAATTGGCTCCTCACGGAATCTGGTCAACACCCCTATAAGTGTGTTGGTGAGGTTAGGCCCTTGAAGTAACTGACTATTCAAAGAAATTCCTTGGTAAGATGCATTACAGTCGAAGACAACACAGATTTTATTTTCTTCTGATGATAAACCCCGTGGTGAGGAATGTACCAGACCTTTCCATCACCACGGTGTAAATTCTCATCAGGTACTTTCTCAGCATATCCTTTCTCAAGATGTTGTTCATAAATACGGTGTAGTCCTCATAGAAATCGGATACCTTCTGAGCCTTTTCTGGAGGCTCCCGAGATGCTGTTCCGCTAAAACCCGGTGTTCGGCATCTGATCTTGTCGTCTTTCAAAGGTAATCTCATGTAGTAATGACCATCCATTAACTGAGTAGATTTGGTCACAGACATCATGAATTGCCGTCCGGTCCTCTTGTGCCATTTCAGAATTATCCTCATAACGACGTTCAGGAAAATCGATATTAAACTGCTTCACCAGCAAATCTTCAATCTTCTCCACAGATATGCGATTCACTGTATAGCTCTGTATACCAGATTTTCTTGTCTTGATGCTCTCTTTCCTTTGGTCCATTTGACTATCCAGCCAAGAACTGTCTTCACTGCATAAGGCCCCATTGCTTATGCTGTTTATCACCTTCCATGGTTCCATGGCCTTATGAGCGTTCACTCCAATAAGTAGCCCTACTGCAGCCTCGATATGTGGCAGACGAACTTCATGCAAGTAAGGCCATTTCTCAATATCCTTCTGTCTAGGAATGTTCCCTTCTTTCACGGGCAAGTGTCGCCGAGTCAAGACAGTGGGTAGATCGATATAAGTATTCTCTTCTAAAACACACATTTCTAAGTCAGACAGCAAGTATCCCCGCACCTTTGTTTTTGGTTGACCCATAGTGCAAAGCAGAAAATCAGTCTTCTTGCCCTGTATGTTCAGTTGATGCATGAGATTTTCTCTGTGCAAAAGGTGCTTGTGCTTCCTGGGTCTAGGAAAGCGCAAGTCTACAGATTTTTCACTCTTCTTTGATTTCACCTTTACAGTATAACGGAGAGGATGCACTAACCATCGCCAGCCCAGTATATCCACAAGTTTCCTGACCCAGTGAGAGAAAAGCATTTGAAAACTGCAAAGTTGTGGTCTTCAAACTTTTCATCTTGCTTATCTTCTTGTTTAACGATATGTAGGACACCTGGATGTTTTAGTGAGCAATCTGGACATGACATTCTCCTCTTACAATCTTTACTCATGTCCTTGTGTTAGACAGCCAAAGCACAGACCTTTACTTTTAAGAAACTGAATTCTGTCCTTGTATTCCTGGTTCTTAAGCTTAATACAGGAATCAAGTGTGTGTTCCTTGTTACAGAACAAACAAGCTCTTCGAACTGCAAAATCAGATCTATCTGTATTCTGTTTCTTTTGTCGTGAGTATTCTGCTTTGTCCTTGTCAGACGCGAGACATTTGTGGCAAAGATACTACCTTTGAAATCACTCTTCTTGAGTTCTTCTCTGGAAAACTGGACTTTCCTTTTTCTCTCCACCTTAACGTCCTGAATATCTCCAAAGAGTGGGTCATTCAAAACTTGAGCATTTAAGTCAATAAAGTTGACCAAATCTTCAAATGTGGCTCTTCGTCCATTTCGTTGCTGAATATCAAAGGCTGTATTTCTCCAACGTTCTCTAAGTCTGAAAGGAAGTTTTGAAAGGACTGTTCTCACGTTTGTCTGATTATTCATCTCATCCATGAATTCAACATCAGCCATGGTATTTCTGCATCCAATAAGGAATAAGGCATAAGTCTTCATTCCCTTATTGTCCTCTGTTTGATTTGCGGCCATTTTAGAGCTTTCTCAAGGTAAGCTGTAGCTATCTTCAGCTCGTTGCCATAATGTAGCTGAAGAAGACGTTTTGCTTCTTTATAGCCCTTAGTTGGACTCATATGTTCGCAGCTGCGAAAAGAGCTTGTGGTTCACCACTTGTGAACTGTTCGAGATAGTATAACCTGTCTCGAGGATTATTAGTCTTGTTCTCAATCGAGTGGTCGAATGCCCTTATGAAAGAAATATAGACAAGAGGATCCCAGAAAATATTGGCACATCTCTTTGAGGTAATTGGGATAAGCTCTGCTGCTTGACCAACAACTCTGTTATTTCTTTTTGGCGGTGCATCACATTGACAGATATCTGCTATCATCAATCGACTGTTGAGTGTTACCATGATCTGTGGTTAGTTGAGATAGTCTCTGGATAGAGCTTTGATCCTGGGTGCTTGACATAGGCTCAGACTTTCTACACAGGTTAGATACTGGCTGAACTTGCCGTTGCTTTCGCCTTTGAATGAATCACCAGCTTGTGACCCAGTCTGTGACCTGTAATAATCATTCATGCCATCTTGACCTTCTTCATACTCTTTTAACACTTTGAGTTCCGCATTTGATGCAGCAATTTCTGTATCCATTCAAGCTGTTCTTTTTTGGCCTTCAATCTCAACTTTTCAGCCTATAATTCTTGCTTCGTTCTTTAAAGCAGATGCTCGGGCTAAAAGTGCTGCATGCTTAGCCTCCGCCTTGACACGAGCAGAACTGGTTAAAGATGCCACAGAACTAACGCTACTGTCACAGATCCACTTTTCCGTCTATCACAACACGAGTCATCACCTCTGACACTACTATCACTTGGTTTAACGCCGTCGTCATCTTCATCTTGAGGCTCATGCTCATCAGACCCATTTCCTTTATTGTGGTTGAAATTAGGGCTGAACGATTAATTGCATTTGCGATAATATCGCAATATGAGAAAACGCGATTCTTCAACCGCAGAGGCTGCGATTACACTGTCACGTGACACGCGAGAGTAGGAGTAAAGCGGTGTGTTCGACTTGAAGATAGATCGTATGACATCGAAGTACGGCGAGATAAAGCATAAGGAGACATCCGCTCTTTATAGCTCTCGCAGTACTTTGATGACACACACAGCGATCGGTCTAGCAGCGCGGCTTCAATTCAAACACATCTAAGCAGTCTTCAGAGGAAGCATCAAGTTGGCACGCTATGTTGCCAGTCCGCAGATTGCCGCGGGTTGTTTTCGTGTCCGCGGGTCTTTCATAACATGCAGAATTGACGCGCTACATGTAAACGATATTCTTTGCTGTAATTTTCCTGTCAAAATAACGGAGTTCCTTTAGAATTCTTCAGCTTTTAAGAACTGCGGGTTCTCTCCGCTAGTGGGCGGAGCTAATGCGTAACGGCAATCTCATTGGCCGGCGCTCACCTATCATTGTCCCTGTTTTGATTTCAGCGAATCAGTTCGAGCGAACGCAGACAAACTGATTAATATTCATGAACCCAGCAGCTCAATAATCCTTAGTGCGTTTTATATTGTTATTAGTAGTAGAATTCGTAGTAGTTTTGTTATCTTATCAGTATTATTTGTAGTTTTCTTTTTCCTTTTTTATAGAAACACTAAATGACAAACAATATCTTAAGCACCACCACCAGTCCTAAGTTCAGTCAACATGACAAATATGCATTCATACATGGTTATTCTAATTACTAAAGTTATATCATCATATAATGCTAAAATTTAATGCTAATTATCATAATATCATATAATGTTTGACTGACTGATGCTAAGTGAGATATTTAAAAAAAAACTGTGCCATTTTACAAACATAAGCTTTATATAGATATAATTACATATAATTGAAAATCATTCAATTGATTATTGTAAATATGATCAACCCTCTATGGACACCTTGGCAATAGAATCTCCATTGGCTTGTCATTTTTTTTAGTTTACTCTCACCAGACTAATATTAATTATCTGATATACTATAAAAAATGACAAGCCAATGCAGATTCTATTGCCAAGGTGTCCATAGAGGGTTGATCATATTTACAATAATCAATTGAATTTGATAGGTGTCTCTCACATTGTCCCACAGAAACATTAAAATAGTGTAGATTAGTGTGCAATGTATTATAATAATAATAATGTATTCTATTTAGTGTCCATTTCATTCATTTAACATTTAATATTGGGGACATCCAAGTTATTTGACATATTTGAACATTTAAAAAAAAAGTAACAATAGTTACTTTCCCTGGTAATTAGTTTATTTTATAATGATGTAACTCAGTACTATTTGTGAGAAGTAACTAGTAATATAACTAATTACTTTTTTAAAGTAACGTGCCCAACACTGCATACTATACAATGATTTATTGCTTGTCTTTGTTGAATAATACAGAATATAAAGAGCTTTTAAATAACAGTTGAAGTGATCGCGTCACAACACTCTCACACACACACACATCAGTTCCAGCATTGCTAACTTGAAAGCCAGTTGGTACTTTATCAAAATAAAATACAGTGAGCCAAACATCAGCGCGGCCGCCTCTGTGTCACCGTTGGCATTCGCTGTTCTTCTGCTGGCGGTTATCAAACAGCGTTTCATTGCTGCGGGCGCCCCCTTCTGGATTGGGGGTGATTGCCTGTATTCGTCGTAAGGCATCATGCACCGAACCGAGATGCCTGTACCGTGACGGTTCGGTACGAATAAACGTACCGTGCCACCCCTAATATATAATATATATATATATATACACACACAGGTGCTGGTCATATAATTAGAATATCATCAAAAAGTTGATTTATTTCACTAATTCCATTCAAAAGTTGAAACTTGTATATTATATTCATTCATTACACACAGACTGATATATTTCAAATGTTTATTTCTTTTAATTTTGATGATTTAAGTGACAACTAAGGAAAATCCCAAATTCAGTATCTCAGAAAATTAGAATATCGTGAAAAGGTTCAATATTGAAGACACCTGGTGCCACACTCTAATCAGCTAATTAACTCAAAACACCTGCAAGGCCTTTAAATGGTCTCTGTCTAGTTTTGTAGGCTACACAATCATGGGGAAGACTGCTGACTTGACAGTTGTCCAAAAGACGACCATTGACACGTTGCACAAGGAGGGCAAGACACAAAAGGTCATTGCAAAAGAGGCTGGCTGTTCACAGAGCTCTGTGTCCAAGCACATTAATAGAGAGGCGAAGGGGAGGAAAAGATGTGGTAGAAAAAAGTGTACAAGCAATAGGGATAACCGCACCCTGGAGAGGATTGTGAAACAAAACCCGTTCAAAAATGTGGGGGAGATTCACAAAGAGTGGACTGCAGCTGGAGTCAGTGCTTCAAGAACCACTATGCACAGACGTATGCAAGACATGGGTTTCAGCTGTCGCATTCCTTGTGTCTTGAACAACAGACAGCGTCAGAAGTGTCTCGCCTGGGCTAAAGACAAAAAGGACTGGACAGCTGCTGAGTGGTCCAAAGTTATGTTCTCTGATGAATGTAAATTTTGCATTTCCTTTGGAAGTCAGGGTCCCAGAGTCTGGAGGAAGAGAGGAGAGACACACAATCCACGTTGCTTGAGGTCCAGTGTAAAGTTTCCACAGTCAGTGATGATTTGGGGTGCCATGTCATCTGCTGGTGTTGGTCCACTGTGTTTTCTGAGGTCCAAGGTCAACGCAGCCGTATACCAGGAAGTTTTAGAGCACTTCATGCTTCTGCTGCTGCTGACCAACTTTATGGAGATGCAGATTTCATTTTCCAACAGGACTTGGCACCTGCACACAGTGCCAAAGCAACCAGTATCTGGTTTAAGGACCATGGTATCCCTGTTCTTAATTGGCCAGCAAACTCGCCTGACCTTAACCCCATAGAAAATCTATGGGGTATTGTGAAGAGGAAGATGTGATATGCCAGACCCAACAATGCAGAAGAGCTGAAGGCCACTATCCGAGCAACCTGGGCTCTCATAACACCTGAGCAGTGCCACAGACTGATCGACTCCATGCCACGCCGCATGCTGCTGCAGTAATTCAGCAAAAGGAGCCCCAACTAAGTATTGAGTGCTGTACATGCTCATACTTTTCATGTTCATACTTTTCAGTTGGCCAAGATTTCTAAAAATCCTTTCTTTGTATTGGTCTTAAGTAACATTCTAATTTTCTGAGATACTGAATTTGGGATTTTCCTTAGTTGTCAGTTATAATCATCAAAATTAAAAGAAATAAACATTTGAAATATATCAGTCTGTGTGCAATGAATGAATATACTATACAAGTTTCACTTTTTGAATGGAATTAGTGAAATAAATCAACTTGATGATATTCTAATTATATGACCAGCACCTGTATATATATATATATATATATATATATATAAATGGATTGTAGTAAATGTACGTATATCCTACCATCGGCCCAGACGAATGGCCCGGGCCGCACGGCCCACTTCATTCAAAAATTCTAATTAATTTAGCTTACTCCTCCGCTCAGTGCAGTGGCTCAAAAGCGCTCGTCAATGTCAAAATGTTTGAAATAGCCAATCAAAGTGTAGAAGGCGGGATTTACTGTCACGCACTGACGCTGAGCTGTGCGCGACTTGAATGCGAGGTAAGATGTAAGCAGCTAAACATGACGAGACAATTCAGCAATATTTGCCAACCGTTTACGATAAAAATAAATAAAATAAAAAAAAAATAATGCCATGTACGTTATTCGTCCCAATGTAGGCTACATAACATAGCAGTTTTCAGCAGACATGAGATAAGAGTTAATCTCTATATAGGCTTTCTTCCGTGATTTCACATGTCTAAGAAAATTTTAAAAATCTATAAAAATCATTCTCAATCTTACTCTAGAACATTGCAAAATCTGAAGACTTTTGCTTTCGAGTGCTGTGCATAGGAAAGTGATTTATATTATAGGCCTAATACAAATATAATTTGCTTATTAATTCACATGCATTAGCCTATTTTATATACACACTGGTGGTTAAAAGTTTGAAATAATTAAGGCTTTTTATTTATTTGAAAGAAGATTGAATTTATTTGATCAAAAATACAGTAAAACAATAATATTATGAAATATTACAGTTAAAATAGTGTTTTTTCTATTTAGGATGTTTTAAAATGTAATTTATTTCTGTGATCAAAGCTGAATTTTCAGCGTCATTACTCCAGTCTTCATGTCCCTTCAGAAATCATTCTAATGCTGCTTAATTTGCTGCTTAATTATTATCAGTTATTATTTGTGATCAATTATTAATAATGGTTTATTATTGGTATAATGGTTCTCAGTTAAAGAACAGCATTTATTTGAAATAAGTACTTCGTAATAAGTGTAAATATCTTTACTGTCACTTAAATCAATTTAATTAAAGTCCCTTTTTGTATTCTATAATCTTTGATTTAATGCAACATTGTTCAAGAAAAATATTAATTAATATTTTTTAATCTTACCCAAGACTGAATGGTATCAGATTTTCCACAAAAATATGAAGCAGCACAAGAGTTTTCAATATTGCTAATAATCAGAAATGTTTCTAAAACAGCAAAGCAGCATATTAGAATGATTTCTGTAGGATCATGTGACACTGAAGACTGGAGTAATGATGTTGAAAATTCAGCTTTGATCACAGAAATAAATTATATTTTACTATATATTCGCATAGAAGACAGCTATTTTAAATTGTAACATATATATTTCACAGTACTGTTTACTGCATTCTTCATCAAAATAATTTGCACTCTTTTCTACAATTGGAGCTCTATTCCTTAAAATGATAATGTCAAGCTCCTGCAAAACGACAAATACTGTATATGATGACCAATAGAAAGGCCCATAAAAACAGTCCGCATTCTGCACTATTCAAGTCTTCTAATCTAGACGATACCAGAGTATTGTGTCATATGGACTGATTATATGGATTTAACTTTAGTGATATTAAACTGTCCCTCGTAAAAAAAATCTTTAAAATGATTTACTATTTGCCATATACACCAGAAAAGAGAAATTATAATGTAAAGAAGTATACCACTCATTTATGGTGTGGTGCGGTGTGTTGCCGACCAGATTTGGTGGTGCCAAAAAGTGGCCCTGGACAAAAAGTGGCCCCAGTCCGCCCCTGAATCAAACACCATTAATTCAGCATTCTACCACGTTGCTCTACAGATTGAGAATGCATTGTAAAAAATAGAGCTTTAATAATTTGAATGTGATGGATTATCAACTAATTATGTACCTTCCCTTGTAGGTGCGTTCAGATGTAGTATATAATGTTTTTATTAACATCAAAGTGCATACAGCACCAAGTTTGACAGTTGTGATAAATTATGTAAACACTGCTTTGAAAAATAATGCTTTTTTTTTTTTTGCTTTTTTTTTGTGCTTGCAGGTTAATTCAGACGGTCAATCTTTGTGGCACCTGATGCATTGAACGTCACAGATCAGCTGGAATTCTGGAAAGAGGGTGCAAAGAAAAAAGATCTGCCTGAATCCCATCCTGCTGTTTCTCATCGAGAGCTTGTCAACTTTGACTGTGAAAATTACTGACATTTAACACAACTCAAAACTCATTTTTACTATATTATTTAATTTTACTAACACTACCAGTCAAAAGTTTTTGAACAGTAAGATTTTTAATGTTTTTAAAGAAGCCTCTTCTGAACTCACCAAGCCTGCATTTATTTGATCCAAAGTACAGCAAAACTATTTTGAATTTTTTTAGTATTTAAAATAAATGTTTTCTATTTGAATATATTTTAAAATGTAATTTATTCCTGTAATCAAAGCAGAATTTTTAACATCCTTTATGCTGGTTGAAATCATTATAATATTCTGATTTGCTGCTCAAAAAACTATTGTTATTATTATTATGTTTAAAACAGCTGAGTCAATTGTTTTGTCAACAGCATTTATCTGAAATAGAAATCTTTTTTAACATTATAAATGTCTTTAGGATAAGTTCATCTTCACTTTTGCTAAATAAAAGTAGTAATTTCCAAAATACTGAATCCAAGCTCTTGAATGGTATAATGTTACAAAATCTTTTTATTTCAGATAAATGTTGATCTTTGGATCTTTCTATTCATCAAAGTATCCTGAAAAAAATTACTCAACTGTTTTAAATATTTATGACGATAATAATAATATAATAATAATAATAAATGTTTATCAGCATATTAGAATGATTTCTGAAGGATCATGTGACACTGAAGACTGGAGCAATGATGCTGAAAATTCAATTTTGATCACAGAAATAAATTACATTTTAAAATATATTCAAATAGAAAGTTATTTTAAATAGTAAAAATATTTCACAATGTTACTGCTTTTGCTGTATTTTGGATCAAATAAATGCAGGCTTGGTGAGCAGAAGAGGCTTCTTTAAAAACATTAAAAATCTTACCGTTCAAAAACTTTTGACTGTTAGTGTACTTACTTGTTTTTGCTTTTCAGTATGTGTATGTTTTGCCATGATACAAAGTGCCCAGGGGACTGTGATGATGCCCTTTTTTCAGCTAGTTCATCCTAGAGCTCAAGACTTGTAATTTATACTTTTAAAAAGAAAATGTTCAACAATTAAAAAGAATATTATCAGAACTAATGCTCATGAGTTATTGTGATTTTTATGGGGTAGGGGGGGTGGTAAAAATCATGGATTACAGTGCTGCACCACAATTTGATTGTTTTTTAAAGGTAAAAAATGTTTAAACTACATGAAAATAAACACTACAGCACTGATACTGTAAATAAAAATACAGTAATACTGTAAATGAAAATGCGGTAATACTGTATATGAAAATACGGTAATAATACTGTAAATGAAAATACGGTAATAATACTGTAAATAAAAATACTGTAATAATACTGTAAATGAAAATACGGTAATAATACTGTATATGAAAATACGGTAATAATACTGTAAATGAAAATACGGTAATAATACTGTATATGAAAATACAGTAATAATACTGTAAATGGAAATACGGTAATACTGTAAATGCAATTACGGTAATAATACTGTAACCATTTTTACAGTAACTTACTGGCATCCAGCTGCCAGTAAGTTACTGTAAAATTTACAGTAATCTTTTTACAGTGTACTTGTTAATGATGAACCAATTGAGTTTGTGGAAGATTTCACCTATCTAGGCAGTCTTATCAGTAAGGACAGCGGGGTATCTAAAGATATTAAAACAAGACTGGGAAAGGCTCAGGGTGCCTTTTCCCAACTCTGGCCTATCTGGAGATCAAAACAATACAGCCTTAAAACGAAGATGCTCCTATATAACAGCAATGTAAAGTCCGTTCTGCTGTACGGTTCTGAGAGCTGGCGAGCTGTCAAAACAGACATGAGGAGAATGGAAGTGTTCCATAATGGATGCCTCAGACGAATATGCCAGATTTTTTGGCCTAATAAGATCTCCAACAATGAACTGTACAAGAAAACGGGAAGTTGGAGCATCATTAAGGAGATTACGCATAGACGCCTGAGATGGCTGGGACATGTGTTGAGAATGGAGCAGGACCGCATCACAAAAATCGCCTTAAGATGGACACCACCTGGCAAAAGAAAACCTGGGAGGCCCAAAACCACCTGGCGCAGAACTGTGACACAAGAGCTGGAACAGATGAATCTGTCATGGGGAGAGGCCCAACATGCTGCCAGGGACCGAATGCAATGGAGAGTGCTCATTGAAGCCTTATGTCCCATAGGGGATGAAGAGGAGTAAAGTAAAGTAAATATCAGTCCAAAGTATTCTTAAATACTGGATGGATTATCATTCACTCTGTAGTAATAATGACCGACTGTCTTCAGTTCCTGCTGTAGGAATATGTGTTACTGTTGTTTTTCTGCTGATGGTTGTGGCTGTAACTGCTGGTGTGATTTACTGTCGCCACAAGAAATATAAATCACAAATAAAGAAATTTATTACATACAACTGATTTAACAAGATATATGACTTACTGTTCATCAGTCCTCCTCATTACTTTTACCATTTGTGAATCTGTGTTTTCTTACAGAAGAATGATGTTAATAAGTCGCCACTGAATCCGAAAGACATTGTTTAAGGGACTTGGTATGACGTTAAATCAGAATGGGGATGAGGATGCCATTAAAACATTTATAATTTGAATAATTTCATTGACAAAGACACTAAAGAGAATTAGGAAATTATGTAGAGGAGCTAAACTGTACATTTGGAGAAATCGACCAATTAATGACTTATTTATAGCTGTTTTGAGTGTTAATGTGGCATTACAAAAATCAGGTAGTTGGTGGAACACTTTTGCCTGTATCTGGATGCAATGTTAAGCTGTTTTTAATAAGACAAATATTGTGTTTCTTGCACTCTTGGCAGAATGTTTAGACATTTTCCTTTCAGTGTTTCTTACCTTTACATCAGCCATGGGAAAAAGTGTTGAAGTAAAACCAACAGAAACACACTGTTTTATGAATTTGAAATACCTTTGCATGTTTCTGTGATTAAAAACATGACTCGCAACTGGAGTCTGTGTGTTTCTAAAATGTGTGTGTGTGTGTGTGTGTGTGTGGTTTGTGTGTGCTATCAGAAATAACTAAGCTGATATTGAATCAGCGAGTTATAAATTATTTCAGTACTGATGAACTGCTTTCACTATGCTTTACTTGTTACATCCTGTGACATTGTGTGATGATCTGTGGGCAACCTGTCGATACTCCACTCGTACTGCGTCTTGATATAGACGCATATGGGAAAAAGCCTTTTTTTCTCCTGAACTGAAGTCTATTTCAATCACGCAGTGAAACTGCACGACTATTGGTTCGTGCAGTGGTAAAAAACGAACCAATGGTTCGGCAGCGGAGCTGCACGAACCTATGGCGACGATTCCCGCCAGATCCCGCCAAAATGGGCGGAGAATCTGGCTATATAAGCGGTCGTTTCGCCATAGGATCCTCAGATTTCTTCTCCTTCAGCGACGACGACTTCGTCTACACTGACCCAGAAGCATACTCGCCGTTGACACGCCTCGCAGCTGGACCCAGCGACCTCGATCTGCTCGGCTGATCCGCCTTTCAACGCGCCCCAGCATCGCAGCAGTTCCGGTCCCGTTCGCTGCCGCCATCCGGCGATTATCACGTAAGTCTCTAAAAGAGCAAATCGGCGTTATAATGCCGCGCCGTTACTGCGGTTCGTGCAGGTCCCCCCTGCACGCCGATGACGGTCACAGCGAGTGTGTTTCCTGCTTGGGGAAATCCCATGCAGATGCCGCGCTCGCTGGCTCTGATTGTTCTCACTGCGAGAGCATCAGTCTCGCCTCTCTGCGCTCGCGGATCACTTTCTTTTCAGAGAGGTTTTTCCCAACCTGACCAGCATCCCTCTGCAAGCGTGAGCGACCTGGTCTCGTTCGGGGGAAGTGACGATAAGCTGGCCGATGACAGCATGTCACTGGTAGCTTCAGATGCTGAGGAGCTGTCAGGCTCAGTGACTGACCCCGCCCCCTCAGGTTTGTCCGCGCCCAGCGCCGCCAAAGCCGGGATGGATGCCAAACTTTTCCGTGTCCTCTCAAAAGCGGTTGAAGAGCTGGGTTTGGAGTGGTCTCCACCAGAGGAGCCCTCTCGCAGCCGTCTGGATGAGTGGTTTCTGCCGGGGCGCCGTCAGGCCCCTCAGCAACGACCATCGCCGTTCTTCCCTGAAGTTCACGACGAGCTCACGAGATCTTGGCGCTCCCCTTGCTCTGCCCGCCTCTGTACTTCCGCTTCATCCGCCCTCACTACAATTGACAGCGCTGAAGAAAAGGGATATGAGAGGATGCCTCAACTGGATGAGTCAGTGGCTGCACATCTCTGCCCACCCACTGCCATCGGCTGGAAGGCGAAAGCCAATCACCCGCCCAAGCCATGCAGGACCAATTCAGCGCTCGCTGGACGCTCCTACACTTCAGCTGGACAGGCGGCTTTGGCGCTCCACTCTATGGCGGTTCTCCAGGTCTATCAGGCCAAGCTCCTCTCTGCCATAGATGAGTCTGAGCCTGATCCTGCGACTCTCAGGGAGCTGAGAAGTGCAACGGTCCTGGCTTTGCGAGCCACCAAGACTACCGCCCAGGCCATAGGAAGGTCTATGGCCAGCCTGGTAGTGCTCGAGCGCCACCTGTGGCTCACGCTGACGGAGATTAAGGACGCGGACAGGGTCTCCTTCCTTGATGCTCCAATTTCCCCCAGCGGCCTCTTTGGACCTGCGGTGGAAGGATTCGCTGAGCGATTCACAGAGGCACAGAAGGCGTCACAGGCTATGCGACACTTCCTGCCCAAGTGCTCCAGCCCAGCAGCTGCTCAGAGTCGCCTCAGGACTGTGCCGACTCAGCAGCCCGCGAAACCTGCACCTGCCGTTTCCGCCCTCAGCCTGCTAGCAGCCGCGAGGGCGTTCACGCTCAGCCAGACGCCACCCCCCTCCGAAGCGCCAGGGCCCCCGACCCAAGATAGCGTTGGACCCTGTGCCTCCGGCGTCCTCCTGATCTGCAGGACAGGAAGAAGAGAGGGTCGAGTCCCGCCACGGCCGGACCGCCCACCAAAAGGCCTCTCATGAGAAACCTCTTTGCACCCCGTTTTCTTCCGGGTGCAGAGGAAATTGTGTTTGTTGCTACAGGGTCCGTACAAGCGCCCATGCAACCGTCCGCTGTGATAGTGGAAAAAATAAAACACAAACATTCTCAAAAAAAGAGCAGTTTTCCTCTTCCGTCCCTCAAGAGTGCCCTGCCTCCGTGCAGCCGGCCACTCGAGTTTATCCAACCCCTTGCCACGCGGGCCGAGACCTGGCAGGCCATCCCCGGAGTGTGGGTTATGGGGATAATAAAACGAGGTTATTCACTCCAATTCGCTCGAAGACCCCCGCGTTTCAGCGGCGTGGTCTCCACCTCGGTGCACGGCGAGAACGCTCGCGTTCTACGCTCAGAGGTGATGACGTTGCTGGAAAAAGGAGCCATAGAAATGGTTCCTCCAGCTTTGAGCGAGTCAGGCTTTTACAGCCGTTACTTCCTCGTCCCCAAAATGGATGGCGGCCTCCGGCCCATCCTCGATCTCAGACGCCTGAATCACGCCCTCATGAGACGGCCGTTCAGGATGATCACGCTGAAGTAGATCCTCTCGCAGATTTGCACAGGGGACTGGTTCTGTTCTCTGGACCTGAAAGATGCATACTTTCACATCCAGATAGCCCCCCATCACAGACGATTCTTGAGATTCGCCTTCGAGGGAGTGGCTTACCAGTACACGGTCCTACCCTTTGGGCTGTCTCTGGCCCCCCGTACTTTTACGAGTATCGTTCCTGGGTACAGTTCTGGACTCAGCTCGCATGAGAGCGGTGATAGCGCCAGAACGCACTCTGGCCATTTAGAAACTCGCGGCCACCTTCAAGAGCGACACCACTCGCCCACTCAAAGTGTTTCAGAGAATGCTGGGCCTCATGGCCGCAGCATCGCCAGTGTTACAGCTGGGCCTGCTCCGCATGCGCCCCTTTCAACGCTGGTTGAAACCACGGGTTCCACACAACGCATGGCGTCATGGACGCCTGCATATCAGGGTAAATCAGGCCTGTATAACAGCCCTGACCCCCTGGAAGAACCCACGGTGGATGGAGAAGGGCGTGGCCATGGGGTTGGTCCACACCAGGAAAGTTGTCACGACAGACGCCTCCAACACAGGTTGGGGGGCGCTGTGCGAAGGCAAACCGACCTTCGGCCATTGGTCGAAGGCAGAGAAGGGCTTCCACATCAACTGCTAGGAAATGTTAGCAGTTTGTCGAGCCTGCCAGTTTTTCCTGCTGGACCTGATAGGACACCGTGTGCTGATTCGCTCAGACAACATGTCCGTGGTGTCCTATATAAATCACCAAGGAGGTGTCTCTTCGAAGCGCCTCTTTATTCTGGCAGAGTGCCTTCTGGAATGGGCTCAGCTCAACCTGCGCTCGCTGAGGGCAGCACACCTGCCAGGCAGACTGAACCAAGGAGCGGATATGTTATCTCGGAGCAATGTCCCCTCAGAGGAGTGGATGCTCCATCCGCAGGTGGTTCAGAAGATCTGGAAGATCTTTGGCAAGGCAGAAGTAGACCTTTTCGCCTCCAAAGACAACTCTCACTGCCCAATTTATTATTCGAAGGACAGGGACACGTTGGCCCACGACTGGCCCAACCTCCTCCTTTATGCATTTCCCCCGATCGCCCTGCTTCCACAGGTCGTCAGGCATGTCAGGGAACAGGGTCACAAGGTGCTATTGGTGGCCCCCTTGTGGAGGAACCAACCTTGGTTGTCAGAGCTGACTCAGCTACTGACAGCAGCCCCCTGGCCCGTGCCCCTGAGACGGGATCTCCTCTCTCAGGCGAACGGAACAATATGGCACCCTCGACCCGAGCTGTGGGCTCTCTACATTTGGCCACTCAACGGGAGCCTACTGGCCTCCCAGAGCAAGTGTTAAACACCATTTCTGAGGCTAGAGCCCCGTCTATGAGACGCCTCTATGCCCTTAAGTGGTCTGTTTTCTCCACTTGGTGCCTCAACCGTGGTGAAAACCCCTCTACCTCTGAGTTAGCGGTGGTTCTGTCCTTTCTGCAGGAACTGCTAGATTAAGGACGTTCTCACTCTACACTCAAGGTGTTCGTAGCAGCTATAGCGGCCTTTCATGCCCCTATAGCGGGCCAGTCGGTAGGCAGAGACAACTCAGTTGTCTGTTTTCTGAAGGGAGCCAGGAGGTTGAATCCACCTCGGCCCCTTACTGTCTCTACATGGGATCTGCCCACTGTACTGAGGGCCTTGAAAGGCCCTCCCTTTGAGCCGCTACAGTCTACGAACCTCCGGTCACTTTAGCTGAAAACTGCTCTGCTACTAGCACTAGCGTCGGTTAAGCGAGTTGGAGACCTGCAGGCGCTCTCTATTAGCCCTGCCTGCCTGGAATTCGGGCCTAACGACTCCAAGGTCGTCCTGAAACCAAGGCATGGTTACGTACCTAAGATACTTTCAACCCCGTTCAGAGCCCAGGTCATCACGCTCTCCGCGCTTCCTCCGTCTGAGGAGGACCGGGAGTTATCCTTGTTATGCCCTGTCAGAGCTCTGAGAATCTACTTTGAGCATTCCGCCCCCTTTAGGCGTACAGAACAGCTCTTTGTTGGCTTCGGTAACCGCGCCAAAGGGCATCCGGTCACGAAGCAGAGACTCTCTAAGTGGATAGTGGATGCTGTCATGCTGGCATACTCTTCTTTGGGCCTGCAATGCCCCATTGGAGTACGAGCCCATTCGACTAGAGGCATCGCCTCGTCATGGGCGTGGTCTAGCGGTGTGTCCATTACAGAGATTTGTGCGGCGGCTGGCTGGGCCACTCCATCCACATTTGCTAGGTTTTATAACCTGGACATACCGGCCTTACAGGCCAGAGTCCTCTCTGCTTAGATGAGCTTGTATACATACGCTGTGGGAACAATCCTGTCAGAGATTTCTTGACCGCAATGCGCTCAGGCTCTCTGATTGGCACCCTGCATACTCCGGTTAACTGAGTATATAGGAGTCATATGGAACGATCATCCAGGCCGAGCATGACCTCTATGAGTTTAGCTCGCTTTAGCCTGAAGTTTACTACTTACTTCCCTATGGGCATTTATGCTTATGGAGGTATATACAGTCGTTCATCTACCCTAGCACGGCGTGATTAAATTCAGTTCCCATATGCCGTCTTTATCAAGATGCAGTACGAGTGGAGTATCGACAGGGAACGTACTCGGTTACTGTCGTAACATCGGTTCCCTGAGATACGGAACGAGTAATGCGTACTTTGCCGTGCCAGGTAGCTGCACGACTCAGTCGTCGCTTCAGTCGAAGTAACCTGAGGATCCTTTGGCGAAACGACCGCTTATATAGCCAGATTCTCTGCCCATTTTGGCGGGATCTGGCGGGAATCGTCGCCATAGGTTCGTGCAGCTCCGCTGCCGACCCATTGGTTCGTTTTTTACCACTGCACGAACCAATAGTCGTGCAGTTTCACTGCGTGATTGAAATAGACTTCAGTTCAGGAGAAAAAAAGGCTTTTTCCCATATGCGTCTTTATCAAGACGCAGTACTCGTTCCGTATTTCAGGGAACCGAGGTTACGACAGTAACCGAGTACGTTTTTTGCTGTCTTTGCCATGTCCCTCTATATTGTTCTGGTTTTCTTTCTACCGCTGAGGGTATAGGGGGAAATTTCAGACACAGATAAGGTTAATAGAGGCCAACTGAAATGAAACTCACCGAGGCCTTTGAGAAATTTGAAAGGAATTGGCCACCTGGGGGCGCCATTGCGTTTTTTTCTGGTGTGTAAAATGATTGCATATTACACTTTTTTTCCCCACACATGCACACTATATTAATATCATATGATAAATATCCTCATTCTCAACAACCTCTAGGATCAATATGGTTTGTATAACAGCAGTCTAGTTTTGGCTTTGCTGTTTGAATGACAAAAATAGACTATTAATACCATTTACAAAGTGTAGCAGATTTCTGAGTACCAGTTTTTGAGGCATCTTTTTCTGGACTGACTGTTATTTTAGTTGACTTGAAAGTGAAGTATGTAGTTTCACAAATGCCCCTTTAGCACATTGCACCTCTTCCAACTCAAACATTGCAGGTGCTTGTGAAGGCTTGTCTCAACAGTTAAAAGTAGGCACCAAAGCTGTTTGAGTTTGTCTACCCTGGCCACGTCAAAGTAAACATTATAAACGGATTGTCTTTCTGAACGGGTACATTATAATGCTGTAGTGAAGCATCCATTGTCCATGTTTCATTATAATGCTAAATTTGCTTTGATGCGTTTTTAACCTGTTTAATCTTCAAAGGTCTAAATACAGAGCATTTTGTCTTTCACTTTTATAACCACCTCTGAATGTCTTTTTTAACATGCCAGACAGCCATTGTCCCACAGTGACTAAACACCCTCTGGCTCTGCCTGCTGCAGTAGCCACGCCCCAAACTCATGCTATTGGTTATAGAAAGTGATTGACAGGTCTGAATGGACGGTCACAATGATTTGATGGTCTGGGAGGCTCAATGTTGGGGAGAGAGAAACCCATAATAGTACAGACTTAAGGTACTGAATTAAGACTGTACTTCCGATACTGGTAATATTACATCTTTCTTTATGACTTACTATCCTGAAGTTTTTCTGGTCTGAAGTTTTCACTTGCAATTCTGTATGCTTTTTTTTTTTTTTTGTGCAGCCCTAGATGTGTTTTTATTTGCTGTACTACAACCATTATATACTGTACAGTCGCTTCTCTTCTCTTATTTGCATTGTCTGGTTGCCATGCAGGTGGTGTTTGTTTTGTGTGTTCTCTCTTTGTGTGTTTTCAGGGTGGAGTCCTGCTGCAGGGGCTGTGGGTTACATGTGATGAATTGACCGATAAAAAGGTCTTTGAGACCTCTTCAACACCAGGAGTTCTCTTTGTCATGTACTGGGACATGCAACATTTTATTTATTTATTGTATTTTTATATATTTTTAAATCATTTTATTTTTATTTGTTATATATATATATATATATATATATATATATATATATATATATATATGTAGTTTTAATTCATATTTAGTTAATTAGTTCGTTTTTTTTTTAGTGTGTGTGTGTGTGTGAGAGTGTGTGTGTGTGTGTGAAGGGATATTTCCATAACATAACATTAATAAAGAAAGAAAGGAAGGGATTTTTTTTTTTTTGGCTTTTTTGTATTCAGTGTGTAGCTACAACATCTACCAGCATGCTTAATGGACAAAAGAACATGCTTTGCCGTTTTTTTCCCACTCAGGATTTAGATCATTGTTTTCCCCTTTCTTCTTCAGCTCTGCTTCCTAAACAATTGGCGTAAAGGTCATTCAGCCAATCTCAGTTTAATGGATGATTTTTATTTCCACAAGACTACTCTCACATTTTAAAACCTCTTTGCTAAACGGTTGTCTTCAAATTATTTAAAATAATAGAATCCAGACTGACTGTTAGGAGCAAGCAATGGAATATACTAAAGCCGTAAATTATGTAGGCTATTTTGCAAACAGAAGTCGGCGAAAAAGATCATGTTTGCATATGCATCAGAAAAAAGGGCAGGGACGTCACTTGATCGCGCTGTTCACGCATTGCTTTGAACTAAACAAAGGCATCGAGGTGAAAATGAAGCTTCTCTTTAATTTGCTCCCAGTTATCTTGTTTTTACTCGACAATGGTGAGAACTTTTTCTTTTCTTTTTCTTTTTTTTTTGGTTACAATCTCTCTTCCAGTGTTACATTGATTTCCGTGACTGTAGGCGCTGTAGTGAGGCTATGATAAGTTTAGACACCTGTTGACGATAAAAACGAACCTAACACAGTTTCAGTGGAGTGAAAATGCACCTCAATGTGGTCAAGCGAATTGGTATAAAAAGTTTATATAGTCAGTAAAGGTTGGTATATTTTGAATCAGCTCGAATGTAAAGCGAGTTGTTATAAAAGCTTCTGCTGTTTTAGAGAGCAGCCGTTTGTGTTGTTTCATTTTCTTTCTTTTATATTCATTTATTCTTCATTCATTCATTTGCTTATAATAATTTATCATTATTATTAATCAACTATTATTCCATTTAGTCATATAATCTTTTGTAATAATCTTTTGAACCATTTATATACTAATTTCATTGATTCATTTATTGGTTATATTATATTATTTTTTTCCATTGTTGTTTAGTCTTATGATGTGTGGTTTCAAGGGATGTTTGTGTTCATGAACAAGAGATAAGAGGGAATGTTTATGGAAAGTTAAGGTTTATAGGACGATGTTGTGAGGCAGTAATTTTCCATTGCTTGTGGTAAAACAACACTTGCTGGATTTGTGCTGGTTGGGGAAAGTCTGATCATTGAAACATAAGCAACTCCGTTTAATAAACTCTGCTTCTTTTGTATCATAAATTCATCTCCTGCTTCTGCTCTTCTATGTTTTGCTCAGTTAACTTCTTGGCTGATAGTCGACAAGAAGACACTGACTAGTTGTTCTGTCACCAGACAAAACTGCTATTTTCTGAAAGGATCTGGCATCCGGGGTTATATCCTGATATTTCTGGTGTGGAAGCATGATCTAAAAGTGTGGATTGTGAATTGTTCAAGATCATCTATGAGACTCATGTATGTTTGTCTGATGAGTGAATGTGTGAATCAATGATGTTCTTCCGTTGTTGATTTGCATGCGTTTTGAATCCAGGCATATTTCTCTACTCGCAATCTTTGTGATATATCAGGAAAAAAAAGTTTCCACAGCACTATTGTATATTTTGTCTGGCTTATGCTAACTGTTTGTTCTTCAGGTGTGTCTGGTGTTGGATCAGATGTAGTGCCCGTGAACGATGGAGAGTCAGTCACTCTACACACTGGTGTTGAAACAAGCCAACAAGAAGATATTAAATGGTATTTTGAAGACACTCGTATAGCTCAAATCAGTGGAGATCTCATTCATACATGTACAGATGTTCAGTGTGAAGATGGTGATGAGAGATTCAGAGACAGACTGAAGCTGGATCATCAGACTGGATCTCTGACCATCATGAACACCAGAACCTCAGACTCTGGAGATTATGAACTGAAGGTCATCAGAAGCACCAGCAGCAGTGACAAAATCTTCAATGTTATTGTTAATGGTAAGTCATATAGTGCAGTTTATATATATTTAAAGTATTGCTCATGTGTTTCTTGATTTTTCTTTTTTTTTCCTGTATATTATTTTACACACAGTATTTTCACAATTTTAGAAGTGACAAAAGTCAGAAAATGGTTTCTGCAATTGCAGCCATGTTCACAAATCATTCATGTTGTGTAGTTTTTTGTTTGTTTGTTTTCCACGTAAAGATCTTCCAGCATCTGTTGGTTTGTGTTTCAGGTGTTCCTGCTGCTGAACAAGATGAAATGCAGAGAAAGTCAGCGAAAGAGGGAGAATTTGTCACTTTTGATCCTGGTGAAACAAAAACCCCAAATGATTTGATGACGTGGTATGACACTTTCATCGCTGAAATCAGTAGAGATCAGAGTAAGATCTGTACAGATGATCAGTGTAAAGAGAGATTCAGAGACAGACTGAAGCTGGACAATCAGACTGGATCCCTGACCATCACAGACATCAGAACCACAGACTCTGGACTTTATAAGCTACAGATGACCATAAGCAAAAGCAGCTTTAGTATCACCAGAGAGAAGAGATTCAATCTCACTGTCACTGGTAAGTATAGAATTCAGTCATTAAATGCATTTTCCATTGAGGAATGTGTTGGGATGTGGACTGTTTAAAAAAGGGAGCTTTGACTCGATAATGCTTTAATTAATGTTTACATGAAAAATGCATAATATCAGCCCGTTTTCCTGTCAGAATTATTTCCTGTTGATGTCACAGTGCTATGATGCTGCTGTTGCTAAAACAGATGCTGCCATTTCAATAGCATGCAATTGATGACAAAGTAGAAATATGTAAATGTCAGTCAAAGATATTGTTAAATACTGGATGGATTATCATTCATTCTCTTGTAATAATGACTGTCTGTCTTTAGCTGTTCCAGATGTAGGTCTGTCTTCAGCTGCTAAAGCAGGAATTGTTGTTGTTGTTCTGCTGGTGGTTCTGGTGGTAATTGCTGGTTTGATTTTCTGTCGTCGCAGGATATATAAACAAGCACCACAGAATGTAAGTATGACAGCTAATTTACCTAGATAAATGAGATTTACTGTGTAAAAAAAAAAAAAATCTTTAAAAAACAGTGGTTTGAATACATTTTGAATATTATTATATAATTAGAATTATGAGTGTAGCATAAATGTACACAATGCAAAGCTATTTGTTGTCATTTATTTTTATTCTTAATTTTAATACCAGAGCTGCAGATACTCACCAATGAGGCGGTTTCAACACACTCAAAAATGCAATATTGTTTATATTACTGTAATACAAAATATGACAGTTTGATGCAGTATTAAATGTGTTAAATGTGTTAAAAAGATGTGTTAAATGTTTAGGGAAAGGAAACCTCTGTACAAACAACAGGAAAAACACAATTCCAACACCATTTATGAATCTGTTTTCTTACAGGACGAAGATGTTAAAAACTCACCACCTAATCTGAACAGCATTGCTTTGAGTGACACATAACATCCTTGAATCAGACTCCGGCCGAGGCTGGCAATAAAACAATGTAGCATATTTATAATTTATAATATATTGAAAGGGACACTAAAGAGAATTAGGAAATGACTGAAACGTAGCAAAACGTTACTAGCAATGGAACAGCGAGTGCTGCTTATTGGAGGTTTATTAAGGCTGCTAAAGTGATCCAAACATCATCTGTTTCTTGTCTTTGGACTAAAACTGATCTGGTTTGACATTTCAAATATTTGGTCTTGCCTGCTTACATTCACTAATAACTGACAGAACTGACCGTGTTTTCACATTATGAACAGGATTTTCCTCCTCACACACAGTCTCATACCGAAGGACAGTCTGCACTGTTACTGTAGGTGGTTTTACTGGTATTGTTGCTGATTCTGAAAAAGATCGTATCATTACGTTGACATTGTGTATGGTTTAAACAACACTATCCCTTAGTCATCAGCCTTCATCAGAAAACACCTTCCACAAGTTACACTGGAACCAAAACCGGCCTTAATAAGCTTGGAAATTCATTGATATATTTTAAAGTTGGTGAAACACTTTGCTGAGAGTATTTATGATGTTTAGTGCCTGTAACTGGAGGCATACATGACACAGGCTGTGGTAAATGTTGTTACTTAAGCTTGAAAAATATTTGATGTGATGTTTGTCAGGAGGAATGTTAAAGCACAATTACACAAATGTGTGTATACTTGATAATTAAAGTGAAAGTGAAAGTGACATGGTGTGGCCAAGTATGGTAATGCAATCTTCATCACTGAAATGTGCAAAAATAAGTCACAGTGAAATTCCAACATCCAGTCTTCTTCTAAACAAATAATATGTGACATTTTATGAGGTGCTGATTCGTTATTTCATTTTATTTATTGGCTGGGAGGAGATGTCTTCTTTTTCCATCCTGAATATGTTCAGCTGTGATTGAGTGTCATTGATTTTTTTTATCTGTCCCTATTATTATATATTGCTGATGTGTTTGTTTTGTAGAATATTATAATTATTTGATGAAGACAATTGCTTTCCCTTAAATACTCTGCTTGGTCAGTCTAGCCTTAAGCTTTAGTCTTACAGTTTTCTTGGTTCAACACTTGTGTTCCTTACCTTTGCATCAGCGAAGGGAAAAGTTCCTTGAAGTACTAAACCTACTAAACACTATTTTCAGAAACAAGGAAACTAATTTGAAAAATGTTTGTATGATTACATGATAAATATTATTAAAACATGCCTTTGTGTCTCTCTAAAATAAGTTTGTGTTATCAGAAATAACTAAGCTAATATGGAATTGAGTAATATTGAATGATTTCAACACTGATGCACTACTTTCACTAGTAAGTTTATTATCGTTACGTCCTGTGAGCTACTGTAATGTGATAATCGGTTGACAACCGTGTTTGTTTTTGCTGTCAGTGCTGTCTCTCTATAGTTCCATTGTATTTGGTGCTGCAGCTCTGACATGCTGTTTGCATACTGCAATCTACTTCCTGGTTATCAGCTATCACTCTATCCAGTGACTGGCTCCTGCAGGAAGAAGCCCAGTAATAAAAGCAGCCACAGCAACATAGTAACCTGAGACTTGGAGGTGTTTCCTCCCATGAGGCTCCTGTCTCAGACAGTTCGCCTAACGAAGCTTTTCATAGTTCTAGTTAATTGAAACAATTGCTCATTAAAACTATTCACTGTTTTGAATTGATCGAAGAGCCACACGCTGGTGACCCCTGCTGGAAGTACAGTGCAAATGCTGAGTAAACTCCCTACCACTATCTACTACTACATTGTCCCTAGCCAAATTTAGCTCTAACAATAAAATATATGTATATGTAACCACTGTTGTTGTAATTTTGGCCGCATCTGAAATAGGTCATACCATATTACCTGCGAAGCTATCTTCAGAATGGAAATTATATTTCCTTATTATATATAGGACTTATTATATTTATAAACATCATTTTTTTTTTGCTTATTTCAGTTAATGCCATAAAACTAGCGAGCTAAGCCATGTTTCTAAGAAGGTGTTTCCTAATTTGAGGGCTCTCCAACACCAGTTTGTTTTGTTTTTTTGGTATTCATTACACAATACATTTATTCATTACATTTTTATTAGACATTTATCTCTTTCTTTTTTAAGATTATTAAGATTAGATTAAGATTATTTTTTTATTTGTCACATACACAATTACATAGAGAGTATATAACCAGCAGTGAAATGTATTCTCTGCATTTAACCCATCCTAAGTGAACACACACGCGGAGCAGTGGGCAGCCATCCTACAGCGCCCGGGGAGCAGTTGGGGGTTCGGTGCCTTGCTCAAGGACACCTCAGTCGTGGTGTTAAAGGAGGATACTCCCCCCACCAACAATCCCTGCCAGACCTGAGATTCAAACCCACAACCTTCCGCTTCCAAGTCCGACTTGCTATCCATTAGGCCACGACTGCCCCATTTTTGATTTGATGACCTTAATATCTACTTTTGGGTCAGTTTATTTACGTGTGGCCTCCCTGTATTTGTGATTCTGCCCTCAGCCAGGTGGTTTATGTTCAAGGGTAAAATAGTTTTAATATTAGGCAACAACAGAGAGTTTCACTTCTGTACATCATTACTATCATTTCCATAGGGGCTACAGAATAGTAGTTTCACTTTTAACTTTGCTATGATTTATTGTTGATTTATTATGATTTATGTTGAAACAAATAAGCAAGATGATATTACATGATATTTCAATTACACTCAAATTTCTGAAATCATTGGAAATCACACTAATGTATATGTACAGATAGGGTAAAGAGAGATTTGGAAACAGACTGAAGGTGAATCAGACTGGATCTCTGACCATCACAAACACCAGAACCACAGACTCTGGACTTTATACACTACTGATCAACAGCAGAAACAGTGCTAAGAAATTACTGTCAATAGTGAGTCATTAATGAATGTTTAAATTAAGTTTATATACAGTGGGTACGGAAAGTATTCAGACCCCCTTAAATTTTTCACTCTTTGTTATATTGCAGCCATTTGCTAAAATCATTTAAGTTCATTTTTTTTCCTCATTAATGTACACACAGCACCCCATATTGACAGAAAAACACAGAATTGTTGACATTTTTGCAGAATTATTAAAAAAAGAAAAGCTGAAATATCACATGGTCCTAAGTATTCAGACCCTTTGCTGTGACACTCATATTATTTAACTCAGGTGCTGTCCATTTCTTCTGATCATCCTTGAGATGGTTATACACCTTCATTTGAGTCCAGCTGTGTTTGATTATACTGATTGGACTTGATTAGGAAAGCCACACACCTGTCTATATAAGACCTTACAGCTCACAGTGCATGTCAGAGCAAATGAGAATCATGAGGTCAAAGGAACTGCCTGAAGAGCTCAGAGACAGAATTGTGGCAAGGCACAGATCTGGCCAAGGTTACAAAAAAATTTCTGCTGCACTTAAGGTTCCTAAGAGCACAGTGGCCTCCATAATCCTTAAATGGAAGACGTTTGGGACGACCAGAACCCTTCCTAGAGCTGGCCGTCCGGCCAAACTGAGCTATCGGGGGAGAAGAGCCTTGGTGAGAGAGGTAAAGAAGAACCCAAAGATCACTGTGGCTGAGCTCCAGAGATGCATTCGGGAGATGGGAGAAAGTTGTAGAAAGTCAACCATCACTACAGCCCTCCACCAGTCGGGGCTTTATGGCAGAGTGGCCCGACGGAAGCCTCTCCTCAGTGCAAGACACATGAAAGCCCGCATGGAGTTTGCTAAAAAACACCTGAAGGATTCTCTGGTCTGATGAGACCAAGATAGAACTTGTTGGCCTTAATTCTAAGCGGTATGTGTGGAGAAAACCAGGCACTGCTCATCACCTGTCCAATACAGTTCCAACAGTGAAGCATGGTGGTGGCAGCATCATGCTGTGGGGGTGTTTTTTCAGCTGCAGGGACAGGACGACTGGTTGCAATCGAGGGAAAGATGAATGCGGCCAAGTACAGGGATATCCTGGACGAAAACCTTCTCCAGAGTGCTCAGGACCTCAGACTGGGCCGAAGGTTTACCTTCCAACAAGACAATGACCCTAAGCACACAGCTAAAATAACGAAGGAGTGGCTTCACAACAACTCTGTGACTGTTCTTGAATGGCCCAGCCAGAGCCCTGACTTAAACCCAATTGAGCATCTCTGGAGAGACCTAAAAATGGCTGTCCACCAACGTTTACCATCCAACCTGACAGAACTGGAGAGGATCTGCAAGGAGGAATGGCAGAGGATTCCCAAATCAGGTGTGAAAAACTTGTTGCATCTTTCCCAAAAAGACTCATGGCTGTATTAAATCAAAAGGGTGCTTCTACTAAATACTGAGCAAAGGGTCTGAATACTTAGGACCATGTGATATTTCAGTTTTTCTTTTTTAATAAATCTGCAAAAATGTCAACAACTCTGTGTTTTTCTGTCAATATGGGGTGCTGTGTGTACATTAATGAGGAAAAAAAATGAACTTAAATGATTTTAGCAAATGGCTGCAATATAACAAAGAGTGAAAAATGTAAGGGGGTCTGAATACTTTCCGTACCCACTGTATATGTGTGTGTGTGTGTGTGTGTGTGTGTGTGTGTGTGTGTGTGTGTGTGTGTGATATACATTTATACATTTCATGTGTGGCCTCCCTGTATTTGTTATGCTGGTGGTTCATGTTCAAGGGTAAAATTGTTGAAATATTAGACAACAACAGCCAGTTTCACTTCTGTACATCAACACTATAGTTTCCGTAGGGGCTACAGATTATAAGTGAAATCACTGCATCGCCATCTGAGCAGAAGCACAGAAAGCTTTTATGAATAAGAATCTGTGTTCGTGACGGAAAAAGTGGTGAAAATGAAGCATCTCTTTAAATTTCTGGCAGTGATCTTGTTTTTTCTCAACAATGGTAAGATCTTTATTTGTTAAGGATTATTTAAATATAGGATTATGGTTAGGGTGACAACAGTACAGGACTAAAAAAAAAACTATTTTGTAGAAAAACAGTGGATGGCAGGCTAGTGCTGTCAAACGATTAATCACATCCAAAATAAAAGTTTTTGTTGACATAATATATATGAATGTGTACTGTGCATATTTATTATGTATATATAAATACACAAACATGCATGTTTATATTCAAGAAAAATATGTTATATTTATATATTAAAACTATTTATATATCATATAAATTATATGAATATAAATACTTGTAAATATTTTCAAAATACATACTGTATGTGTTTATTTGGTCCCACTTTATATTAGGTGGCCTTAACTACTATGTACTTACATTTATTAATAATTTGGTACAATGCACATAGTGTACATACATGTTTTTACATTGAACTTATATATTTTTTTAAATACCTATATGTAATTACATCTGCAATTAATTTGTGTAATTACATTTATAATTACACTGTCGACCCAACCCTTCCACCTTAACCCACCCTTAAACCTACCCATACCACCAAACCTGTCCCTAAACTTACCCATATCCCACCTCAATAGCAAAAGTGTTTTACAATACAATATGACCACAATAAGTATATTGTAGTAATTTTTTGATGTAAGTAGTAGTTAAGGCCACCTAATATAAAGTGTGACCGTGTATAATAAATATACACAGTATACAAATATTACGTCAACAAAAACCTTTATTTTGGATTAATCATTTGACAGCACTTTTCTGAAGTATTTTATGGGTAATATTCCTCTTTGTAATATTAATTATGAGTCTATAAATTGTTGATTATATGAATGCACAGACATATGCATAGTGAAAGGAGGTAAAAATATGCACCAGGATGTATTTTGTTTGTTGTATTTGTCTGATGAGTGAATATGTGAATCCATGATGTTCTTCTGCTGTTTGTTTGCATGTGTTACATTATGATTTAGACAAATATTGTCTTATGTTTTTTTCTTCTTCAGGTGTGTCTGGTGTTGATTCAGATGAAGTGTCAGTGATGGAGGGAGATTCAGTCACTCTGATTTATGCTGAAACAAATAAACAAGATGATAAACAAGATGATATCAAATGGTATTTCAATTACACTCAAATTGCTGAAATAATTGGAAATCACACTAAGATTTATACAGATAAACAGGGTAAAGAGAGATTCAGAAACAGACTGAAGGTGAATCAGACTGGATCTCTGACCATCACAAACACCACAACCTCAGACTCTGGACTTTATGAACTACAGATCAACAGCAGAAACAGTGCAAAAATCTTCAATATTACTGTCAATGGTGAGTCATTAATGAAAGTTTATATGAAGTTTATATATGTGTTTATAGATTTTTTTTTATTTACAATTTTCAGAATTATTTGCGTTGCCTTTATCTCACTTTACATCATTAAACAGTTTTTCTCACAACAAACTGCAGTTGAGCTCAAATGAATATGACAGTGTCTAATCTAACCATCTCCGATCAACTGATAATCTGTTTAAATTAGGATTTGATATAAAATATGGATGTAAAATGTGCTTGAGCACAAACCAAAATGTTTCTTTCTGGATCAAAAGTCAAGAAAGGGTTTGTGCTATTGCATTCATGTTGACAGGTGTTTCATGTGTAGTTCTTTTGTTTTCCCATAAAAGATCCTCCAGCAGCTGTTGGTTTGTGTTTCAGGTGTTCCTGCTGCTGAACGAGATGAAATGAAGAGAAAGCCAGTGAAAGAAGGAGAATCTGTCACTTTAGATCCTGGTGTAATAAAAACCACAAATTATACCATGAAATGGTATTTTAATGACATTGTCATTGCTGAAATCACTGGAGAGCAGAATAAGATCTGTACAGATGATCAGTGTGATGAGAGATTCAGAGACAGACTGAAGCTGGATCATCAGACTGGATCTCTGACCATCACAAACACCAGAACCACAGACTCTGGAGATTATAAACTACAGATCATCAGCAGGAGATTCAGCATCATTAGGAGTTTTGGTATCACTGTTACTATCAATGGCGAGTATATAAATCAATCATTCAATGCATGTTCCTTTGAGGATAAAAAAAACAAACAAAAAAAACCATTATTTCTAAATCAACCCAATAACTGTTGGGTTATGGACCGTTTAAAAAAGGGAGCTTCGGCTCAATAACATTTTGACTGATGTTATTAACATGAAAATGCATAATAGTACTCAGTTTTCCTGTGAACATTAATTGCTCTTGTGCTCTTAGTGATGTGATGTTGTTTTAACTGCTGTTCCTAAAACAGATGCTGCCATTTATCAGTTAAATATAATATGGTTCAAAGATATTGATACTGGTTGGATTATCGGTCACTCTTTAGTAGTAATGACTGTCTGTCATGTTCTGTTCCAGTTTCAGGTTTGCCTCCAGCTGCTGTAGCAGGAATTATTGTTGCTGTTGTTCTGCTGAATGCTGTGTGTAGTGGTTTCGGTTTTCTGTTGTTCCAGTAACATAAATGTAAGCTGTGGATAGTCAACATTGTATCCTTTATTTTTAAAACCACAGAAGCAGATATTCATTGGTAAAGCAGTGTCAAAACAATCAAAAACATGAATAACTCAAATAAACTAAGTAAAATTTACAATACAATAAGATATTGTATACAATATCATATATACAAACAATAGGAAAAGCACTGCTCCACTTCTCTAGTATATTTTTGTTGTGAAACTGAAACATCAATCCTCATTACTTTTACCATTTGTGAATCTTTGTTCTTACAGGATAATGATGTACTAGCCACCTTATCCAAACATTATTGCTTTGAGGAGGAGGAACCAGCTGTGTATCTTGAGTTATTTTGCAAGTAAATGTATCCTGATTTAAGAATGTTTCTGGATCAGCTGTGAATAGCATGGCTTTTAATATGTCGAGATAAACCAGAACCAAAATCAGCCTTAATGAGCTTGAAAATTCATTGATTTATTTTGAAGTTGGTAAATCACTTTACTGAGAGTAGTGATCATGTTCAGTGCCTTTAACTGGATGTATTAACAATAAAGGCTGTGTTAAATGTTACTCTGATTGCACCCAAAATCATGTTTTGGGTGCATAATCTGAACAAGATACATCATACGCTGCTACTATTTTGCGATTTATTTAATGTCAAATATAAAAATATGCCATTTAAAAAACAACTCTGAAGTCCGAAATACTAATGATGTCCACCAGAGGTAGCCACAGGATAATAAATCATTTTGGACCTCATATTGTAGTTTAAAACCTGTGCAAATTATATGTCAATTGACTTATATAAAAAAGAAAAATCCATAGAAACCCACTGCAGTTTCATTCAAGTTTAATGTATAATCATTTTGAAAAGAAATCTGTGATCTCCACTTATTAGATCATTGTTAACTTATAGGCTATATCATTATGTAGTGGTTCTCAACCTTTTTTTTTTACTCCATGGCCCCCTCCTCTCCGAATTAAAGGGATAGTTCACCCAAAAATGAAAACTCTGTCATCATTTACACACCCTCAAGTAGTTCC
The DNA here is from genome assembly GCA_027422415.1 of Schizothorax lantsangensis. NCBI lineage: Eukaryota > Metazoa > Chordata > Actinopteri > Cypriniformes > Cyprinidae > Schizothorax > Schizothorax lantsangensis. The sequence continues at coordinate 11,129,147 of CM049843.1, read as the reverse complement.
AAACCTGTATGAATGTCTTTGTTCTGCTGAACACAACAGAAGATATTCTAAAGAATGTGGGAAACAGAGCAGTTCTGGGGCACCATTGACTTGCATAGTATTTTTTTTCCTACTATGGAAGTCAATGGTGCCCCAAAACAGCCTGGTTACAAACTTTCTTCATAATATCTTCCTTTGTGTTCGGCAGAACAAAGAAATTCATACAGGTTTGGGACTACTTGAGGGTGAGTAAATGATGACAGAATTTTCATTTTTGGGTGAACTATCCCTTTAATACTGCAAGGTCCCTTTTCTGTTCACAAAACCTTTGTATTCTAGTGTTTTATATATATGTGACCCTGGACCACAAAACCATAATGGTCAATTTTTCAAAATTGAGATTAATACATCATCTGAGAGCTGAATAAATTTCCATTGATGTATGGTTTGTTAGGATAGGACAATATTTGGTCGAGATACAACTATTTGAAAATCTGGAATCTGATGGTGCAAAAAAATCAAAATATTGAGAAAATCACCTTTAAATTTCTCCAAATGAAGTTCTTAGCAATGCATATTACTAATCAAAAATTAAGTTTTGATACATTTACAGTAGGAAAGTTACAAAATATCTTCATCGAACACGATCTTTACTTGTCCTAATGATTTTTGGCCTAAAAGAAAAATCAATAATTTTGACCCATACAATATATTTTGGCTATTGCTACAATAATATATGTATATATAAACACCCTTCTTCACCCTTCTATGAACACACCATTCTTCGGTGAGCATCTGTTTTTTAAAACAGGCGCTGTATAATTTTTGATAATCTGTCTGACTGTTGATTTGTGGAGTCCAAATTCTTTAGATATGGTTTTGTAACCTTTTCCAGCCTGATCAACATCTTTTTCCGAGGTCCTCAGAGATCTCCTTTGTGCTTGTCATGATTCACTTCCACAAACATGATCAGACTTTGATAGATCCCTGTTCTTTCTATAAAACAAGGCAGGCAATGACACCTGATAGTCATTCCACTGGTTGAAAACACCTCTGAAAAGATGGACTCTAATTTCACCTTCAAATTATCAATTAATCCTAGAGATTCACATACTTTTGCAATGCACAGATATGTAACACTGGATCATTTTTCTCAATAAATAGTGACAAAGGAAATATTTTTGTCTAATTTGTTTGACTGGGTTCTCTTACTTTCAGGTCTTGTGTGAAAATCTGATGATGTTTTGGGTCATATTTATGCAGAACTATGTATGTATGTAAAAAATAACTATATCAGTGGTTTGGGGGGGGGGGGGGGGGTATGGGGAGGCCTATTTAACTATAAGTTAAGTTATAACCATGATGCAAGATGAATTGGAAGATTGAGTATTCTCAACTATATGACTTTTACTCAAATATCTTGTACACCAACAATACAAAGATAACTGTAAAATGGCTTCTTTTGAAGCTAAATTGAGAAAAGAAAATATCTGTTATTCTCTTATGTTACAGTGTTATAGATCGTTATACAGACAAAAACACAAGCGTTGACAGTGCTGAGTAATGTCCAGATGTTGAGTCTGGTTGCTGATGGGATTGTTGAGCACACAGCTGTAGGTGTTTTTATCCTGATATTCCACCTCCAGAGGTAGAGAGAGACTGATGCTGAGATCAGACACACTGATGCTGGACAATAAACTGTTTCCTTTGTACCAGGAGAGAGTCACATGACCCACATTCACCACTGAACACACCAATGAATAATATGATGAAGATGAAGAATATATGAACAGACAGACATGTGTGAATCAATAATTTGATGTTTAATGTGTATTAAGCCGTGGCCTAATGGTTAGAGAGTCGGTCTCGTAATCCAAAGGTTGTGGGTTTGAATCTCAGGTCCGGCAGGGATTGTTGGTGGGGGAGTGAATAACCAGTGTTCTCTCCTCCTTCAATACCACGACTGAGGTGTCCTTGAGCAAGGCACTGAACCCCCAACTGCTCCCCGGGTGCTGTAACATGGCTGCCCACTGCTCCGGGTGTGTGTTCACTTAGGATGGGTTAAATGCAGAGAATACATTTCACTACTGGTTATATAATCGCTCTCTATATAATTCTATTCTATTAAAATTAGTTGCAGTAGAGGAAACTAAAAATGACATGATACATTTATTACAGATTGAAAGTACAAGTTCAAATATGCTGGAACTATTCATTGAAATTAAGATTTCTAAAACAACGAGAGAGATTTGAAGTGTAGCAGAATCTTATTACTCTGAAATGAGAATAAATGACAAAAATATATTTATAAGTCACCAGCAGCACAAAAAGAAGAAAACAAACATATGAAACATTTTCAGCTGTTCAGTGAAAAAATTCTTTATTTTTTATCATTTAACATTGATAGTTTTTAAAAGGTATAGTTGTCTCACTGCTGAATATATAAAAGTATTGTTGGATGTTTAATGGACTAAATTTCATGGTAAAATCGATCCTGTCATGATTATAAAAGAGTTGCATATATTTATTTAGGTCTCAGTGTTAGTATATGGAACTAAAATGTACACAATCTGTCACAGGTATACATTTTTACCTTATTTCCCCCTAAATATATAGGTGCACATCAGAACCTGAAGCTAATGCTACATATTTGTACTTTTGAAAAGGTGATTCCAGTGACAGATTTTTGTACTTTTTTTCTCTCTGAGAGTGTACCAGTTTTACTGAAGTTGTTGAGTCAAACTGAAAGTGGCTGCGGAATGTGGCTTTTTTTAAAGAAATGTAGAAATGTGTTTGTCTGCTGGGTGGACAGAAATCGTGTGCATGAGTGTGGGGGATTCAGATTCAGTGCATGTGTGTTTGCTTTGTAGGTGAAGAGTTTCTTCCTGTTCAGATGAAGTTTAATCTACAGAAACATGATGAGAAACTGTTTCAGAGGTAGAAAACACACAATGGTCATATTTAACACTGCCATTCAGAGCAGTGTTTCACACTAAACTGATTTTGACTGAATAATGAAAGTTTACTATTAGAGCAGAACTGAATTCCGTTTACATCACTGAATCACTATTAAACTGCTTTGAAACGGTCTGTACTGTATAAACCGCTGAATAAAGGTGAGTTGACTTAACATTCACAGTTTTAGTCTGTAAAAGTTATTACTTTTGTTTTAGACATTGATAATTTTATATCAACGTAGAAAAAAATAAATAATACTTTCCACATTCTAAAGGTTGTACTTAGTCTCCACTGGGGTGCTTCATTATTACAGGTGGCATTTTATCAACAGCTACCCTTATATCCGTACACTATTTCATTATTTAACCTTTTTATATATATTTTAAAGAGAATATAAAGGAGTACAGAAAAGGAATACTAATTTAAAAATTGCTTGGTTTAATGCAGTTTAGAGTAAATGTTTAGTATAATGAGAGTTTGTGATCTCACATAGAGAAACCTTAAATCGTTTTAAAATGCAAATAATCCAGTAAAATATAACAAGAATATGCAATTATTCTGAAAATTGATCTCTACTCACCATAGACAGAAACACTGAATGTTTTTATTTTTTTGTCAGTTTCGCTCCATTTATCTCTAGTTCATATAGTCCAGCATGTTGAGTTGTGATGTTTGTGATGGTCAGAGATCCAGTTTGATCGTCCAGCTTCAGTCTGTCTCTGAATCTCCCATCAGGACCATCATATGTGGAGAGGATTTGCTTCTCAATGATGATTTTAGCTATCAGAGACTTTTCAGCTCCAAATGTCCACAGTATGTCGTCATCTTCATGTATTTCAGTAACATCAGTGTGTAGAGTGACAGAATCTCCCTCCATCACTGAATCACCAAACACACCTGGAGAACAAACAGATTTTACACAGATTGAGGTTGTTGTTGTTGGTTTAGAAAGCCTGAAATCAGTAGTTTTAACCATTTACATGTGAACTGAAGAAAATCTAGAATAGTAGCACAAAACAAAATACAAGGTGAGATATGTGAACAGGTATAATTATTATAATTTTAGAAATATCCATTTTAAACAAACTCTTAACCCAACACACAGTGATACATTGGAACTTTTACTAAATGTTCCCAAACTATTTAATACATTAAAAAAATGCATGACCCTAGACATGAAACACATTTTCAGTCACGCGTTTTCCTTAAGCATTTACTTTAAAGTAATGCAGCGATGGTTTAAATAGAAGTCTTCTTATTTTAAACAAAGTTTGATGGAGCAGAATGATTATATAAACCTTGGTTTAATCTAGATTTAAACTTAATCCTTATCGTGCAACACATCCTTAATCTTTCATTTGTTTTAAAGTTATCTACTCTAGAGGAAAATTTATTTATTTACATTACATAAATCATTAACAGCAAAAATGGTCATTATAAGCACACATTTAACTGAATTCTTTACTTTTTTAAATTTAACATACATCTTTGTTTTAGCTGCCTAACCTTTTCAATAGCTAAATGATGAAGAATATTGTGCGAACTGTGCATAAATTGTATTTTATGGTAAATTGAACACAACTCCGTTAGTAATTTTAAAATTGTGCATTTATGCAATTATCAATGTAGTGAATATAAAGACCAACTTACTTTCCAACTTACCGATCAGACAGCACAAATAGAAGAAAACAAACATGTGAAACATTTTCAGCTGTTCAGTGAAAAGTCTGATCTAATAAGACTATCAATGAAAGCACAACTGATCTAAACAAACACAACAGAACTAATGTGAATCCTCCCCCGGCAGAGTTTGAATGCAAACACACATGTGCATATGCATGTTTCATATGATCTCACAGTTATACAGAGGTTCATCTTCTGAGTCAAACTGAAAGCTGTAGTTTTCTTCAGAAATGTGGTTTGATCTGTTGGATGGACAAACATCGTTTAGATGAGTGTGTTTTCACTGCATGCGTTTAGTTTGTAGATAGTGTTTTTCCTGTCCTGCTACAATGAACGGATTTTTATGACTATGAAAATAAATAAATAATAATAATAAAGAAAAAAAAAAAAAAAAAAAAAACAAGATGAGGAACTGTTTGACAGAGAGAAACAATAACAAAATGATCATATTTAGATCAGCTTTAGCAGCGTCTGTGTTTCTGTCACTGGTGAATATTATTCAGTCATTCACTGCATTTTCCTTTGAGGAATGTTAAAATATGCAAAAGTTGAATATATTTTAAATCAGTCCAATAAATGAAAACCTGAGCTTTGACTCAAAACATAATAATTTTCACATTATGTCACATGAATCCTGCAGTCACCTGTTGCTGTGACGCTGATATGTAAAACCCAGCAGGTGGCGTCACTCGATACAGCAACGGAAGTGATAACAGCAGAAAGCTGTAAATATGAGTCACAGATATTGGTCAAATCGATTATATGTCAATCTATAACATTAATAATAATAATAATAATTGAATGTATGTATACAGCTTCTGGTCTATCTTCAGGTCCTCTTGCAAGAAACAAACCAAAGTAATCTGTGTTTAATTGAGTTTTTATTATACAGCAGATTATCTACGTGAACAGCAGCATTTATTTATAGCGCTCCCTTTATTGCTGTTATTACATACATACATTATCTGCTTTACACACTAAAAATCAATTATTTACATATCACATGTATGTAATACTGCACATATCTATTCGATATTTAATTTTATGTTCATTTAAATAAGATAAAAACCAAGGTGATACAAAAGGACAATAATAATAAAAAAATTATAAAATAAAATAAAATAATGTTAATCAAAGAGGTGCGATCAAGGACCCATATGAGCGCTACATTTAATCCAATAGATATGACAGCCTATTTGATCACCGTTTCTTGGCGACATTTGCATACACAGGTTCCTTCTTTGGGTTCTGCAAAGAAAAGATACAATCATTCTGATGCAACTGTTGAAACATTTTAAAACATTCAGTGTGAATATGCAGACCAACATTTACGAGACCTAAAGGTTTCTGTAAAACAATTAATTTGCTATAGCTTAAAAACTCACAGTCCTGAAATAAATTAGTAGAACTGAACATAATTTGAGTAACGGGATGCTTTCTATCATTTTTACTCCACAACATTAGGCGTTCATGAATCAGGCTGGATCACTGTTTGCGTCCCTATCAGGTTACGCCCGTCATTTGCATAGAGATGCATTTGCGTTGCGCTCACTGTCCTGTATCGGAGGAAAACATCATCTTATCCAAATGAATGCGATCGCATCGTCGCTGATAATCAGCCTCTTGTATTCAGCGCTACAAGAATCTCATTCACTTGCAAGTTCAAATGCATTAGGGCCTACCAAACAAATATAAACACAGCTTTATTCACCTGTTTTCATGATGGGCGATGTACATAGACATATGCAACAAATGCCCATTAAACATTTTCACATGCGCTGATTTTTTTTATTTTAAGCGTAGGTCTAAGTCTTTTTCTTCCTATGATGGTGCGTTTGATGAATTCATTACACAAAAAAAATAAAAAATAAAAATGTATGTGTCTCGCGAAGAAAAACACATTACCAACCAAACAAAAACACATTACACGAATGTTATCAGTCGCTTTCTCGCCGATATAGGCTACCTGATGATTTTGAGATTTAATCTTGCAAAAACAAAAAGCACACGCCTTTTTGTCAGGTTGTTGACTCGTCGGGACTAGGTGTGAGATCCACCAATCAGAGAGGTGTCTGAATCTCAGTCGATTGTTTGATTGGTTTAAATTAATTAACTGAATTTTCGCTGCTGAAGATAATAGCAAGGCAGATTGCCCACATCTGCTCACCGACTGTCTGATGCATGTTGCATACAAATAAATACATACATACATACATAAAAATAATGAACCAGCTTCAATCAGCCTGACTGACTGCAACACATCTTGCAACACAGTCATGAATGATCTTACCATTTTTTGTGCTGTTGGATTACACAACGCTGAATCAGTTCTTGTCTCGGCTGCATAAACAATAGTCACAGATGTGTTAAAACAACAAAGCTTTCAATATTTTACCAAAATTCGTGCCTTAAAAGGCTAAATATTTTAACATAGGCTATTACTGCTTTCTGTACTGACCTGTTTTTCTATATTTTTTGCAGATGCAGACTGCAGCTACAATCAGCAGAGATCCAGCAGCAGCAGAAATCAACACTATGTACAATAAAGGTAGGCCCTGATCTGTAATGAACAATTCTGTATAATAGATAGAATTAGCCATTATCACAAGTGAATCTGTTTGTCTGATCTATACAAACATAAACACTGTGTAACAACAGGTAAATCAATATTAATATCACCATACCTGAACATGTGTGACAGAGTTGACTGATGTCCAGATGTTGAGTCTGGTTTCTGATGGGATTGTTGAGCACACAGCTGTAGGTGTTTTTATCCTGATATTCCACCTCCAGAGGTAGAGAGAGACTGATGCTGAGATCAGACACACTGATGCTGGACAATAAACTGTTTCCTTTGTACCAGGAGAGAGTCACATGACCCACATTCACCACTGAACACAACAATGAACAATATGATGATGATGATGATGAACATTGTGAAGAGTTACTGCTGATGACAGGAACAGGCAGATGAGCTAAAAACATGAGAGAATAAACATAAACCTGGGTACATCTGGTCAGCAATCTTATTTTCGTCTCAGTGTGTGTTTAGTGTGCTGATTATCATTGAGAGTTACCTCAAACTATAAAATGATTAAGCATTTTAATACTCTGTTTTCAGGAGGAGTTAAGCTTAATTTATAGCATTTGTGGTATAAAATTGATTACCACAAAAGAAAATACCCACTTTTCTCAAAAAAAAAAAAAAAAAAAAAAGCCTGTCCATAAATGTTAAAATATTGTGTAAACAACATGTGTTAAAAAAAAAAAACATTTTACCCTATTATTATCAAACTTAAATTAGCTGATCCACATTGACCTATAGGAATACTATGCTTATCTCAGCATTCATATATAAGGACCTCCAGTATTATTGGCAGTTTTCAGGTTACTCAATAGCTAATTAAATGGCAAATTCGGTAGCAAAACCCCATCATTTCACTAGGAATTGTGCAATTGAGAATTTAGCGAGAGGGATTTGTTCCCCTTGTGGGCTTCACCTCCGTTTCATATTGGCAATGTGCGTTACTTATCTGTTGTAATTTGCAACATGCTTGTTGCTGCAACACCTAAAAAGTGATAAGTTGACTTGACTTAAAAAAAAATTGAGGAAACCCGTTGCCTTAAAATTATTAAGTAAATAATAATTAAAAAAAAATAAGTTACGTGAACTTGACAATTCACTTCACTTATTTTTTTTAAATTATCGTTTACTTAAAAAATTTAAGGCAAGGGGTTTCCTCAATTTTTTTAAGTTAAGTCAACTTATCACTTTTTGGAGTGTATCAAGTCATGTCGACTGTATTTTTATAGCACTCTTCAGCACAGATTCAAGCATTTTTTTTTTTTGGTTGGTTATCGCTGCTGTCCCTGGAGTTCTTACCCAGAACAGAAACATACTGCCAATCAAAACGGTATGCTAATTGTCAGTCATATTTGACGATAGTGGTCTGACAGAATTATAACTTTGACACAGTTACTCCTTAAACCCTAAATTATTATTATTATTATTATTTTGTGTTTGTTTTTTTGGTGATGGCCATCATGCCACAAACTCCACTGATGGAGCTCAACATGTACGTAATATTCCTTAAATAAAACAAGAATATGTGCATGTTTGGACAAATAATCTCTACTCACCATAAACAGAAACACTGAATGTTTTTGATGAGATTTTTGCTCCACTTATCCTCACTTCATAGAGTCCAGCATGTTGAGTTGTGATGTTTGTGATGGTCAGAGATCCAGATTGATCGTCCAGCTTCAGTCTGTCTCTGAATCTCTCATCAGAACCATTAAATGTAAAGATATGCTTCTTTTTTTTTTATTTTAGCTATGAGAGACTTTTCAGCTCCAAATTTCCACAGTATATCATCATCTTCATGTATTTCAGTAACATCAGTGTGTAGAGTGACAGATCCTCCCTCCATCACTGACACTGACTCACCAAACACACCTGGAGAATAAACATATTTTAATGCTTCTGAGAGTTTATAATTTCTGAAATAAAATGTAGTTTGTAAATAAATGTGAACTGAAAAAAAACAAAAAAAACTGACATGAGCGTAAAATGAACATATTTATGGTGTAATTACTACATGAAACTACTAGTTTAACTTTTGACTAATGATTTTGTTACTTTTGTTGTTTTTCATGGTTACTACTGAACAATACTTTCTAGAGAGAATTTGCATTTGTAATCTTTCAAAATAAGATAATACCACAGAAAAAGTGAAAATACATTTTCAAAGTGGCTTAATGGAGGATTTGCTCTGGTTGAAGTTACATTCACTATAGCAATTTATTTTATGTTCCATGACTGTTAAAATCTATATATTTGTATAACTTACCATTGAGACGCCACCAACACAAACAAAACAGAACAAACATGCGAGACATTTCTTTTAAAAAGGCTAATGATGAATGTACTCTCACCTATATTGAAATGAGGCTTGTACTGGCAACCAGCCAATGTCTGAGCGAGCTGTTACCACACTCAGTAACCTTTAGCAGAGTAGCGTAGAGCAGCTGAAAGCCACATGGACTATTAATTCTTTCTTCACTTTATGGTATGTATACATTATCTCACAAAAGTGAGTACACCCCTCACATTTCGGCAATCAATTTAGTATATCTTTTAAAGGGGCAAATACTATAGAAATGAAACTTGGATATATTTTAGAGAAGTCAATGTGCAACTTGTATAGCAGTACAGATTTACTGTCCTCTGAAAATAACTCAACATATAGCCATTATTGTCAAAAAAGCTGGCAACAAAACTGAGTACACCCTGAATGATAACAGCTATCGTTTAACCATGCAAAGCCACATGTCCTATTCATCATGTTCATGTTTTTGTCTGCTTGACAGGACCATACAAATGTGTGTATCTTGTTTTAGAGCAGTTAAAATTAGGTTCTTTGAGAACAATTCTCTCATACTGACCACTGGATGTTCGACATGGCACCTCATGGCAAAGAACTCTGAGGATTTGAGAATTAGAATTGTTGCTCTCCACAAAGATGGCCTAGGCTATAAGAAGTTCGGTAACACCCTGAAACTGAATTACAGTACAGTGGCCAGGGTCATACAGAGGTTTTCCAAGATGGGTTTCACTCGGAACAGGTCTCGCAAGGGTCGATCAAAGAAGTTGAGTCCTTGTGCTGTGCGTCAGGTGCAGAAGCTGGCTTCAAAAAACAGACACATGAGTGCTGCCAGCATTGCTTTAGAGGTTGCAGAAGTGGAAGGTCAGCTTGTCAGTGCTCAGACCATTCGCCGCACACTGCATCAAGTCGGTTTGCATGGCCATCGTCCCAGAAGAAAGAATCTTCTGAAGCTGGCTCATAAAAAAGCCTGCAAACTGTTTGCTGAAGACAACCTGGCCAAGAGCATGAATTACTGGAACCATGTCCTGTGGTCTGATGAGACCAAGATAAACTTGTTTGACTCAGATAGTGTCCAGCATGTGTGGTGACGCCCTGGCGAGGAGTACCAAGAAAATTGTGCCTTGCCTACAGTCAAGCATGGTGGTGGTAGCATCGTGGTCTGGGGCTGCATGAGTACTGCTGGTACTGGGGAGCTGCGGTTTATTGAGGGAAACATGGATTCCAACATGTACTGAGACATTCTGAAGCAGAGGATGATGCCCTCCCTTCAGAAACTGTTTTCCAAAATAGCCACCACCCCAAACACACCGCCAAGATGACAACTGCCTTGCTGCTGAAGGTGATGGAGTGTCCAAGTATGTCTCCAGACCTGAACCCTATTAAGCACCTGTGGGGCATCCTCAAGCTGAAGGTGGAGATGCACCATGTGTCTAACATCCAGCAGCTCCGTGATGTCATTATGGAGGAGTGGAAGAGGATGCCAGCAACAACCTGTGCAGCTCTGGTGAATTCCATGCCCAGGAGGATTAAGGCAGTGCTAGATAACAATGGTGCCCCTACAAAATATTGACACTTTGGACACAGTTTTGACATGTTCACTGAGGGTGTACTCATTTTTGTTGCCAGTTATGTGGACAATAATGCTATTTGTTGAGTTATATTTAGAGCACAGTAAATGTGTACTTCTATGCAAGCTGCACATTGACTACTCTAAAATATATACAAGTTTTATTTGTGCAGTATTGTCCCTTGAGAAATTATACAATATATATTTTTTTTTTTGCTGAACTACTCCCTTTTGTGAGATACTGTATAAACCATGTAAGGCAAGGCAAGGCAGGTTTATTTATATAGCACATTTCATACACAGTGGTAATTCAAAGTGCTTTGCATAAAAGGAAGTAAATTTATAAAGTAACAAATTAATAATCACGACAATAAAAACAAGGGAAAAATAGTAATAATAATAATAAAAACAAGGAATATAAAAACAAATATTCTCAAGCTTTGTTCAAACTCTTCCGCACTAAGTGAAAAAAAAACCTTCCAAAACACCTAACTATTCCACTACTTCACCCCATACTTCATATCTGACCTATTCGCTAAAACTCGGGGAGTGCCCCTGTCTGTAATGGTAGAAATTTAGAGTTGGTAGAGCGATTTACGACTAGAACCTCCCTTCTAGCATGTCACATTTTCTCGGTATTTCCTATACCTTCAAATGCACTACACTGTTAAAAAAAAAAAATACAACTCAGAAATTAAAAAAAAAAAATCTACTGAGTCTGGTTGCCTTAAAATTTTAAGTTGGCGCTTTTTTTTTTCTTTTTTTTTTACAGTGTATTTGCCTCTACAGCTCATAGTGCCTTAGAGAATGCATTTTGTCCCCATGTTGTTGATCCATTTAAATGCAGATGCTGATCATTGTCTATGTAAGTGCTCATTCTGTATGAACCATGTACATCAATTTAGTTCATTCTAATCCGGTGTTATATTTCATTTATTATTTTTATTGTATGCCCGTTTCAAGCCACACACACCATTTTCCAAAAATAGTTAAACTGTATTATATATGAACAATTAGACGAGTGTGCAAAACCTTCTTGATTTTATGCTAAAATGATCAAATTTACTTAAATAAATGATCAATTATTGTATATAAAAAAAGAACACAAAATAGTTAATACGGTCTACCGTCTCACATTGTGACTCTCTCAGTGCATCTTCTGAGTCAAACTGAAAGCTGCTGTGGTTGGTTTTCTGGGCAAACATCTTTTAGGTGAGAAGAGAATTCAGTGCGTGTGAGTTTAGTTAGTAGGTGAAGAGTTATTGCCCTTACAAAACAGTTTTAGAGTCAAATATCGCTTTGGATAAAAGCGTCTGCCAAATGACTAAATGTAAATAAAAAATGCTTAATTCATCAAAAAGTAAAATCTGAGTCAGAGGTCAAACTAGACTTTTGGAAATGGTATTAAAGCATTTATTGTAGCATCAGTCATAGTCTCGCAATGCCTCTGGTTTGGTCTGCTACAGTAGCCATGCCCCAAACTCACGCTATTGGTTGAGCTGGAAAGAGTTTGACAGATCTTAGCAGACCACTTGAGTATTTTGAAGGTGTCTGAGAGGGTCGATGTTCACACTTGGAAAACTAGTTAATTAAGTTAAGAGGATGTATTTAAAAATGCTTCACCTTTAAGAAATTAACATTACCGGTATGGGCAGTACAGAAAGGTACTGAATTAAGTCTCCACTATGTCTTCATTACTTTAATGTTTAAATCGTACCTTATGTAAGCAAAGTAGCCTACGAGATAAAAAAAAAAAAAATTAAAACCAAAAATGTTTTTATTGATGATACTTTTTTGACACAAGTTCATTAAATGCTGTCCTTTCGCTAAAAAATATATTTCCCTGACAGAGAATGTTCTAATGTAATATCCCTCATCCTATGCAGGCAGCTCAAATAAAAACAGAGAATATTAACTCTTCTCATCTGCGGTGTAATTTATTTTATTTTGTTGTTTTTTTAAACACCATATATATTTCCTCACACATCTGCTTGTCTCTCAGCATGAGCAAACATCGTTCTGTTTCGATGTTTGCTTAATTCATTGATGTATTACCTTAATAAATATCTACTTTTGGGTGTGCGGCCTCCCCGTTTGTTACACTGCAATGAGCCAGGTTTGTAACAGTTATCAAAAGCATCTTTACTCACAATGCTTCTCATTGGAGCCCTTTCATGGTTTTGTTACTCTATACACTGTAAAAAATCAGAAGTTGAGCCAACTGAAAATTAAGGCAACCAGCTTCAGCAGATTTTTGAGTTTACTCAACTTAAATGTCAATTAGTTGTACAAACTTTTGTGCATGTTTAATCAACATAATATATTAAGTTGAGCAAACATTTAGTTAAACTACCAATTTTGTTTTTAGTTGACTAGAAATATGGAGTTTTTATAATTTAGAAATTTAAAATTTACAAAACCGGATAGCTTAAATCGCTGTAAAAAAAAAAATCAAGAGTTGAGAAAATTTAAAAGTTTAAGGCAACCAGCTTCAGAAGGTTTTTGAGTTCTCAACTTTTGATTTTTTACAGTGCAGCTTCAGGACTTTAGATTTAACTCAACCTGAGTTTTAAGTTCAACACAGAACTGCCAATCCAATAAGAGTGAATTAATTTATTAAATGCTACTTAAAAAAGAAAAAGAAAAAAAAGTAGAACAGCAAATTTAAAAATCACAAACCAAATCAGCTCATTTCATTTACAACATCTCTAGCAAATAAAGCTGGAAAAAAATGCCTGTTCGAGTTAAGAGCTTATTTGTCAGCTTTGATTTGCAAAAGTAAAAACTTCTATATAATTGATTAAATGGGGAAAGCTTCAAGTAAAAACTAATACAAAATTCAAGTCCAAAATAATGTGCAACAATAACAACAGGTCCAATCAAAAATGTATTGGCCAAAGTCTTTCATACCTGTCCTTCATATCCATCACAAGCAATATAGAATTCATTGCAATGGCGGTAAAAGTGCAGTTTGAACAAATTGATCTACATCTGTTGGATAATACAACCTTTAAAGATACAAGTCCAAATATTGTATAAACAACTGTTGTATTTAACAGTAATGGTTAAAGTTTAAGTCTTAAATTTTCTACAAAATACAATTTTTTACAAGTAGATGAAACTTGTTTCCTTGTTAAATATAAAACTGCAGGTATAACAATTCATTCCAAAAACAGCAGCATCAAATACTACTTCTTGTGTACCAATTTAACACAAAATATAACAAGATAAAACAAATGGAAAACCCATTTACCTCAGACTCGCTTTTAGGACAAAGCGTTTTAACCACTGCAGTTCAGTGTTCACAAAGATGCCGTTTGAAGACTTGTTGTCCAAAAGACACAAGCAGCAACTGCCTTTTAACAGTTGTCCAATTTAAAAATCCAAACTTAGAAGCTTGTTCTTCAAGTTCAGCACTTTTGGAGAACACTGAGAACCAAGCTGCATGAATAGCTTCTGAATAACTTCAAATGTGTAAGTTACCTCTTTGGGGTACTCTATGTTAAGTGCATAAATCAAACCAAAAAGTAAAGCAAATGCATTGGGGAGGTCCTCAAACTCATCAAGTACAATTTGCTCTTCCACCACCACAGCCATGGTCCTTATTGTGGGATTGGAATTTACTGTTGCCACATCATCTTCGACAATAGTGAGGACACCAACTTTGAGCCCCTTGGTGCAGGTCTCCTCAGGATCGGTGTCCTGCAGAAACAAAATAGAACAGTTAAATGTAATATAACAAAACATATGTAGATGAAACAAAACTAACACCCGTTGCTCATGACAATATATTTAAGTCTTATGAAGCAAAATGATCGTCTATGCAAGAAACTGTACATTATTTACAACATTCTTACCTCAAATTCACATCCTGGGCAAAGAGTTCAGAGCACAGTGCTCCACACAAAATGCAGCGGTGAGATGTAACCAATCATAGACAGTTTTTGATTCTGGAATGCGAATGGCCAATCAGATGCATTTTTTGATTGTCCATATATCAACATCCATGTCTGTGATTGGCTACATTGCTCACCTCTGCATTTTCTTGAACAAACAATTGTGCTCTGAACTCTTTGCCCAGGCTGTGAATTTAAGGTAAAAAATGTTGTATGAATAATAATAGTAATAATAAATAAATAAATAAATATTCAGGTTTCTTGCCGAGTGATCATTTCACTTCATAAGAATAGTTATTAATTTTGTTATGCATGTTTGTTTTTTTTGACTCTCAAAGATATGGCACCCACTGACTGCCATTATATGACTTCTTCACAGTTGTACTGAACAAAAAAAATCCCCTACATCTTGGATATCCTGATGGCGAGTAAATGAACAACAAATTTACAATTTTTTGGTGAACTTTAAGAACATTAGTATTTTCATGACATGTTTTATGTCAGTGGGAAATGGGGCTGGGCGCTATGATGGTATATGTCATTCCTGTGAAAACAGATTTTTTATTTTATGTATAACACGAAATTTACTTTATTTATTATTTACTTTATTATTTAAATATTTAGATATTATAAATTTATTGAATTAAAATAATAGCATAAGATTTAAAAATAATTTAGAAACACATTTAAAGTTTAATTTCATCTACAAGTTGCATTAACGTCACTCAGTTGGGGGCAGTTAATCTATAAATTGAGTGTTTTTACTAAATAAATTTACCAAATAAAAGAAAAAATACAAGGGGAAAGTACTTTTTATTTTTTAAAGTATCCGAGTTATTATTTAAAGGCCTTTTTGTCGATTTTCAGAACAACTACATGTTAATGACTATATCGTGGAATATATAGTTACTGTGAAATAAAACTAGTCATACAGTGAAATAGAATTTGACAAAAAAAATAAAAATAAAGAAAAAAAAAGAAAAAAAAAAAACTTACCTTGTGATCACATTCATTGACGGACTAAACGGGCACCGCCTGAGCCAACTCTTAGTCCACGTCTGTACAAAACCACATATTTTGAAAAATAAATAAATAAATGTTATCGTAATTTATTTTAAAAAGAATAGCACCTACCGGAGCGATTACGTTAACGTTAAGTTACACTGTCGGAAAAAAACAGGCGCCGTCTGACCTTAGGCAACTCGGAAAATTTAACTCAATTGAAGCCACCTTGTAAGTTAAAGAAGTGCATATTGTGAAAAATTAATTTAAATCATATCGTGAATTCATAACGTTACACAAAGTACCACTTAACGTTACCGGAGTGATAAGACTAACGTTAAACGGGCGAGGCCTGAGGCAGCTCTAAAACAAAAGGAAATACGGTGTACAAAAGCACATATTTTGAACAAACAAAATTCACGTCTTATGCATAAATATTATATATAGAACAGCACCTACCGGAGCGATTAACGTTACACTGTCTGTCAGAAAAAAAATTGGCGCCGTCTGACTCATAAGACCAGGCGGGAAAATTGAACTGACTAACTTGCCATGTTGTACAGAAGCGCATATTGTAAACAAACTTCATTTAAATCATATCGTGAATTGATACACATAGAACGACACTTACCTGAGCGATCACAATGACGGAATAAACGTGCGCCGCTTGAGGCAGCTCTAAAATGAAGTGAGAGAAATGAAAATGGCGTTGTATATAAAAGGTGATCGAACTGCGCATGCTCATCAGCCTTTGTGGGCAAGACTAATAACAAACTTAAAGTTGTTAGTTGATCCAACTTTAAATATTAATTTGGTCAAACAAATTGGTCTAAATTTCTATTTTACTTACTTTTCTGTGTTATCGCAACTTTTTTAATGTTAAGTAGTTGAATAAACATTAAAAACTGAGTTTGTAATACAAAATGTAAGTTGGATTTTACAGTGTAGGCTATAACAGGACCAGCTGACCAACAACAACCTCTCTCTGTCATTTGGGACCTGTTTCAGATAGATAGATAGATCTTTTTAAAATTATTTTATAGGCTTTTTTTATTTTTTTTTTATTTTTTTATTATATTATATTATTTATTTACTTAGTGTGTGGGGAGTGATATTTCTATAGCCATGGGAGACTTTTTTGTTATGTGTTTACCTTGTTTTATTATTAAAAAATGATAATATATATAAAAAAGAAGCTATCATTGAAATCCGCTTTACTCAGCAATAGAAACGTAGCCCATACTGAAGCCTATGTAGCCTATACGATATTTTACAAAAGAAACACAACGAAAATAATGTTTGCATATGCATATTAGAAAAAGGACAGGAACGTTCACTACGTCATCGCTCTACCTTCCATAGGAAGACTATCACAGGTTATTAGTTTCACTTTAACTAAATAACTCCATACCCATCTGAGCAGAAGAACAGAAGCTTTTATGGATACGAATCTGCATTTATGAGGGGAAAAGTGGTGAAAATGAGGCTTCTCTTTACTTGGCTCGCCGTGACCTTGTTTTTTCTTGACAACGGTGAGACCTTGTTAAAATCTCTTTTCCACTGTTACACTGATTTTTTCTAAATCTGTATAAATGGTAGTCGCTATGGTTAGCGTGGCAACAGCGCCTACCGCGGTCACATAATTCGATGGGTAACACCTGTTAACGATTTAAAAAGCCGTAAAATCAGGTCAACTGAACTTGATACAGAAACGTAACATGGCATCATACCGTCAGTAAATATTGATGATATTCTTCGGTGCATCTATAGACTGATCAAATACAGCTTAGATAAGCTTCTGCTATAAAAGTTATTTATCAGCGGCACTAATATAGGCTATGTACATATATACAAGTGTAGTTTTTATGGGTATTTTTTTTGTGTAGGCTATGTCATATTTATTATGAAAATGTTTATTTAGCCTATACGAATGTGCAAATGTATAGAATGTGGGCAGAAATATAAATCAGGATGTACATTGTGTGTATTATAAGATCATCCATGAGACTCATGTATGTTTGTCTGATGAGTGAATGTGTAATTCATTGATGTTTTGCATTACGAATCCAGGCCCATTTCTCTACAATCTTTATATATATATATATATATATATATATAAATATAAATTGTACTATTGTATATGTTTGTTTGGCTTATGTTAACTTTCTTCTTCAGATGTTTCTGGTGTTGAGACCGATAGAGTGTCAGTGTTTTTGAAGAAAGGAGATTCAGTCACTCTACACACTGGTGTTAAAACAAACCAACAAGAAAAGATTAAATGGTATTTCAATGACTTTCACATCACTGAAATCAGTGGAGTTCAGAGTAAGATCTGTACAGATGTTCAGTGTAAAGAGAGATTCAGAGACAGACTGAATCTGGATCATCAGACTGGATCTCTGACCATCATCAACATCACAAACACAGACTCTGGGAATTATACACAACAGATCATCAACAGCACAGACAGAACAAAGATCTTCAGTGTTTCTGTTTATGGTAATTCATTTAATGAATGTTTAAATTAAGTCAATATATTTAAAGTACAGTACATTGTTAATGTGTCTATTGATGTTTTAATGATATTCAGAGATATTTCTTCATCTGTATAATCCATCACATATAGATAATTTCTTTATAAGCTTGCTGTGCAAATGCAATATCTCTGTTTACATCATTAAACAGTTAATTTTATTTTAAAACTAAGCCAATTAGCAAACTGGTACAATAGTTCATTTCAATCATAAGAAGCTGCAGTTGAGGTCAGATGGAGATGACAGTGTCTAATCACACTGAACAGCTTCTATTATCTGTTTAAATAAGAGTTGTACAATAAATATGTAAAATGATTTGGTAAGTACATGCCATTCATAAATGTTTCTTTTCAGACTGTAAGTCAAGAAAGGGCTTGTGTAATCACTTTCATGTTTTCATGAGTTATGTCATGTTCATGTTTTTTTTTCCCAAAAGATCCTCCAGCAGCTGTTGGTTTGTGTTTCAGATGTTCCTGCTGCTGAGCAATATGAAATGAAGGAGGGAGAATCTGCCACTTTAGATTCTGGTGTAATAAAACACCCAAATGATGTGATGACATGGTATTTTACTGACATCCTCATCGCTGAAATCACTGGAGATCAGAGTAAGATCTGTACAGATGTTCAGTGTAAAGAGAGATTCAGAGACAGACTGAAGCTGGATCATCAGACTGGATCTCTGAACATCACAAACACCAGAACCACAGACTCTGGACTTTATAAACTACAGATCAACAGCAGCAACAGCAGCTTTAGCATCACCAGAGTGAAGAGATTCAATGTTACTGTTATTTGTGAGTATAAGATTCAGTCATTCAATGCATTTTCTTTTGTGGTGTTTTGAAAGAGTTCATTATTTTTTAATCAAGTTCACAGTGTGATTTAGTTTTGACTGCTTTTGCTAAAAACAACAAATGATGCCGCTTATTAATCAATATACAATTGATGACCAAAGTAGAAAATATCAGTAAAAGATATTGTTAAATACCGGATTATTATTCACTCTTTAGTAATAATGACTGTCTGTCTTTAGCGGTTTCAGTTTCAGGTCTGTCTTCAGCTGCAGTAGCAGGAATTGTTGCTGCTGTTGTTTTTGTTGTTCTGCTGGTGGTGGCTGCTGCTGTAACTGTTGGTGTGTTTTGCTGTTGCCGCCGGAGCCACGCTGCAGTACCACAGGATGTAAGTATTACATACAGCTGATGTATGAGATTTTTTTTTTTTTTTTTTTTTTTTTTGGGGGGGGGGGGGGCACATTTAAAAGAACAGTGAATACATTTTCATATTATTACGATTAATTTTTTATGTAATAATAAAAATATACAGTGTAACTATGAAGAGTCATCTTCGTATTTTAACACCACAGAAGCAGATACTCACCGGTGATGCTGTGTCAGAACAATCAAAAACACAAATAACTCCAAAATAAATGAAATAACAATTAATATAAAAACAATGCAGGTTGTTTCAGTGAGCAAGTGTCTCAATTAGAAAACACCAATACAACAGTTCAAAGAATTTTAGATGAGGTATTGGAATCATTAATTAATCATCTGGTGTTTTTTAAAGGTGCAGTGTGTAGATTTTAGCGACATCTAGTGGTTGAGTTTGCGAATTGCACCCAACGGCTCAGTCACCCGCTACCCCTTCCCTACTCCGCCGGGGTGTCCCCCGACCCACACATGTCCCTCGCAGCCAAAGGACCTCCCTAATTCATACAGCGCACACTTCCCTGAGAAGCTACGGTGGCCGATACAGGGCTAAGATGTCGTAGTCTGAGACCGCAGAGAGCAATGAGGTTTATTTACAAAGGTAAATTAAGGAATTATATTTACTTAATTATTCAATAAACCGATGTCATTGCGAATATTACTGTTACTTGTTCATCCTTGTGTCAGTGTTTTTACGCAAGAACAACAATACGAAACACGAGTGACAAAACGCGCTCTGTAGAGCAGTTTATCCGTTAAGGGCTACTGAAACATGGTGGCGACTTCCATGTGAGGGGACCCACGGTGTATGTAGATATAAATTGCTCAATCTAAGGTAATAAAAACATAACGGTTCATTAAGTAAGGTCTTTATATTCCTCTGAAAACATAGTTATGTATATTATATTGCATTTCTGTCTATAGATCATCCTAAATATTACACAGTGCACCTTTAAGAAATGAAAACTTCTATATGCGCAACAGCAAAAAACACAATTCTGACTCTCTAGTATTTTTGTGTTTGTGTAACTGAAGATAATGAACATAATCAACCTAATGCATCTCCAATTCAGATTTGTTTACGTGAATTGAATCCGATTGAGGCTCATGAGGCTTCGCCTCGCCAGCGTCGCCAGTGTCATCAGCCTCGTCAGTGATGGAAGTGGTCAGTGATGGAAGTGGTGAAGAAGAGATGGAGAGAAGAAGATCTGAAACTGGCTTCAGAATAATTGTCACGATTAGGGATATGCACTACGACTAACTTCACGGACATTTAAATATAAATTTTATAACAGACTAGTTGGCTAGTCTAAAAGTAAGAAACCCCTAGAAAACAGTCCAAAACATTGTGTTTATATTTGAAATATGTAAACTATGAATCAAAAGTCAAGTAATTCCAGATATCTGAATTGTTCTTATTTTCCCTCAAGCGGTTAAAATTTACAATACTGAAGGCAACAAAAACAGCAAATGGGATGAATGAAAATACAAATTAACTTTTTGACATGAGGTGATGCGTTTTGGGCAAACAAAAATACAGTGTTTACCTCTGTAACCCTGATAGCACAAGTACATCTCAGATGTCTATTTGATGTTTAAGATTTTTTTTTTAGAGTGTTTGCTCATCTGCATGTCTATAGGACATTTCCTGCAAGATGTTAAATAGACATTAAAGACAAAATGTCTTAAAGATGTCTATTATTTAGAATGTATGGAAAATTGACATATTAAATGTTAATCAGATGTTTGTAGACAACATATGCTTTCCAGTTGAAATTCTCTTTAACAGACATCCTAGATATGTGTGCTATCTGGGAAGCAAAGAAGCGGTTCAGTGGTCAGTACCAATATCTGTCAAATTTCATTTTTTATGTACTCATTTAACTACAACATTACCAGCAATAGAACAGAAAGTGTTTGATGCTTTTCATTTATATATAGATTTATTAAAGCTGCTAAAATGATCCAGGACAGGTACAGTAAGACATTACCTGTTTCTTGTCTTTCGCACTTTAAGACATATTAATGCTAACCTTGTTTGACAAAGCAGTCATTTTGTCCCATCTGTTCACATCCTTACTGATAGAACTGACTGTGTTTTCCGCAATAACTCACCGAGACATAAACAGACAGTCAGTATACAGTATACTAGTATATACAAGTCCCTTAAAAACATCTAAAAATTCTTAAATCAAGAATCATTTACATGAGAAGCATAATAATAATAATAATAATAAAGTGATTTTTTGTTTAATACAAGAATACAATACATCTGTCAGTGGAGTCAGAAAAATAAACTTCATTCAAAAAGAAAGCCATTTTAATTTGTAACCCCATTGGCAGATATCTTCCCTTGTTCTAAGCATAAACTATACATTTTCAGCAAACACTTAAATATCTTAAGTAAACTTAATATATTAAGCAAATTTGCTTTTCAAAGTAAGAGAAGAAAAAAAAAAAAAATATATATATACTGTATATACAGTGGTGTGAAAAAGTGTTGGCCCCCTTCCTGATTTTTTTTTTTTGCATGTTTGTCACACTTTAATGTTTCAGATCATCAAACAAATTTAAATATTAATCAAAGATAACACAAGTAAACACAACATTCAGTTTTTAAATGAAGTTATTTATTATGAAGGGACAACAAAATGCAAACCCACATGGCCCTGTGTGAAAAAGTGTTTGAGATCTATCAGTCAGGAAAAGGTTAAAGCCATTTCTACAGCTTTGGGACTCCAGCGAACCAAAGTGAGAGCCATTATCCACAAATGGCTAAAACATGGAACAGTGGTGAACCTTCCCAGGAGTGGCCGGCCGACCAAAATTACCCCAAGAGCACAGCAACTTGATTGCAGGTGTTGGTGCTAAGGGTGGCCCAACCAGTTATTAGGTTTAGGGGGCAAGCACTTTTTCACACAGGGCCATGTGGGTTTGGATTTTGTTTTCCCTTCATAATAAAAAACTTCATTCAAAAACTGCATGTTGTGTTTACTTGTGTTATCTTTGATGAATATTTAAATTTGTTTGATGATCTGAAACATTAAAATGTGACAAACATGCAAAAAAAATATAAAATCAGGAAGGGGGCCAACACTTTTTCACACCACTGTATATATATTTTTTTTTTTTTGCAGTGTATACAGAGGACTGTACTCATACACAGCCTCATCTTCTTTAGATGTTTTTACTGGTATTGTTACTGATTTTGGAAAAGACTTATTATATTGGCTAAAGTTTATGATTTAACTACTACCACTAACCCTTAGTCATCCACCTTCATCAGAAAAGACTGATTGGCCAAATATGAATAGCATGGCTTTTTATATCTCCACCAGTTACATCAGAACTAAAGCAGCCTTCATGAGCTCAGAAATTCATTTATTTACACTGGACACTTACATGACACGGGCCGTGTTAAATGTTGTTGCTGTGGCATTAAAATTCACAGTTCACACAAATGTGTGTATACTTGATAAAACAATGCTACGAAATTGTAGTAAGTCTTCATGCATTTGATATATTTTTTATCTTCGCTGTTGAAGTTGTGAACAAACATCTATGAAATTTTATGAGGTGCTGATTAGTTATTTGATTTTATTAAGAGGTGCTGATTATTTGTTTGATTTTATTAAGAGGTGCTGATTAGTTCTTTGATTCTTCTCTTGACCCCTTGTTCCTATATTTGGATTTGGATTTCATATGGTGCTCACTGTAAATATATAAATGGCCTCAACAGAGATGAATTGTGATTTTTATTTTTTTCATTTATGTCAGGTAAATATTTTTTGGAAATGTAATTTACGTGTCAAAGCTAATATGCTAAACTCTTCACTAAAGACTGTATCGCAGATTTAGCCATAAATCAATAAGAGGTGGACACTTTAATTTTAGTATTCCACTGTTAATAAATATTGTGTGCATTGTACTCTGGGCAGAATATTGACATTTTCCTTTCTTTGCTCCTTACCTTTACTTCAGCAAACACTAAAAGTGGCTTAAAGTAAAACCAGTAATGCAGTTTTCTTTTCTGAAACAAGGAAATGAACTTGATAATTCTTTGCATGTTTATGTGATAAATATTATTAAAAACATGATTCACTTATAATGTTTGGAATCAGTGTCTCTAAAATATTTTGGTGTGTTATCATAACCGTGGACTAAGCTAACAATGAATCAGTAGTTTTATTTTGATTTAGGGTAATAGGGTAGGTCATTTAGTTTTGTACAAATAACTTTAGTTACGTAATCAGGTTACTCTTTTCAAGTAACTAAAGTGCATTACTTTTTAATTTACAAGAAAATATCTGAGTTAATTTTTCAAACAAGTATAGTTACTTCCACTTTTACTTTTATTGACTGACAGCTCTCTCTTGTAGATAGATAGAACTTTTTATTTTAAAAACAAACTTTCAGGCCCAGCCCAGATGATAGAAAGTAAGGCAAAAGTAACATAATGCATTACTTTCCATAACTGAGTAATTACTTTTTTGGGAGTAATGCAAATTTGTAATGCACTACTTTTACAATTAACTTTCCCAAACACTGGTTATGAAGTATATAGATGACAAATACAGGTTCATAGATATTTTCAAAGTGGTGTTGAAACAATCAGTCAGACGAGTTTAATGGAAGTAGAGAGGGTTTACTAAGGACTACATACAGGCAGAAAAGTTTTTCTTCCCTTGTCTTTTTTTGCACATTCACTACGCCCATAAAAAAATAATGTTCAACAGAATGGTTCAATTTTCATTAAACTAGCCGAATCTTGCACATGTTAAGCACAATTACACACAGAAACATGCATGAAGGAGTTCAGATCTTCAAAAGGATGATTTTTTGCTTTGCTTTGCTCAAATATAATTATTGTAAGACAGCTTCTTAGATTACAACAAACAATGCAATGATTTAAAGTAAATGTATAAATCTTCTGGCAAAGTGTTCATGTTCACACCTTTGCTTCATTGGTCGACTTCTCAATATGTCAAACAGTGGTAGCCATATTTATTTAAAAAAACTTGAAAAACAAAGAAAGAGAGAAAATTAGAAATTAACAAATTCTGTGAGCCTGTCATCTGTACATTAGCTACATCCCAAATTCAAAGGCTGCATCCTCCTAAAGGTGATTGTGTCACCGTGGAGCGACAAAGGCTGTCCCAATTCCAATTACTCATCCAAATGCACATTTTGTTTTGTGGGAAATGAAGGCTACAAAATATGGACACTTAGCAGCCTCACCTACCCCAGAATTCTTTGCATGCCATTGACAACAGTATTTATTCATTTATTTATTTATTTTTCAGATAAATTGCTTAATTTCACTTTTAAATGCAAGTATTCGGTTAGAATTACTTTAATAATCTAATGTATTTAATGATACAACTGTAAAAATAAAAGAATATATAGATATTGTGGTTCAAATGTTGACCGAGATGCAATTTTATGTCGTTTATACACTTTGTTATTTACATAAATGGAAAAAGGTTTAAGCAAGTTTTGAACCATGTTTTGTTTTTAGCCAGTTGAATATAACTTAAAAAAAAGGCACAAACATGACTGCCAGGCATTCATGCTAGGCAACAAGAACAGTCCTTTGTAGGCTAGACCATCACATTTAACAACCCGCTGTCCAACCTTCACAGCCTTCGAAGTCTGAGTTCTTCAAACAATGCAGCCTTTGATTCCAATTTACATTTAGTCATTTAGCAGATGCTTTTCTCCTAAGTGACTTACAAATAAAGTCAACAACAGTTGCAAACCAAAGAGACAAGACCAACAAAAGAGAAAACATAAGTGCTGTGACAAGTCTTGACCAAATTGGATTGGAGCTATGAATTATGTCTTTCTCATAATGTACAGGCCAATCTTCATCACACTTCAAAACAATGTAACGAGTGGACTTCTTCCCTTTACCATATTTGCAATTTGGGTGTCTCTGCCCACTTTGTAATTTACACGTGATCACAGGAAATGGCTGGTTGCTCTTAAAAGGATTATTGCCCTGTGGAGTTCCTCCTTTATCACAGACTGCTAAAATATCATTTTTATTTGCTTTTATGAAGGTGTTGACTTTTTTGCAGACATTTGCAGTTCCAGTGATGCTCCTTTTATTGATTTCCTTATCACAATCATGCTCACTCACATGAGGACCGAAATGCTGATTGTGGAACTTTTGATAACTGTGCGTTATATGTGCTGGTTGACCAAAAGCAGTGAAAGAAGCAGCCAAGAGCATCAGCAGAATCACAGCAGACTGATGAATCTCCATGACCTGGTGAACAGCGTGTAACTCTGTCCTAGAGGTTTATGTCAGGGCTGTGTGGTCTAATTCTAAATATCAATTGTCTAAGTTCAACTGAGAAGCTTGGGTGTAAAAAAGGCGAAAACAAAACCAAAACAAAAAATCTGAATGTCAGCAAAGAGGAGAATAATGTAACAACACACACAGAAAGTTACGCTAACCAAGGGAAATGTATTGTAAAGCTAATTTGGATGCTTTCTTTCCTGCCACTTAAAAAAGGTAGACAATGAGGATGTGAAGAGCTGAAGAGTTGATAGATGACGTGATGATTTACATCTTAACAATTTCATTGTGGAAGAAAAAAAATATATAAAAAAAATGGCACACCACAAATTAGCAAAACTAACTTCATGCGAGCCGCTTTTTTGACTTTACATCACATTTCAATTTAATGATATTTCCTTTAAATAAGTTTTTTTCTTTCAATAATTATTAAAGAATACACTCACCAGAATGTCTTGGGAAACACCACCAATAAAGAGTACTTTTCTGTATTCCAATATGACTTTCTTGTAAAAATTCCCTCAAGTTAGACGAGTTGATACGTACCTCTCCTGTCTCAGTGCGTGCACTTAATCGCTCTAGCGCGACCTTTATCACACTTCCTATTTCTGGTAAGTGAAGGTGTATCACTACCACTCGCAGCACATGTTAGCTTTTAGCTTAGCACCATTCATTCCTTAGGATCCAAACAGGGATGAATTGAGAAGCCACCAAACACTTCCATATTTTCCCTATTTAAAGACGTTTACATGAGTAGTTACACGAGTAAGTATGGTGACACAAAATATTTCCCTTCCAAATGTGGCGAATAACAAATACATTTATTTTCTAACCTGCTGCTGCGGATTGTTTTTCTTTTAAAATTTCGTTCCTGATGACATTTGAAATTAATTTATAATGTATGGCGTGAAGTGTGGAAGAGCACTTCGCATTTGTGCTCTGCATTTAGACCTCGGCACACATACGCAGTGAACAAACACACACACCAAAATATCATCACTCCTGAAAACTCCCCCTCCGCACTTCGACCTCAGGAGCTGTGCTTTGTGATGATATTACTGTGCCGAGGTCGAAGAAAAACCATGCTGAAACTCTAACAAAGTGCTCTTCCGCCATGCAAAAGAGGGAACATTATAGTCTAATAATCTAATAAAATAGCTCATTTTTATCCACTCACCACACAGACTAGAAAATTGCCACGTTTTATTTTGAGACAGGAGAGGTACGTATCAACTCTGAATATTGTCTAAATTGAGGGAAGAACATCGCAGGAGAATTGGAATATAAGCAAAAACACAGGAAAAACGGTGGCTAAGTTTGTGGTAGTTTTCAAGGAAGGAGTGGAGAGAGTGTGCTTTAAAGTAACGACCGGTGATTATTACTCGGGCGAGCAGCCAGCGGCAGACCGGCAGGCTGATCGGGGTTTGAGATAGCTGTTTGGTGGGTGTGTTTGATCAGTATATAAACCACTTTGATCATGTTTGATCAATTTAGCCAATTGAAGATATTCTCTTAAGAGTTTTAAGTCATCATGATGATGATGAAAAAAGAGACAGAAATATGGGTAAATTGCCAGTGTTATTTGTAAAATAAAATCTATAGATATCACCAGCACACTAAAATGCTTCTGGTGTCAGTTCAAGCATATAACAATGTTTAAAAGTTAAACCTAGATAAATGTGCGCTGCATCCTAGTTTGCGCGGAGAGTGGAAGCTAAAGGCACCAGCGCAATTAATTGCAATTTTTTCAATGGAAACAATTTACGCTGTAATTTTTGCTCATAAAAGTAAGAGTAATACATCATTCGTAACTCTAAAGGGTCTACTTTTATTTGTGCACTCACAATATCAACAAAACTTTTTATAAAATATATAAAATAATTTTATAAAATAAAGAAAACAATGATGCGCTTTCTGCTGTCTCGTCTGGAACAGGAGCTCTTCTCAAAAATGAACCGAAAGTCAGTGAATACATGCCTCACAGACATGATACATATATCCATAGAAAGCTTTAAATTACTACTTAACGAAATAAATCAATTTCATTATAATCCATGAAGATGCACTTCTCTGTAAAGGCACGTCTAATGAGGAGATGTCGAGTCAGGATCATCATCTTCATCTTTGCGACACTGACACAGAAAACACTAGTTTATTAGTAAATAATTCAAATATCTCCTTACTATTTCCCCCCGACACATTCATGGTAATTACTTTTGCTGAGGCTTTGCAGCAAGCTTCAGCCTATTGCATGCATTTGAACGCAGATCTCTTCAGCTGTGCTGACGGCTCGCTGCTGCTGCTGCAGGACTCTAAATACCGTCGAGCCGCTCTCAGTCGTGGCACGGTGTCGTGTTGTTTCCACCAGCGCTGCAATATTTTCATCACTAATTGATGGATGTCTAAAATATAAAAATAAGTAGAAGCCTAAAACAGATCCCTCGGGGGCCCCCACCCCATTGTCGGGCCCTTAGAATCGTCCTAACTTTCCCCCCCCCCTTACGGCGCCCCTGGCTGGGGGTATGGGATCCATGACTCTGCCCCATAAAGCAGACTGGAGTGACATACCGCGTTGTAAACAGCGACCTTGGTACTGACCTTCAGGTTACGGTTTTCAAAAACCCTGCTGCGAAGGTGTCCAAAAGATGATGAGGCTTTATTTATCTGGGTGTGTATTTCTGTGTCAAGGGAGCAGCATGATGACAAAGTGGAGCCGAGGTAGGTGAAGTGGTCCACTGTTTTAAGTGGAACACCATTTATGTGAAAACTGGGGTTATGGGGGCGGGGGTGGAGAAATGGGACATGACCTCAGTTTTTTGAGTGTTAACCTGTAGGCCAAAAGATTGGTACAGACTGGATATTGTGTTAAAGGCGTGCTGCATAGAGTCTGGGCTGTGGGCTAAGACGGCACAGTCATCAGCATACTGAAGCTCACAGATTTGGCAGGTCTTTGTCTTTGTGCGGGCCTGGAGTCAACGGATGTTGAAGAGGCTACCGTCAAGTCAGTATTCCACATGGACACCGTCTTCATGCCCCATGACACGATGGAAGAGGCGGGTGATGGTAGAGAGTATGATGTTAAAGAGCACCGGAGCCAAGACACAGCCTTGCTTCACCCCAACGTTTACCTTGAAAGACTCAGACTGGAGTTCTCCCGTGAGTACTCTGGTTTGCATCCCATCATGCAGCTGCTGTAGGATCCTGAGAAACTTGGGTGGTACCCCAAGTTTGGAGAGGTTTTTCCAGAGCAGCTCAGGGGTGTCCAGGTGCATGGTTGGTGGCAGGTCTGGCAGATTATCCAGGATATGTGGGTCAGCAGGGTTGGTGTGGTTGAAGAGACTCTCAAAATGGCAAGAATCTCGTGGCGGTCCTTGAAGAGCGTGGACCTGTCAGCTGATCGGACTGGGGCGATCGCCCCTTTCCTGGGGCCGTACAATGCTTTTAAGGCATCGTAAAAGCCTTGAGTGTTATTGCAGTCTGACAGGTTCTGAATTTCTTGCGCCTTTTGCACCCACCAGGTGTTCTCCGTAGTCCGGAGGGCTCGCTGGGTTTCTGCTCTTGCAGCAGTGAAGGAGGTTATAAGGGTGGGAGATCCAGGGCAGGACAGGAGAGCTTTGTATGCTTCATGCTTGGTTTTTAGGAGTGACTGTATCTCGGCTGAGTTACAGTCGAACCAGTCCTGGTGATGTTTCCTTAATTGGCTGAGCGCCTCTAAGGCTGCGTTTTATATAGCCTGGCGTAAAGCTGGCCAGTCGGCTGATTCTTCCGGGATCTTGTTGAGGTTTTCAGCAAGGAGCCGTCGGAGGTTGTCTTTGGTGGTGTGGCTGTTCGGCGCTGTGCAGTTGAGTATCTTGTATGAGGCTGTCCTCGGGCTACGGGGTTGAATGCTCATGAGTAGATTGGATCTGACCATGAGGTGGTCAGTCCAGCACTCATCTCCTCTCATAACAGGGGTAGTGAGGACATCCTGTCTGTTCTTTTGACGGACAATCACGTAGTCAAGGAGATGCCAATGTTTTGAGCGTGGGTGCTGCCAGGTGGTCTTGAACCTGTTCTTCGTCTGGAAGATGGTGTTAGTAATGTCCAGCTG
This sequence comes from Schizothorax lantsangensis, assembly GCA_027422415.1. NCBI lineage: Eukaryota > Metazoa > Chordata > Actinopteri > Cypriniformes > Cyprinidae > Schizothorax > Schizothorax lantsangensis. Next base: position 11,099,040 of record CM049843.1, on the reverse strand, counting down.
GTGCTCTGCACAGAGGGAGAGGAGTCTGAGCCCGTTATGGTTCATTTTCCCCACACCATGCTGGCTGATGACTTTACTCCATACCAGGTGCTCCACACCCACTCTACATTGAAATCTCCCATGAGTATGAGCCTGTCCGTAGCCGGGGTTTTCTGTGAGATGGCATCAAGAGCTCTATAGAAATCCACTTTGATGTTGTGCTCGGCATCAAGAGTTGGAGCGTATGCACTGATGAGAGTGCCGAAGCGTTTCTTTGCCAGACACACACACACACACACAAAAAGGTCTCAGATTCTCAAAGTGGCTTAATGGAAGATTCGCTCTGGTTGAAATTACATTCACTATAGAAATTTCCATTATTTTTCATGGCTCTTAAAATATATGAAGAACATTACTAATATTAAACAATATATATGTTTATAACTTACCAGTCAGATGCCACCAGCACAAACAGAACAGAACAAACATGTGAAACATTTCTTTTAAAAAGGCTAATGATTAATGTACTCTTACCTATATTGAAATGAGACATATACTGGTAACCAGCCAATGTCTGCGCGAGCTGTTACCACACTGCAGTAACCTTTAGCAGAGTAGCGTAGAGCAGCTGAAAGCAACATGGACTATTAATTCTTTCTTCACCTTATGGTGCATATATGTAAACCAAGTAAGTGGATTTAGGCATATTTTAGTTGTTTTGGTTAAACAATGCACAGTATCAGTAATCACAGTCTATGCATTTTTATTCACTCGTTGAGTGTTTTGGATTTTGGATTGCACTGGGTCATTGTTTATGGAAGAGCTCATTCTGTATTCACTATGTTTATCTATTTATGTAAGTCTAATCCTGTTTATATTTAATTTTATTTATTTTTTTTTTATTATATGCCCCATTTTTTAACCACACACACCATTCTTAAACAGTCATTCTCTAACTGTGTTAAACATGAACAATTAGATGAGTGAAAATTGTGTAAACCTTTCTTAATCTCTTTAAATTAAGGATTGTTCATGTGTTTGAGCACAAACTGTTTTTTTTTTTCGGGATCAAAAGTCAAGAATGGGCTTGTGCCATTGCATTTGTGTTTCCCCAAAAAGATCCTCAAGCATCTTTTGGTTTGCGTTTCAGGTGTTTCTGCTGCTGAATGAGATGAATTGAATAAAAAGTCAGTGAACGAGGGAGACTCCATTACTTTAGATCTTGGTGAAATAAAAAAAATAAAAATGATGTGATGATGTGGTATTTTAATGACACTAGCATTGCTGTAAAAACTGGAGATCAGAGTAAGATCTGTACAGATAATCAGTGTAAAGAGAGATGCAGAGACAGATAGAAGCTGGATCATCAGACTTGGTCTCTGACCATCACAAACACCACAAACACAGACACTGGAGTCTATGTACTGAGGATCAGCAGCAGCACAATTAGCATCATCAGGAGCTTCAGTGTTACTGTTATTGGTAAGTATATAATTAGTCATTCATCATTTTCATTAGGTTTTTTTTTAAAATAACGGTTCAATATTTTTTAATCAACTAAGTAACTGTTTGGTTGTGATTTTTAAAACAAAAAAATTTAAAGGACTTTGATTCAGTAACACTTTGACTATGCTGCTAACATGCAAAATGCATAATATACTCCGTTCCCCTTCAGAACTCGATCTGCGTCGGAAACGCTAGGGGAACGTCTTTTCGATTAAGCTCTGAATCATATGTGTAATCAGTCATTGATGGCGAGCCGCAGTTGCGGGTGACGTCATGACCAGGAAGCTTAAAAGTATGTGAGGTGCAGCTGGCGCCAGCTTTCTTCATTCAGTAAAGCTTTTTTTAGTCACGATCTATGTTCTCTGAGTCTTATTTATTGTTGTACTTCAGCAGGGGCGGATTTATGAATTGGGGGCCCCAGGCAAATTAGAAATGGGGCCCTATAATTTCAACATTTACCTAGTCAACCTTGAGGTTCCTTTTTTGTCGTGATGCTTGCTGCTGCACAAAGGTGCCCCATGTGAGTCCAATGTTTCTACATTTTTCATTACATTTAAATGGGATTCTTTCATTTAATTTAATTTAATTTATTCATTAGCAGACACGTTTATTCTTTCATGTTGTAGACCATGAAATAGCAATTGATTTACCATTGAGATACAAGTTTTAACAAAAAAAAAAAAATATATATATATAAAAAAGATAAACCTCACAATTGAACCTTACATTTTTTTTAAGAAAAGGGATGAGTAAGAAGTATAAATTATTATATTATTTAAAACGGGTTTATGTGGGTGGATTTTCGAACAAAACAATTGAACAAAAACAGCAGACTGGATTATTGAAAATGCACATTCATTCTCTGCAGTAGGAGGTGTTTTTGAACTTCAGAAATAAGTGGTTTCCCCGGTAAGGGCTGTAAACAAGCAAGCTCGGCTCATAAATTATACTTTATCAGGTAAAAAGAAAATGCCATCGAAACTTTTCTGAAGAGAATCGGTTCCTTCAGAGGTTCTTCATATGAAAAATAAGTGTGAAAAATATAGCCTATATTGAGGAGGAAAGTCCACTGATGAGTTACCAGCTTAAGCCTACATTTAATTTTATCATTGTAATTTAGGGCGTCAATCGATTCAAATATTTAATCTCATGATTGCATGAGTTACTTGCAAATAATCACAACTTAATTGCACATTTTTATCTGTTCTAAATGTACCTTAAATTAAACTTTTAATAAGTTTTAAATACTCTAATCAACATGGGCATGGATAAATATGGATCTTTAGCAATATATGTTTATTATTAGTGAAACCATATCAACATAAGCATGAAGAGTAGACTGTTTCAAGGTCATAGATGTTTTTCAAAGAACTTGTTCATGTCTATTAGACAATGAAAAAAAAGAACATAGAAATACCGGGTTCCTATTACTTCTCTTTCACTGAGCAATTTACTGACATTTTCGCAAAGACAGGGCGCTCACTTCTTCTGAACATGCAAAATGTACATTTATTATTTATTATTCATTTGTTTGGTTCTCTTGCCACATACTGTATTTTGATGCAGCTAAATTCTCAATAAATTGTCATTGATATATTTTACAGTTTCTGTTGTCAGACAATGGGATGAATATGAAATATGACTGAAACGCGATCCATTAAGACTACATAACCAGCTCCCTTCCAAGATGTTAATTGCACAAAAAATTCAGATAATCGAGCCGTGTCTGAGAAATCAAATACACATAAGTAAAGCAATAGCTGGCTGTGATGCGGCTATACTTGCATGTAAAATTAGAGAAGCAACATTCTGTGTTTTAACTGAAAGCGCAGCTCCTTTCAGAACAGAGCAGACGCAAAGAGAGAGAGAGAGAGAGAGAGAGAGAGAGAGAGAGAGAGAGAGAGAGAGAGGTGTGCGCGCGCTGGGAAAGAGAGAGACCTCGCGCTAGCGCGGCAGCTCTCAGATGCATTATATTTATATTTGTACAAGCAGGTACACAAGAAGCACGTCAGTCGGACACGCGACGGTTGTCGTGGCAATAAACACATAAACAGCAACCGTTCGCGTGTCCGCGGCCCGCTTAATGCGATCTGGTATATGAAAAGCTTTTAGGGGGCCCTTGGCTTTTGGGGCCCAAGGCGGTCGCCTACCTTTGCCTAATGGGTAAGTCCGCCCCTACTGTCAGTTACACAAGCATCAGCTCCAGCATGTCAAAAGCAAGTGTTAAGACAAATAAGGGCGAAAGCAAGTTTCAAGTTTTATTTGTCACATACACGACTATACAGAGATTGTATAACCAGCAGTGAAATGAGAGTCGGGTCCGCTCCATGGACAGTGCAAATATTGAAAAAACAACACAAGGGAAGTATACATAAGATAAAATGAATAAAAAATAAGATATAAAGAATAAAATATAAAATATAAAAGAATGTGCATGACAGCATGCTGTAGAATTAAATATTAAGATAAGCATGACTGTACAGAGAGGAATGTGCAAACAGGTTGTACATGGTTGACATGAAGCAGCCAATCACAAAAAAAATAAAATAAATATAAAGATAAGATATGTTACAAGACACAGAAAGTGTTGTGTGCAAGTGTGCAAATGACACTGACAGTTATGAGGTAGAGAGTAATGAGTGTGTGATTAGTGATTTGAAGTAAGTCAGATGATGTTAAGAGGCTGAGTTTGAGTTCAGGAGCCTGATGGCCTTGGGGAAGAAACTCCTCCTAAGTCTCTCGGTTTTTGCCATCAGGCTGCGGAAGCGCTTACCAGATGGCAGCATAGTGAAGAGACAGTTTCCAGGGTGATTTGAGTCCTTGATGATCTTGACAGCTCTGCTTCTGCAGCGTTTGAGGTAGATGTCCTGCAGAGAGGGGAGAGCCGACCCAGAGATACGCTCAGCTAAGCGCACAACTCTCTGCAGGGCCTTGCAATCTTGGCTGGAGCTGTTTCCATACCACACTGAGATGCACTGAGTCAATACATTTTCTATGGTCCCTGCATATAAAGTTTTCAGGATTGTTGGTGAGACCCTGAATTTCCTCAGCTGTCGCAAATGGTACAGTCTTTGCCTGGCTTTCTTAACCTGTGTTTGGATGTGTGTAGTCCAAGTCAGGTCCTCGGAGATGTTTACACCGAGGTACTTGAATCTGCTTACTCTCTCCACAGGGGTCCCGCTGATTACAAGAGGAGTGTAGGGCAGCAGGTGTCTCTTTCTGAAGTCCACAATCAGCTCTTTGGTTTTGCTCACGTTCAGAGAGAGACAGTTGTCCTGGCACCATGATGTAAGTCTCTCCACCTCATCCAAGTATGCGGTCTCATCATTGTTGGAAATGAGGCCCAGAACCACAGTATCATCAGCAAATTTGATAATAGATGTGGATCTGTGAGAGGACACACAGTCATGTGTGTAGAGAGAGTATAGCAGGGGACTCAGAACGCAGCCCTGCGGGGCTCCTACGTTCAGGGTGATGGAGTTCGAGGTGAAATGGCCTACCTTCACCACTTGAGGTCTGCCGGTGAGGAAATCTTGAATCCAGTCGCAGAGTGAAGTGTTTAGGCCAAGGCCTGTGAGTTTGGAAGTCAGCTTGATGGGGACTATGGTGTTAAAAGCTGAGCTATTGTCTATGAATAGCAGTCTTGCATAGTTCCCATTGCTGCTGTCAATGTGTGTGAGGGAGGAGTGGAGAATGTGAGAGATGGCATCATCAGTTGATCTATTGGAGCGATAGGCAAACTGAAGAGGGTCCAAAGTAACAGGGATGGAGGAGCTAATGTGGCTCTTAACAAGTCTCTCAAAAACCTTCATGACTATAGATGTGAGGGCCACTGGACGATAGTCATTCAGGCAAGAGGGTTTATTGTTTTTAGGCACAGGGATGATGATGGATTTTTTAAAGGAGGTGGGAACTACAGAGGTAGCAAGGGACTCGTTGAAGATGGAAGTGAACAAACCAGCAAGCTGATCAGCGCATGATCTCAGAACCCGGCCTGTGATCCCATCAGGTCCAGCCGCTTTCCTGATGTTCACTCCCTTTAGTGCCCTCCGAACCTCGTCCTCCGACACGGTGATCACATGATTCTCACTTCTCTGCCTGCTGCTTCCTGACACGCTGATCGGCAGAGCCGCGCTGCCGCCGTTGCAATCAAAGCGGCCGCGGCGTGTAGAAGGTGTTTATTCATTCATCGGCCAGCGACGGATCTGCACTCACCTCCGCGGAGGATTTGTTTCCAAAGGCACAGATGGTCCCTTAGTCCCTGCCACATGCGTCGAGAGTCATTGAGCTGAAAATGAGACTCAATTCTCTCTTTGTAACGATGTTTGGCAGCACTTACTGCTCGTCTGAGAGCATAACACGCTGCTTTATACTCGTTCATATTCCCAGACAAAAGAGCCTCGTTGTATGTGGCAGTGTGTTTGTTAACCGCATCACGGATTGATCTGTCCACCCACGGTTTCTGATTAGGGAAAGTCCTTACAGTAATCGTTTCTGTAGCTTGTTCGGTAAGTGTGTTTACAAAGCTCACTGCTACCTCCGTGAACTCGCTGACGTCAGATGAGCTCGCCCTGAACATGTCCCAGTCGACGTCATCAAGAGCCGCCTGTAGCATAGTTTCAGAGTGGGAGGACCAACGCGTCACTTCCCTCTTCACCGGGGGTTCCTGTGCGAGCCTTTGTTTATATTCCGGTGTGAGGAAAATGGCGGCGTGGTCCGATTTACCAAAGGCCGGTAGTGAACGGGCCTTGTAGGCATTCTTGAACTGAGAGTAGCAGTGATCCAGTGTATTCGGTCCTCTAGTTGGACAGGATACATGCTGGTGAAAGTTCGGCATGACCTGCCTGAGGTTTGCTTTGTTAAAGTCCCCCGCTATGATAAAGGCAGCGTCAGGATGTTTGTTAATGTAGCCGCTGATCACGTTGTGAAGTTTAGACAAAGCCAAGCCGGTGTCTGCCTGAGGTGGAATGTAAGCAGCAGTAGCGATGACCGCGGAGAACTCGCGGGGTAAATAGAATGGGCGGCAAATGATGGATAGATGTTCCAGATGAGGCGAGCAGGATCGCGACAGAGAGGAGATATTCCTGGGGTCACACCATTCCTTGTTAGACATGAAACACACTCCTCCCACCCCTGGATTTACCGGCCTCAGCTGTTCTGTCCATCCGTAAAACAGAGAACATGTCAGACGGCATTACAGCAGTGTCCGGAACCGAGGGTGTGAGCCATGTTAAAGCAGATCGCGTTATAGACTGTGTGTTCCTCCCTGCCCACGCTCTGTGCGTGGTCTGCTTGGGAGTGGAGCATGCAGAGTCGGCTCTCGTGGCAGCCGACTGTCCGCATTGTGAGCGGTTGCCACTGAGCATGCTTCGCTCCCAGAAGGCTCTCTTTGAGGAGGGAGCCTTCACCAGCGTTCCTCACGGTGCTGGCCCCGCTTCCGCCAAGGCGGAGCAGCAGCTGCACTCGTGGGGTTTGCAGCTGGATCTGGTGGAGGGAATGGAGACGGGTGAGTCCCTATCTTCTTCCTCGCCAGATCCACTGCCCACTCTCTGGGATCGGAAGCCCATTCTGCGGTTTCTTCCCCCCTCAATCCTCACAGTATGAGGAGCTATTGGAGGTAGTTACTCATGCGGTTACCAAGTTAAACATCGATTGGCCCGCCGAGAAACAGGCTGAACCGCAGAAAAGTAAACTCGATGAACACTTTCTGCATACTAAGCCGCTACCTCCGCACCGGAGCCTGCCTTTTTTTCCCGATCTCCACTCCGAGGTGTCAAGATTGTGGAAGAAACCATTCTCTGCCCGCTTATTCGTCCCCGCCTCTGATTATTATGGCAATGTGGCGGGGCTGGGTGATTGCAGTTACAGAGCGATGCCCCAGGTTGGGCAGACGCTCGCGAGCTATCTGTCCCATGGCGCGGCATCGTCTCTGAAGGCTCCGGTCGGCGGCGCTCTAAGTCAGGGACTTCTAAGGCGAGGCCCGATTTGAGGGTCGTGCTTCAGTCTGGAAAGCCCTCGACGAAGCGGTCCTGACATCCATAAGCTCGGGACTGCTGAGGGCGGCCCCTACTGGGGAAGAGCGGGGTGCATCACATTACACGGTGTCCGTCTCTCCTCAGCGCCCTCTGGAGATCGTTCTGCCAACCCTGCCAGTGTTCCAGGGCACAGCGGTCTCCAGCGAGTGTTTTTCTCAGTATTTTCCGCCAGGAAACGTAGCGGAGCTGAGAGCCTCGCCACCCCTTCGGGGATCTCTCTAGCAGCTAGTTCGGCCGTCTCCTGCCGGTCCTCCGCTTCAGGGCACCGAGCGAGCAGCTCCAAGCACACCAGAGGCCAGTCTCGAGAGACTGGTTCCCCTAGTTGATTATTTAGCAGCGTGGAAACTACTGCCAAATGTATCTCGTTGGGTCCTGCAGACTGTAGAGAAAGGCTATCGTATTCAGTTCGGCGCTCCGCCGCCGCCTTTCAAAGGGGTTTTTCTCACATTAGTGGGTCTCAAGCAGGCTATGGTATTAGAACAAGAAGTGAACACTCTCTTGAGGAAGGAGGCCATCGAGGTGGTCCCCCCTCTCGACAGGGAGTCCGGGTTCTACAGCCGGTACTTCACTGTTCCAAAGAAGGATGGGGGGGTTGCATCCGATTTTAGAACTGCGGCTATTGAACTGCTCAGGCATGTGTCTGAAGTTCAAAATGCTCACTGTCAAACAGGTCGTGTCTCAGATCAGGTCCGAGGACTGGTTTGTCACGATAGATCTATAAGACGCTTATTTCCATGTCTCCATCCTTCCCCGTCACAGGAAGTTCCTGAGGTTTGCTTTCAGGGGCAAAGCTTACCAATATCAGGTTCTTCCCTTCGGCCTAGCACTCTCACCCCGTACTTTCAAGAAGTGTGTGGATGCTGCTCTGGTTCCCCTGCGCATACTCAATTACATCGACGATTGGTTGATTTTAGCTCAGTCAGAGCAGATGGTGGTTCAACATCAAGATTTCGTTCTCGCTCATATGAAAGATTTGGGGTTAAGACTAAACGCCAAGAAAAGTGTGCTTTCTCCATTACAGGGGATCACTTATCTGGGAGTGGTGTGGGATTCAACCATGATGCAGGCACGTTTGTCTCCTGCTCGGATCGAGTCGATCCTCACTGCAGTCACGAAAGTCAGAGAAGACTGTCATTCACTGTCAAGCAGTTTCAAAAGCTGCTGGGTCTGATGGCAGCTGCATCCAACGTGATACCGTTTGGCCTGCTGTACATGAGACCCCTACAGTGGTGGCTCAAGACCAAGAGGTTCTCCCTGAGGGGAAACCCGCTTTGCATGATCAAGGTCACGTGGCGATACCTACGTTCCTTAGACATGTGGAGGAAACCTTGGTTCTTGTCTCACGTCCCGGTGCTGGGAGCTCCTTGTCGCTGCGTAACGCTAGCGACAGACGCGTCCCTCACCGGTTGGGGAGCGGTCATGAGTGGCCACCCTGTCCGGGGTCTGTGGAGTGGTCGCCATCTCACGTGGCACATCAACTGCCTGGAGATGCTGGCCGTGTTTCGAGCACTCAAACACTTTCTTCCAGACCTAAAAGATCGCAATGTGTTGGTGCACACCGACAACACAGCGGTGGTCTTTTATATCAACCACCAGGGAGGTCTGCGTCCGCGCCCCTTATACAAGCTGTCGCACCAGATCCTTGTGTGGTCCCAGGGAAAGCTCTTCTTGCTGAGAGCAGTTCATATTCCTGGGCATCTCAATATGGGAGCAGACGTCCTGTCGAGGCAGGGGCCGAGGCCCGGGGAATGGATGCTTCACCCCGAGGTGGTTAAGCAGATATGGAAAGTTTTTGGCCAGGCTCAGGTGGATTTGTTTGCGACTCGTCAGACATCACACTGTCCCCTCTGACTCATCCAGCTCCACTGGGGCTGGATGGTATGGTACAGACTTGGCCGAGGCTTTGTCTGTACATCTTTCCCCCGATCGCTCTGCTCCTGGGAGTTCTAGAGAGAGTGTGCCGGGACGGGGTCCGTCTGTTGCTAGTAGCCTCGTTCTGGCCGGGCCGAGTATGGTTCTCGGACCTGATTTCTCTCCTTGACGGCTCTCCATGGGAGATTCCCATCAGGAGGAATCTCCTCTCACAGGCGGAGGGCATGATCCTTCATCCCCGCCCGGAGTTGTGGAAGCTGTGGGTGTGGCCCAACTCATAGCCTCTGGTCTCTCAACCGAGGTTGTTGAGACCATCCTCCAATCTAAAGCTCCCTCAACGAGGAAACTGTACGCCCTGAAGTGGAGACTCTTCACTTCATGGTGCGGAGACTGCCAGCTCGACCCAGTTAACTGCCTGATTGGTACAGTGCTGGAGTTCTTGCAGGCCCATTTCTCCGCAGGGTTAACCTACTCCACCCTGAAGGTCTATGCGGCGGCTATAGCGGCCTACCACGCCCCTCTTGGTGGCCAGTCAGTGGGCAAGGACCCCCTGGTTACACGTTTCCTCCGTGGTGTGATGAGGCTCAAGCCTCAGGTGCGATCTCGTGTCCCTCCTTGGGACCTCGCTGTGGTACTAGAGGCTCTCTGTAGGCCTCACTTTGAGCCTATCGAGGAGATGTCAGATCGTCTTCTTACTTTAAATACTGTGTTTCTCCTAGCAATATCGTCTCTAAAGAGAGTTGGGGATCTGCAGGCCGTTTCTGTGGCCCCTTCCTTTCTCAACTTTGCGCCCGATCTGGCCAAAGCTTTTCTGTACCCTCGTGCGGGGTATGTCCCTAAGGTCCCCTCCTCTACACCACGGCCTGTCGTACTTCAGGCTTTTTGTCTTCCTCCCTTCAGGGAGCCCGACCAGAAGAGGCTTAATTGTATGTGTCTAGTGCGAGCACTGGATGTGTAAGTCCACAGAGCTGCCCCGTGGAGAAGGGCGAACCAACTGCTGGTATGCTATGGTCCCTCTAAGAGGGGTCTTCCTGCTTCCAAGCAGACCCTCAGCCGGTGGATAGTTGATGTCATTACGGTTGCCTATGAGTCCTCTGATCTCCCCTCACCATTGGGGGTCAAGGCTCACTCGACAAGAAGTGTGGCGGCCTCCAAGGCCTTTCTGGCAGGTGTGCCTATGCAGGACATCTGCAATGCTGCGGGATGGTCTACGCCCCTCACGTTCATCAGGTTCTATGACCTAGATTTGCGAGCCACCCCTGGCTCTACAGTTCCCTTGCCATAGCTGTGCTCTCCCACACCAGGCAGGGATTTGCAAGTCTGGCAGCGTGGACATCTCATTCCGATGCAGCTTGAGTTCCTGAAGGGGAACGTCCCAGGTTACGTATGTAACGTACGTAACCTGGGACGTTTTCTTGTGAACAATGTTTCCTGTTGAATATGGTTTCCTGTTGATTTAACTAATTAATAACAACAGATGGCGCAATTTTTTTTCAGTTCAGTCAATATCATACAAATAATGACCAAAGTAGAAAGATGTAAATATAAATTTTGATATTGTAAAATACAGAATGGATTGTCATTAATTATTTAGTAATAATGATTTTATTCTCTTTAGCTGTGACAGATTCAGGTCTGTCTAAATTTGATGTAGGATTAATTGGTGCTGGTGTTGTTCTGCTGGTGGTTGCAGTTGTATGTGATGTTTGCTTTTGCAAAAAGACCCATGCACCAGTACAACTGAATGTAAGTATTACAAACAGCTTATTTAACAAGACACATGAGATATACTGTGTATACAATTTTTAAAAGAACAGTGGTATAAACACTTTTTTATATTCTTATTAGTAGTATTATATAATTATAATTCTTATATAATTATATAGTTATAAAATGTAGGGTGTAACGTAATTGTAAACTGAATAGTTATCTTTTTATACTTTACTTTTAACACCACAGAAGCAGATATTTAACTGGGATGCAAAACAAACTCCAAAATAAATTAAATAATAATTCATATAAAAACAGTTCAACTTCCTTCAGAGAGCAAGTGTCTTATTTGAAAATGGCAATACAACAGTTCAAGCATTTTAGATGTGGTGTTGAAATCATAATACTTAAATTTTGTTTTACTGCAATAAAGAAAATTACAGTTTGATGCCGTTTTAAACACTGTGCTTATTAATATTTAAGAAAAGAAATAACCTCTGTACGGACAACAGCAAAAACACAATTCCGAGTCTTTCGTATGATATATAGTATTTGTTTGTGTAACTGAAACATCAGTCCTCCGCTTTACTTTCACCATTTGTGATTCTGTGTTTTCTTAAAGGAAAGTGATGATGATAACTCGCCAGCTGATCCGAACAGCATTGCTTCAAGGAGAAGGACACGTAATTAAATCAAACTCAGGCTGTTTATCTTTTTTGTATAAAAAAGTTATTTTGCTTCTCAAGTAAATGCATCTTGATTTAAGAATGTTTGGGTATTTGTTATGGAAGACAAAACCAAAAATGTAAGCAAGTAAAGAAAAAAAAAAAAGAATAATAATGTAGTATATGACCACGATTTTACTGCTGACACACAGTCTCATATCGGAGATGTGCGGTTTACAGCCTGCACTATTAATAGGACAGTATCAATAGTGTCACTGGAAATACTTTGTTGCTAATATGTTTTTAGTTTAAACACTAATGCTAACCCTTAGTCATCCACCTTCATCAGAAATGATACGAGTTTACCAACTTTGGATAGCATGGCTTTTTATATATCCACTAGCTACACTGGAACAAAACCAGCCTTAATAAGCTTGGAAACTAATTGATTTATTTTGTTAGGTTGGTGACACACTTTGCTGAGAGTATTTCTTATGTTCAATGCCTGAAACTGGAAGCATAAATAATAAGGCTGCGTTAAATGCTTTTACTCTGGCGTTAAACCTGAAAAACACAAAATGAGCACACAAATATGTGTATAGACTTGATAAAACAATGCTGTTAAATTATTAGTAAGTCTTCATACAATTGGTAGATATATTTTTTATCTTCATTGTTGAAATGTGTAAAAATCTTCTTACCCAAAGTTGTGAACAGAAATATGAGACATTTTATAAGACGCTGATTAGTTCTTTGATTTTATTAAGAGGTGCTGATTATTTATTTAGTTTTATTAAGAGGTGCTAATTAGTTATTTGATTTTATCAAGGTGCTGATTATTTATTTGATTTATTTAGAGGTGCTGATTAGTTCTTTGATACTTATCTTGCTCCCTTGTTCCTATTTTTGGATTTGTCTTTCATATGGTGCTCATTGTAAATACATAAATGGCCTCAATAGAGATAAATGGCGATTTTTATTTATTTATTGTGCCTCTAAAATATTTGTGTGTGTTATCATAACTGTTATGACGTAGTTTTATATAGATTTAGGGTGATAGGGTGGTTCATTAAATTTTGCCTTTTTTTTAGTTTTAGTTTTGTTCATGATGTTTTGCTCACCCTTGTGGTGATTATTTGTTTTACATTTTATGATCTGTAGTTGGCAACTGTGTGTAATATACTAGTAACCAACAGTGTTGTGGTTAACGCATTACAAGTAATAGGTACTGTAAGTTACATAATCAGTAACTAACAAAGTAATGCTTTATTTTTTAATTTACAAGAAAATATCTGAGTCACTTTTCCAAATAAGTAACAGCAGTTATTTTTTCTTTGATTGACTGACAGCTCATCTGTCCCCATGTTGAGAGAAATCAGGAGTAAGTGCAGAGGTGTTGTGTGTGCTGTGTTAACATGATACTTACTGTAGTTCTGGACTAAATATCAGTATGTATTTACTCATCTCACTTGCAACAGATGGAAACTGTGGAAGCCCATTTCCGCCACTGAATAAAAAATAAAACAAGGTGATGCACTGAGAAGCGATCCAGGCAGACAAAGTCTTTCCGTAAAAGTGTAGTTTATTAAAAATCAATTATCATAAGTATAAGTGATACTGATTACAGATGATTAAATGTTAAAATATGAAAATTAAAGAAAAAGATTAAAAATGGATACAATATCTAAGCTGAACAGATTCTGCTAAAACTAAGATAAAAGTCTAACAATCTGAGTGATCTGATCTGAGTATAGTAATATTCAAGAGCCGAGAGATGAAGATCTTCAGAGCATGCAAAGAGAAAAATTGAAGATGCCAATTTGAAGGAGTATTATATAGGCTTAGATACCTACGTCTTCATGGAATATTCTCGTCTGATCAAGAATGTTCTTGTCTGATCAGCAAAATGTTAAAATTATTTACCTACTATTTTCCTATCCCTCCCCCTTACTTAGATAATGTCATAACAAGGTCAACTTAACTTGTCGGAGGTTGTTGTGGTTTTTACACCCTTTGAGCAGAAACGGCAAGCTCTGCAAATCTTCCAATATCGCTACGCCCAGAATATTTGTATGCCCTAAGAAGAGATGGATACAAATCGAACACTTCCGTGCATATACAAACATTATGCATAAAGAATAAGTTTCCAACATCCTGTCTAGCACAAATGGAACAAAACAAGATGTACTTTTATATGTCAGATGAAGGAAAAAGACATAAATGCAATACGTCAGTGGAATATGAGCATATCTAAAATTAGGCATTTAAAACAGACGGATATGAAAAATAAATGCCGCATATAAAATTAAATTTTATAAAATTTTTAAAATCTTTTATAGACTCACAAAACAACTAAAATTTAAAATGTCACAATACAACTCAGAAAATTTTAGAATTCAGCCTATTATAATTGATTCAGAAAGGCTCTTGGTAAGGATGCGGGTACCTCTTTAACCCCAGCCAGCATAACTGGAATACCAGGAAATCTTCACCAGGATGGCCAGACGAGGGCCTCTAAATAGAACCCGACCCCTGACTCCCCCTGGACTTTTGCTGGGTTGAGGACTTACCACAACTTCCAAGAGAATTTCTCTCAGTGAAAATTGATTTATGCTAAAGTACATAAGGGGCGAGTGAAATTAACCTAGCAAATTACATCATGGAATTTAAATCAGTACTAAACCCAATTCATTGAATCAAATAATTCCTTTTTCCTGATTTTAGCATTAAGCAGGTTTTATCAATCTCTGTTGCATTGCATTCCTCTTTTCATTGCTAAGCATTGATATGATTGTCGATCCTTTTTTGATCAGTTGGAGCAAACAGTGGGCTTTTAAGCCACCAGTTGAGATTGCTCAGTCTCCACGTTGGTCCCCCTAAGGGACTCTTCCACCTCTTCCAGGGTTAACGGCATGCCTGGAGTGAAATCACTCAGCCAGGGTGTTCCACCTTACCACAGTATGCCACTCAGATGGTCTTCTCCAGTGGTCACCATTAGATGTAATTTGGAACCACAATCAAGTTCTATGGAGAAGCCTCATGTAATCTCCTCATAGCTTCTACTCGTACAGTACCTATATCAGAATCAGCTTTATTCGCCAAGTGTGTGCAAACACACAAGGAATTTGTTGTGGTTTTTAAGAAGCTCTTGGTACATACATGCATACATACATATCTGACATGAGAACAGAACATTTAAATAAGCCTTAACAATAATAATAATAATAATAATAATAATAATAATGTGTCTGAATCTGGAACAGAAGATCTATGTACAGATTTGTGCCTTATTTACTCTATATATACAGCTGTATAGAAAAATTATGCATACATATTTACATAGAACTAGAGAGAGTAAATAATTAGAGATGGGGGATGAATTACAGGCAATAATTAGGGTTAGAGAATTACAGAACACAGGTAATAATTATTGTTTTAGTTGTTTAGGCTGGAGATGGCATAGGGGAAAAAACTGTTTTTATGCCTAGATGTTCTAGTGCACAGAGATCTGTAGCGTCTGCCTGACGGGAGGAGCGCAAACAGGTCATGTCCAGGGTGAGAGGGATCTGTGATGATGTTACCTGCCCGTTATATATAGATATATATGATGGATAGATAGAAGGAGCAGACAGAGACAAAAACAACAAAAGCAAAACAAGACAACAACATTTTCGGTACAGTTTCCCTTCAATACATCAGTACACGGATTAATAACACGAACATCCTCAGAACTGCTTCTCTGAGAGAGAAAAGTTTAAAAGTAAGTATTTTGTTTGCATACATTTAAGATAAGATCACTTTTGGTTGATGAAGTCAATCATGACATCCTGTGATGAGGAGAAAAGTGAAGTTAACTGTGGGGAGACCGGACAAGCATCCTTGTTCTGCCTTTCCAAGTTATACACCGCGCAAATATGGCACTGTTTCTTTTTGCCACAATAATAACCCATGCCAGGATAGTTAACCAAATTCATCTATGGACATTATTTTTGTTAGGCATAATTCACATTGTGGGCCCACTTAGAACATTTAAAATTTGAACAGCTGTTTATGGCCTTTTGTCTGCCTTGGTGCATAATCACTCACACACACTTCCCAACAAAATAACAACATAGACACAGGTATTCCTTATCAGGTTCACATCACAGCAACACCAAATTCATGCACATCATTCTGAAACCTACAAAGGAAGATAAGAATATTATTCATGTAATAATAATTAAAAAAAACTTTTAACAAAGGTTAGCAGGCATCATAGCAGCATTCATTGTCAAACTTTAGCGTTTATATTGTCCGTGTTAATAGAGCTTTCAGCAGGAAAGATTTGAACTTGCATGAAATGCATCCATCGAGTCAAGCTTGACTCGATTTCAAAAGGCACAGAAGTTGGACTTGTCAACAACACTGGACAAGGACCTGTATAACGAGAAGACATGGGCCCAGTAATCCCAAATTTCTCAATAAAACTTCGTCCCCCACTTGTATAGATTTTGTGTTTTTAATTTAACCCTCATCTGTCTCTCCCAAACCTATAACAAACGTGTCTCTCGCGGGTCAAACTTTTTTTACACTTTTTTTCAGTCCTGAATTTTTGTTTTTTATCTTTTTTTTCTAATTATTTATCTAGGTTTTATTTTTGGTGATTTTTTTTTTTTTTTTTTGCATATTAGCATATTTGCATACATTTCACCAAAAAAAACAAAGACAATTTCTACTTTAAACATCATTATCCATCAGGAACTGGGTCAACTGGGTGTCTCTGAGACCATCTGGCTGGAAAAATGACAAAAAACTGCATCTATATTTTCAGCCACTAGATGGGCTTATTGAACCCTATGGAGATTCTCAACTGAGCTCTAAAAGTTAAATCTTGAGAACTACAACTTGAGACTTCATTTAGCTTTCAGATATATCTCAAGGCTTTCAGATATTTATAAAAACATTTTAAAAACAATATTGTCTAATATATATATATATATATATATAATATATATATATATATATATATATATATATATATATATATATACACACACACACACTTATACTGTATTAAAACACATGCATATCCATACATTTTCATAAAAATTTAATAAATATAAAAGATAAATTTAAAAATATAAAAATTATATCAAATCATTGGTGTTCTCCTCATCACTTAAATGTACCTGTGTTTGGTCAAAAAAAAAAAGTCAAAATATATTAATTTCTCAGCAGAAACATTATTTATGTTATAATGTATGTCTATGGGAGTGTGTACCATGTGTGTGTTCCTCTGTGTGTATGGATATGAGAGTTTTTTCTGCATTGTCAGTACGCATCTTTCCTGGATTGTGTCAGATTTTGTATGATAAAAAAAAAAAAATTTCACACCTACTTAACATCTTCGAATCCACACAATTTTTTTTGTGTGTGTGTGTTCCCGGTGCAAGTGTGAAAAAAGTCAAGAAAGATCTACGCTCGATTTTTAACCCGAGGTTTAACTCGATTTTAACCCGTTTTGACCCGAGGTGCGGATGATGGTTAGGAGTGAGTACTGTCATCACATTTATTAATGCAAATATTAGCCTACATCCATATTAATCTAGATACATTTTAAAATGCATCTTTTTCTCAACATTTTGGCCTTCTATCCATACTGCTTTTGCCCAGAGAAATACTATGGTTGTTTCTGCATTGTTGTTTTATGTTACATTCCTGCAAGTTTGACAGAAAATGTACTTGAAATTTCTGTCCTGTGGCAATTATGTATTAAGACTCATATATGGAATGGCGTTTGATTGTGAGCTGTGCTATAAGAAAACAATATCCACAGAAAAAAACTGGATATTGTTAAGTTTATATTATTTTTAAGATACATTTTAATTAAATATATTTTGTTGTTGTTGTTAATTATATCTTATCTTATAAACCATCCTCTACCCCTAAACATAACCCCTAACAAAACACCTCTGCAGACCACTAGATTTAAATAAAAACAGGATTTGGCCTTTTTTTTAGCAGTGAGATCAGCTCACTAGTCAAAGTTCAACACTTTCACTATATCATTGAGGGCATTAACACCTCACATGTGTAGTAAAACTAATATAATGGATACTCATTCCTGGTACCCATTTCATTCCTGTTACTAAGAAGTTTTTTCTTTAAAAAATAAAGTTAAAGCACTATTTTTTCAAATTAAGTTTTGTCCATAATTTATACCATTGTTTAATAATAAATTATAAGCTTGAGTTTTGAGTCGCCTTTAAAATGAAGAAAAAAAAAAACTCTTGAAAAATACACCTTGTGTAGATAAATAGTGATTTTTTAATGATAAAAAAAAAAACTTTTTTGACCATGAAACCAACAACATTTTTTTTTTTAATAAACACCTGCCTGAGGGGGAAATTAAGGAATTTGTTTACATATTTTTAAACATGCTTTTTAAAAGATATTAGAGTTTTAGTAACAGGACTGAGAAAAATGCATCCATCTTCCACTTAAAAATTGTGTAAAAAAATAAAAAAATAAAGTTACCTGGATGGACCAATACCGATTTTGAATAGTTAAATATGTACTAGATTTAGTTTTTTAAAAAATATAAAAATTTAAAAAATGTTATTATTTTTGGTGTCTGTTGAGTTGCCTTAGAACATTAAAATTGGCAAGTCAAATTGACCCGGTAACAGTACGAACGCAACAAATATTTTTGTGGACATGTCAAAACACAACAGCTTGTTCAAATTTTGCATGCATGTTCATGACCCTAAATCAAATCGGGTCAAATTGACCCGGAACAATACATGAGGGTTAATATTTGCACAATCACCCAATAACAAATAAGGGCGAATAGTCAAGGTCATATTTGCATAGTTCAGTGTCTAAAAGTCAAGTTAGTTTTGCAATAAAAAACTGCAGCGATACTGATGGACAACAGTAAAGTCTGATCTTGCATTTGGAGCAAGTTGCACCAGTAATTTTTGTGAGATTTATTCAGAACAGTGATGTTGATTACTGCAAAGCCTCCAGGCTGAAGAAGACAACTGTGAGAATAAAATATTCATTTACCCAGAACAACAAGGTAAGAACTTTATAACTTTACTCAGCAAGTGTAAAATATGCAAGAAAATGGTCTTGGTGCAGATGAAACAAAGTACAGACAAAAACACTTAAACACAAATCCAGAGAAACAAATGAAATTGTCAGAAAAACTTGCATATTGTTAAATTAAACTAAGATGAGCAAATAAAACAAATGAAGGGTCCCATCAGTATTTTCTTAAATAATCACACAAATGTCTGTAGAAGGTGTTTTGATGTTTGTGTTGTTCACCAGGTCATGGAGATCCATCAGTCTGCTGTGATTCTGCTTCTGCTCTTGGCTGCTTCTTTCACTGCTTATGGTCAACTAGCACATATACTGCTCCGTTATCAAAAATTCCTCAATCAGCATTACGGTCCTAGTGTGAGTGAACAAGATTGTGACAGAAATCAGAAACAGGCACATCACCTCTGGAATTGCAAATGACTGCAAAGAAGTCAACACCTTCATACAAGCAAATAAAAATGAAATTAAAGCAGTTTGCAGCGGAGGAGGAACTCCACAGGGCAATAATCTGTTTATGAGCAACCAGCCTTTTCCTGTGGTCACGTGTAAATTAAAAAGTGGGAGGAAATACCCATTTTGTAAACACGGTAAAGGGAAGAATCCACACGTTATATTGTTTTGGGGTGTGCGGAAGGCTGGCCTGTGCATTATGACGAAGGCATAATTAATATGTCCAAGATCTTGTCGCATTCTTGTCAAAACTTATCACAAAACTGTTGGGTTATTATTTTTGATTGCTTATTTTGTCCTCATTTGTCGCTTTGCAAAGCATCTGCTAAATGACAATGTAAATCAAAGACTGCAGCGTTTGAATATGCCTGCATGTCTTCATGCATGTTTCTGTGTGATTGTGCTTAACATGCATGTTGAAGAAAATTTAAGCACACTGTTTTTGAATGTGCAAAAATAGATGAGGGCATGCAAATGCAAATGCTTTTTCTGCCTGTGTAATCCTCAATAAAACTTCTCTACTACCATTAAATGTGTCTATTTGATTGTCTTAACACCACTTTGAAAATAAATATCCATGAATTTAAATTGTTGTCTTTATATTTCATAACCAGTGCTGGGAAGTTACTTTTAATAGTAATTCGTTACAATATTGCATTACTCCCTAAAAAAGAAAGTAGCTGAGTTACTTATTATGAAAAGAAATGCATTATGCACTTGCGTAACTCATCTGGGCTGGGCTTGTTGTTTTTAATATAAAAAAGTTTTTTTTTTTTTATTTATTGTTTGTTTTTTTGTTTGCAAATTTAAAAGCCTTCACACCAAAAGTGAAATGAATAAGCCTCAGGCTGAAGAAAATGTAAATCCACATCTGTACAATAAAGTAGTGACAAAGACATTGGATAATACGGGGTCAAATACATAAAGGATATCAGTGTTATTAAACATATTTAATTATTGAAGGTTTGTGCCTATTCTGAGTTTGCATTTCACTGTTTTTATTCATTTTGAATAAAGCTGAATCTGTTTCTTTGCGTGTGAGATGAGTAAATATATATTGATATTTAGTCCAGAACTACAGTAAGTATCATGTTAACACAGCACACACAACACCTCTGCACTTACTCCTGATTTCTCTCAACATGGGGACAGATGAGCTGTCAGTCAATCAAAGAGAAAATAACCAGTGTTACTTATTTGGAAAAGTAACTCAGATATTTTCTTGCAAATTAAAAACCCTTGTTACCCTCTTGTTACGTGTAGTTACTGGGTAAGTGTAATATTACAGTATTTTAATTATGCTACGATAGATATGTTTCAAAGTTATTAACAATGAACTATATTGGTTAATAGTAGTAGATAAGTTTTATTGAGGATTACACAGGCAGAAAAAAAGCATTTGCATCTTTCTACCCTCATCTATTTTTGCACATTCAAAAACAGAGTGCTTACATTTTCATTAACATAGCTGAATCTTTAAGCACAATCACACACAGAAACATGCATAAAGACGTGCAGGTATATTCAAACGCTGCAGTCTTTGATTTACATTTACATTTAGTCATTTAGCAGATGCTTTGCAAAAGCGACAAATGAGGACGATATAAGCAATCAAAAAAAATAACCCAGCAGTTTTGTGACAAGTTTTGACAAGAATATGACAAGATCTTGGACAGAGATATTGATTATGCCTTCATCATAATGTACAGGCCATTTTTTCTCACACCCCAAAACAATATAATGTGTGGAACTCCTCCCTCTATATTCACATCTTGGGTGACTCTGCCCAGTTTTTAATGTACACGTGACCACAGGAAAAGGCTGGTTGCTCACATACAGATTATTGCCCATTGGGTTCCTCCTCCGTTGCAAACTGCATTAATATTATTTTTTATTCGAGTTTATGAAGGTTTTGACGTCTTTGCAGCCATTTGCAGTTCCAGAGGCAGTGATGCGCCTCTTTAGGATTTCTTGGTCACATTGGCGCTCACTCACACTAGGACCCAAATGTTGATTGAGGAATTTTTGATAACGGGGCTTTATATCATCTGGTTGACCATAAGCAGTGAAAGAAGCAGCAGAATCACAGCAGACTGATGTATCTCCATGACCTGGTGAACAACACAAACATCAAAACACCTTCTACTGAGATTTGTGTGATTATTTAAGAAAATACTGATGGGACCCTTCATTTGTTTTACTTGCACATCTTAGTTTAATTTAACCGTGTGCATGTTTTTCTGACAATTTCATTTGTTTCTCTGGATTTGTGTTAAAGTGTTTTTGTCTGTACTTTGTTTCATCTGCACCAAGACATTTTTTTTTGTATATCTTACACTTGAGTAAAGTTATAAAGTTCTTACCTTGTTGTTCTGGGTAAATGAATATTTTATTCTCACAGTTGTCTTCTTCAGCCTGGAGGCTTTTCAGTAATCAACAGCACTTCAAATGCAACTTGCTCCAAATGCAAGATCAGACTTCACTGTTGTCAATCAGTATCGCTGCAGTTTTTATTGCAAAACTAACTTGACTTTTAAACACTGGACTAAGTAGGTTACCTTGACTTTTTATGGGAAGCTTCTCATCCTTATTTGTTATTGGGTGATTTAGCAAATATTAACCCTCATGTACTGTTCCGGGTCAATTTGACCCGATTTGATTTTTGAGTCGTTGGAAACAGACATAATAAAAACCTAGACGCCTCATTGGTCGCTTGACCGCACGTCAACGGCACCGCCATGTTGGTCCGGGCAACTCTCCATAAATCCCATATCTGGACACAAGAAAACATACCTGACTCGGCGGCAGTTTGGGGATCTGCAGACCGTCGCACTTTAATAAAAACAGATGTCGGGGTAGCATCTTTCACAGGCAAGACTGAATAGTTGTTTCTGGATGTTTTTTTGGTCATTTTTAGCATTATGTTGACAGTTTAATTAGCCACCAGTGTCAGACTATTAATAGCTAACGTTAGCGATATTGCTAGTTAGCTGTGAAAGCTGAGACTTTATAAGAAATCAAAGTTTAAATTAATTATTAAGTTTTAACTTGTATTGTAGTTTATATCATAAACTAAATTGTGTTATGAGCACAATATGTACAGTGAGCACTTTGACAAGACAGTGTCAGACTGTCAGGATAGGGATGGAGCTAAAGCATCTCTCTTTAATTTCACTACTCATTTACAAAGAGTAAGTTTATCATCACTAGATTATAAGGATTTCATAGCTTATCATAAAACTGTGGACTTATTATATATATTTTTTTTTTCTTTTTTTAGCCAACTGCAAACAGGACAACGCAAGCCTCGAGGAAATCTGAAGAAAGCCTGTTCTCTGCATTTCCAAGAGATAGGCTATACCGCCACAGCCTAATGTTGTACAACCCCAAATCAGAAAAAGTTGGGACAGTATGGAAAACGCAAATAAAAAAAAAGAAAGTAGTGATTTCTAAATTTACTTTGACTTGTATTTCATTGCAGACAATATGAACAAAATATTTCATGTTTTGTCTGGTCAACTTCATGTCATTTGTAAATATACATCCTTTCCTGTCATTCAGACCTGCAACACATTCCAAAAAAGTTGGGACAAGAGCAATTTAGGGCTAGTAATGAGGTAAATTGGTTAAATAATGATGTGATTTGAAACAGGTGATGTCAACAGGTGATTGTAATTATGATTTGGTACAAAAGCAGCATCCAAGAAAGGTCTAGTCCTTTAGGAGCAAAGAGGGCCGAGGATCGCCAGTTTGCCAACAAATACGTGAGAAAATTATTGAAATGTTTAAAAACAATGTTCCTCAAAGAAAGATAGGAAGAGATTTGGATATTTCACCTTCAACAGTGCATAACATAATTAAAAGATTCAAGGAATCTGGAGGAATTTCAGTGCATAAAGGACAAGGGCGCAAGCCTAAGCTGAACAACCGTGATCTCCGATCCCTCAGGCGGCACTGCATCAAGAATCGTCATTCATCTATAAGCGATATCACCACATGGGCTCAGGACTACTTTGGCAAACCTTTGTCAAGTACCACAATACGTAGTTACATCCACAAATGCCAGTTAAAACTGTACTGTGCCAAAAGGAAGCCCTATGTTAACAGTGTCCAGAAGCACCGTCGACTTCTCTGGGCTCGGAGGCATCTGGGATGGACCATCACACAGTGGAAACGTGCACTGTGGTCAGATGAATCGGTATTTTTTGGGAGGAATGGACGCCGTGTGCTCCGGACCAAAGAAGAAAAGGATCATCCAGACTGTTACCAGCAACAAGTCCAAAAGCCAGGGTCTGTCAAGGTATGGGGTTGTGTCAGTGCCCTTGGCAAAGGTAACTTGCACTTCTGTGATGGCACCATTAATGCTGAAAAGTACATAGAGATTTTGGAGCACAATATGCTGCCTTCAAGAAGACATCTTTTCCAGGGACGTCCATGCATATTTCAACAAGACAATGCAAAACCACATTCTGCACACATTACAAAGTCCTGGCTGCGGAGGAAGAGGGTACGGGTACTTGACTGGCCTGCCTGCAGTCCCGACCTGTCTCCAATAGAGAATGTGTGGCGCATTTTGAAGCGCAAAATGCGACCACGAAGAGGAGGAGTACAGTGAGAAGTGTTTGGTACCCACAGTGACGTTCAGTGCTAGTAAAGCTCTTCTATAGGGATGAATGAGTGCTGAAGGAGTGAGGGAGTTGTGCTTTATCAACGCTGTCATGAATTCACACACTACTGTGTAATGGAATACAAAAACTTGAAACAGAAGATGCTACCCTCCCCTCATTCCCTGCATTATTGGGCATTTTTTCAGCATGACAATGAAGATATTCATTCTCCCAAGGTGAAAATCCTTCAGTGGTCATTTATTTCACTCAATCTTAACACTCTTGAGCAGCTGTGGGGGATTCTGTAGAGACGAGCTGAGCAAAACTTGCCATTAAAGACCAGAGCATTTAAGGAGGTCGTCCTCCAGGAGTTAAACAGAACAGATGTGAAAATGTGTCATGAACTTGTACACTCAGTGCCAAGAAGGGTCAGAGCAGTATACTTAAAGTTCTGGAGGACATACTAAGTACTAGAATATTATACATTTGCTGAATTAAATCTAGGGTGTACTCATTTCTGCAGTCCTTCATTTAAACTAAATTGGCTAATTTACTTATCTTACAGAAAATGTTGGCATATATTTTGTAGTTTTTATTAAGTATATGTTTAATACATTTCAATTTTGCCATCTTTCCATGAATTATATTTGTGATCATTAAGAAAATACATATTTTATATTTATTCAGAGGGGGTGTACTCATTGATGCTGTGCACTGTATATCTTCTGATTTAAGACAGAACTAGGGTCAGATGCACTATTCCCTAAATAGCCTACTTAAGATGTGGAGACCAAATATAACACTATAATGAATTTATCATATTTGTGATAACATCCCTACATTATATTCTATGGGTTTAATGCATTTGCAGACAGTGTCATTACCTATAACTGTATATTCACTGTTTTAGAGGAGAGTGCCATTGAATGTGTTGCTAATATGAAGTGAGTTTATGAAAAATAAAAAAATCTAACTAAAATCAGAACTGAAAACAAACACTGGATTTAAAAAAATAAGCTCCCAATAAATGTCCAAACAGCGATTCTATCAGAGCATTTAGTGTTATGATATCATCGTTTACAACTATTTTTGCATTTGATGTTGTTTGATAGGAATTGTTACTTACTGTTGCCAACAACTGAGAATTTATTGCAATGATTTTAAATTCAGTTGAGATATCTGACATATGACATAACACTGACCTTTTATATGAAGTCTTTAGAGCCATGGGCTGTTTTTAGATAAATCGAGGGGTTTGATCAACCATAGTTGAACAGAGGTTATTTATGTACAAATCATCCAAGCACCTGATTTCTAGCCATTTCAAATATACATTTGATTAACATTACTAAATATTATTAAACTGGAAATAAATGAAAGATCCTTCTTTGATTGTCTTAATATTTCACAGAAAAGAACAAAATACAAACATAAAAGATAAGTAAAACAAAGTAGCCTACAATAACCAGTGTGTTAAAACAAAAATGCAACAATAAAAAAAAAAAAAAAAAAAAAAGAAATCAAGGAAAGGCCCTAATGAAGAAATCTGTTTCAAGATATTTTAAAAGTGCATAATGATAACTTTTGACAACGTTTAATTCGGGTGCGAAAACAATTAATCTTCATACACACACACACACACACACCACACACACACACACACACACACACACACACACACACACACACACACACACACACACACACAACATATATATATATATATATATATATATTTTTTTTTTTTTTTTTTTTTTTTTTTTCAACCCAAGTACACAATACATGTATGGCCACATGAACTTTAAGAATCATATACTTTTTTGTTTGTTTAGATAAATCGCTCAGGGGGTTTGACCAAACAATTAGACAAACTAGTTTTTATTTTTAATAAATCATCCAAGCACCCGATTTCTAGCCATTTCTAATTTAATATGACTAAATAGTATTAAATTGTAGAGAAATTCCAGGATCAGTTCCCTCTTCACATAGGCCTAGTATTTTCATCGGGTCAGTCATAGAAAAATCTGATTGGTTGATAACTTTGACGTTTAATCCAGGTGTGAAAATAATTAATATCTAGCCAAGAGCACAGAGAGATGTGCGAGTGCACAGGACAAAGTTTGAGCACGCACACGCATACTTGAGCAAGAGGAGAGACACCTTTTAAGTGCTCCCACTCTCTCTGCGCGAGAGCAGCTTATATCCGAGCGCGCGCGTCCGGTTTTGTGCGAGAGTAAAGGAAATCCACGCGCGAGCAGGGAGATTCGCGCTCGCGCATTATATTAATCTACTTTCGCGCTACCAAAATGCGCTCTCGACATTTGGCAGTAAAATAACGCCATAGCATGACGCCCCTGCTTAGGGTCATGAACATTTAGGGTCATAAACATGCATGCAAAGTTTCAACACGCTGATGTGTTTTGACATGTCCATGTTTGTTCCCGGGTCAATTTGACCTGCCAATTTTAATATAGCCTACTAAGGCAACTCTACAGACCTGAAATAATAACATATATTGGTTATATTTTGTTATTTTAGTTTTTTTACCATCCTATGAAGCTGAAAAAAAAGCTTTTTCCCACTTATTTCAAAACAGAAAAATATTTTGTCAGCCAAAGATGGTAAAAATGTTTTTTAATAAAAAAAAAAAAAGGATTTTAATCTAGATGAGATTATATACAGGGACTCTTGATTTCCATTTATTGTGTAAGTGTTCTGAACCATACATTTTCATCATTTTCAAAATATTTATGAAGTAGACATCCTATTCAGAAATAGTTTAGGCAGCCACCTTAATATTTGATTTGAATTCAATCTCTAAAACACATAAAAACAAAAGAATATAATTAGAGTGTGTTTGGGTACCACATCACAAATGGAGAATCTATCGCCATTTTATTTATTGCTCTGTCATTTTTCTCTTTTAATTTTTTTTTTTTTTTAAACAGTCACCAAATATGAAAACTAGTGTCTAAAACCTTTCAAATGGTATATAGTTTGTCAATATTACTTTAGGCTTAGACCAAGATATTATCGTTAAAAAATGTGCAATCACAAATTATTAATAATTATAATTAATAAATTAAAATATATTTATTTATTTCTTTCATAATTTTTGTGGAATTAATTGAATCCAATACGGGTCAATTGGACCCGGACGATACAGGAGATCACCTGTTTTTGAACAGTACATGAGGGTTAAAAAAGGAAAACATTCATGATGTTTCAAAGTGCAGCTTCTACCACATCTGAGCTAGATTTCAAATGATCTAAAATATCCTATTGTGATAAGATAGTCCTCTTATATTTTCCGGTTAAATGCAGATGTCCACAGTGCTTTGTTTTCCTTGAGCCTCCATGTGGCTGTGCTTGGGCCTGTCATTGCTGCTTGCAACTACTGTAATTTTGCTATGATAATGAACCTTCAAATGGTCCTCATTACCTGTTTTTGGGGTAATTTTTTAATCTATATATATATATATATATATATATATATATATATATATATATATACACACACACAGGTGCTGGTCATATAATTAGAATATCATCAAAAAGTTGATTTATTTCACTAATTCCATTCAAAAAGTGAAACTTGTATAATGTATACATTCATTCCACACAGACTGATATATTTCAAGTGTTTATTTCTTTTAATTTTGATGATTATAAGTGACAACTAATGAAAACCCCAAATTCAGTATCTCAGAAAATTAGAATATTGTGAAAAGGTTCAATATTGAAGACACCTGGTGCCACACTCTAATCAGCTAATTAACTCAAAACACCTGCAAAGGCCTTTAAATGGTCTCTCAGTCTAGTTCTGTAGGCTGCACAATCATGGGGAAGACTGCAGACTTGACAGTTGTCCAAAAGACGACCATTGACACCTTGCACAAGGAGGGCAAGACACAAAAGGTCATTGCAAAAGAGGCTGGCTGTTCACAGAGCTCTGTGTCCAAGCACATTAATAGAGAGGCGAAGGGAAGGAAAAGATGTGGTAGAAAAAAGTGTACAAGCAATAGGGATAACCGCACCCTGGAGAGGATTGTGAAACAAAACCATTCAAAAATGTGGGGGAGATTCACAAAGAGTGGACTGCAGCTGGAGTCAGTGCTTCAAGAACCACTACGCACAGACGTATGCAAGACATGGGTTTCAGCTGTCGCATTCCTTGTGTCAAGCCACTCTTGAACAACAGACAGCGTCAGAAGCGTCTCGACTGGACTGCTGCTGAGTGGTCCAAAGTTATGTTCTCTGATGAAAGTAAATTTTGCATTTCCTTTGGAAATCAGGGCCCCAGAGTCTGGAGGAAGAGAGGAGAGGCACAGAATCCACGTTGCTTGAGGTCCAGTGTAAAGTTTCCACAGTCAGTGATGGTTTGGGGTGCCATGTCATCTGCTGGCGTTGGTCCACTGTGTTTTCTGAGGTCCAAGGTCAACACAGCCGTATACCAGGAAGTTTTAGAGCACTTCATGCTTCCTGCTGCTGACCAACTTTATGGAGATGCAGATTTCATTTTCCAACAGGACTTGGCACCTGCACACAGTGCCAAAGCTACCAGTACCTGGTTTAAGGACCATGGTATCCCGGTTCTTAATTGGCCAGCAAACTCGCCTGACCTTAACCCCATAGAAAATCTATGGGGTATTGTGAAGAGGAAGATGCGATATGCCAGACCCAACAATGCAGAAGAGCTGAAGGCCACTATCAGAGCAACCTGGTCTCTCATAACACCTGAGCAGTGCCACAGACTGATCGACTCCATGCCACGCCGCATTGCTGCAGTAATTCAGGCAAAAGGAGCCCCAACTAAGTATTGAGTGCTGTACATGCTCATACTTTTCATGTTCATACTTTTCAGTTGGCCAAGATTTCTAAAAATCCTTTCTTTGTATTGGTCTTAAGTAATATTCTAATTTTCTGAGACACTGAATTTGGGTTTTTCATTAGTTGTCAGTTATAATCATCAAAATTAAAAGAAATAAACACTTGAAATATATCAGTCTGTGTGGAATGAATGTATACATTATACAAGTTTCACTTTTTGAATGGAATTAGTGAAACAAATCAACTTTTTGATGATATTCTAATTATATGACCAGCACCTGTATATATATATAAAACATAACTTCTCATCTATACATTAAAGCTGTGATTTGGGAGATATGGAGTACTTTTGTACCTATTTACAACCAAATTACACCATTAGCTTGCATGTGAAATATTACATTTTCACGAAAAAAATCACTTAAAACATTCCTGGAGCCTCCCCAACACTGCACATTTTGCATGTCTCCTTTGTCTGACACACCCATTTCAGGTCTTGGAGTTTCTACTAATGAGCTGATGAGTTGAATCAGGCGTGATTGATAAAGGAGACATGCAAAATGTGCAGCGTTGGGAAGGCTCCAGGAACGGGGTTGGGAACCCCTGATCTAGGTGTTGTGTAGAAATCTGCCATCTGCTGGTTAGAGAAAAACTTGTAGAAATAACAGGTTTTGGGTGGGGGGAAAGTGTAATGACCATATATATATATATATATATATATATATCCAACAGAGGCCCATAGAGAGACATTCATTTTTCTGGAAGTGGCCAACTGCTCCTCCCACAACTTTTCTAATATATTTCATAAGATATATTGGAAAAAATTATAAAATACATTAAAAACATCCCAGGTTACGTATGTAACCATGGTTCCCCGAGGGAACGAGACGCTGCGTCGAAAACGCTAGCCTTTCAGCGATATCAAGCTCTGAATCATATGTGTAATCAGTCCAATTGATGGCGAGACATCAGGTGCGGGTGACGTCATGACCAGGAAGCTTAAAAGCACGTGAGTTGCAGCCGGCTTCAGCTTCTAGGAATGAAGCATAGCTCTAGTAGGGATGACGGAAGTATGGCCCTGCGACGCAGCGTCTCGTTCCCTCGGGGAACCATGGTTACATATGTAACCTGGGACGTTCCCCTTCAGGAACTCGAGCTGCGTCGAAAACGCTAGGGAAACGAGATGTCCACGCCACCAGACTTGCAAATCCCTGCCTAGTGTGGAAGAGCACAGATATGGCAAGAGAACAGAAGAGCCTGGAGTGGCTCGCAAATCTAGGTCATAGAACCTGATGCAGGTGAGGGGCGTGGACCATCCCGCAGCGTTGCAGTTGTCCTGCATAGGCACACCTGCCAGAAAGGCCTTAGAGGCCGCCACACTTCTCGTTGAGTGAGCCTTGACCCCCAATGGTGAGGGGAGATCAGAGGACTCGAGGCTATAGAATAGCATCCTGATCCACCACCAGAGCATGTGAGCGGAGCGGGGAGCGAGCGGGGAGTGGAGCGTGCGAAATATAGTCGGAGCGCAGAGCGTGTTTTTATCCAAAGGCAGGAGCGATCGCTCTGTCTTGCCCCGGTTCCGCTCTGATACCGCTCACACCATGAGTCTAGGGCATGCACAAATCCACCCAGAATTCACTTGTGCCTTCAACAATTAACAAAAAAGTGTCAGCCTACACTTCAAAAATCGTTCGTTGTGAAGGAGAGATGGAGTTCGTGAAATACTTAAATATTATAGGCATGGGCGGTGCTAGGGAGGGGCTAGCAAGTGCTCCAGCACCCCCAAGAAAAACCAAAGCACCCCCATAAAAAATGAAATAAAATAAAAACATTTGACTCATTAAACCCATACATAAATATTGCAATGCAATAACGTGATTTGCAGTCGCAGGTAATGTCAGCATTTTATTTAAAAAATGGATAGGTTCCTTGTGCCAAGTAGTGTTGGCCTGCCCCGACTAAAGATTTTTCTAGTCAACTATTCGCACATTTATATTAAATTGATAGTATAATAACCATTTAGGTTATTATTTATGCCTATTATTTAGGCGTATTATTCCCAGTGGAGCTGGATGAGTCAGAGAGAACCAGAGGGGACAGTGCGATGTCTGACGAGTCGCAAACAAATCCACCTGAGCCTGGCCAAAACTCTCCATATCTGCTTCACCAACTCGGGGTGAAGCATCCATTTCCCGGGCCTCGGCCCCTGCCTCGACAGGATGTCTGCTCCCATATTGAGATGCCCAGGAATATGAACTTCTCTCAGCGAGAGAAGCTTGTCCTGAGACCACACAAGGATCTGGATCGCCAGCTTGTATAAGGGGCGCGAACGTAGACCTCCCTGGTGGTTTATGTAAAAGACCACCGCTGTGTTGTCGGTGCACACCAACACATGGCGATCTCTTAGGTCTGGAAGAAAGTGTTTGAGTGCTCGAAACACGGCCAGCATCTCCCGGCAGTTGATGTGCCACGTGAGATGGCGACCACTCCACAGACCGCGGGCAGGGTGGCCGCTCATGACTGCTCCCCAACCGGTGAGGGACGCGTCTGTCGCTAGCGTTACGCAGCAACAAGGAGCTCCCAGCACCAGGCCCTGAGACAAGAACCAAGGTTTCCTCCACATGTCTAAGGCATGTAGGCATCGCCGCGTGACCTTGATCATGCAAAGCGGGTTTCCCCTCGGGGAGAACCCCTTGGTCTTGAGCCACCACTGTAGGGGTCTCATGTACAGCAGGACAAAATATATCACGTTGGACGCAGCTGCTATCAGACCCAGCAGTCTCTGGAACTGTTTGAAGTGAGTGACCGGCCTTCTCTCACTCTCCTGACTGCCGTGAGGATCGACTCGATCTGAGCAGGGGACATACGTGCCTGCATCGTGGTCGAATCCCACACCACGCCCAGATAAGTGGTTCTCTGTAGTGGAGAAAGCACACTTTTCTGGCGTTAAGTCTTAACCCTAGCTCTTTGTGAGCGAGAACGACATCTGCTCTGATTGAGCTAATATCAACCAAATGTCGATGTGGTTGAGTATGCGGATGCCCTGGAGTCACAGAGGAGCCAGCGCAGCATCCACATACTTCGTGAAAGTGCGGGGTGAGATTGCAAGGCCGAAGGGAAGAACCCGATATTGGTACACTTTGCCCCCAAAGCAAACCTCAGGAACTTTCTATTATGGGGAAGGATGGAGATGGGAAGTATGCATTTTTTAGATCGATCGTGACAAACCAGTCCTCGGACCTGGTCTGAGACACGACCTGCTCGAAGAGAGCATCCTGAACTTCAGTCGCATGACTGAGCGGTTCAGTTGACACAGATCTAAAATAGGACGCAACCCTCCATCCTCCTTGGGAACGATGAAGTACCGGCTGTAGAACCCGGACTCTCTGTCAAGAGGAGGAACCACCTCGATGGCCTCCTTTCTCAAGAGAGCATTCACTTCTTGTTCCATTACCAGAGCCTGCTCGGGACCCACTAATGTGGGAATGACCCAGTTGAAAGGTGGCGGCAGAGCACCGAACCGAAGCCTCATTCTACAGTGTGCAGGACCCATCGAGACACATTTGGCAGTAGTTTCCACGCTGCCAAATAGTCTACTAAGGGAACCAGTCTCTCAAGACTGGCCTCTGGTGTGCTTAGAGCTGCTAGCTCGGTGCCCTGAAGCGGAGGACCGGCAGGGGACGGCCGCTCTAGCTGCTCTAGAGACCCCCAAAGGGGCGGCGAGCCTCTCAGTTCCGCTACATTTCCGGGCGGGAAAGACTGAGAGAAGTGCTCGCTGGAGACCGCTGCGCCCTGGAACACTGGCAGGGTTGGCAGACCGATCTCCTAAGGGCACTGAGGAGAGACGGGCACCGTGTAATGCGGTGTACCCCGCTCTTCCCCAGAGGGGCCTGCCCTCATAAGTCCTGGGCCATGGGCATCAGGACTGCCTCTGAAGCCTTCTATGAAAACGACGGTCCTCAGACCCACGTCATCTCCTAGGAAGACTAGACTGATAGAACCAGAGTCTGCTCAGGTAGGACCCATTGAGACATGCTTGGCAGGGGCTCCCACACCACCAGGTGACCTACTAAGGGGACCAGTCTCTCAAGACTGGCCTCTGGTGCACTTAGAGTGGCTAGCTCAGTGCCCTGAAGCGGACGACCGGCAGGAGACGGCCGATCTAGCTGCTCTAGAGACCCCCGAAGGGGTGGCGAGCCTCCCAGTACCGCTACGTTTCCGGGCGGAAGAGACTGAGAGAAGCGCTCGCTGGAGACCGCCGCGCCCTGGAACACTGACAGACCGATCTCCTGAGGGCACTGTACACCGCTTTTCCCCAGAGGGGGCCGGCCCTCAAAAGCCCTGGGCCATAGGCATCAGGACTTTCTAGCCAAACACTATCCAGTGAGAATGACGGTTATTTTTGATCAACAGGTGAGTATATTGAACCAAAACTTTTAAAGACCAGTAATTTCCTGGCAATTAAAAGTGTTACATAGTCCTCTGAATCATACTCAGACTTAATGCTGGCAGCAGTGGAACCAGTTGGGAGAGAACTACTACACAGTAAATTTGCCCAAGTAAAATTTACTCAAATTGAAGAAAATTTTACTCTATGCCAGATAACATTTGGTCCCTCTCTAAAAAGAGTAAAAGTTACTCTTTTGATAGAGTTGTTTTTCCAGAGTTAATTTTGCTCAATTTAGTGTTAATATTTTACTCTTTCCTGTTATATTTGACTCTATTTAGTGTTTTTTTAAATTAACTCTTGTACTATTTTACTCAGTTCAGAGGTAAAAGAAAATGACTCTGCTACTTTTTAAACTCTGTTCAGAGGAAAGTCAAATTTACTCTACCACAATTTATCTCCCCTCCAGAGTTAATCAATTATGAGTGAATCTATCCAGAGTTAATCTTCTAAATTACACCCTTCATGTTTTATCATCAAAAAGCCCTAAAATATAAATGAAAAAAACCTTACTTTTCAATCTGAAAATAAAGTCAACAACAAATGTATACTCGTCTCACAATTTTATTTTTCAAGCTATTTAAAAAATATTACATCTGATTCCCTTGTGGTCATGATCAGTTGATGGTTTCAGCATCTATATCATAGGCAGTATTTTGCAGAAATCTATACACAATGGTAAATTCCTGACAGTATGAAGTTCTTAAAACAAAGTGAGCTTTGAAAAACTCATCAACACAGGCCAGTGAATTAGAGGCCTTACAGGGTAGAGCATGTTGGACAATTACGATAAAACAAGACTGGACCCTACTTCTTTTTAGCCCAACAACAAGTAGATACAGCTAGAGACTATCCAATGCTATCCAATTGCCCTTGGATACTGGTAACATTCTGTGAAAGGATGAAAACACATTAGTGCCAATGTGACTTAACAGTTAAAGTCAAAATACAGCATGAATTAAGATACAGTGATGTCTGTCTTCCACCAAAGTTTCTGTTTTACACACTTCCAACAGATTGTTACTAAATGTGCCAAGTAGAAAATAATAGCACTAGAACAACAATTTAGATAACAGGTGATCATTAAAGGGACAGTTCTCCCAAGAATTAAAATTCTGCCATTAATTACTCACCCTCATGTCGTTCCAAACCTTTCATCTTCGGAACACAAATTAAGATATTTTTCAAGAAATCCAAGAGCTGTCTGACCCTGCATAGACAGCAAGGGTACTACCACGTTCACGGCCCAGAAATGTAGCAAGGACATTGTTAAAATAGTCCATGTGACATCAGTGGTTCAACCGTAATTTTATGAAGCTACGAGAATACTTTGTGCGCAAATAAAACAAATATAACGATTTTATTCAACAATTTCTTCTCCCCCAAGTCACTGTCCTCCACCATTAATGAGAGTATCAGGACACATGCACATGCTTTCCTCTGCTCGCAAACAAGGTGCAGCGCATGCATGTTCGATGTCAGCAGCTTCACATGCATGCATCGTGGTACTCTCGATAACAGCTGAGGATGCTGACTTGAAGGAGAAGAATTGTTGAATAATCGTTATTTTAGTTTTCTTTGCGCACAAAAAAGTATTCTCGTAGCATCATAAAATTATGGTTGAAACACTGATGTCACATGGACTATTTTAACAATGTCCTTACTTCGTTTCAGGGCCTCGTGGTAGTACCCTTGCTGTCTATGGAGAGTCAGAGAGCTCTCTGATTTCTTCAAAAAATATCTTAATTTGTGCCCCGAAGATGAAAATGAAGGTTTTACGGGTTTGAAATGACATGAGGGTGAGTGAGTAATTAATGACAGAATTTTCATTTTTGGGTGAACAAACCCTTTAAGAACCTTTCTGAGAAATAAGCAAGTTCAATGTCACACATTAATACAACATTATGAACTAGTGTCATTCGATCTGCTTCATTAGTAGCTTCACCTTGATAAATTTCACAAGATGATCACAGGCTTGTCTAGCTGAGATCTTTCCCAGTCTTTTGCGGCATTGACTTGAGGGTGGCAAAAGGTGAACCAGCACCAGAATGGAGGACATGTCGCTGTCCCAACCTAGAGACAGGGAGAACAAAATAAACAATTTTTTCTTTAGGTTTTTATTTTTTAGGTAGAAGGAGTTGAACATACACTCCTGCTCATTTTAACTTGACAAATTCATTGGAAGATGTGCCAAAACAAATACATTAACCAC
Source organism: Schizothorax lantsangensis (assembly GCA_027422415.1). Taxonomy (NCBI): domain Eukaryota; kingdom Metazoa; phylum Chordata; class Actinopteri; order Cypriniformes; family Cyprinidae; genus Schizothorax; species Schizothorax lantsangensis. Next base: position 11,063,641 of record CM049843.1, on the reverse strand, counting down.
TCCAGTAATTTAGTTTCAGATTCAGTATTAACAGCACATTCATGACCAAGTATTGAAATTAAGTCATACTTTATCAACAACATGATTTTGTTATTCAGAGTCCCAAATGAAAAGAATTTCTAACTGTAAATCGGCAACTCCTGTACTAGGCCCTTACGAAAAGATCAGGGTAGAAATGTTTGAAAATAAATCAAAAAGATTGAGAGGCGACAGCTCCTTACATAACCAAACTTGCTCCTGGGGTCAACCGAGTATGGGAATAGGGAGATGATTCCCTTTGCACATTCTTCTTTTAAACTTCGGGAAGGGCTTGCTCTACACACACAAACATAAACCAATTACAACCCATAACATCATAAACATCAATTTACAAAGTACTGTATGAACACCTACCCATGTTCATTTGTCAAATGTGACAAAAGATTTTCACCATGTCACATCTTCGGCCATCTGACAGACTTTTAGTGCGTGCGTATTTGTTTATGACCTTTTCACTTCCAGGGCCGCTCTTCAGGTTATCTTCGAACATCTGGAGGGAGGAATGATGAAATATTGAGCAGAGATGAGAAATTAGCAATTGACAAGTGTATATAGCTCCAAATATCTTTAATATTTAAGTCATTCTATATAGATGTAATTCAGAGCCAAGACTGGTGATTCTTACTTGGGCAAGATGACGTTCCTCAACAATTTTTTCAGGAGGACTTCTAATCAACATTGCTGGGTCTTCAGACTCTGACGTGCCCTCAGTATCTCCTAATGAGCTTGAGCTGAAAGAATATTCAATATAAACCATATCAATGGTCTGATTATCTGTTCATACTACTTTGATAGCATGCTATACAAATATTGAGAATTAATCCAATAGACACGTTAGCCTATGCAAATCAGTGAATTGGTGAATATTGCTAAGAATAAACAAAAAACTTGATAAGCATGTCAAACAATTTACCGTTGAGACTTGCTGTGCCTGGGATGAAATTTTCTAGGACACCAAGGTCTGGTCATGTCAGCAGGTAGTCGAATGCTTTCTCATCAACTTCTGTCTTTGACTCATCAAAGACTTTAACATCCATTATAGGACAATTTTTTGGCAACTGAAGGAAGACAAACCATTGGCAAACTGACAAAGGCCAGCAATGCCAAAGGAAGGGAGTTATTTTTATTCAATATAAGACACAATTATACACTTATTATATTACTATTAAAAAAAATCAGAATATAAAAACTGTTAAAGTTTCTTACCACATTCCAAAAACATTTCAAATGTAAAAGGCTTTGAAGAAAAAATATATTTCCTTGAACTTCATTCTGACAATGTTGTTGGTTTGCATCCTGAAGGAACCAAAAAGACAGTTAAATAAGGCGATAACACTCACAGTCAGATGAGTGTTATCATTCATCTGTGCACTACACAACATGAGTTATCTTTGTTCACTAATGTATTTTTCATTTCTAATAACTGTCCAATAGTTCTGTTAAAGCATGGTGCTCAATCGCTCTTTTTTGATGTGATGGATGTCATTTTAAAATATAATAATAAAAATAAGTTAATTCAGCCTTATATTTACATGAGGTAAACATAAAATTGCTTGATTTATATCTTTAATGGATATAGCCTAATTGTAGGCTAATATTAACATTGTATTACTGTACGGCCCAAAAAAAGTTTCTGTTTTTTCCCTCTTTCTCCTCTCGCTGAGGAGGAGCGCTGATGAAATATTGTTATTGTAAATAGCCTACTTCCCAGCATTTCAGTAATAAGCATTAAAAATGCATGCAAATTACAGTGAAGCGCAAACGTTATCTCACAGTGTTCTGCAGTGGTCAAAAAGGATTCAAACGGTGAAATTTGAATTAAAACACCGACATTCGGCAATAAAATCACCGACTACCCCCTGTAAATGTTGAAAATACCTTACGTTCCTATGAGAAACAGTTAACGTACCATCCGAAAAGGGCTAATACTCATCAAAATGGGCTCCAACAAGACAGTTAAGGCTAACGTTAACTTAACTCTTTACCGAGTAAAGTACATGTGGTGCACAACTCGAGCCGCTCGTCACAATAAACATTGACAAACACTGAAAGGCAGCTAGATAATTTCACTGGTGTCAATTAACATCAGTAATGTTCATAATGTATATGTTAGCTATTTGCATTCAAGATAACTTTGCCTAACTCAGTTCTCAAACTAACATGAGAAGCGATCTCTGTCATGTTAAAAAAACGTGGCAAAATGATCTGAGCTCAAAACAGAGGTGAATATTATTAAAATAAATACTAAGACTTTAAAACTTTACTTACTTTTCCAGTCAGCAGAAGCACATCTTCTCTTCTAAACCCACGAGCAGCAGCGGTCGATGGCCGTGATTAACAGTAATGGCGGATCAACGAAGGGAGGAGAACAGTTTTGGGAGGAGTCACAGTTACTCTGTAATTTTGCTCCGACTCTACAGACAAATTTTACACTATACACTCAAAATAGAGCAAAAACAACTCTTTTTGAGGAAAAAAATATTAACTCTGGAAAAACTACTCCGCCATTTTTCCTGTGTAGGTGACTTATTCCTTAGCATAAGAGGACAATGTTACAAGAGGAATACCAAATTATTGTTGTAAGTGTCAAAATATAGCAGAAGTAGCACAGACATTCAAAAACAATGGACTTGTGACAAGGCTCCTGAAATAATCAGGGCCCGTATTTATCAAGCTTCTCAAAGTGCCATTTTAGTCTTAAGTGCTGAGAATTCATGAAATTTACTCCTACTTTCAAACTTAAGTATAAAAGCAAGTTATCAAATTTCTTAAAGCTAAGAATCACTCTTACTCTCCCAGTTATTTAAGACAGCTGGAGAGGTCTCTCAAGTGGTTAGGAGTTGCCAGCAGGGGCTTGTGATGGCGCTGAGGAGACAGAGACGTGCGTGAATCTTTCAGGAGAGGAGGAATGTCTTTGAAATGTTTGGCGACGAGCAGTTAATCAAACAAGTTACATTTCCTCCGTTATTCAAAACGAGCAAAGAACATTTACATTACCAAACAACATCATAACTGACTTCAGTCTAGCGCGAGTATTATGCGATCTACACTGTATGATGAATAAATCTCTTACCCCTTATTTACACTGCACGCGTCTGCGGCGCGTTACAGCTCCACAAGCAACCGGAGCTGATCAGCTGCGCCGTGGCAAGTTTCTGAAGCCGCTCTCCGCGCTGCATCACTAAAGATTAAAGTCTATTTTTGACGGATAATAATAATAATAATCGTCTCGCTGTCGTCAAAGGCATCAGCAACAGTCGATACACTTTACTATCGTCTATCGGCACCCTAAATTAAGTTGTGATGATGCTTCGTTTCCTTGCCATAATGTGTTCTCTTGAAAAGTCTTTATTGTCAAATGTGTGTTGAATGTAAACTCCTATTAGGAATTTAACCATTCAATGTAAATTTATCTGAGAATATTAAGGAAATCTATTCAGTGATTGGTCCATGCATATGTCGTCATCCAAAATCCCGTTTGTGGCACAGCAAAGTGTCGTGAATCATCTCTAAGACTGACACTTAAGATTTAGTCCTACACTTCGCTTAAAGTACGACTGAGATGATTGATAACTAACTTTTAATCGCAGCTTTGAGCCAAGAATTTTTTTCCACTTAAGTCAATACTTAGCAGTGTTCTTGAGAGTAATTCTTAGAGGCTTGATACATACGGGCCCAGGTCTTTACTTTAAGTTTTCATTTAGTGATCAGTGAATCTTTGCTAGAAAAAGAGCAGGAGAAATAACATGCAAGTGTCTCAGAGCCGGCAAAAGCTATGAAAAGAGTGACACTTTATCTCACGGAGTATGACGCAGCCTGCAGAAGTGACATGCATGGTTGTTGTCACCACTAGAATTACCCTACTGTAGCCAAAGCAAAATAAACTCATTTAACCTCTTCCAAGGCCCATATCTACAAAATAGAGACTTCTGGGAATCCATACTCTGGTCTCAAGAGACCAAGTCAATCATTTCGGATCCAAAAGCATCCAAAATGTTCTGGTGTTGCTAGAGGAGGAGTACAGTGAGAAGGGTTTGGTACCCACAGTGACGTTCAGTGGTAGTAAAGCTCTTGTATAGGGATGAATGAGTGCTGAAGGTGTGAGGGAGTTGTGCTTTATCAACGCTGTCATGAATTCACACTACTGTGTGATGGAATACAAAAACTTGAAACCGAAGATGCTACCCTCCCCTCATTCCCTGCATTAATGGGCATTTTTTCAGCATGACAATGAAGATATTCATTCTCCCAAGGTGAAAATCCTTCAGTGGTCATGTATTTCACTCAATCTTAACACTCTTGAGCAACTGTGGGGGATTCTGTAGAGACGAGCGGAGCAAAACTTGCCATTAAAGACCTGGGCCCGTATTTATCAAGCCTCTAAGAATTACTCTCAAGAACACTGCTAAGTATTGACTTAAGTGGAAAAAAATTCTTGGCTCAAAGCTGCGATTAAAAGTTAGTTATCAATCATCTCAGTCGTACTTTAAGCGAAGTGTAGGACTAAATCTTAAGTGTCAGTCTTAGAGATGATTCACGACACTTTGCTGTGCCACAAACGGGATTTTGGATGACGACATATGCATGGACCAATCACTGAATAGATTTCCTTAATATTCTCAGATAAATTTACATTGAATGGTTAAATTCCTAATATGAGTTTACATTCAACACACATTTGACAATAAAGACTTTTCAAGAGAACACATTACGGCAAGGAAACGAAGCATCATCACAACTTAATTTAGGGTGCCGATAGACGATAGTAAAGTGTATCGACTGTTGCTGATGCCTTTGACGACAGCGAGACGATTATTATTATTATTATTATTATCCGTCAAAAATAGACTTTATCTTTAGTGATGCAGCGCGGAGAGCGGCTTCAGAAACTTGCCACGGCGCAGCTGATCAGCTCCGGTGGCTGTGGAGCTGTAACGCGCCGCAGACGCATGCAGTGTAAATAAGGGGTAAGAGATTTATTCATCATACAGTGTAGATCGCATAATACTCGCGATAGACTGAAGTCAGTTATGATGTTGTTTGGTAATGTAAATGTTCTTTGCTTGATTTGAATAACTGAGGAAATGTAACTTGTTTGATTAACTGCTCGTCGCCAAACATTTCAAAGACATTCCTCCTCTCCTGAAAGATTTGCGCACGTCTCTGTCTCTTCAGCGCCATCACAAGCCCCTACTGGCAACTCCTAACCACTTGAGAGACCTCTCCAGCTGTCTTAAATAACTGGAAGAGTAAGAGTGATTCTTAGCTTTAAGAAATTTGATAACTTGCTTTTATACTTAAGTTTGAAAGTAGGAGTAAATTTCATGAATTCTCAGCACTTAAGACTAAAATGGCACTTTGAGAAGCTTGATAAATACGGGCCCTGGGCCCGTATTCATGAAAAATCTTAGTGCTAAGAGTTGCTCCTAGTAACAAAATTCTAAGAAAATTCTTAGAAATGTGGGTGTTTCCTCTTAAATTTAAAGAAAAGTTCCTAGTAAAGAAAAAAGTAATTCAGAAAGCATCTTAACCCTTAAAAGAGGTCTTAAGGTCCGAAATTGTTAGGAGTACGGACGAGGACTTTTAAGAGGCTTAAGAGTTTCTTTAGCAGTGGAGAAAATGGATGAAACATGAAGAGGGAGAAGAAATGTGTTGCACACAATGCATGACAGTGAGTTAATAAGACGCTACACATTAGATCGTGCAGGGATCATGTTTGTGACAGATCTTATTAAAGACATGTTAACATCTCCGACACCACGCAGAAATGCCATAGCACCAGAAATGGACGTAATCACTACATTAACATATTTGGCAACTGGAAAAATGCAACTATGCAGCAGCGATGATTTGGGTCTGTTACAGCACTTTCAGAACCTTATTGTGTCGCTGTTCATTTCCTATAAAATACGCTAAGTATGACAGCATGGTAAATAAAAAATAAAGAATATAATGTGTGTTTGTGTGTGCGCGCGCGAGAGAGAGAGAGAGTACGGTAAAACAGGTAAAATTACGCCTGTAATTTCAAAGTGAAGGCTTATAATAAACCCTACTCTTAAAAGCGCTCTTACTTCCTTATTGGACAACCAACCAATCACAGTCTTCAAAATACTGTGTCATAGCTAGCAACGGGGTCAGCCCCGCCTCCAAACTAAGATAAAAGTTTTTGTCTTTTCTTTGCTCAGAGTTGCTCTCAGATTGGTCCTGAATCACTTTTAAGATAAGACTCCTAGCTAGAAATTTTTAAGCTAAATTAGGAGCTCTCTTAGAGGATTCTTAGAATCTTTATGAATACGGGCCCAGAGCATTTAAGGAGGTCGTCCTCCAGGAGTTAAACAGAACAGATGTGAAAATGTGTCATGAACTTGTACACTCAGTGCCAAGAAGGGTCAGAGCAGTGTACTTAAAGTTCTGGAGGACATACTAAGTACTAGAATATTATACATTTGCTGAATTAAATCTAGGATGTACTCATTTCTGCAGTCCTTCATTTAAACTAAATTGGCTAATTTACTTATCTTACAGAAAATGTTGGCATATATTTTGTAGTTTTTATTAAGTATGTGTTTAATACATTTCAATTTTGCCATCTTTCCATGAATTATATTTGTGATCATTAAGAAAATACATTTTATATTTATTCAGATGGTGTACTCATTTATGCTGTGCACTGTATATATATATATATATATATCTACTTCTCATAGTCAGATGAAATACCTCCTTTAATTCCTCAAATTAAATGCAGCCAAACAAGTAAACACGGTCTGATGTGAAAAGATTCAATATAATGAACTGAGAATGACCGTAATGCACGCGTTGCCTTGGCAACACGCGAGCCACTCGGATAAAAAACAATATCAATCTCCTCAGAGAAAGATGGCTGCAGCAGCGCGCTCACACAAAGGGGAAGAACCACAGCGCGGGCTTCCGTACCCCGAGAGAGCGCTAGATCTGGGGAATGCAGGAGGAGATAGGGCGAGCCCGTCTCCAACCCGTCCGCCAGATTCATGTGCGATTCCCGCGCTCTCAATCGCCGCCGTGCCTCAGCAGCAGCGGGACCAGAACCGCGAGATCACAGGCACGGACGAGCGCAACGCATTGCAGCGGGGAAAGCACAACCAGCCTTTTTTCTCGAGGGAGCTCCGCAGACATGCTGCTCAATGATATTCGTTCACAATATGCTTTACGAAAGCGGGGCACCGCGAGGAACGCTGGTGAGGTCTCCCTCCTCAAAGAGAGCTTCGGGGAGCGAAGCGTACGCAGTGGAAGCCGCTCACAATGCGTGCAGTCAGCCCCCTCGAGAGCCGACTCTGCATGCTTTGCTCCCAAGCAGACCACGCACAAACTGTGTGTATCCCCACTCGTAATGTAGCGTGAGCAGGGAGACACACACAATCTGTAACGTGAACTGCTTTTCTTTCGCCCTTATGTTTTGTCTTTGCCTCGGCTTTAGACATACTGGAGCTTTATATGTTGCTGGACTTGTAACTTGACAAACAACATTAAATAAGACTCACAGAACATAGATCGTGACTGACACACACAGAGAGCTTTGCTGAATGACAAAAGCTGAAGCCGGCTGCACCTCACGTGCTTTTAAGCTTCCTGGTCATGACGTCACCCGCAGCTGACGTCTCGCCACCAATTGGACTGATTACACATATGATTCAGAGCTTGATATCGCTGAAAGGCGTTCCCATAGCGTTTTCGACGCAGATCGAGTTCCTGAAGGGGAACAGTATTTTTTCTCAAAGGTTAGAATTTGTTTTTTGTTATTTGAGGTATTTTGAAGTGCATTTTGCATTAATGCCACATAAATTTGCAGAATTTTTTTGCAGAAAGTTGTCACTAAAACTTGATTGCGGGCACTTTTTTTCAATCTAAAAAGTAAAATCAAAACTATTTTCTTTTATTTAAATGTGTGTGTGCATGTGCGCGTACATGAGTATGCTCATTCCACATTGCATTTGTGCTCTAGTATCAGGCCTTCGTTTTTGTATGGACATTTTCAGATTTAAGAAGGATTTATTGATTTTATTTGCCAATTTCTAAAAAAAAATACTCTCTGTTGCATTCACATGCGTTTTTGTGTGTGTGTGTGTGTGTGTGTGTGTGCGCGCGCATGTGAGTGAGCATGTCTTTTCAACATTACATTTGTGCTCTAGTACAAGGCCTTCATTTTTGTGTGGAAATTTTCAGATTTATGCCAGATTCTTTTTTATTTCTTTTAATTTTTTGACAAAAAAGAGAAAATAATATATATATTATATATATATATATACATGTGTGTGTGTGTGTGTGTGTGTATATAATGTGGTGCAAAGATAACCCCAAGGATAAGATTTGTAAGAAGGAAAAAAAAAAAAAAAAAAAAAACTTTTACATACCTTTAGAACAACTGAATCCAGCCCAGTTTTTTTTTCTTTCTTTTTTTTTATAGATAGAAAATGTAGAAAAGTCACAAAATCTTATTTCACTGAGATGAAGGGAACCATTTTTCTTTTTTTTTATATATATATATATATATATATATATATATATATATATTTTAACCAAGTAAATGTTGATTGAGGTCATATTGACCCCAGGGACAGATTGAGGGTTAATTAATCATTAACTGCATTCAAAGAAAAATAAATTATATCAGATGGATAAACATATATATATATCCAGAATCTGATTTTTAGCCATAGACTAGTCTTGATCTTGTGGTCTTAGTCTTGAGGCCACGTTGGTTTTGGATTCAGAACTTTGCGTCATGGTTTTGATCTGGATCTCAGTCTATTTCCAGCTGTTTTATCTTAATTTCTCTTCTATTCTCTATTCTCTAAATTTAGTTTGTGGATATTTATCTCCAATTTGGTGTTGTTGAGATACAAGACAGTCAAGCAGATGAGTAGTAGAGAAGTTTTATTTGAAGATTACAGACAGATGGAGAACATCATCTTAATTATCCTTATCTGTTTTTGCACACCACATCCAGAGTTAACAGAGTGCTTAAAATTTTGCTAGACTTGCTGAATCATGCACATAATAGGCACTATTACACACAGAGACATGTGTGAAGAAGTAAAGATCTCAGAGAGATTCTGAAGAATATATCATTAAAGTTAAATTAAAGAAAAAAATGTAAATGTATTTTTAATATTATGCTTAAAGAATGTAAAAACGGACCGGCGCAACACGATCTGAGAGACATTATTCTCCATCCTACAGAGTCTCATAATGACAAACAGGTACATATTATTTTAACTTCAGGTGGACTTGTATTCTGTTCAAGAGAGAGAGAGTGAGAGAGAGAAACATAGTGCTCAAATATAATTGGAGATTGTAACATAGCTTTTTAGAGCACAACAAACAATGCATTGTTATAAACTATTGTCATTGTGTTCATGTTCACAGCTGTGCTTCACTTGTAGACAGTTGTAGAGGTTGCCAAATTTACAGCATATGTGAAAAAAATGAGAAAAATTTTTTGTAAAAGCCACTGCACTTTTTTGACAGAAAAAGACAGAAAAGAAGACGTGAACAAATGATTAGAAAAATATTGTAAAGATTTGTGAGGCCCTGTTCAGCCTGTCATCTATACATTAATTATGCCTTCATCATAATGTACAGGCCATTCTCCATCACACCCCAAAACAATGTAGCGAGTGGACTTCTTCCCTCTATATCGGCAATTTGGGTGTCTCTGCCCACTTTGTAATTTACACGTGACCAAAGGAAAAGGCTGGTTGCTCTTAAACAGATTATTGCCCTTTGGAGTTCCTCCTCTGCCACAAACTGCTTTAATATCATTTTTATTTGCTTGTATGAAGGTGTTGACTTCTTTGCAGTCATTTGCAGTTCCAGAGGCAGTGATGTCCCTCTTTCTGATTTCTCTGTCACAATCTTGCTCGCTCACATGAGGACCGAAATGTTGATTGAGGAATTTTTGATAACGGGGCTTTATATTATCTGGTTGACCATAAGCAGTGAAAGAAGCAGCCAAGAGCAGCAGCAGAATCACAGCAGACTGATGGATCTCCATGACCTGGTGAACAACACAAACATTGAAACACCTTCTACTGACATTTGACTTACTAAAGCAGTTTGTTTTTACTTTCATATATCTTAGTTACTTTATGTTAATCTAGCTGCGCACATTTTTGTACATAGACAGTCCCTTTGTCTTTCTTTGTTTGTACTTTTTTTCATCTGCACCAAGACAAATTTCTTGGATATCTTATACTTGCTGGGTAAAGTTATAAAGTTCTTACCTTGTTGTTCTGGGTAAATGACTTCTTTTCCTAACAGTTGCCTGGAGGCTTTGCAGTAATCAACAGCTGTGTTCAGTCTCGATGCTAACAGTCATCAACTGTGTTGTAGAGCAGTCGCATTGCAGGATCCCCGGAGAATGATCAAGCTGATACAGAGAGCCAGTGTGTGTCCATAACACTCTCAACTTTAGTAAGGAATATGGGTCATATTTATATTCATACATCAACATATAGGATGTCCTGGGCATCCAATCAAAGTACTCAGAGGTCAAATAATACCACATATGGATGTCAAGAAGTATAACAAGTAAGATGTGCAAGCGAGCATCTCTGTGTGTGTGTGTGCACTTAGTCCTCATTTTTGTGTGGGTATACAGTGCCCAAGGTCTAGTTCTTGTTTTGTCTGTAGGTATGTCTGTGCACATAACTGCAGGAAATTACCCAAGGGATGTCTTGCACAAGGATAATCAAAAGTGAAGGGCAAGAAAAAAAGAAATATCAACAAAGGCCACTTTAAATCATTTACGATGTAGTGCTTCGCTTTTGATAGAAATCCTTAAGGCTTAAGTTTTTTTTTTAAAGGAACAGTACCTTTCAAATAATGCCAATACAATCAATTCATAATTTAATACTGTGGTCTATAATGAACAGCAAATCTTGTCTTAATCACTCCTTCCAAATACACATGGCCCGAAACACATGATTAGCAGAATTATCAACACAGGTATAACCCAATTAGAAAACCATTGTCTCATGGCTTTACCCCAATCATATACCTCTGGTGGGTCCACAATAATGTCTCACATATGATTGATCAAGTCTGAAATATTGATGTACTAGTCTGGAATCAAGAAACAGCAAAAAAGGATTGAATATTTTATATTTCCAGTAGCTGTCAAAAGGTCCATTCTGCTCTGAATTGCAGAAAGAATCACTTGCTTTCACCTCATTATTTATAATAGAATCAGTTACTCTTACATCATAGCCAGTCTGTCGATCTTTTGCAAAGCAGCCACTGACCTTCCAAACGGAAACATGCAATGTTTTCTGTGTCTCAGTCTTTAATCAGGTGCTTTATGCTTTAGATGCATGATCTGAACGAGATACAGCACAAACTGACACTATTTTGCGATGGCACATAATTGAATGTTGAAGAAATAGTGAACGTCTAATGATTATCCGATATAAACAAAACTAAAATAAATAAATAAATAAATTACACAGCAGTGATTTCTGAACTCCATTGGAAGTAATTTTGAATCACACATCTTTTTCTTTTTTAATTGAACAAAGAAAAAAAAAAAAAACATTTACAGCTCAAAACAGAGTATAACAACAAAACTAGATATAGTTTTGATATAAACAATATACAAAGGTCTTGAAAAATAACCAAAAAAAAAAAATAAGAAGCTAAATCCCACCCTTCCAACACCTAGTCAATAGTAGCCTACATTATCAAAGTCAGCTTTATTGTCAATTCTGCCACATGTACCGTACATACATACAGAGAATTGAAATTGCGTTACTCTCTTACTCCCTGGTGCATACAGATAACACTAAACACTAACAGTAGAACGCAAAAATACAGATAAGTACAAATCATATTATATATATATAATATTGATTTGTACTTATCTGTATATATATATGTGTGTATGTATATATACATACACACATATATATATACATATACATATATATATATATATATATATATATACATACATATACATACAGGTGCTGGTCATATAATTAGAATATCATCAAAAAGTTGATTTATTTCACTAATTCCATTCAAAAAGTGAAACTTGTATAATGTATACATTCATTCCACACAGACTGATATATTTCAAGTGTTTATTTCTTTTAATTTTGATGATTATAACTGACAACTAATGAAAACCCCAAATTCAGTATCTCAGAAAATTAGAATATTACTTAAGACCAATACAAAGAAAGGATTTTTAGAAATCTTGGCCAACTGAAAAGTATGAACATGAAAAGTATGAGCATGTACAGCACTCAATACTTAGTTGGGGCTCGTTTTGCCTGAATTACTGCAGCAATGCGGCGTGGCATGGAGTCGATCAGTCTGTGGCACTGCTCAGGTGTTATGAGAGCCCAGGTTGCTCCGATAGTGGCCTTCAGCTCTTCTGCATTGTTGGGTCTGGCATATCGCATCTTCCTCTTCACAATACCCCATAGATTTTCTATGTGGTTAAGGTCAGGCGAGTTTGCTGGCCAATTAAGAACAGGGATACCATGGTCCTTAAACCAGGTACTGGTAGCTTTGGCACGGTGTGCAGGTGCCAAGTCCTGTTGGAAAATGAAATCTGCATCTCCATAAAGTTGGTCAGCAGCAGGAAGCATGAAGTGCTCTAAAACTTCCTGGTATACGGCTGTGTTGACCTTGGACCTCAGAAAACACAGTGGACCAACACCAGCAGATGACATGGCACCCCAAACCATCACTGACTGTGGAAACTTTACACTGGACCTCAAGCAACGTGGATTCTGTGCCTCTCCTCTCTTCCTCCAGACTCTGGGACCCTGATTTCCAAAGGAAATGAAAAATTTACTTTCATCAGAGAACATTACTTTGTTTTGTCTTTAGCCCAGGCGAGACGCTTCTGACGCTGTCTGTTGTTCAAGAGTGGCTTGACATGGACCCTGAAACCCATGTCTTGCATACGTCTGTGCGTAGTGGTTCTTGAAGCACTGACTCCAGCTGCAGTCCACTCTTTGTGAATCTCCCCCACATTTTTGAATGGGTTTTGTTTCACAATCCTCTCCAGGGTGCAGTTATCCCTATTGCTTGTACACTTTTTTCTACCACATCTTTTCCTTCCCTTCGCCTCTCTATTAATGTGCTTGGACACAGAGCTCTGTGAACAGCCAGCCTCTTTTGCAATGACCTTTTGTGTCTTGCCCTCCTTGTGCAAGGTGTCAATGGTCGTCTTTTGGACAACTGTCAAGTCAGCAGTCTTCCCCATGATTGTGTAGCCTACAGAACTAGACTGAGAGACCATTTAAAGGCCTTTGCAGGTGTTTTGAGTTAATTAGCTGATTAGAGTGTGGCACCAGGTGTCTTTCAATAGTGAACCTTTTCACAATATTCTAATTTTCTGAGATACTGAATTTGGGGTTTTCATTAGTTGTCACTTATAATCATCAAAATTAAAAGAAATAAACACTTGAAATATATCAGTCTGTGTGGAATGAATGTATACATTATACAAGTTTCACTTTTTGAATGGAATTAGTTAAATAAATCAACTTTTGATGATATTCTAATTATATGACCAGCACCTGTATACACACACCCATACATACATATATATATATACATATACACATACATATATATATATATATATATATATATATATATATATATATATATATATATACATACATACATACACACACAAAAATGCAACTATTACAAATATACAAATAAGGACATGTAGGAAAAAAATAAAACATTAAATAAAGAAAATAAAAACTTTACATTATAAAAAAATAATAATTATTATTATTATAAGTTGTGCACAGCGTATAAGATTTTAAGGATTTGACATTGCTGGAAGAGGATATATCCTAGTACCCAAATAACATTTCAGGTCTTTACAAAAAATTAAAAAATAGAGGTTTAACAGACAAAAATGTGCATTTATGTATAAAAAAACGTAGCTAGGAAAATAAATAGATGTATTTAAAAAAATAAAAATAAATACTTGTCATAATTTATTTTTGAGTTATAAAAAGCAAATAAGACATCCTTAAATAAGACAACCAAAGAAAAATGGTCTAATATAGAGACACGTACAAATATACATAATTTCTTCCAAAAAGTAGCTACATGGACACAATCCCAAAAAAGATGACATACAGACTCATCTTCCACTCCGCAAAAGGAGCAGAGGGGATCCAGCTCAGGAAACATTGTTTTTTTTTTTGTTTTTTTTAAGATAAAGTTAAAATCAGTGTAGTAACTTAAAAGATATCTCTTTAACCTTATTAGTAATTTAATATTTGTTAGGTAAGGACCACACTTTATTCCAAGGAATACCTTCCAAGGAATTACTCCAATAAGATATATAACAGAAGGGATAGTAATTCTGAAAGAGCTGCCTAATCTTTCTTTCTATTCATAAGAGAGGGACTGGACAAAAAGCAAATCTTCCCTACTGCTGTTTCACAGGGATGTGTCCAAGAACTACAAGAAGGTAAAGAATCAGCTGAATTTTTTAAAAGTGCAATTACTCCACTGGGGATGGCATCCATCACTATGCCAAAGTCACGAGGGGTGACAGGTAGGCTATACCACCATCAGGGGCGCCGTAAGGGGGGGGAAAGTTAGGACGATTCTAAGGGCCCACGATGGAGGGGGCCCCCCGAGGGAGAAACGTGATTTCTACCGAGGGGAACGCTAGAGCCCTGCATTTCAGCCCGACCCCGACCGGGCTTCGATCGGGCCAATTTTCACGTCATAATTCAGACTTTTAGGCTTCTCCTTATGTTTATATTTTAGACATCCATCAATTAGTGATGAAAAAAATTGCTGCGCTGGTGGAAACAACACAAGACCGTGCTGCCGCGACTGTCAAGAGCGGCTCGACGGTGTTTAGTGTCCCGCAGCAGCAGAGAGCCGTCAGCTCAGCTGAAGAGTTCTGCGTTCAAATACATGCAATGAAGCTTGCCATAAACCCCAGCAAAAGTAATTACCATGAATGTGTCAGGGGGAAATAGTAAGGAGATATTTGAATTATTTACTAATACAGGGGCGGCGCCCGATAATGTTGAACGCAGGTGCTGAGGGGGTACTAGATCAATGACAGGGGGAGCTGGGCAATTAATAGTAAATATGACCAAAACAGGTTGTTGTTATTATTATTATTATATGAATAATAAAATCACTATATAGGCGCATTTCAAATGTTTATGGGAATGTGGGAGTATTATCGCGCTTATACTGTATGACATGGGGGCGCGCACGCAATTATTTTTATTTATTTATTTTTTCCTGCAGAAAGAGCTTATACTCCTGTCATTTTTGGATGTGTTTTCTCTCGTCTCATGCAGTCTCCATGAATGGAGCGCGTCACAACAATGAACCAGCTCACAGACATAAGAAATAAATCTGCAGAAAGCTTGAAAACCAATTAAAATAAAAAAACAAATCTTCTCTGATTATGTAGTCCGTATAGGTGCATTGCTCTATTAAAGGCACGTCCACTGTGAAGATGTTGAGTCTGAGAAAACACTAGTTTATTAATAAAATAATTAAAATGTATTTTTCCCTGATGCATTCATAATCATTAGCCTACTTTAGCAGGTGCTTTGCGGCAAGCGTTATGCGTGCGTTTGAGCGCGGAATAATACGGCTAAATGTCTAAATAATAAAAACCTAAATGGTTATTATACTATCAATTTAATATAAACGTGCGAATATTTGACTAGAAAAATCTTTACTCGGGGCAGGCCAATAGTAGGCTACTTGATACAAGGAACCGATATAATTTTATATATTCAGGGCTCTAGACTGCGACCATTTTTTTGAGAGTGTGCGAGTAAAAATTTGAAGTGGTCGCACTTTGTGTCACACACCGCACGCGTAAGCAGAGCAGAGGCAGTGTGTGTGCAGAATGAGCGCGTCAGCACGAGCGCGAAGGTGCGTGCAGCAGACGGAGCACAACGGAGGATTTGGTTTTCAAACTAAAGTAAAAGACCGCTTCTTAAACCAGAGAAGGTGAACATGTTGGTATTCTTGTAGAGAAAACATGCAAGTCCTGTCAGCAACAGCCAGTTTAGTTTGACTTTTTGTTTTCGTTTTGAAAAGCTTGTTATCTTTGCTGTTTACCTCAGGTTGGAGGCTTTCCTTATTTTTTTATATTTGATTCCTCAGTGTTTGCTAAACATTCTGTTATGTATTAGGTGGTATAATACAGCATGTGATGTGTCCTATGCCTCGTCTTATTCGTTTTTGTTAATAAATGTTATGCTAGTTTGTCATTGTAACATACTGTTTTATTGTTGTTGTGCTTTTTAATTAAGAATAACAATGAATCCATCTTTTGTTTTACTCTTAAAAAGTGAAAGGTGTATAGATATAAGCAAAACAGACAATTATCTTTTCTTGTGAAGCTGACACCAAGATCTTTTAAGTGAAAGCAAAAAGAGGAATTCCTGTCACAAAATATAAATCACAAATAATACTGATGAAAAAGAACGTGTTGAATGTTGAACACTTTCGTTACCATATAACTATAAACTATGATAAAAGTTCATCAGCATGCATTGATTAATGAAATGTTGTATCAAAAAAAAAAAAAAGAATTTGCTACCAAATGATGTGCTTGTGCGACCAACTGAGAAAGTGGGAAGAATGAGTCTAGAGCCCTGATATTTTATAAAAAGCTTTGTAAAGTAGACCCTTTACAGTTCCGAATGATGTATTACTCTTACTTTTATGAGCAAAAATTACTGTAAGTTGTTTCAATTGAAAAAAATGCAATTGATTGCACTGGTGCCTCCATGTTACTCTCTGCACAAACTACTGATGCAGCGCACATTTATCAGGTTTAACGTTAAAACATTGTTATATGCTTGAACTGTTTTAGTATATCTATAGATTTTATTTTAGGCAAGTCGTGATGATTTGAGAAGGCTAAATTGATCAAACATGGCTATGATCAGCTCACTGTCTGCCGCTGGCCGCTTGGTCGTTACTTTAAGAAAGAAAAAAACGTATTTAAGGAAAAAAAAAAAAGCTCCAAACGTTTTTCTAAATTAACTTTATAAAAAACCAAAACGAAATATTATCACTTTGCCATTACATACAAAACTGAACGATTTTAATAGCTGAAACAGTATAATCTGATTTGGAGAAGGGGAAAAAAAGACTGGCTCGGGAACGCAATCGCGATTTCTATAATATGTAACCAGCCCAGGTATGATGTCAGCCCAGTCCCAGTTGTATGGGGGTACTAGACGGTGCTAATTAGCTATTTAAATACCCTCAAACGAAAGCAAAAGCACTTAAAAGATTTAGCAAACTATGCTTTTGCAGCATTGAGCAATGTAGCCAATCAAATACATATTTTGATTTCTTCAACGCAATGGCCAATCAGAAACGTTGCAGTTTTTCAGAATTCACTCACTGCTGAAAGCACCAGAGTTTTGCACGCTCGTGAATCATCTCATAAGTGCAGACGTGATGTAAATCAGAGATTTATTGTGTCTTTTAGAGAGCTTGATTATAACGGAACTTTGTGAGATCGCGATGGACTTTGATGAGTTATGCTTTAAGTGATAATAAAGGGAGCGCACTTGTGTGTTTTTAGGCTATAATCCATTAAGAATTTGAATGATGCTTTCGTTTTTCGGACATGTACATGCTGCAAAGTTTCGGGAATAATTCTGGATTCATTCTCGAAATATCAGTGATAAGCAATGGACGGGACAAAAATGCCTCAGTGATTTATTCTGGAACCGGTCCTGACCAAACTTCCACATAAGACAGCACGAGTTCTGAGCGTGCGGAGATCCATTTCACGGACGGACTAAAAGCGTGTGTAAAAAGATCAGGACATATCAACCTGTAATTTCATTTCCAGTAACGGACGGTAGAAAGTTCAGAAATATGCCATTTATGACAGAATAGTCCCACAATTGATCGTTTATTTTTTCACAGGTGTCTCACCACAATGATTCAAAACGGACACATTTCAAGTGACACGGGAAAAAGACACGGAAAACTTAAATGAACGTCCAGGCGCGATGGGCAGGTGGACAGAGCCCCACCTAAATAGTCATCCAGACCTCTATATAAACTGAATCAATAATAAATTGTAAATGTGTTCAGCATTCTGCAACAAATATTTTTCGGGTTTTCTATACTATTTTAAGTCGTAAAGTAAGCAGTATATATTAAAATCCCGCGCATGGCTTTAGCAGGCATGTATGATACTACAGCGCCCCACAATTTTGCAATGTAAATCTGTGGTGAAAAGGGGAACTGAAAAGCGCGCTCTAATTGAGAGCCATTGGGGCAGATTTGAGACTGCCCCGCTTATTTTCACGTTATTTTACATGAACCTCGCTCCACCAAGACGATATCAATCCGCTTCAGCTATGTGTCTGCATCAGGTCAGTAACTAGTTGGCATGTCTGTTTCTTTTTTTTCTTTTTTATGTGGAGTAGTGGATCAAATTAACAAAGTATACGTTAAATCCTTTAGTTTAAATGTGCTCACATGAATAGCCTTTATATGGTTCTGTTGTGTTTGTTTTGTTTATTCTGAGAATAGACATATGCTCTTCTTTCCTCACCCGAATTGCTCCACAACTTGTAACATTCTAAATCAACATTTGGAGGTGATGCTATATTAAGGCAATTATACAGAATTTTATGCGTGTAACATTAGGCCTACTTCGAGCCTGTCAATCAACATTAGCGCGCCACCGAAAGATAACTCAAGGAAGGATAGCTCTGCCAAAATTTTGTGTTCAGAGATTAGAATTACAGTCTATGATTAGAATATAAAGTTTACAAAATAATCTGCCCCACCTAAATTTATGGC
The DNA here is from genome assembly GCA_027422415.1 of Schizothorax lantsangensis. Lineage (NCBI taxonomy): Eukaryota > Metazoa > Chordata > Actinopteri > Cypriniformes > Cyprinidae > Schizothorax > Schizothorax lantsangensis. The sequence goes on along the minus strand of CM049843.1, from coordinate 11,044,756 downwards.
CAGGAGCTGCTACTGTGAACATCAGAAAAGCAGCGCGCACATTTCTGATTAAAAAGACAGACTCTGAGGTGTGGACAGATATCATGTACTGTTAGAACGGGAAGAGACAGCACCAGTTTGTAAAGGTTAATAAAGAATACAATGAACTTAATATAAACGTTATGATATAAACACTCTGACTACTTACTATGAGCACAATCTGCATGAGAGTTGAGGCAAAGGCCAATAACAGCAGTAGGAGAAAAAGTTGTAGAATTTTGTACAATATCATATGAATTTGCTGATTTGGTCAATTGTATGAATTATTACTACTTCAACATGACACTTTGTTGAGGGTTCCTCGTGGCGGGGCCGTGGGGTATGTAAACCAAAGTTAAAGAAACATCAAATGCTGTGCCAATAGTAAAGGTGCTCAGACCAACAGAGACGTACCATTGGAAGTGTATTCCTTTGCAGCTTTTGGTCTTCTCCGTAAACGCACAGTATGGCCAAATTCAAATCCCATGACAGGCCTTCTTTGGTCTTCCCTTTCAACTGAAACTAAGAGAAATATATACATGTTGAGACAGTGTGTTAAAAATGATCTGTGAGCAAAATATTTGAGAAGGACAATAACGAAAGATATGATCAACACATAATATAAGGATGTGTTCATTAAAGCAAATCAGTTATTACTAAAAGTGTTCAACATAACCTGTGAAGGGCTGAACCTTTGAAGGACCCTTTCTTCAACCTTTCTTCAAGATCAGCATCGGGAGCTTCGAGTTCAAGTTCCCTGTTAATTCCAGCAGCTTTCTGAAAGAACTGGTCAAAATTTGATTCTGAGTTTTAAAAATATGCCATGATGAACCACAGAAATAAACCACAGAGAGCAAAATATGTGTAAATGAATTACAGATTACAGTTTGGAAAAATAGGAAAGGAAAAGCTGAGAGAGAGAGAGAGAGAGTGAGAGAGTGAGTGAGAGAGAGAGAGAGAGAGAGAGAGAGACAAACTTTACAAGTGATGGCTTCTTAAAAGAGCTGCTGGAGTATGTAATCGGAGTAACTGCAAAACAGAAAAAAAAATATTGAATTACAATTACTTCAAAAAAACATCTTAAAGGTGTGGAAAGCGTTGTGTTTACTGTGCTTTAAAAATAGTATACAGTAAAAACAGTTACTGTGGTAAAAACATGGTAAGTATTGTTGTTACTGTCCTTTAACTACAAATACCACAGTAAAACTAAGGTTACTGAGGTAAACTCGTAGTAAATTTTGAAGTTACTGGGCTTTTACTCGAAATACCACAGTAAAACTATGGTTACTGAGGTAAACTCATGGTAAATGTTGAAGTTATTGGGCTTTTACTAGAAATACCACAGTAAAACTATGGTTACTGAGGTAAACTCATAGTAAATATTGAATTTATTGGGCTTTTACTAGAAATACCATAGTAAAACTACGGTTACTGAGGTAAAAACATGGTAAGTATTGTTGTTACTGTCCTTTAACTACAAATACCACAGTAAAACTACGGTTACTGAGGTAAACTCGTAGTAAATTTTGAAGTTATTGGGCTTTTACTAGAAATACCACAGTAAAACTATGGTTACTGAGGTAAAAACATGGTAAGTATTGTTGTTACTGTCCTTTAACTACAAATACCACAGTAAAACTACGGTTACTGAGGTAAACTCGTAGTAAATGTTGAAGTTATTGGGCTTTTACTAGAAATACCACAGTAAAACTATGGTTACTGAGGTAAACTCATGGTAAATGTTGAAGTTATTGGGCTTTTACTAGAAATACCACAGTAAAAACTATGGTTACTGAGGTAAACTCATAGTAAATATTGAAGTTATTGGGCTTTTACTAGAAATAGCACAGTAAAACTACGGTTACTGAGGTAAACTCGTAGTAAATTTGAAGTTATTGGGCTTTTACTAGAAATACCACAGTAAAACTACGGTTACTGAGGTAAACTCATGGTAAATGTTGAAGTTATTGGGCTTTTACTAGAATACCACAGTAAAACTACGGTTACTGAGGTAAACTCATAGTAAATATTTAAGTTATTGGGCTTTTACTAGAATTACCACAGTAAAACTACGGTTACTGAGGTAAACTCATAGTAAATATGAAGTTATTGGGCTTTTACTAGAATACCACAGTAAAACTACGGTTACTGAGGTAAACTCATAGTAAATACTGAAGTTATTGTGCTTTTACTAGAAATACCACAGTAAAACTATGGTTACTAAGGTAAACTCATAGTAAATATTGAAGTTATTGGGATTTTACTAGAATACCACAGTAAAACTGCAGTTACGGTGGGAGAAGCATGGTATATTTTGTGGTTACTGTGCATTGACTACACATGACATCGTCGAGCGACAGTTACTATGGTAACACTATGGTAAATGTGTGGACTTTTTACACGATCCCTTTCCCACCATAAGGAAATGTTAAATTAATAAATTCATTCATAAACACGGAACAATTGAGTATTTTACGAGACAGTACCTGTATATGTGTCCTGAAGTCATCTAAATCCATCTTTTAATGCGCTATTTCGCTGGTCTTCTTTGGTCCGTGTGCAGTTGTTGACGTTGGGGAAACGATCGCCTCTGCTGGTACTCCAGTGGTAACTTCACCTTCATACATGCGTGCAGGGATTAACCTTGTGGATTGATGATAACATCCTTCTCATCCTAACAGAAGGCGCAGCAGAACCCTGCTGGGCCATATATGTGACCTGATATCCACTGAAAACGGCCATTCAATCGAATTATATCATTCGAAGCGGGTGATTTGGAAGAGAACACAAACAATTTTTGGATAATTATAATGATAATAAATATATAATAACACTTGTTGGATTTGTGATGGTCAAACAAAGTCTGAGCATTGAAACATATGTGCAACTATATTACTCAATAAACTCTGCACCTTTTTAATCATTATCATTGCTTCGTCTCCTGCTTCTGCTCTTCTCTGGCTTTGCTCAGTCAATTTCTTGCTGACAAAAGACTGTTAAAACAGTTTTAGGTAAGACAAATGGCTAATTTTGGGTACCAGACAAGACTTGATGTTAACAGGATTTGGGTATTAGACAACTTTGCTGACTAGTTGTTCTGTTACCAAGCAAAACATAATACGTCTTAGATGGTCTGGAGTGGGAGGAACTCATCCTCACTAGGCTGCATTCTTTCATTTGAGAAGCACCTTTTGTATCCTACATTGAGAGGATTTTGACTAATTTAAGAGCATCTAATTGGCCACTGCATTATGCACTCAACAAACACGTCTGTGATCAGCTACATTGCTCATTGCGGCAAAAACACATTGTAAATAGAGACCTCTGATGCTCTTTACAGAACACTGACACAAACAAGGTAGCGGATTAACCTGGTGCTCTGTATTACTTAACCTCTTTAGCACAATGGTAACCCCCCAAAAAACCAACAATAAACACTAACGAATCTCCCCTAATGTTAATCATGTGCAAAAATGCATTAAAGAGCATTTATTTTCAACATTTACTTTCGTTGCAGAATCTGAAGCAAAGCATGCTGGAAACTAGTAATCATTCCTTTTGAGTTAATACAATCAGTTATTGAGTTTACATAACTTTTTCTATTAAGTGCAATGAAATTTCAGAAATATTTGAGTGATATAAACTTTCATTTAATAAATTTGACTGTAGTGGCCAAATTATGTTATTATATTTAACAGCCACTACTTAAGTATATGTAGAAACTCATGGTGAGCTAGAAGAAAAAGCACCTGTATGCTAATATGCTAATATACCATGGGGAAATCCTCTACCAAATGAATCGAGCAGCAGATTGAAACAGACATTGAAAAGGTTTGGTAAACGCCCGAAATACAGGACACTTGTCTTATTTAATGCAATTAATTTGTTTAAAAGTGAATGTTTATTACCAGCTCTGTACATGTCCATGTTCACATCGTACATTTCTTTCTATATTTAAACTCCAGATTAAACTCCAGTTTCATTGTGCTTTTCCCATTAAGGGAGTTTGCTATTTGTTGACTGAATAACAATTACTAGTCCCTCATCATCTATCCTCCATTATTGTGTCATTTTGAGAGGAGGTGTTGTCGTGGAACAAACAATGGTCTTCTCAAATTTGTCAATAAAGCTCAAGAAGCAGAGTTCCAGATGTCAAAATAAGACTTTATTGAGCACAGCAACAAAGCCCAGATGACAGCCGCCACATCTGAGTCTTTGTCTCTCCGGGCACCCATTCTTATACCTTGTTCTTATCAGTCTTATCAGAGGGGGAAGTTGTGGCCTAATGGTTAGAGAGTCGGACTCGTAATCCAAAGGTTGTGAGTTTGAGTCTCAGGCCAGCAGGAATTGTAGGTGGGGGGAGTGAATGTACAGCGCTCTCTCCACCCTCAATACCACGACTGAGGTGCCCTTGAGCAAGGCACCGAACCCCCAACTGCTCCCCGGGTGCCACAGCATAAATGGCTGCCCACTGCTCCGGGTGTGTGTTCATGGTGTGTGTGTGTGTTCACTGCTGTGTGTGTGTGCACTTTGGATGGGTTAAATGCAGAGCACGAATTCCGAGTATGGGTCACCATACTTGGCTGTATGTCACGTCACTTTCACTGTCTTTTCAACCAAAAAAATTAGGTATCGGCCTCTGATTGGTCTTATTCCACTAGTTTTGCTACAATTAATTCTTACTCCTCATACTTTTTATCTCACCCCTCCCACTGGATGCAGGTGTCCAATGTAAAGCACCATACTTGCCCACTGGAGAGCGCCCAAGACTCTCAGTCTATATTAAGACATTCAGTAATGAAACAATCATCAAAACAATCATCATATTGATCAGTATATTGATTATAATTATAACCATACCTTATATATTTTAATAAAATATCACAACAGAACAATTCTGAAAACTATAGGCCTATTACATATATGTATGGAAACAACATGGGAGTTTTACAGTGTTTCATTTTCGACACAAAATCCGCCTGGAAAATGAATTGCAGACAATAAGGTGCATTCATTCCAACTTGTAAAAAGCGTTCACGTCCTAAACTCAGACTCTTCTAAGAGCTTGTACCACGTTACCACTGCAGATTCATTTTGGCATTGATCGTGTTGCCATAACCACACATATAATTCTGAGTTCGAGAACATGAACGTCACGGGTTGTCATTGTGGGGTCTGTTGGATGAAACCGTTTTTGGTTTTTACCCAGGTAAGTTTGCATTTGGTTTAAGCAAACTCTGACTTTTCCGGCTCAAGAAGGTTGGCTTTGAGCGGGTTTCGTCGCCATGGTAATTAGGCTACAAGGCTGGCCTGCTCCAGAACAGGTTTTATTCTGGGTTAGGGATCACAAACCCAAACTGAAGTGACATACAGTACAGTGAAAGAATTTTCAAATCGATCCAGGCAAACAAAGAATATGTGTTCTTTGTATATATAAGAATATAAAGAATAATGCTGTTTAATGTATTTGAGACTTTGTATTTTCAATCTGAAAGTGTTAAAGTCATGCAAATATATCAATTTTGCTGTCAGGAGTGGGGGAGGCTTACGCGAGTGAGTGAACAAATGCTGCTGTGCGCATGCGCGCTAAACAGGTGGAATAGAGTAGGAGCACAGTAATTCTGAGAAAAAATATACATTTTGCTAAAGGATTTGTTCTTGGACATTAAATGTGCCTCATGTAGAATTTTAAACCCACAAGTAAGTTTATTTTTGTGATAGCAGTAACTGTAAGGGACTATTTTTAATGGGTGATTGACACTCGATCTGACCAACCATAATGGTGAATCTGTTATTTTGTCCAGACAGGAGAGTAAATTAATGTCAGTGGACTTGAACTTGAAAAATGGTGTGCATTGACTGCTTTCCGCGATTAAAGCAAGATACCTTCTGATGTTCATTTATTTTGTGCTATAACTAATAAAGAGGAGTGCTGCTTGAACCGAGGTGCTACAGCGATCTGTCACGATAACTAAGGGGGTCTTTGCTAAGCTTTACTAAGCTCAAATGAGTTTATTATTATTATTTATTTTTATTTATTTGATTTATTATTTATTTAACTTTTTCTGTACTCTTTTATTTTTGGATTGATAGAGGTTAATGTAGTCTAATAATTGTATGTGAGAGAGTCAGTAATATCATTGTGTTTCTATTGGTCAGTGTTAGAGGAACTCAGGCTTAGCCTGACAGTTAGCCTGACCCAGACCAGGTTAGTTTCCCTGCATAAGTTGCCACAGTAACTGAGCTTGTGTATGTATAGCTGATATAATTAGATGTTAATATGATTTTTTTAACAGGCAGCTCGGGAGGCCATGGCGGAACAGGCAGTGTAGGGGGCCAGGGTGGAACAGGGAGCTCAGGGCAGGCCCCTACGGCCGGAACCCTATAGCCCCCTATATCCCAAAAAAAAAATCCTTGGGTAAAATTAGGGGCCTACCAGCCAGGATGGGTTCTGGAGGAGCGGGCACTGGAGGGCGCTCTGGAGCAGCCGACACTGGAGCGAACTCAGGGGCTGGAGCCGAAACTGGAGCGGACTCAGGGGCTGGAGCCTACAGTCTCTTCCTCCGCATTCTCCTCTTTTGGGCTGAGGAGAGGGAGATGGCAGGCGGACTTGACAGCGGAGAGGCCGGCGGGCTTGTGTGAGCAGCGGCCGGCGGTTCTGGGCTGAGGACTAGGGCGGAGCTTCGGAGGATGAGGGGATACCTGGGGTTGGGCAGGTGGTCGGAGCCGTTGGTGAGGTATGTGGGTGTTCCTGGCAGGGGATGAGCTGGGGAGATGCGGGGTGTTACAGAGGGGCCTGGACGACAAAACTTTGAATTTTCCTTTATTTCTTCTACTTCTAAATCGGAACCGTTTAAATAAAGGATGAGATTAACCAGCTCGATCAAGGGAAAATCACACCTGGGAAGATCGCAGCGGATAGTCCCGTCGTCAAGCCCCAGCAAGAAACACACACCAAGAGCGGTGTCGTGCCAGCTCATCCAGTTAGCAAGCTTGAGGAATTCCTCCACATATCGCTCCAACCTCTGACCGCCCTGCCACAAACGCCACAGCCTGTCCTCAGCTGCTGTCATCCTTCTTTTTTGGGTTCGGCGTTCTGTCACAACTTCACAAGGAGCAAGGGAGAGGAGGAGATGAGGAGACGCAGGAGTAGCTCAATACACACAGTCTTTAATGACACAATCAAAGCGGGATTCGACACGGGAACAAAGGAGGACATTTAACGCCAAACACAGGACACTGGAAACACTGGGCCTGCGTTCCAATATGCATACTATCCATCCTAAATTCTATGTGATAGTAGTAATTTTCAATACTATTTAGGGCAGATAGGGTGGATAGTATGCAAATTGGGACACAGGGTGGGTATAAATAACAAATAACTAAACGACACACAGCTGAATCAAGTAGAATATAACAAGAACTGGAAACAGGAAAACCAAATATGGACATGTCACACATGAGGAAACTAGGTCAGGGGGAGCAGGTGAAGACGAAAAACACAAACAGACAATCCAAAGGGTGTGACAGTCAGAGAATATGTGACGAAATCCAAAAGGTGTGATGCACAAACTTGCATGAACTCTAACAATTCCAGTAGATACGGTGGGCTATTTGATCATATTTTTTGGGGGGAGATTTTCATACACAGGCCCCTCCTTTGATTTCTGCAAAGGAAATACAAACTCAATCAGGAATATGCTAATGTACCGGGCAATTATTAGCACATTAATTTAGGTTTCTCTGTGCAAAGCTTAATCTACAAATACTGACAATTTTGTTTTGTTTTGAAAAACTACTACTACAGAACAGAGCAGCAAAATGAAATGATATCAGTCTTGTTCATCACAACTTTTTAAGCAGTTAAATCATCAAAAAAGTTACATTTTATTTCTGAAGGTGGTCACGGCAGCCCAGTCCCCGCCCAGGACACTTGACCTGGGGGGGCTTGTATGATTCTTGGGGGGGCTACGGGGGTAGGGGGGTGGGGGGGTATTCTATATAAAACAAGCCGTCAGATTTTAATTTAATGGATTATTATTGTCGCTTTCCTTACACACCACATTTAACAAACTTACAAACATCAGTGTGTACTATTTAACAAATGTCTTTTTTGCTAGTAATTAATTTAAATGTCTGAAACCAAATTTTATGTGGTTGAAAACACTGAATTGTTGCGATATAAGGCTAAAAGCACTGAGCGCATCTATTTCTGGCTCAGCGCCAGACAAAGCGCGAAAGCACGTTTGAATTTGTGAATGTTCTAAATACACTGGTGATCGTCCGCATCAAATGGTTAAAATCAACGTTTCGGCTTCTTGGAGGCAGTGCTTAATTTGTAAATTGCGAGGTCCTGGATCAAAGTGGGGTGTCTGATCAAATGATCAGAGGAGGGAAAGGTAATGGAGCATTCGTGCAATTGCTGGGCATGGACCAACTTAAGTGATTACCAGCTTGCACCAGTTGCTTTTATAGTGTTACATTGTAGGCTACTCTAAAAAATAATGGTTATTTCATTTCAACATTTATTTCAACATATTTTAGTGTTTGGGTAGTTTTTGTGTAACCCAGCTCCTAACAGTCGCGTTTGCGGTAAATTGCAGGGCGGGCTTCAGAATGTCGTAGGGGGGCTAAGCCCCCCAAGCCCCCCCTTGACGCCGGGCCTGCGGCAGCCACTGTACTGAGAATGTTTTTTTTTACACAAAAGCAACACCAAAGATACTTGTTGTTGCAGCACGTCTACAAATCAACCAATGGCCACTAAAGCTGCATTTCCCCTCAGATAATCATGAACCGCAGAGCAGCTGCAGCTCAAGACCAGACTTCAGCACAGGTCACATGGTTAACAGCTTTGTGTCATACTTTCTTTTCACTGACAAACTAATTGTATAAAGCTTTGTATGTGTCATTTGAGAATAACAACCAGTTATTTCCATTCATGAAATTTGGAAATTGGGAAAGTTATGAAATTTGGCACACAAATACAGGGCAGTCTCAACATTAGAAAATAGAAAATTTAGAGTCTCTAACTCAAACTCTATAGTGGTACCCACCTTTACAAATTAGCACCAAATTACCATTGTTAAAGATTTTTGATAGACCAAACCGTTCTCGTAAAGTTCATGCAAAAATGGATGTGAGGCTATGTCTCTGCAATGCATTAGCGGATTCAGACCAAACTTGGTATGTGTTATAGCAAGCATGACTTGAGGGTACATGAGCAGTTTTTGCACAGTGCCACCTACTGTTCAAATATTACAAAAATTGACATTTTATAATCTTACTGTTTTTCGTGTTGTTGGTTTAAACAATGCTGATTCAGTTCTGTCTTCCTCTTGTGTCTGGACTGCATTAACAATAATGCAGATTATGCAGTGTTAAAACAACAGTTACAGAATTATATTAAAATATCAATCTTAAAAAAAAGATAAATATTTGTACAGATTAATTGCATGTTTTGCTGACCTGTTTTTCTACATTTCCAGCAGATGCAGCACATCGCGACTGTAGCTAAAATCAACAGAGATCCAGCAGCAGAAATCAGCACCATGTAAAATAAAGGTAGACCCTGAGTGGGCAGATGAGCTGGAAAACAATAAAATAAACAGAAATATGGATAAATATAAACAACACTGTTATTTTCAATGTAGTGTGTTGATGGTCAGTGAGAAGCATGTCATCTAAACCTATAAAATGATTAAACATTTCAATATGTAGTTAAAGGAATATTCATACTTCTGTAGACATTAAGCTCAATGTTTGTGTA